>CM039470.1:4563411-4575753 GCA_022433065.1 Begonia loranthoides
AAAATTAAATGAGTTTTTAAATAAGTAGAAATTCGGGTCGTTACAGTGTCCAGGCAAAACAACCTGTTAAACTTCAAATGACCATAACTTTTTCTAGGAGTGTCGGAATTGGATGCATAAGGTATCAAATCAAAGATCTTTTGGAGACCTACAAATTGATACCTTGTGCGTCAAATTCTGACACTCATAGCAAAAGTTATGGTCGTTTGAAGTTCAACAGGTCGTTTTGCCTGGACACCGCGGTCTCCAGGCAATTTTTGCCTGGACACCGTAGGCAATTTTGACTGGAGACTACAGTCTCTAGGCAAAACACCCTACTGAATTTCAAACAACCATAACTTTTACTACGAGTGTTGGAATTGGACGCATAAGGTATCAAATTGAAACTCTTTTAGAGACCTACATATTGATACTTTGTGCGTCAAATTTTGACACTCGTAGGAAAAGTTATGGTCATTTGAAGTTCAGATGGTCTTTTTAACTGGACACTGCAGGCATTTTTGCTTGGACACCGCGGTGTCCAGGCAATTTTGCCTGGAGACCGCGGTGTCCAAGCAAAAATGCCTGCGGTGTCCAGGAAATTTTTGCCTGGAGACCACGGTGTCCAGGAAAAATTGCCTGCGGTGTCCAGGTAATTTTTGCCGGGAGACCGCGGTGTCCAGACAAAATTGTCTACGGTGTCCAAGCAATTTTTGCCTGGACACCGTGGTCTCCAGGCAAAAATTGCCTGCGGACGCCACTGTGTCCAAGCCAAAATTGGCATACCCTCATTTTTTTTTCTCACATCGATGGTGAAGTTGTCATTTTAGCATACGTGGATGGTTAAATTGTTAGAAAACATACCACAATGGTTAACTTGTCATTGACCATAAACCACGATGGTTGAATTGTCATTTTCCCTTGAATAAAACTTGGAATTCTTGGCCACGTCCTCTCTTCAAATCTTTGGATCCACCCAACTGCTAACTATTTAATTGCTTAATTAAAATATAAAAATTTGACAAACGAACCACTGTATTATGATATCAATAAAAAGTTAACTAAATAATTTTTGCTAATAATTTAAATGCTGAACTATGAGAAATAGACCGAGTAAACATCGTCATTACGCTGAACCCGTAAAGAAAACATCTTAAACATAAAACTAAAGTCGCGAAAAAATATCTTCAAATACATATCTGTAATTTTAATTCTACTTCAGTTTTATGATAAAATTGGAATAATAGAAACAATCTTATAGCGAAGACAATTCCGAAAAGCTCCGGCATGGTCTTTTCTTCATTGAAAACAAATTCTCATGTTTTAAATTTTCTGAACTTCTACTTTTGGCTCACTTTCCTCTTGATTTTATTATCCAATTCTCATCGACATCTTCTCTTTTTTCTTTATGGTATGTTGTCGTCGTTCAATTTTCGTCACCAATGTTTCATTTTTCATAGAGAAAAGTAATCATTCCTCTGCAGAAAATCTTTCCTTAGCGGAATGTTGGCTTTCTGCAGCGGAAAATAATCGTTCCGCTGCGAAAAGTAAATTTTTTAACTCTGTTTAACAGAAAGATAATGTTCCGCTGCGGAAAGCTAACGTTTTGCAGTGTAACGACAACGTTTTTAACAGAAAACGTAACTCTGATGTTTGCTCCGTTTATTTTTAATAGTTCAGTGTTTAAATTATAGTAAAAATTATTCAGTAATTAACTTGTCATTAAAACTATAGTATAATATTTGATTTGTTTATTTCCCTCAAATACACCATGCACGTTTCTTCTTAATTTTTATTATTTATTTGTGGTTATTTAACTTTTTTTTGTTGCCTCTACAAAAATATTAAATATAATAAAAATATTAACAGTTGAAGTCACTTAAAGTTAAATTTATAACTTTTTTTTTTTGATAAATTGAAGCTTAATCTCTCATATATTAGCAACTTAGTATTTATGGTCAATTTATTCATTAAATTTAATACGTATATACCATATTTTCTATTTAATCACGTATTCTAACTCGAAATCTAATATCTATAGCAATTTTTAAACCAATTTCGAATTATAACAATCTTTTGACATAAATAATCAGAGAAAACGATGAATAGAGTTTAAAATTCACAAAGATATTGTTTTATAAGGTATAAATTGAATTAAAACTCGTGATTAAATAGAAACAATGATATACACACATTGATATATTATGTTTGTGTCCTCGTTCATGAATATAATATTCATAATAAAATTTTAAGGGTAAAGTCTAATATTTGAAATTATATATAAGTTAGAGCTTAAGCTATTTCTGTTTTTGACAAATTGAAGTTCAACTTTTATGTTAGCACCTTAATCATTGTCTTCAATATATTTATTATATTTTCTATTCAAACACGCATTTTAACATGAATATATCCTCTGTGTCGATTCAAATTCTGAAGTTCTTTCAACGTAAAATGGTTGGAGAGATCGACAGAAGTAGAAATTGAATTAAAACACATAGTTAAATAGAATTGGGAGTACATGCTCTCATTTCTATGTTTGCTTTTAATTTTTCATACAATTTCTAAAGAGCAAATTCTGTGTTCCTCCGGCGACATCTCCTCCTCCCTGATTTTATGCAAACCAAAACGGGTCAGCCTCCTCCCTGAGAACCGTCGATTCTCCCCCTGCGAAGCCTTAATTTTCTGGGGCAGTGAAAACAAAGACAGAATCTGAATAAAGGAGAGAAATTTTCAGAGACAAAGAAAGATACCCAGATGAAGAAAACGATTGAGAAAGCTCTGACAGAACGTGTTTGAGTTACAAACTTACAAAAGCGGAATCTAGAGAGAGAAAATGAATAGGTAAGAAGAATTTTAGAGAGAGAAGGGAGATTAACCTGAATGTGTGATGATCTTTGTGATAGATGGGGCCGACAGACAGTAAAGAGGGCCGTTCATACAATCCATGCAGTCCATGTTGCATTCACTTTTTATGAGGATGAACGTGCAACTTGCATTGACCGAAAAAGTTCTCTCTCAGCAGGGGTTGCAGCCATGGCTGGCACTTGTTTTCTTCTTCATCCCCTCCCAATCAAAATCAACCAAAAACCCAGTTTTAAGGACAACACCCAGATTCTTGAAAAAATGAATCTATCGTCCCAATTTTTCCAAGAAAGCATCAAAGGAAAATATAAGAAACTGCAGATTGGAAGTCGGAGAAGACTACCATTACCCATAACGAAATTAAAACAAAATCTGTTAAAAACCAGAGTTACCATAGTTCTCCTGCTCTACAGCTTGACTTCTTGGAGAGAGAGAGAGAGAGAGAGATGCTGAGACCACCCCATTAAGACTTTGCAGGGATAGATCAGCGAACAATGTGAAAAATTGAAAAGACAACCATTACAAATAGAAAACAAAAGAAGCAATCTCAAGAAGCATTTTCAAAGCTTTATCTGCAATTAAGATTCAATGGGCTGCTGAAAAGGCAGAAACATTATACAAGAAGAGAGAGAGAGCGAGAGAGAGAGAGAGTAGAACATTTGGATTACATGATGAAAATAAGATGGAGGCCAGGCTACAAGCTTCTCTTTGCTACTTCCACTACACCCCTCTCTGCCTAAATAATATGATGAAGAAAGAAACCATACAAGTTGTAGTGGAAGTAGCAAAAAGAAGCTTGGGTAGAGGCATCTCTCTTATTACACTTTTCTCACCACTTATTGTACTACAACTCCAAATGCCCTCTCAGCCTACCCCGCAAAAAATCAGCCCCCCCACAAAAGCTCTATCTTTCTCCAGGCATAATATCATTCCAGAAGAGGAAAATTCATCAAAAAGCTACTCTCGCCGAGCAGAAGTCGATCAGATTCGTCAGCAGTCGAGCGGAGCCTGGAGGAAATTTGGGTTCTGTCAAAATGCGAAGATTGAGCTCTTGGCTAACTGTCCACCAGCGGATGAGCTTCTTACAAATCACTGTCATTTAGCCATTTTGATTGATAGCTCTTTGCTCTTTTGGGAGCAATTATTTCTAGCGCACCAAGAACACACTTTCGGTACGAAAAATCTTCCACTGACCCGTCCGTTCGCACCACAGTAAAGCATCGCGTATTTTCATACTTGGCGTGTCGTCCAACCTGACAAAAACAATTCGAGCACTTAAAAATATACGACTTTTTTATCAATCAAGTAAAACATATTTCTACTCAGAATGTACAAAAGGAAGAAAAACTAAACAAATTCAGATTCGCCTGCCTAAAATCTTTTAGTGCTCTTCTCCTCATTTAAACTTTCCCAGATTTAGCCAATTACAAGACTTCAATCTAAACCTCTAGATTTTGTCTTTAGCCATGATATGGTCGTATGGTTCTCTTTTTACCAAGAAAAACATGCCTATTTGGCAGTCCCATCAGATTAAGGTCACAAAAACTGCTGAAAATATTTGATCTGAAGACAAAAACTTCCTAACCAAACAAACACAGAAAAAACAACCCAAGATCCAAACATCATATCACATTCACTTATGTGATAGAGCTAGTTAACAGCTAAATCAAGCATTAATGCTTAATTATAACTGTCAAATTATATATTATAACTGTAAATAATTATTCTTTATTTAGATAGGTTCAATTTAATTTTCAGCAATTGATGTAATTGTTATTTTTCTATATAACGTAAGCACACTCTCTAAGGAGAGGAAGGGAATCCAATTCAACTTTGTCATGGTATCAGAGCCCATCATTTTCTGATTTTTTTTGCTAGCATTGGAGGTTTTCATTTTCTGAGTTTTTTTTGCTGTCATTGGGGGTTATTTTGAACTGGGTTGAATTTTCAGACTCTTCTTCGTTTCTTGGATTTCCTGTGTCTTGCTCACATACTGTCAAGATTGTCGGCATTGTTTGTTTTGTCGGGTCACTCGTCAAACTTCGATTCATCACCGAACAAGATTATCGGCACTCTTTGTTGGTAGTCAATACGGTAACAGCTCGTCTTGCTGTTGATTTTGGATCTCGGTTGGTTTCTGCTCTCTATTAGAAACTTTCTTGGCTCGTAATCTTCGTCTCTCTGTTGATTTGGCTCTCGGTTGGTTTTGGGTTTCTGTCGGAAACTTTCTTGACTCGTAATTTCTGTTGCTTTTGGATTCAACGGATTTTGGCGTTATTGCTGCTCTGTTTTCTCTCTGTGGCGGATACTCAACAACAGCAAGGATTGCTATTGTTTAAAATTATTTGCTAGTTTCTAGCTCTAGATTGTGGCTCAACGGGTCATTAAGTGGAGTATTATTTTTTTCATTATTCTATAATATTATTAAAAATTGTAATGACTGAGAATTTTAATTTCGATTATTTGTTATGGAAAAAGAATTATGGACATTGATGGTAGTAATACAATTCCTGATGAAGCCTCTAAATTAGCTCAATGGAAAATGAAGATGCTAAAGTAATGACATGAATTTTAGCAACAGTGGATCAATCAGTTGTTCTAAATTTAAAGCCGTATACTACAGCTAAAAGTATGTGGGAATACTTGAAGAAAGTTTATTATCATGATAATACTGCTCGCCGTTTTTAATTGGAATACGAAATTTCCAATTATACTCAGGGTGGTTTATCCATTCAAGACTATTTCTCCGGGTTTTAAAATTTATGGGCTGACCATGTAGATATTATTTATGCAAATGTGACAACTTAATTTCTTTATGCTATTCAAGAGATTCATAAACAGAGTAAGAGAGAACAATTCTTGACGAAGTTGCGTCTTGAATTTGAGATAGTTCGATCAAATTTGATGAATCATATTCCACATGCTTCTTTGGATGTGTGTTTGGGCGCATTACTTCGTGTGGAACAACGTCTTACTACACAAGTCATTTTTCAAAACAATAAATTACATGACAACAATTGCTTATGCAGCCCATAGGAACGGCAAAGGAAGAGACATGAGTCAAGTTCAATGTTTTAGCTGCAAAGAATATGGGCATATTGCTACTATCTGATCGAAGAAATTTTGTAACTATTGTAAGAAATCTGGACATATTATTAAAGAATGTCTCATTCGGCCCAAGAATCTTAAAATCTATGTTAATCAAGTGATAATCAGTTCTTATGTATCAACTAGTTCAGAGACAACAGGTAATAATACAACAATTACTCCTAAACTTATTCAGCAAATGATTATTTCAGCCTTTACAGCCAAGGTAAACATATTCAATCATCTATACCTTAGATTGTTGATCCTAGCACATCTAATCACATGACTAATTTTTCCAACTCTTCTAATTATGTTCGACTATATAATGGTTCATCTTATATTCAAATTGCCAATGGTGATCAATTACTTATTTATGCTATTGGAGACATTAACTCTTCAATAAAAGATATACTAGTATCACCAGCACTATCTACTAGTCTAATCTCAATTGGACAATTGATCAACAATAATTATACTGTTTGTTTTTCTCATAATAGTTGTATTGTGCAGGATTAGATATCGGGGAAGATAATCGCGAAGGGGCCTAAAGTTGGACGACTGTTTCCTCTACATTTTTCCATTCTTCATTTTGTTTCATTAGCATATACTATTGTAGTCTAAAAAAGTGAACTTTGGCACAAACGTTTAGGTCATCCTAACTCTATTATTCTATCTCATTTAATAAACTCTAGTATTTTGGACAATAAAGATCAATTTTCGTCTTCTCTAAATTTTGATTGTTCTACATGCAAATTAAGAACGAGTAAATGTCTTTCCTTTCCTTCCCCTCTTTCCTTCCCATGGAAGTCATACTAATCGTTGTTTTGATTTAATTCATAGTGATATTTGGGACATTACGTCTATTATATCTCATAGCAATTATAAATACCTTGTCACATTTATTGATGATTACAACATAAATACTTGGATTTATTTCCTTCGTTCTAAATCAGAGGTATTTTCTGTATTCAAAAAGTTATTGGCCTATGTTGAAATTCGATTCTTTTGTGCTATCAAAACACTCCGATCTCATTTAAGTGGCGAATATATGTCCCATGAATTTCAGAATTTTCTACAACATAAAGGTATTCTTTCTCAACGTTCTTGTCCTTATACATCACAAAAAAATGGTGTAGCTGAACGGAAAAATTGTCATTTATTGGATGTTACTTGAACTTTACTACTTGATTCTTTTGTTCCACCCAAATTTTGGGTTGAAGCTTTATCTACTATAATTTATTTAATCAATCGATTGTCTTTCAATGTCTTAGATTGTGACTCTCCATCGTCTTCATCGTAAACTTCCCCATTATATTGTTATGCATACTTTTGGTTGTGTTTGTTTTATTTATTTGCCACCTCATGAACGTCATAAACTTTCTACTCAATCAGTAAAATGTGCATTTATGGGCTATAGCACTTCACACAAATGTTATGTTTGTTATGATCCATCTTCTAATAGATTTCATATGTCTCGCCATGTTTTCTTCAAAAATCAATATTTCTTTCTTAGTCATGTTGAATCTTTGCCAGACTCATTCGTTCTTCCTCCATATGATGAATTGAGTCCACCTCCTAGTCGATTCAAACCTGGATTTGTGTATGAAAGAAGACGTCCAACCTTGCCACCTCTTGAGACTGCCTCGAAATCTGATTTTGATCATAGTGCTTCCACCATGCCTCATGCTAATACGAACATATCTTTTCGACGTTCTTCCAGAGTTGGTAATGTTCCTGATAGGTATGAGTTTTCTCACACGTCTCTTCATATTACTTTATCTTCCATTTCCGTTCCATCATGTTATTTTGAAGCTATAAAACATAAGTTTTGGCGTAACGCTATGGCTGAAAAACTTCAAGCACTTGAAGATAATCACGCATTGGATATTGTTACTTGTCCTCCTAATGTAAAGACAATTGGTTGTAAATGGATTTACTCGATCAAACTTCATTCTGATGACTCTCTTGATCATTTTAAAGCACGATTGGTTGCTCTCGGTAATAAACAAGAGTATGGAATCAACTATGAAGAAACTTTTGCTCCGTTGCTAAATTGCCTACAGTCCGAGCTATGGTTGAAAAACTTCAAGCACTTGAAAATAATCACACATGGGATATTGTTACTTGTCCTCCTAATATAAAGACAATTGATTGTAAATGGATTTACTCAATCAAGCTTCATTCTGACGGCTCTTTTGATCATTTTAAAGCACGATTGGTTGTTCTCAGTAAAAAACAAGAGTATGGAATCAACTATGAAGAAACTTTTGCTCCGTTGCTAAAATGACTACAGTCTGAGATATCATTTCTATTGCTACTTCCCATGGATGGCCTCTTTATCAAATGGACGTCAAAAATGCATTTCTTCACGAGGAACTCAAAGACGACATTTACATGGTTTTGTCTCTTGGTGTGCCTTCATCATCCTCTTTGAAAATATATAAACTGAAGCAATCTTTACATGGGTTGAAACAAGCACCCCGAGCTTGGTTTGATAAATTTCAAACAACCTTGATTGATTTTTCTTCCCAGCAAAGTCAATATGATTCATCTTTATTTCTTTGCAAGGCATCCAAAGGCATTTTTATTCTTCTTGTCTATGTTGATGATATTGTCATCACTAGAACGAATTCTGCATCAATCACTCATTTGAAACAAAATCTTCAAACTACATTCCATATGAAAGATTTTGGTCCCCTTACTTATTTTCTGAGTTTAGAAGTTCATACTACTCCTTCTAGTATTTTCTTAAATCAACATAAATATACACAGGATTTAATCAATTTGGCTGGTCTTCAAGATGCCTCATCTATTGATACTCCATTGGAAGTCAACACCAAGTATTGTAATGAGGAGGGTACTCTTCTTTCTGATCTTACAACTTATTGACAGTAGGTGGGTAGCTTGAACTATTTAACTATTACACGCCCTTACATCTTTTATATTCAACAAGTTAGTCAATTCATGCAGAATCCTCGACATCTCCATTTAGCTGCGGTTCATAGTATTATTCGATATCTTCAAGGAACATCTCGTCGTGGGTTATTCTACCCATTTGGTTCTCCAATTCATCTTGTTGCTTATAGTGATGCTAATTGGGCAGGTTGTCCGGATACTCAACGATCTATAACAAGATGATGCATGTTTCTTGGGAGTTCTTAATCTCATGGCGAAGTAAGAAACAAGATCGAGTTTCTAAATCCTCAATTGAGTCAGAATATCATGCCATGTCTGCTGCTTGTTCAGAAATTATTTGGCTGCATGGACTTCTATCCGAACTTGATTTTCTACGATCTACATCAACTTTGCACCACGCTGATAACACTAGTGCAATCAAAATTACTGCTAATCCTATTTATCATGAGCACACCAAATATATTGAAGTAGACTGTCACTCTATACGGCAAGCCTTTGACAATAATATCATATTTCTTCTTCACATCTCCATTGTCATGCAGATAACTAACATATTCATCAAGGTCATGACATGTAAACGTCACCAATTTCTAGTTAGCAAATTGATGCTTCTTGACCAACCAGCATCAATTTGAGAGGGAGATAACAGCTAAATCAAGCATTAATGCTTAATTATAACTGTCAAATTATGTATTATAACTGTAAATAATTATTTATTATAGGTTCAATTTAATTTTCAGCAATTGATGAAATTGTTATTTTTCTACACAATGTAAGCAATCTCTCTAAGGAGAGGGAGGGAATCCAATTCAACTTTGTCGCTAGTTACCTTGAAGTCCTGAGCTCCGGCGCCCATTTTTTCATCCCTTCGCGGGTGAAAATACAAAGCCATCAACAAGGTTGACTTCTCCACTTCGTTTAACCTATGATTAATCGGATACCTACATGTCGACAAAAAAATAGCTCCGTAAACCTCTACTTCTTGTATAAGAAAGTATTATAATTGATAAGAGGGAATTGACTGACTTGTGTAATATGCTCTTCAATTTATTAGATAGCTTCATAACATCATTCAGCGTCAAAACTTCTTTCAAGATTGATTTTGATATACTCTCCAGCTTTTTAAATCCTTTCAAGGCAGCCCCACCATTTTTATGCAACAACTGAGACACAAATTTATCGGCTTTTTTGTTTTGGTCGGATATTGTAACCTTTACGACCCCCTTATCACAAACTGCATGACTTTTCAGTTGTTTGAATACGTCAACTGGCTTGTCAAGTGTATGACCCTGAAGAGTAGATAATCATTTCATTAATGAAAAATCAGACTGACTAAATTAACGAGCAACTTTAATAAATATATCATAGAGGAAAATGATAACCTTTCCAGAATAAATCAGTTCAAACCCTGAACCGGTTCCCATAGGAGGAATTTTTCCCCATGCCAATGAGTCTAGGTTCCCATGAAGATCATCCGAAACTCCACCTTTAGCAGCTTTGATGAAGGAAGCACCAGGATTCTGTTCAAGTTCACAAGTCAGAGCATTAATTCTACTTTGACCCAAAAAAAAATTAACTAGGAAGATTAGAGGAAGCTAAAGCTGAAAATAAGCTACGCACAGATAAGCAAGCTTGCATAAAGGGTGATTTTATCGAAGAATAGTCTCTTTGACGACCAATTCCTGTAGCATTTAACCCGACAAACTCTCCTGTAGCTGATAGGCAATTAGTTACAGGCAGCAAATGTTCAGGAAGGACAGTTTTCCCACTGTCAGATAAGGCAGAGTCCAAACTCTGCGTGGAAATGAACAAATAATAGTTAATGCCTCAAAGATTTTTTACAGATCTAAACGCACACTATGATTATGGAGGGAGGAAGAAGCCAAGAGGAGGAAACATACATTGAGGAAATAATGCCATCCAGCATCAATTCCGTATGCCAAACAGAAATCGTGAATGTTATCAGGATGACTGCGGCACCAATCAATCATATCCATTATTTGAAGACAATTATCCATTAGAACAGCCCATGGTCTTGTTCTACCACAATCTCCACTCATTTTCACCCTCAAATAGAGTTCGCCAGAATAATCATGACGAGGTTTTGATACTCTTGAGCGATCACTCCATAGAATGTCCACCTTTTTTATTTCTTTAAATCCTAAAATAAGAAATAGTTGAAAAAAAAATCAAGAAATTAACCCAGGTGGTAGATTTCAATCTTCAAAATTGAATGAATTCGGTCAATAGCGTAGGCACAAATAAAGAAAAATAAAGCTTCATCATTACAAAAAAGCTTCCCCAATGATAAACTCATCTTCCCGTATGCTTCTAACCTCTAAAAAAACATTGTATAAATTTTGAAAAGAGTGAACAAATTCTGTTTCCCATTCTTCTCTTTCACATACATAAATTAATCTTTGTCAATATTGCTTTAATCAAACCGAAATAAAGTAACTTGACAGGTTAAAATACTGATAAATTCACTACACAACGGTCGGACCAAAAATATCTACCAAAAACTTTAATAATTTAAACACCAATTTCGCTCACGACACAGCCAATAGCCAATTTGCAAACTAAGCATACTAGTGGAAAAGCATGGAAATACATTTAAGTCAACAAAAAATGTAAATAAAAATAATGTCAACTTCCATTAAAAATCCAACTAAATCCGCTGCTGCCAGGTTCAATTCAATTAAAATTTCATGTTACAAGATTTAAGTGTTGAGAATTCAAAGAAAGTGACAATTATTAACCCACATTCTTAGGAGACAAATAATTGTCATATAAAGGATACTGCTACATTACCACTTCTACAAAAAAATGGCAAACTAAATTAGAGTCTCTTAATATTCTGTTATTGTTAGTCTCTTAGTATTCCATTATTGTCTCTTAGTATTTCGTTGTTGTTTTATTTAAAGCGGTAGTTGTAAGGGGTTGAGGCATCGGGAAATTTAGGAATTAACTTGTGAGAGAACTAGCAGACCTCTCGAACATCTGCCACTCATGGGTAGGGGTGTGCATGGGACCGATCCGGTCCGGTTCCGACCGGTCCGGTCCCGGAGCAGTCGGTACCGGTGCCAAGTGTGTGAAGACCGGTACCGGAACCGGTTCTGAACCGGTTCTGGACCGGGATTTCCGGTACCGGTTCCGGTCCGGGACCGGTTTAGTTTCCTAATTTTTTAAATATTAAAAATAATATAATGTAATAGTTTTTTTAAAATTAAAATTACTAGAAATTTAATGAAACAAACTAAATAAAAATAGATGAACAAGTAATTAAAATTATTAGAAATTTAATTAAACAAACTAAATAAAAACTAGTTTAATCAATCCACATATGACGATGGTTCAAGCCGGGGGCGCGTGAAGGGAGGCGGGACCGGCTGGGCAGGGCTGGCTGCTGCTTTGTCTCTCTTATCCCAATTCCCAAGCTCCATGCCTCCAGGCTCCATGGCATAAACACATTGCTCAAGTCCTGAGTAAAAGTATTCT
>CM039470.1:4576148-4684073 GCA_022433065.1 Begonia loranthoides
ATTTTAGATCTAAATCTGAAATCCCGGTTCTACCCGGTACCGGTTCAATGGTACCGGGTACCGTGGACCGGTACCGGGTAGAACCGGTCCCTATAGCACCGGACCGGGTCCGGTCCCTATAGCACCGGACCGGGTCCGGTCCGGTGCTACATATACATGTACCGGTCCCGGTACCGAAAGGCCGGTTCCGGTCCGGTTCTTCGGTACCGGGCCGGTTCTGCACACCCCTACTCATGGGAGAGTTAGTAGACATCTCGAACGTCTGCGCTATCATGTGATTTCTTTGTTATTTCTCTGTTTCTATTTGATATCCAAGTGTGGTTCCTATCATTGGTATCAGAGCACTTTTGTGTGGGAAGGCGAAGTTGCTGCCAGGGTTGATTAACAGAAGATTCAACGTTGAAAGGAGAAGTTGTTGACAGACAAGACTCATGGCCGGGAAAAGAGGTGAAGGAAAAGAGGTGGCTGGAGAAAAAAGAGTCGGCCGCGAAGAATTTAGAAGGGAGCTGGGAAATCTTCGTGATGAGTTTTCTCAAGGTTTGGACGCGTTGAAGGCGGACGTAGCGTCGCTATAAGCATTGAAGGCTGATATGGCATCGGTACTCGAGTCGCTGGCGTCTCTGAAGAGGACACGCAACAAACCTCGGGCTAGAATTTTGCGAGACACTGGGGAATCGTGCAATGAGATGCGCGCTGCTCTACCGGGCAACGAGCTTCGGGCGATGGGAGAAGGAGCTCGACAGAGAGCTGGGTTTGCTCTTCTCGCAGAAGCGGAATACTCTCAGGTTGCGGCAGAAGCAAAAGGTTCGAGGGCTGCTGAAGGAAGGAATCATCTGGGGGAGGAATGGTTTAATGAGAAGGACGCTACCCAAGCTGCCCAGACTTTATTTAAAGAAAATAGGGCTGCCCAATATAGGATAGGTGTGCTGCCAACCGGGGCAAGGTCCAATTTACTGTGGACAGAATGGCATGGACCGCGTAGCGGACATGGATTATGATGAGTTTCCTCGATTTAGGGCAGGAAACAACAGGATTAAAAATTGGAGATGCCCGTGTTCGATAATGACGAGCCTGATGATTGGGTATTTAGAGTTGAGCGTTTTTTCGCTCTTCATCCATTTTCAAAAGTTGAAAAATTAGATGTCGTGGTAGTGCATTTCGAGGGAGAGGCTCTTGCTTGGTATCAATGGGAGGACGAACGACAACCCTTTCGGAGTTGGAGGGATTTAAAGGATCGTCTGTTAAATAGATTTTGCTCTTCACAAGAAGGTTCTTTATCAGAGCGACTTTTGACATTACGACAAGGGGGAACAGTGAGAGAGTATACGTTGCAGTTCGAGAAATTGGTTGCTCCTTTTCGGGACATTCTTGATCACTTATTAGAGGATCAATTTATGAATGGATTTGCAGACAGAAATTCGAGCAGAATTAATGGTATTTAGGCCAACCGGGTTGAGACAAATCATGCAGATAGCACAATGAATTGAAGACAAGATTGCCATGTATTTAACTAACAATGAACTCAAGGATTAAAGAAAAATGAGCACAAAAATCATGCACCTTGAGAACAAGGTGCATCTATGGAAAGAGTGTATTGATACATTACCACTTCTACAAAAAAAATGGCAAACTAAATTAGAGTCTCTTAGTATTTCGTTATTGTTAGTCTCTTAGTATTCTTTTATTGTCTCTTCGTATTCCGTTATTGTTCTATTTAAAGGGGTAGTTGTAAGGGATTGGGGCATCGAGAAATTTAAGAATTGTCCAATGGGAGAACTAGCAAACCTCTTGAACGTTTGCACTATCGTGTGATTTCTTTGTTATTTCTCTGTTATCGTGTAATTTCTCTTTTTCTATTTGATATCCAAGTTCGATTTCTATCAGATACCAATAAAAAAAAAAAAGCGAGAGAACATGATATTCTTTGATGAGTGCAAGAAAGAAAAGAACATTTGATGGAAACATGGACCCGAAGAAAATAGTAGCAAGATCATATTGAAAGGATGCCTAGACTTTACTAACCACTTATAACAGTCCCAAGAAGGTAAGGAACCAGCCAATCACGAACTGACTCAAATGGCAAGGTTGAATTTTTGGAGTTTTCAGCTACAGTTGCAGTAAAGCAAAATATTTCACCATCATCTTTGTGTGAACCGGCTTCAGCACACTTCCTGCCAATTATAGGCTACATCAAAAAGACAGGAAAGCTCCAAAATGCAATTCAATCAGATAAGGTATAAAATTTTGGAGCGGAAAATTGCTATTTAGAAAACTAAGCTCTAAAGACCAGCCGATAGATTAGCTTACCTGCATGCTATTTGCACAGGCAAATTGATAATGGATTCATTTCTTGAAATGTTGCATCTCATGTGCAGAGAATCCATGATGGACCGCACACTAAGCATTCTTTTGTGTACATTTTCCTGGAAGAACAGGTTTTCATTGAAAAAGAGAACAAAAAAGTATGAGGGAAAACAACTAGTTGAAGATTGTACTACCTTGAGTAAATGAAAATGGCAAACCCAAGGACTGTCATTTGGCTTCTGACAGGTCTGTGGAGAGAAGCTAATGCCCCAATAAAAATCAAATAAGACACAATAAATACAAGCAAATGTAAACATGAAATTAATGAAAGAAACAAGTAAGAAAAATTTACAATATCATGACACTCGATACCACATCTGCAAATGTTACTCTCTCCAGATGTTTCTTAACTTCTAACGCTCCATATTCAAAACCATGCCTTTGCTTTCTTAGTTTCTCCGAAAAAAACAGTGAAAAGGTTTGGTTGGATAAATTCCTCTTTGAGCCACACTCCAACACTTTCTGAGCAAATAAACCCAAAGGGAAAACATAGTAGTAAATTTGAGGAATAAATATCTGATGTGCATGTTTAATCAACTACAATGATTAATGCCCCTAAAAATAGAGTATTAATAAGCCAATAAATAATATTGTAAAGACAAAATACTTTTCTTTTAAGAATATCTGCATGTTTGTAGTTCAAACATAAAGTATGTGTCACGTTACTTATTTAACGACATGTAGATTTCATCATCATGCCCGAGATGGTAACTGTGGTAACATTGTAAAGACAACATGCTTTTCTTTTCTAAGAGCAACTTGGATTTTTTGGATCTCATAGAGAATAAGAACAATCCCCAATGGAAATTTAGGCCATCTGAATCAAATTTCCAAAGATACATTGTGAAGAATTACAAATAGGCCATTTCAAACATAAATCATTCACTTATCATACACTGTTCAGTCATAGAATTGACAAGAATTTTCCACCCCAATAATTATAGGCAGACACTCTGAAAAGCCAAGTTTTTAGTGACTTGTTATAATTCAAACTTTACTGAAAATTAAAACGATATCCGATTGTCGACCAATCACATATTTCTGCATTAATGTATGACTTAAAAACTTGATGGTATGTTTAACAACTCTTTTATGCTCACCATGAATAATGGATGGTGGGTCAGTGAAAGGGACATACCTTTAAATTTAGTAATGGGGACGCTTCTAGTAAGCTGATTGGTTGATCCAAAGCACTATATGCAGCTTCAGATATAGCACAAGCAGACAATGAACCAAGAGGCTGACCACCTATGAAATTACAAGAACCATCTCTGTCCCCAAATAATTCATCAACACTGCCATGAAGAGTGGATGAGTCTAAATCAATGTCATATAAGAACTGAACAATCTGATTCCCATATGCATTTCTCACCGTTCCATCATATGCAGTGCTCAAATCTCGCATGAAAAACATAAGCCTACGAGTTAAAGTTCCAGGAAGATCAGCATTGTCACTAAAAGAACTGTCTCGATTTGTCACTGAATGAACAAAACACTCTAAAGGATTTAAACCTCTAAAAAATGAATTTTTAACCACAGCGTATGGGATGTAAGACTGGGAACAATCTGGGGTACCATCAGCCTTCAGAAAACCATGCGCCTTTTGATTATTCCATGCAGAACAAGAGAGTTGATGGGGCATAGCAAATGATAATGGGACAAGCGAATGTTGCAAGCCAAGGCACATGCTGTGTTGAACTAGTTTTATCAGGTTACCCTTGCTTCCAGCTCTAAACATCGTTAGAAATGAATTATCTTTACTAGCATACTTGAACACTAAACTTTGGATGTCTCGAAAGACATACTTAAAAGCATCAACAGAAGCCTGACTCAGAGCTGCAGATTTCTGCTTCTCATGACATAACTGTTCCACTTCCATAGAGATAGGATTTTCATCATCTTCGCTATCTCCGATAAGTAAATCCTGATAAGCATACACCATCAACTGTTTGAACTGACATGTCTGATCTGCTTCTTGCAAACCATAAAAAATATCATCCATCATGTTGTTTAGTGAATGCAAGTCTGCAGAGAGGTATAAATCTTCAAGTGAAACAGTCAAGCCCCTATCAGATAACCATTCACAAAGAACATCCTGAGCAGCATTCAATAAGTCAAGTGTTCTTCCCCCACAATATTCAACCAGGTTTTGGAAAATGTTTCCATTGGTGTCACGAAGCCAAAAGGAACCTTCCGAAGATATAAGTTCGCCATCTTTAACATAGACACTATTAGAAGAACTTTCATAATTGAAGTGCTGAGGTAGGAGCATGCTGAATAATTGTTTCCCAGTCCATGCACAACTATTAGGTGAAGAAGATTTTACAATTGCTGGTGATGGTAATTGCCGCAAAGACGACATTTGCAGCTGCTGAATTTCGAAAAGGTCTAAGAAAACCCCATTCTCCAACACCAAATGAGCAGCAGTTAAACTATCATGACTAAGTGAGAGCAGGTTTCTACCAGTTTGCCCATTAATTAATTGTTTATCTAGAGAAACAAGTTCTTTGAGCTCTACTCTGGCATCAACTGACTGAGGAACATACCCATGAAAGCAATCACCATCAAAATCACCACGGAAAGGAGAACAACAAAGTGGGTTTAAAGAAATAACAGAATTCACAGGAAGGACCCTCGCAGTTAAAGCTATAAGGGAGTGCTGGTGTATAGATGGAGGCCTATTAATCAAAATGATATCTCCATCACTTAGAGGCCTATATATAGTGTCTCCAATATGAAGTTCAAAATCATGTCGGACACGAACTAGATGACCATTTCGACGTACAAAAAGTTCCCCTTTTTCAACGAGTCGTAAAAAACAAGAAGTACTTAACTTTTTCATGTTCCAAGCATTCAAATTCTCCGAAACTTGAAGACTCTCTGCAACATGACAGGGTATACCAACTTCACTGAGCTTAATGTTAGGATCACCAACGACAACCATACGGAAACAATGATCACTCCGCTTTCCTAAAACGACGTCTTTGACCCATCTCAAACCAGATGAGCTAGTTGCAGTGTCCTTAATCCTTTTCTCTTGGGCAGCATCCAAATCTTTATTGACCGTCTTCTCTGTGTGAAGCTGCATATAAAAGTATCATTGTTAGGGGAAAAAACCATAGTGAATAAATATCATAAAACTATGAAATAAACCAGATTTGCAGCTTGCCTTGGAAAATTTTAGGCAGTCCAAAACACGAGAACTCAACTCATTAGCTATCCCTCTGAAATCAACCAACTTCTTGTAAGCCCTAGTCCTTTCATCCTACATGTTAACAAGGTAAAACAATGTGAGGCAATATAGACAGACATCATGAAGCACTATATCAATAAACTCTGAGATACATAAGTAGGGCAAAAGCTCTTACAAAAACCAATCGCTGGCCATTTGATAAGGCATGTGTAACTTCAGTGACACGATGACTATTCGGCGTCACAGGAAAACAATTAAGGAACAGTGATTCAGTCCTTGAAACAAACCTTTTGATAAACTTTGGATCTACATCATTCAACAAATAACGGACCTAGAAAGTGAAAAATAAAATTCATTGGAGAATGTCAGGTTTCTGAAGGGAGAGAAACCCAATTAAAATAAGGTTAACAGATTCACAAAAACATATCAATTTAAATATGAAAGAACATATAATACCAAAGAAAAGAAGAACACTCAAGAACTTGAATCGTTATCAAATTCACGTATGATTTCTGTAGTTAAAAACTAACAGCATTGGACTAAAATAATAATTATCTGAGGCCTTAGAGGAAAATGAATATGCATATCATATTTTTCCTATTCTCCTTTTGAATTCAACTGCAATGCCATTTACCCCACATTTTTTATAAGACGCGGATGTGAGGAAAGAGCTTCATAAAGGAAGCCATTAGCATGAACAGCACCTCAATTGAAAGTTGTCAAGTGCAAGAAATATTAGGATACTCGTATAGAACACAAACAAGGATTTTTTTCAAGCTACGACAAATTACATCTTTGTTGTAGGATTTGATTTCTGTGTTCGCATACTAAATGCAACCTTACTATCAGAATAATTTAGATATTTTTGTTTATATTTCAGCTTCCAAATATGAAATGTAATATGATCTTTGGTTCACAGTTGATACAAAGGAACAATAACATGATTTAAATACAAAATTCAACAAAATCACGTGATGTGAATAGTAAAATGTATGAATCGCCTAAAATTCTGAACAAATAAACAAGCACAAACTTAAGACCCTTATTTTGAAATAAACTAACAGATTTGCAGCCATGGATTGCATTAATGAACATATCGTTGTATGTGTGTGCCAATACATAAAACTTTCTTCTAGGATTTAGCTGCATCATAAAATAATCAAAACAACATTTTTTTCATAGATAACCATTCTAGAATATATACTAGAAGGTCAATGAAACAAAACAGTTTACATAGCCGGTTCAATTACATCCCTGAGGAACATGCTAACCTGGGCATGCGAAAGAACTCTTCTGGTAGCTGTATTATAGGCATCTTCTTGCTGATCGTCTTTTGGAATAAAATTCCAATAATCAGCAGGTAATACTCCTCTCAGATTTCTCTTTTGAAATTTTCTTGACACCCTTTCTTTAACCTCTGCTATTATGACACTTCTTTTAAATAAATCATTGGAGGAAACCTTAAACCTCACACTTGGATACCACCCTTTTACCTGTCCATTACCCATTAACGACTTAGAATGACAAAACACACTATGTATCAAATTTCGAAGAGAAGCTAAACAAACTTACAAAACAATATTTGCAACCCTTAGGTTCTTGCCCGCTGGATCTTGAATCCCACTCCTGGAATATTATATTAATAAAAAGAACAATATTGAATTCATAACCCACGACTTGCTATCAAGAAAACATGCATTAATACCAATTCCAAGTTAGAAAACAATTCGCACTACAGATGGCAAAATGATCACAGTTTTTCCAGAAACTTTAGAATAGATAAGAGTTTGTAGAACTGAGTATAAATTACAACTGCCTCACACCAAAACTAAATCCTCCATTATAAAGCTAAATCAATTCATCATCTATAATGCAGAATAGTAAGAGAATAAAATAACTTCAACATCAGATGCAAAAATATCAAGGCTTAGCAATAGATACCTGACCTTGACCCACGTTTCCTCCTTCACATTTTTACACCCAGGGCAAATTTTATTCAAAACTTGTACAACTTCTGACAGAAAATATGGATGGATTATGGTATACGGAAATTTAATAACGCCGAAATGACCTGAAAAATAAATATAATCAATATGCTAAAATAGTTTATAAATGGCAAGCAGTCATTATTCAGCCATAATTTCTCATATATTATGCCAAACCAAACCTTCACAATGTTTCAAATCTTTAGCACTGCATGTGGAGCACTGTGAAGAAGGATTTGGAATTCCCAACTTGGGATCAGTTACCTCACTAACCATATCAATTGTCATGGCTGATATCTTCTCCTGTTAAACCAAATGCAATTCATACAAATTTTATAAAAAAAATTATAAAAAGTTCAATTGCAATTGATAAATCACTTGATTATAAATGAAGAATATAGACATAAAAACGCTGCAATCTTAGAATTTGCAATCTATAGAATAAACTAAATCCTAGTATGCACATAAATTCAGCAAATCTATTATCATTCAAAAGTTTTCACGGAAGTGAACCCAATATAGTTGTATTCTAACTGTAGCCAGCAAGATATAAGTTTGCCTAAGAGGTCGATAATTTGGATATATATGAGACCCTATTATTTTTCCCATTTTTGGGCACTCTCGCAGAAAGGACGAAAAATCTTAGTTTAATGACAGTAATGTCTATTTGAATAAAACATGCAGAGGGCCAAACATAACATGATTAGTCCATCCCTCAACCTTGTTTCGGTAGGGGCCATATTAGAATTGAACACTAAGTTCACAAATTAATCAACTTACTACATTCCATCTTTTATGCATATGAAGATTGATCCTTTTCATGTGCAGCTAGCCCTACTGATCAATGTTATTTGCAAAATCCATTCCACAATATAAACATTGTGTTCTGTCAGTAGGACTTACAAAACAGTGTCATCACTCATCACCCAAAATCTTTTGGTTCATAACAACAACTGGCAATTATTTATTGTAATAGCGTTCAGAATAACTCACAATAACGTCCTCTGGTGCGACACCAAAAATTACGCCCGTCATGAGACCAGATGGGACTTCCTGCTCTTCGTTCATAAAATCTTCCATGGTTCTAAAACCAAGTGATACCAATAAATCCCAAATCCTGCATAGAACCAAAGCATTAACATGTGTTAGAGTAGGCATTGATAAAATCATCAGTTCAAAAAGAGGTAGGAGAAATGATGTATAAGAACAATGATATTATGTAGTGAAAGGTCAACAGATGAAAAAAGACAAATAAAAGCAAGTAAAACTCACCTAGTTCATTTCCTGGACAAGTAAAATTTTCTCCCACGTCCTGCCTTTGGTTAATTATATTAAATCTCCCCTATAACAATTGTGGGTACCTTAAAGGAAAGGGAGAAAAAAATGAAGAAAGCCTTTTACATAAAAGTATAGATAGCTTTTCACGACATGGAAGACAAACAAGCCAAAATATGATACACTAAAACTGGACATAACACACAAAATCTAACGACATTGTCAAGCTGAAACGCCTACCAGCCTAAAAATGGAAAGTCTTTTGATGATTGTACTCGGGCCACCATTTCAAGCTCTGTCAGGGCTTGTATACTTGCAGCTGCCGAGACAAATCATCACCTGCCAAAAAGAGGGGACATTGCTAAAGAGAAGGCATTCTTCATACAAACCTCTTTCAAAATGTAACATGAAACTGTGCAAAGAATCAATCCTTTCAAGCCAAGCAAAATAAAATGAAGGTAAAGCAATTACCATCCAAAACCCAAATTGATCTATTTAACAAAATGTTGATTTATATTTCACAGATCAGTCATTGAAACTGATTAACTACGGGAAGAACAATTTCAAGTAAAAATTGTGATGATCAAACGAACACCCGAAACACATTTGTCATCATCTGCTTTCGCTGCTATCAGTTCACTCTGATTTATATATCAAATAGAATCCTCGATTTACAATGAAGAAGTAGGTAGATTTATAAAAGTAACAAAAGGAAGTGGCCATCATCATATCCCAGAGCAGCATTCATTGAGGCATAAGAAAGGGTGATTAAGACAACATAAACACATTCAAAGCCATAAATTTCATCATAATATTTCGAAGCCCCGATAGACCATGCAAACACCCATGTCACCATAATCACAAAAAAAAAAAGGGAAAGAGAGAGAGAGAGAAGGAAAACCCCAGATATCATTAAAACTTCAACGAAGGAAATAAGAATCGCCTCTGAAAAACACGACATTAACTGTCGAAAATCATAGAACAAAAAACCAAAAAGTTACTCACTTTTTTGTAGAAAAATGAGTACTTACTCAGGGTAAAACAGGGGCAACAACACCCGCAGAACCCAGTCCTAACGAATGAGGTTGTTCTGAAACCCGAGTAGTGAAGCAAAAGCTGTACAGAAATCAAAAGGAAGCAGTAAAAAAGCTAAAAGGGTGAAGAAAGAAGGAGAGCCCAGTATCGCCGTCGGTTAGTAAAAGCAAAGAAAAAGGACAAAAGCTCCGAGTCCAAGAAGAAGTCGAAAGAAGAGTAGACCGTGGCCGATAATGGAGGTTTAGGGTGACAGAGACGTCGTCCTGATACCCTTTTATTACGATTCTGACCCTTTTACAACTTGTGATGAAAAGAGGAAGCGCAGATTTTGAGGGGGGCAGGTTTCATGGAAGTAGTAAACTACAAAGAATCGTTTTTCATGATCAAGACTCCATTTTTCTCTCCTAATCAAGTTAGACTTTACTGAATTTGTTTCTAAATTACCCACAAAAATAATATTAAAGTATACATTCATTTATAAACTTTTAAAACAATGGATTGTTCAATTGCACTCTACTTACATTTTTTATCTGAAATTTTGAATTTTCAATGTAACACCTTAAAATTTGAGTCATTAGCAACAGACACTCTCATTCTTAAAGGGTTTGGTAAATAATGGATACCAATACTTCTACAAATATCAACGATTCTGCGGGCATGTGTCCTTGTAATAGGACTTACTTTCATTAGCAGAAGACACATTTTCACTACGAATGACACGTTTCCACAACAAATAGTTGTCTTCCGCTGCGAAAAACACATTTCTTCAATGGATAGTTGTCTTTCACTGCGAAAAATAAGGATATTTAAAGAACCCTCTAATAATAATAAGGGTGTCTGTTACTAACACATCAAACTTTAAAGTAGTAGATAACAAAAACAAATTTAAAAAATTTCATATTTTATAATTATTATTAATAATCACTTACCCATAATACTTAATTGATTAAGATAATACTTAATTGATTAAGATCTTGTGACAAATCAAGTAAAATGAACTTTTGCAAAACTAAAGTAAAAACAATAAAGTGTAGGGTCATTTTTGGCAAAAATTGTACTTGGCCTTTTTTCTCATGATTTATGATCTTGTGAGAGTTATGAGCAATTTTTGCGTGCATTCAAAGATGCTTACGCTTTTACTATTTATAATTATTAATTAATTATTCACTTGAGTTAGCAAAGTGTTTTAGAAGATAATCACATTTTTTATTTTATTTTATTTTTCTAATGGACGGTCTAAAATGTACTAGCCTCCAATCCAATGGCCAAGATGAATTTTGATTTTCTTGCTTGCATTTATGGTTCAAATCTAAGGCCACCAACTTAAGTCCAAATTTCTTTATATCTTTTATCAACCGTCCAATGGTGTTTTGACACGCGGTTAAATTATTTCTGTTGACAGATCAATTTCCTCTTTCATCTCTTTGTATATGAGGCAGTCCATTTTTTGCAATGACAATAATGATTACAAGTCTAATAGTATAAAAGGATTGTACAATCTCACGTTACTTTAAAAAAAAATAAAATAATATATAAGTAGAAAGTAATACCCAAGAATAAAACAATATTTTGTTGAGAGGGGTGGGCTCCCCGATAACTTTTTAGAAAGAAAAAAGAGGGGAGAATCATTTTCTCCACCCATTTATTTTTTTATGGATTATTTGACATTAAGAAGATAAAATTGATTTTAAAATTTTATGTGAATATGATAAAGTTGAAAAAGAATCATATTTTTGGTATTTTAAATAATATATATATATATATATATATATATATATATATATATATATATATATATATATATATATTCCTCCCTATCAAAATGCTTGTTATATTAGAGTCTTTGAGAAATCAATGGGATAATCATTCTTTTGTTTTTCTTTCTTCATTTATTATTTAGTTTCTTATTCAAAATTTTAGAATGTTGATTTTTTAAGCATAGGAATATAAGGGTTACATGATGAAACAATGCAATGAGATGAGCAAACAACACTTTAACATTGTTTGTTTTTCTTTAATGGTGATGCTAGTTAAACGTGTTATCGTTCTTAATAGATACTCTATTCAATTCCTTAATTCACATATGCATTGATCCATCTTTTTTCTTAACAAAAAGGGTAGGTGCACCCCCAATGGAAGAAACTTAGGCGGATAAAACTTTAGTTCATCAACTCTTCAATCTGAGATTTTAACTCTTTTAATTCCATTAAGGCTATAATGGATTTTTTTTATGCGGGTGACGCACCGAGATAAATATTAATGCTAAACTTTAGGAACTCTCAAAACTATCAAAATTTCTTCTAACTTTGCATCAAGCTTTATGCACGTATCAAACACACTAGCCAAGAATCTTATACCTCAACTGGTCAACAATTGGTAGTCTATATTTCCCTTCATCCCTTGAAAGACATATTCTACACCACAAGGTGGTCGAAAACATACTCTTATTTTCCTATAGTCAATAGTTGCAAAGTGCTGAAACAACCATGTCATGGCCAGTGTAGTATCATATCTCTTCATGTCAATTACGATAAGATTCACACACAACTGCTTATCACATACTCTGACCATGCACCCCTTTAAATAATATATTGAATGTAAACGTTCACCCAATGATAATATTACTTCGTATGCAAGATCATATGACATAATCAACCAATTTAACTTAGTACTAAATATAGATGAAGTAAATGAATGTGTTGCTCCTGAATCTATTAAAGTATATGTAGCGATACTGTTAATATAACTTGTAATTGACACCACAACAGGCAAAAGATTTATGGCATTCAGGATGTACTCTATTTTAAGATTGTGACTACAATACTGGAAGTAGAAGAAGCAGAATCTTTGGTGCCCAAACAACTGGAAGCAAGAAGGAAATTTTTTAAGGAGAATCAACCTCAACATAACAAAAGAAGGAAGAGGCCCTTTATTGATGGTAAGCAACAAGGGAAAGAGAAACGTGTTTAAGGAGGACTAGTGCTTACCAAGGATGATACTAAGATGCCTCAAGTCATTCAATGCTCCAATTTCAAGAAGAATCATACGATGACTCTTATTAAGCATAGAATGTTAACCGCCCAAAGTCATTAGAATAGCTGAATTTGAACCAGGCGATATGGTGTTTTTGAAGGTTTCACCTTTCAAATGAATTATAAGATTTGACCAAAGAGGTAAACTCATCTGAAGGTATGTAGGACATTTCCTTGTTACATAAAAGACAAGGAAGACAAACTACAGACTTACCATCTGTAACACCCCGACTTTTTATGAGAATTTAATAAATATAATTAGAGCGTAATTGGTAATAATCAAATTATTGAATAATTATCGGGGTGTTACCAAAGTCGTAACCGTTAGGTTTAATTTAAAAGGAATCATTTGCAGTTAATTAATAAAAATCAATTTTAAAAAATAGAATTAAGAAATTTAAATTAGAACTCTAATGATTTTTAAACAATGTTTAGAATAAGTCAGGAGTTAAAAAATTGGGTCGGTTAATATTCAGTACGAATATTTAACATTTAAAAATCTTTTAATATTATTTAATTAGGGTTAAAAAGGGAAATAGAAATTTGGTTAGTCGTTTTAATTTGGTGTTGAAGAAAACGTGAAGAGAGGATCTGAGAGAGAAGTTGGCGTTATGGCCTCCGGCCATTTCGGATCTACAGATCTGAATTGAGAGAATGAGGAAGAGATAGAAACGGGAGAGCAGAAATAGAGAAGGAGAAAGGGAGGGAGGGCTTGAGGGAGAGACAAAGGCTGCGAGAGAGGGAGAGCTCCGAGAGAGAGAGAGATCGGCAGGGAGAGGGGGCGACGCGAGAGAAACTGTGAGCGACGATCGACGATCCAGAGGGCGACGAGCTCGGGTTCATCCCGGTCAGGTAAACGGCGAAGCGCGGTGACAAGTCAACATCCGGCGAGCTCGGGTGTGCGATGTTCATGTTGTCCAGTGGCGTGCGAAGCGAACGACGAGCTTAGGTCGTCAGTTTTGGAGTCGGAGCTTCGGTCGGCTTGCGGTTCCGGCGACGAATTGGAGGAATGTGTGGTCGGACGCTGGCAAGGCTTGGTTTAGTGTCTTCGGTGGCTGGAATTTTTAGGGCAGAGACGAAGGACGAGCGACCTTGGGTGTGCTGTAGGTGCAGGGCTTGAACCGAGAGAAGTTTGCCTGAGGAAGGAGAGGTGACTGGCAGTTCTTTTTGGGTCTTTGTGATCTCTCAGGTAGTGCAAATTTCTCTATTTTTTTTAGATATTGGGACATTGCTCTCTCTCTCCCAATTGTGTTAGTCTCTGGTTGGGTTTGCAGTTTTATTTGAGTCTACATTTATGAGTATGTGGAATTAATGAAATGCTAAAACAACCCATATTAACATGAAAAGGGATTAGCTTGTTGTTTAATGGATTGATGGTTGCCTTTGTTAGTGGTATGAATGTAATACCCGTGTTCCTCCATTCTCCTCGTTATTGTAAATTGGATCCATTTTTGGTCATCAATGACATTTTTGGAGTTGGTTATGTTTAATTTAAGTGTTGGAATAAGTGGTTATAAATTAGAGTAAGTGTGGAAGTAGTTTGTTAGGTTTTTATTGTGATTTCTCGGGTTGGGGACGCAGAGGACGCAGTTCTGCGTCCTCACTTGCCTCTTTTGCGGACGCCGCGGACGAGGAGGACGGCATTTCTTGCGTCTGGTTCGCCTCTGGACTATCCTGTTTGATGCGGACGGTTCAAGCGGACGCTGCGGACGAAAGTTTTAGCGTCCGGTTCGCCTCTGGACTATCCTGCTTGATGCGGACGGTTCAAGCGGACGATGCGGACGCCATCTTTAGCGTCCGATTTGCCTCTGTTTTGCCTTATGCGGACGCTGAGTGAGGACGATGATTGGCGTCCGCAAGATCGCAGAATCGCGGGATTGAGTGGGTCAACCACTCCATCTCCATGCCATCCCTTATGCATTGACCCTCAATCGTCCCCCTATGATGGACTCGACCTTAGGCACCTAAATTAAGGGTTTTAATTGCCTAGGGAGGGTTAGGGTATGGGGAAGGGGATGGGTTGATGACTTTTACCCCATTTATTTGAGTAAAATATGCAATTAATGGCACCTTGCAATAAAAGCCCTCCTCCCACGAAAATTGGAGTTCATTTTGGATAAAAAACCTGCTGGAGGGTGTGTGGTGGTGAAGTGTGCTTTGGTAGAGGAGAAAGTGTGAGGAAAAAGCTTGGAGTCAAGGTTTTTTGCACAAGAATTGTAAGGGATTTCTACACCTCCGAGTTTCCACAAGAAAACCAAGGTAAGGAATAGGTCTTGGCATTCCAAATGCCCTACACCACAAGTAATGGCCTCTTGTTTAGGTCCAAAAGTAGGAATATATGTTGGTTGTTTAGGTTTCCTTCATTTTGTTGCATAAATGCTAGTTTCCACTTTGTCAATGCTAAAGTTTAAGTCAAATGCATGTCTTTGGATTATTGAATTAGCATAGCATGAAATCTTGGATTGATTAGCATCCTATTGTGCTCGTTTTATGCATGCAACTCCGTTCGGAGTTTGGGACTGGTTAGGATTAGAAAGGCACCTAAATTGCCTAAGATTTTCCATGCTTTTAAGTTTGGTTAATTGAAAATGTAGGATGCACGTATGCTAGATTTAATCGAGTAATCCCGTTTATATATTTCATGCTAGGTTTGAGTTCCTTGTTTCATAATGCCTATTAATTATGTTTTCATTGAATTGCCCTATAAATGTGAATTGTTAGAGTTTAAGGATGAAGTTCATGGTCTTAGCAACCTTAGGAAATACCACCACTTGGGAGGTATTCATGATGTGAGCGAAATGAATTAATAAAGTATGTAAAAGGGAGATAGAGACCGGGTTAATGGGTCGGAATTTAATCGGTGGACAAAACGAAAGATGTTCCCGCCCATGGGATTTATGTGAAACGAAACGAAACGAAACGAAACAAAACGAAACGAAACAAAATGAATGATGGTCCACTCTAGGGTATTGGATTCCGAAACTCACCCCCATTGCCCGCTAGGGTTCCCTAATCTCCCCACTCGATCCTTTTCGAGTAAAAGATGACGATAAGTAAAGACGGTTGGTTGAAACCCTTCCGATTGCATATGAGTGAGAGGCATTTGATGTGTTATTGTATTGTTTGTTTTCATTCCTTACTAAGCCTGTTTTTGGGCTTACAGTGTCTACTTGTGGTGTAGGTAACTATGAGTCAATCTATCCAGAGGTTGACGAAGGGGAGTTTCCCGTGGAGGAGGCGAGTTATCCGGCGAGGTAGACTTGTGGTTGTGGCCCTCCTAAGTAAAAATGGTTGTTTTAATTAAGTCCATTTGAGGTCAAATGTTTTGATTTAGTTGTCCTATTTTGGCTTGTACAACCTAATGTTTAAATTCCGCTTAAGAACTCTGATTTGGTTTTACGAATGAATGCTCTAGTTTTAAAAAGGAAAATTTTATTTCCGCTATGTTTTTATTTATGAAAAAGGGGTTTTAAAAGACGGGTCGTTACAATGAATGATATAAGTGAACTGTCGCTTGTCTAGCTAGGATTTGGAATGAACTCTTGAATTGAATTGTTGATGACTCCCACGTGATTAGTATGAAGTGAATGTGCTCTCTGTTGTTGTTCGCGACAAGTTTGTGACAAGTTTATAAACTATTAGTCATGTCTGTTGGAGTGATCTATCTGCTGCCATTATATTTGGATAAAGAGAATAATGAGCATATCTCGTTGGTCGCTAAGTTGTGAATATTGACATTTTGCTAAGTGTTAAAATATAGATTTCAATGAGAAGTTGTCCATGATAAATATTCTAATTGTGAAGGTATCGGAAGAGAAGATGGATAATGGTTAAGCATTGATACACGCTAAATAATCGAGGTAAGGAAAATTGGGTGCTTTGGCCATTGAGGCCCTACACCACAAGTATGGGTGTGTGAGTTCAGTGTTAATGCTAGGTATTGTTAGTTTAATGCTTATGCTTAATGTTAGTTGATTGTTACCACTAGTTGATTTATTAGATTAATTGTTGTGAAATGCTCCCTATGTTAATGATAGTGTAGATTTATGTTCTATGATATTACTTTGAATGATGCTTTGTTCCTTTGTTTTATTTGTTATGTGATGTTTTGTTAGGGTTAACTTTGTTATTCATTAGTGCTGTGTAAATACTTGTTATAGTTCCTGTGTGGTTAGATAAAGAGGTGGAAATGTTTAATAGATGAAGAATGAACAAATGAACGATAGAAGAGCTAAGAATTTTATGCTAATCTTAGAAGTTTACTTGTTGTGTAGTATTGTTCTATTTTCCTTACGCATTGTGTTTCTCTGTGATTATTGCTCGTTTAAAAGTTAAGTTGTATGAACATAATAATGTATTAGTGTAATTAGTGGATCTTCTATGAAATTAGCAGTTAACATGTAAATGAACTATAATTATATCATGAATCAAAATAATGATCCAAGCATGTTAAACTATCTATATTGATTCACAGTTGAATATGTTTAATTTAGTATATAACTAACATGTTTAATTGCTAATTAAGTTAGTTAATTGTCAAATGAATTAGCATGTCAACCAATTTACTAAATCTAAGCATGTAGTTACTTTAAACATATTGTTGAGCATGTAAAGACTAATAGCTAAGCATGTTGTAATTAATTAGGTCAATATTAAATTGTTAAGTAACTAAAGCATGTTAATTAACTAATTTGTTGAATGTGTTAATTAACTAAATGCAAGGAATAACCTACCGTTGAGTATGAAATCAATTAGGGTAATTAATTGGAAAATTAGTGAGCATGATTAAATATTAATGAACTAACTAGTGAGCATGTTAATCATAATTAGTAAGTTAATTAACTGTGATTAATTAATGAGTATGTTTAACTATTAAACACGTTAGATTTAATGAATTCCTTGTATGTTCGCCGTACTTGTATGCATTCATTGTTTCGATTTAATGCTGCTTTACTTTCAATGCAAGTATTATTTATCTTCCTTTATATGCGCTTTTACTTTCATTCAATGCGTACTTTAAATACATAACTGATGCTTTACTTTTCTAGATAACAGAATGATAAAGAGTATGAAAAGATAACGAAGTAAACATGAATGAGTTAAAGATTTAATGACTAAGTGAATGAATGTTTCATAATTGTTTTGATATTGTCTTCTTGGTATTACTTACGATTTAGATTAGATTTCACGTCCTTGGCATGATAACTTTTCTAAACCAAAGTTTGATTTGTTAATTAGGATAAAAGCATGGAATAAACTCAAGAGCATGTTAATTTACTTTGATAGCTAACTAGAACAATTACTTTGATAGCTAATTAGAACAATCACCTAGAATGATAAATGTAGAAAGCATGAAAATGGACTAGGAAATTAACTAGAAGAATTAACATATCGATTTACAGTATTGTGTTCTAATAGTTCAAGCATGCCTTGTTTAAATTCATTATAGGTGTTGAGCATGCTATTCCATTTGGTTGGTTGCTTTCATGTTAAATGTGTCTTAAATTCTAGTTACTTCTATTTTAATGTGCACGTTCATTTATTGTTATTCTTTATATGTACGTTCATTACAGCTTGTTTTCAATTACTTACGTGCGCCCTTTAATTATTAAAGTTATGTTATATGCATCATGCATCATGCTAGGTTGAGAATGTATATTCATGCATCATGTAATAGAAACCAAGTAGGGAGTACTCCGAAGGGGTAGTACTCACATGCATGGTGAGGAAGTAAAATGATAATGAAAAGACAAAGGAAATGAATGAAAAGAGAAGGGAGTTGGGGGGCGGATGGGTAGCGAGTCTAGTCTGCAACTAGCCGAAGCCCCTCCCACATAGGGTACGGGAGTTCTAGTTGTAAGTAAGAGGCTAGATTCGATCACTATTCCATCACAAAGGAAATCCTCCAATCTCCAGCTCGAAGTACGAGTAAAGAAATAAAGAAAGAAAGAAAGAAAGAAAGGAAAGAAAGAAAGAAAGAAAGGAAACGTAAATGAAAGAATTGATTTGGATGGCCCCCATTCCAAATGAACTAAAGAGAGTCATAAGCATAATGCATTTTCCCTTTTTCCTTACTAAGTCTTTTTAGACTTACAGTTGCTTGTGGTGTAGATGTAGATACTAGCACGCTATGAGGAATGTATGGACTAGGAGTAGCGAAAGATAAAGAACAAACAATAGCAAGCAGGGATGATGGGTTTACACACTCGAGGGATGCTCACGGCTGGCCAGACATAAAAAGGGTAAAAGAGAAATTGTTTTAATTAAGTTAAGTTGTAATAAATCGTATTTAAATGTTTTGGGTTTCCTTAGTTGAATTGTATTCATGCTTCCGCAACGTTTTACATTAATGGTTTTGATTTCACGCTTCCGCATAAGTTTTAATAAATGTGATTTTATATCGAGTTTTACGAAAGAGTTAGTAGCGATCCGGTTAGACGCACTCTGATTTACTTTCAAAAAGAAAATTCAAATTTTTACGTATTTTTAAGAATTATGAAAATCCGGGTCGTTACACCATCTTTAATGGAAGGAGTTCATAACGTTTTTCCATGTGTCGATGTTAAGGAAATGTGTTCATAATCTGTCTTAGGTGGTGGTACAAGAGGACATCAAGATTTGACCCATGTTAAGTTATAAGGAAAAGCCAGTGTGAATTTAGATTTTAAGACTAAAGAACTTCAGCACAAACAAATTCTCTTAGTGAAAATGTTATGGCAAAATCACACGTTAGAAAAGGCGACATAAGAAAGACAAGATGAAATGAAAAAGAAGTATCCATAACTATTTTTGGATGCAAATTTTGGAACAAAATTTAATTAATGGGAGAGGAATGTAACATCAAGATAATTTGTAGAAAATTTTTATGTAATGTGACATTATGAGATTTATATAGAATAATTAGTGTCACAAATTGGAGAATTATGTTGTGCATTGAAGTATTTTATTCTTATAAAAATATGTGATTTATTAATAAAGTTAAGAAATTAAGAAAGTAGGTGTGGAAGGAAATTTATTAGAAATATATTACATTTATATTTATTAAGTGAGTTATGATAGGCGTGGAACGAAAAGTTAAAGAAAAATGTTAAAGTTTCAGCATCCGCGTAAACCTTCGTGTCTACGAAAATGAGGTGTTTCTGATGGAAATGTGTATGTGGCGGACAACAATTGGCAGATGAGTGGTACCATGAAAGTGTAAGATTCGCAAAAGTGAACACACCCATGGAAAGGAGTATATCCGCAAAAGTGTTTTGTATCTGTAAAATGGACGATATTGTTTTAGGATAAGGAATGTATCCGTAGAAAGGAATGCATATGTGGTAGATAAGTAACGAGGAATAAATGTTGTTGTTTGGAATAGTGGAGTCGCGAAAATGAACATGTTCGCTGAAAGTAATGCATTTGCGGAAAAGAACACATCCTTGGCGGATAAGTGTAAGAAAAGAAATGTCATTAATAATCTGTTGATGACGAGGATCTACAAAAAAGAATGCGTTAGCGACGGATAAGTAAGATACAAAACGTCGTCATTTGGATTGAGAATCTGCGAGGAACAATAAATATTGTCTGAGTGTAGGCATTCGCTAAAAGGAGTGTGCCCACAAATCAAAGAAACGTCGTCATTTAGGGATCCACAAAAAACAATGAATGTCGCAAAAACATTGGCATACACTGAAACGTTAATGTCCGTGGAAGCGTTGGTGTATGCGAGAGAGGTATCTGAAAAAGAATAAGCATATGTGGCGAATAGTGATTGGTAGATAAACTCGTGGGATGAAGTATATGCGAAAACATTGGCATCTACGAAAGCGTTGGTGATCACAGCAACGTTGGTACTTGTGAACATGACAAATTGTCATTAGAAGAAGAGGCGAGTGGATGCCATAGCAAAAGTCCACACGTCCACTATAATTGCAGACAGATTCAAAATACATTTTTTTTCACATAATCCATGAGTTACAATTTGATTATTGGACAGATAAGGAAACAATAATTTCAAAGATGCATTTTTTGTGGGATTTCTTCCCTGAAATTTTTCAGTCTTGACAGTTTATAAATACAAAGGATTGTGTTGAAACCCTAATCACTCTTGAGCTGCAACGTCTAAAAGATTTTTCTCTCAAGTTTTTTGAAGGTAGGTCTTTTATGGTTAAGACTTTGTATTTTGGAAGACCGACGGGGATGAATGATGAAATAGTGATAGTTATTTTAAGACTTTGAAACATAGTGTAAAAAATTAATCTTTTCTCACTACCCTATTTTCGTTCTTTTATTTTAAGGGAAATAAATGGTGGAAAAGTAGACTATTACAGACTCCAAGTAAATGATGTTTGGTTGTTTTTTACCTTTGGCCTACATCACAAAGATGTTAGGATTATTTTGATATTTATAGCTATTAGGTAGTCATTAATGCTCAAGGATATATTATACTGTTTGATATTATATGCTGCTTTATTTGTTATTTCCAAAGATATGTTATATTGTTGGATGATATGCTATGTTTCATTAACTTGAGGATGTGCTGTTATATTATATTTACATTGACATTATGCTATAAGTGTTATGTTTTATTGTTTCGAGGATGTGCAATTGTTTTCATGCATCACGTTTTTTTAAGAAAATAACGAAAATAATTTTGATGCATATATTGTCAAGTAAAAAAGAACGAAACAGAAACAAACATATGTAAAGAAGAATATGAAGGGTTGAGAATAAGTTGTCTCAAAGGTTGGGCCTATATTCGATAATGTCAAGGGCTTCCCAAAGTTCACCAGGTGGTTGCATTGAGTGCGTACACTAACCAAGGTCATATAGAATTGGAACTGTCTGTCCTAAGTTCACAAGACATAAGTAGTGTGTTCCCAACAGCTGTGCCTACTATTTCGAGGATATGAGTTGGCTAAAGCTCCCCACTCTCCCTTATACGAAAGAATAAAGAAATAAAGACTAAAAACAAAAAATCATGATTTTTACGAAAATTGCATCTCATGTTTATGTTATATTCATGCATTTCTTACTAAGTATTAAACTCATAATTGAATATTTGTGATGCAGACGAGGATGACATTGAAAAACAGATCATTGAAAATGTTAAACCTTTTACTTAATAAAGAGTAAAACCAACATTATTGGCAAGGGAAAGAAGAGCTAAAGCATTGGTCAAAGGACAATAAGATGGTTGGGTTTAGGGTTAAAGAGCCGGGTTTGGAAATTAATAGGCAGGAGGGGGTTGTGGGAGAACCAGAAGTTGTCCCTGGCCCCCAGAAGGAAGTCGGCTTTTTAGTGAGAGTAAAACCCAGCGCCGACCAGCGTAGCCTCGTGAAACCGAAAGGTCGAAGAATTGATATTTTACACTCGACGCCCGGTTTTTTGCTATTTCCAATTCCAACCACGAATGAGCTTCAATCATTTTGGGTATGGAGCAAAAGACTCCCACGAGACACACGTGGGATGCATTCATTGGATGTGCGTAGGAGGAACAATGCTCCTGTCCTGCTACTCGATAGAGCCAACATTTGAAAAATTAAATCTTTTGGGGTCCACCAAACGAAAATAAAAAAAAACAAAACGCTGCGTTTGCCGGGAGTCGAACCCGGGTCTATTGCTTGGAAGGCAATTATCCTAACCGTTGGACTACAAACGCTTACACCTGATGCCTCACCTATTACATTCACCCATGGGTCTTTTTAGTTTCGCTTACGCTGCTGGGGGCGTATTCTTGAATTGCCGTCGCTTGCTCGTTTCGTTGGTCGACCGTCTTCAATCTAATCAAGAAGGTTGGTGCCAAAACAGCAGCAGCATCGCCTCCATTAGTTCCAGTTCCACCACCTTCGTCCTGCAAACCCAAAAAATTACTACCAACTAATCCAGAGAAACATGGATTGTGGCATAAATGGATCAACAAATCTACTTGAACATAGTGAAGATGTATGACACATTGCAACAAGAGAATTCTTTTGCGTATTTGTTTTGATTCCTGGATATAATAAAGCATTCAGCAGTCATCTTCCCCCTAACAGAGTTCCATGCTGAAGAGTTAAGCCTTACTTTATTGAATCTTGAAAATTGTCAACTGTGAAGTATTCAAGACTCATAATAGAACATCCATTTTCAACCAGCTAAACAAGATCGACAAAACATCTGTTATACAGGGTTTCAATAATACCTTCACATAGAGTTTGCACTTCACTTCGTGTACTACAACAACACCCTTCTCCTCAGATTTCTTCACTGATGGACTACTGGCCTGCTCCACCTCATTTTCTACAACCAAAAGATCATGGGGAACAATGAGGGGAAGTCTGCCACGGGATCGGGCAACATTCCCATATCTTCTATTTGCTATTGACAGAAGCAAGAGAGCCAGTAGCAAGCTACTAATGACAAAGTATTAATTCAAGGCTATCTGTGAAAGGAACAAAGCTTGTATTTCATATAATGAGGGCAATCCAGCACCATATGAAAGCAACTGAAAGACTATTGAAGCCAATCTCACTCCTTGAAATTTCACATCAATTTATTTGCTAAAGCACGGCTAAGATGGTAAGACAAGCCTACCAAACAAAACTGGCCGAAAATACTCCAGCGCTCCAAGAAGCTGCAAATCCTGTGCATGCTGTAACAAGCCTCCTATTGAGGCAAAGCACACATCATAACAATATGAACCAGTAAATATCGTCTTCCACAAAATTACCATAATGCTTGAAGCATGTGTTAGATAGTCCCCAACACCGTCTTCCCAAAGTTCATCTGGATGCATTTTCAATTGTGTTTGCACCCAACTGTCGAAAACAAAAGAAACACAAGCATGATCATAGTCATTGCTAGAAAGCTCTTAGGGGTCAGTCAAATGAATGTAAAACAGGCATGAAAACATTTATGAAGTCGTTCGATATAGTGAAACAAGCAAATAGTTTACAAACTACAACCATGAATACTAGGACTCCTTCTCTCCCCCAAGAGCTGGAGGGGAGAGAAGGAGCTATCAACAGTGTTTTGAGTGTATTATTACTTAACTACCAGTATTGAGTGACAATTGCTTCAGAGGTTATTTTTCTAGATGAAGTATACGAATTACTGATCTTGCAAACTAGAGTGTTGAGAGCCCTCAAATGATGCCGAGATGACTCACGTGGCTGAGTAGGCTCTGCCCTATGAACAATTAAATGTGGATCCTGGGAGTATTCTTTTGTTACGGAACTGCAAAATGATTACAACTTAAATGCATCATCTCTCTGCTAATCTCTTTTCATAATAAAAATTCACAGCTCTCAGCTGAACTGAGAAATGTATGAGAATGGAATCTCACCACTTTGTTTGAATTTTAGCAGTTCTTAGTCCAAAATTGGTTTAAAGAATCCGCACTGGGGATTGAACTTAGAAACTCTGAAGAGAACCGACTTAACTATTACACAGTTGAAACTATTCTATTACAGGCTCCAGTAGTAGGTAGAACCTATACAGGAAAGTGGAAACCATTTAAAAAAATCTTCGTCATTCCCTGTTATACTTTCCACACTTCCAAAATAATCTGAGAGAAAACCTTTAACGTGCTAACTTTGAAGTCATCCTAGCTTTTCCCACCACCGAAGTTGAATGCGAGAAGAAGGTACGTCGATCAAATATCCATCAAATTTCAGGAGAAATCATCGAATGTCTTTGGTTCTCACGGCTCCATTCTCTCTAACTCTAAATATAAAACGTGAATCGAGGCCAAAACCAGAGCGTGGATAAAGTTCAAGTGAAACTTACAGCCGACTCGTTCGTGTCGAGGTCTGAAACGCTGAGGCTGAACCGCTTCGTTACTTGCATAGTTTAGACTTTAGAAGTATGCTTACAGAGAACGGAAAAGGGGGGAAAAAGGGTTTTGCAGAACTGTAGCAAGCTGAGGAAGAAGAAGAAAGCCACTCCTGCTTCCCGTTCTATTTCACTAAAACCATTGGGGTAAGTTGAGCCGTCCGACCGGACGGGGTGGGGATGCAACTTTCAATAACAGTCGTTGGATTAAAACTTGTGCGACTTCTGTCTCCACGTGGCACAGGGTACCATTTTCTTGGGGAATGGGGACTACCACAATAAATAGATCTCCTTATTTTTTATTTAGTTAATTAAAATTTTAATATAAAATGGACATTATAGTAATTTTCTAACGCATTCATTTAACATTCAATTACATTTTTAAATGACATATGACATAGGAAATAATAAAATTTTTGGGAAATTATCAAATAAAATTCTCGAGTTTTGAATAATTTAACCAATATTTTATACTTTAAATTTTATGAATTTATTATATATTTTGAAACTATTATCAGTTTAAACTTTTGTTATAAATTTCGCTAGTTTTATTGATTTTCGTTTTTAGTTGTTCGCAAAAATTTGAATGATTCTAATGCTTGGAAGCGATAAAATGACTATTGGCTGTGACTCAAAACTCCACCATTGACCTTGTGCCTATGTGACAGCCCATCCTGTGAATGAGAGGAATGACTCAGGTATGGATTCAGCTCATATCAGTACACATACACAATCTCACATAATTTAGAATAGTAGAAAATACATGGTTTATAAGTAAGGTTTCCCTCCTCACTTAATACAACGCGTTTTGGACTTACTACAAGAACAAAATTGTATAAGTTTTTGGCCACAGCGGAATAATATTGTATTTAAAGTACTGAGAGGCGTTACAAATGGTATCAGAGCAAAATCACACCTAGAAGTGTGGCCGACAATAACGTCAGATCCCCAAGAGGGAAAGACTATGGCAGCCCGTCCTGTGAAGGTTATGAATTACCCAGGTGTGGGTCCGACCCATATCAAGGGGTGCACAATCTCAAATCACTTGGAGAGTAAAAAATGCATAATTTATAATTAATGTTCCTCTCCCTACCTAATATAACGCGTTCTGGACTAACCCTAAGAACAAAACCGTGTGAGTTTCGTCTAAAACGGATAACATTGTACTGAGAGCTCTAGAAGAAGTTACAAGGTGTGACTCACATAATTCAACCATTGACGCCAAGCAAGAGAGCACTTAACGACATAGCAGTTGTTCTTTGACTCTCATAACTCGACCATTGATCCCGAGCAGGTGACCAATCGACAAACAGACTCTATGCGGTTTGAACTATGTCTCTCTTATTTTAATATGCGCGTTTTATATCCCCTACTATGAACCATGTTTTCTTATTTTAATTTGGGTGCTTTATTTTTTAGCATGAATTAATTTCTTTTTTGATTTAGAGAATAAAGTACCAAACTTTATATTTGATGTTTATATGCTATTAGTTTTGTATAAGTTCTATAAATTAGTTTATTCAACATTGTGTTATGTTATTATTATTGTAAAAGAGCAATTGTCTAAATCATAAATTGTTTTTCATACCCACCAAACGATAATTTGAATTTTAGAACTTGTGTTGAATAATATGCAATTGTTAACCATAAATATAAAATTGGCGTTTCTTTGTAATCACTATATACATATAGAATTATATAACATAATTATTGTGTAATTAAAATTTATTTTTGACATAACTAGTAATTAAAATAATGTAGAGAGAACGAGAAATAACATGCATATATTTTTCAGCAGAACAAAAATTTTCTGTTACGGAAAATAAGCCTGGACTTTTCCACAGTGGAAACAAATTGAAACTTTTAACTGAAAACGTAACAGCAATACTTGTTAAGTTTATTTATCATAGTTCAGTAGTTATTTTGTTAATTTCTTCGACTTTTTCATTATTATATTTGAATTCTAATTTAAAATGTTATTATTTTCCTAGCCAAATTTAATAAATTATTTTACTTTTGGCTAGAAAATTTATGCAATGTAACTCTAAAACTATTCACCAATAAACTAAATATTAAAAGCGTGACATCTCTCTATATTACATACTTCAAAATCAATACAAATATTGCACGTTTAATTTGACTCATTTGAATATGTATAATCTAAATCTACTCTCGGACTTTAAGTTATATTCCTATTTTTCTAACGCAATATTTTTTTGAAAAAGTATTTAATTTTTCATAATTTAATATCAAATAGAAAAACTCCATAATGACACATCAGCATCCATGTCCATGTCATCCCACTTTACGTCATCACCGAGGCTAAATTGTGGGGGAGAGGGAGACAGCAATGGAAAATCTGCCACGTCAGTGGGAATTCCGAAAGTACCCTCATCTTCTTCGTCCATATAAAAAACGTCTTCATCTGTTTTCTCCTTCGTCGTCCTCCCCTCCTCCTCTCCACCTCCTTCCCTACCAACTGTCTCCGCCGCCAGAGCTGCCGCTATTCTTATTTCCTTCGGGTCCTTCGACGTTGGCACCGCAAACCTCCACGCCGAGTCTTCGAAATTGAGACACGCCGTCTTCCCTCTCAGAGCTAGGACGGCAACGTCGTGAGCACGCGCCGCCATTTCGGGGGTCGGATACGTGCCGAGCCATATGCGCGTCTTCTTCTTTGGTTCTCTAATCTCGCTAACCCACTTGTTAGAGTTTCTTCTCCGCACTCCTCGATAAACTGGATGTCTCGTCTCCGTAAACACTCTCCGACCGGCTCGCTTCTTCGGTCGGTTCCTAGCCAATATTAATTCTTCATCAGAATGAGAAACTCGCCCACCCAAGCCAGAACTCTCCGGCTTTTCAACGAGCTTCCCCAGCGAGTCAGGCCGGGTAACATCGCTGCGAAAATCCATTTCGTGGGGAGTGACGATGGAGGGAGGGAGAGTGGCGGTCGGGTTTTTCTTATAACTGGTTGGGTCAAGCGTGGACACGTGCCAGCAAATCATACACGGAATTTGGAGCGGATCCAGGAAGGAGCGAGCCTCGGTTAATACACAATTAAGAAACGTCGCAACACTTAATTTACACTCCCTTCTGGATTAAACCAAGTCGCACGTGTGCATGTGCCAGCTCAGCATAATCCCTCATTTTAGAGACTTATTAGTGACACCCATGATCATTCATTAAATCAAAATCATATATTATTTATTATTTTAATTGATAATTTTAAGTATTTTAACATGGGGCTTTTAAGGCCTTTGGACTTTAAATGATGACCCTAAAACCCATATTATAATTTCCATATTAGCTTTAATTTATTTACTTATTTTTTTAAAAATTAACATTAAGTTTACTCTCTAATTATTTTCTATTAATATCTCTAAACATATATAGATAATTAATTAATATAACAATAAAAATAAATTATGAATAATTAAAATAAAATATTATTTATATTAATTGATAAGTATCTCGTTAAAATAATAATTTTATAAAATAATTATGGGAGATTTAATTTACATTAAAAATGAAGGAAATGGAGGAAGAAATAGTATTTGAAGAAAAGGAAAGGCGAAGATGAAGCCAAGTATGTCAAAGTAGGTGAAGGCGATGAAGTGCTACTTTCGTTTTTGTTTGGGTTGCAGAAAAGGGGTACAGAGAAGGTCATTTTCGTTGAAAGATGATAGTCTGTTTTCAAGAAGATAGAGGGAGATAGATAGAGAGATGGAGAGAGAGAGAGAGAGAGAGAGAGACAGAGACAGAGAGAGAGAGAGGAGGAAAAGTTGCAGAGAGGGGGGGCGGAGGAGGACGATGTCGGCCATTGTTGTACGTGGAAAAAAGAGCTGAAATCAAAGCTTATTTTCCTTTTCACAATGTCAAAAGCCAAGACAAAAGGTAAATTATATTATTATTTTTTTGTAAAACTACTAATATTTTGGCAAAATATATTAATAGTTTTAATTTTTTACAACTAAGTATTTGCACTTTCAATATCATTTTCGAAAGATCATCAGGTCCATTTTTGTCAGTAAATTTATAAAAAAAAATATAGAAAAAATAGTGTGCGTTACTAATCTACCTACAACCCGACCATAGTGGAATATTTGATGTTTTTATAGATCTATACGATTTTAAATGAAAAGACATTCTTCGTACGGTTTGTAGCAGACATCGATAGTTTTCCAGAGTGGTATTTTGCATCACATTTGCAGCAATTTATAATCTTATTTCAAACTCTGCTAATCTTCTGTCTGAATTCGAATTTCCAGAGAAATCAATGAATTTCAGAATCGGATTATAAATCACCAAACAGATAAGAAATCGTATTTGAACAGTGATTAAATGAAAAAAATAGTGTGCACGTATTGAATTTAACGGATAAATTGACGATAATATTTAAATTGCTGATAACTGAAATGTTAAAATTTTATTTGTCAAAAAAATAATTTAAAATCTAATATATAAATAATTTTAAAAGCTAAGATCAATCCGAACTTAGATTTTCCACAGTTCTCACAAGGAGAAGGAAAGCAAAATACAAAGACAGCAACCCTTAACAAGAAAGCTGCTCAAATAGACTACCAAACCACACCTTTTTATTTCCAGCTTTTCTGTAGAGGGTCCCCCTCCTTCCTTCTCCTCCCAATATTTCCATGGCCGACTTCTCTCTCTCTCTCCCTCTCTCTCTGCAATTGTACGAAGCTCTCCCCAGATAATGATTTCAAATAGCTGTTTTCGAAGTCTCTCGAGTGGATTACATGAAAATAAAGAGTGATGTTTTGGACTTGCTCACCCAAAACACGTTGATTAAATTAATATAATTCTCATTAATCACTTAATTTTACTATTTTAATCTAAATTATCTCATTAAAAATTCTGTCTTTTTGCTCGACTTTCCAGCCTGTAATATTGAAAATCAGCAAATCATATCGAAATAAAATTATATACAAAGTCTACGTTTAGAATTTGGTCTCAGACAAGTAGGTCTTTGGTGGGTCTCACTTTAGATCTACTAGGATCTCCTGGCCGTCCCATGATCCCATCTCACCTCTTTGGATGGATTTATCAGAATCTAATACCTCTAAATTCTAGAATTTTACCAAAATAAATATTTTTATATTTTATGTAACATGTATACGTATAAGTATACGTATAATAACATATATAGTATATCCAAATATATGTATAGATATACAAAATATCGTATGGGAAAGCTTTAAAACAAATAATTTGAAAGTGTACAACACATTGTTTTGTCAAGTATTGATGTTTCCTTTCCCAAACGTGGAAAAACAATTAAATATTTAAAAAGTGGGTGTTCTTTGGACTCAAATGCCAAAAAAGATTAAGAAATTAATTAAAATTTCTATGAAAAGGGGTTAATAATAATTAATTGTGTGTGATTAGTGACTAATGTACTTTAGTTAAAGTCAAGTAAAAAGTACATGCATATCATTAGGAAAGCAATTAAACTAATTAATTAAAGTTTAAATCATAATATAATAATCATTCAACACTGTACTATCTAGATTAAGGGGTCACTTCAAAAATTCTAGAGAGAGAATTCTTATGATTTTTTATTGACAGAAGCCTAAAAAATAACAATCTTTGCAAATCTAAATTACAAAACTTCAAGAAAATTATTCTGTTCTTATGGTTGACGTGCATTGTTATTTTGCAGGAAAATCAATCTTGACAATCATTCATAAGAATTAGAAGCTCAAAAATGGCTCCATAAACGCTCTAGTCCATCGGAAACAGCCGGCTCGTGGTCCGGCGGGAAGTTTATTCTCGGCGGGGACATTAGCATTCCTCCTGCCATGTCCACTAGCAAATTGGGCATGTCGAAAATCTCCTCCTCGTCGAGAAATTCATCGCTCAGTTTACTGAACTGCTCATTCGCCCGATCATCGTCTTTCGATCTCATTTTCATCAGCGTCGCGGCAGCTAAGGCGGCTTCTCTGATATCGGCCGGTGAGGTAGAAGCCGGAACTGGATAAGAACCGACCAGTGCCGGGAAGTTAAGAGTTGCGTCGTTTCCTTTGAGCGCTAAGGCAGCAACGTCGTGGGCGGCCGCCGCCATTTCCTGGGAGGGGAAGGTCCCGAGCCAAATTCGATTCGTTTTACGTGGCTCTCGGATTTCGGAAACCCATTTCCCGCTTCTGCAACGAATGCCTCTGTAAAGAGAGTGTTTCCTTGAAGAAGAACTCGACGCCATGATCGGAGAGAAAAAATATTGAGCGTGAAGGTGGGGAGGGTTTATGTTTTCTTAATCAATGGGAAACCGGTACTGTGTTGAATTCAGAGCTATTTGGTCAAAGAGAAAATGAGAAGGCAAGTGAGGAAAAATGAGGTGGACAAAGAGATAGAGTATTAACCAAATTGGGTTTCTAATTCTACGTTTATTTTCAAAATATTTTAATAAAAATAATATAAATATATAAAAAGTAGATTAGGGTAATACTTCAAAGTTTATTTACACACTCTCTCTCTCTATATATATATATATATATAGTGGGTAAAAATATGAGTGTTCAAAACGGATTTGGAATCGAAAAACTAAATTGAATTGCTCAGCTTAGTTCAGATATGGTCGGTTTTCAAACTCTACCGATCTAACATTCGGTTCTAAATTTAAGAAACCAATGAAATTATATGTATTTTTAGTTTAACATATGCAGAAATCAGTTGAACTGAATTATCATTAGGTTTTAAAAAATAATCCATTTTTAGTGAAAATGAATTAATTTTTTTTTTATTAAATTCTTAAATTCTATTTTGGTAATATCTAATATAATTAATCATGTCTAATTGTTAATTTTATTATTACTAATAAGGAAAGAAATTAGAATTAATTGAAAATCATGAAGATAATTTTGAATTATATTAATTAGAAGATTTGAGAATTTAATTAATTTACTTTATCATAATTTAAAAATGATTGAATTTTGTTTTTAAAATTTTTATACAAGTTTTCTTTAATTTTATTTTGACCGTATTTTTGTATTAGAAATGAATCCGAATTGATTTGAAACCAAACTAAAATTTTAGATCTGATTTCAGTTCGATTTTAGCACCAAAAAATCCTGTTTTGATTATGAAGTTACTAGAACCGATCTCTATTGGTTTGATTTTGTTCTCTCATAAATTCGAACCGAACCATGAACACCTTGTTACAAGTAGGGGTTTTAGATGTATTGTTGAATTTTTTATTTTTAGGTGTTTGAATTTAATATTATATTTAAATTTGTTGTATTAGTATAATAGTTATAATTAAATATAATAATAAATATATGAGAACTATATTGTAAATATTGGGATCTTAGTTAAATGTAACATTAATTATGAATATTTAAAAGAGAGTAATTATTAAAATGACTCCTAAGTATTAAGTGTTTTTAACTAGTATTTTAAACTTTAATTTTTGTTATCTAACAACTCAATATTTTTGAGGTATAGCAACAGACATCCTTATTGTTAGGGGCTCCGTTAAATGTCTCACTTATTTTGCATGCTTGTATGAAGTAATCGATGCACGTCTGAAGTAGGTTCGAGTTCGAAACTTGATAAACGAACTTTGAGTTCCTCAAGAAGCAAACTTTGATGAAGAAACTGTGCCCTAGACTGCTCTGCAAAATCAATGATTATGAGGAAGAGGAGTTCCACGACTGCTAGAGAGTTCATTGTTGGTTTGAGGCGTCTGTTGCCGAGGGAAGAGACAATATTATCAAATTAAGTAAACAAACATGCATTCTCAAATTAATCGGAAGACAATGTATTATCAAATTAACCAAAGGAAAATGTTTTATCAAATTAACCATACAAAAATGTATTATCAAATTAAACTAACGAAAAAATTTCATCAACTATGACAATTGTTCTAAAATCATCTCAAACACTCAACTATAAGTACATAGTTAACAGACCAACTGTAATACCAAGCAACTTTGTATATCATGTTACAATTTATGTCATGCTATATTTAATATAAGTTTTTGATTTTTGTGTTGCTAAATTAATAATTAATTTTGGTGATTTGATGTTGAAGGAGTTGATTGCTATCAGATATGTTTTTGGATTGGAAAAGTTTGGTGTATCCATGAAAGTGTTGGTGGCTGCGAATGTATATGTGTCTGCAAAAGTGTGGGTGTCTACCAATACTTGGTTTCGGAAGGACAGGTGATCGCGCATGAGGTGCATCCATGGAAGTGTGGGTTTCCGCAGATACTTGGTTTCGAAATGACACACGACCGCAGACGAGGTGTATCCATGGAATTGGGAGTGTTCGCAGAGACTTGGTTTCAAAATGACACATAGCTGCACATAAGTTGTGTCCATAGAATATTAAGTGTGGGGTGGATCTCTACAGCGGACACGTAGATTTTTTGTGACAGACACATATCTGCAAGCAGATGTACGGATTTCCAGGGTTTAAGTCTTTCTAAGAAATGGACATCCAAACTTTTATTTTGTCATGGGGAACAGTGGTGGAGACATTTAGAAATTAGAGTTAGCCTTTTTGTTAGGCTAAAATTTATTTTGATGATGACTAAAATGCTATCTAATTAATAAATTCAATAACTTGCAGTTTACGTTATTCGGATATTATTCTTAATGTTTTTATAATATATCTGTTTTTATTGGAAATACCCTAAAAATGGGTATTATTAATGTTCTAACATGTTTATCTAATTCTATGTAGTGTTGCATATCATTTTGAGACTTAGAATAATTCAAGGTTTGATTCAGAGTTGCTTGAGGACGAGTTGCAGGCGAGGTCGAGGCTTTGCGATCGAAAAATCAGAACAGAGAGTTTCGAGTGTTTTCGGACGACTAGAGGTTGAGGTGAGGTCGAAGCTCTGCAACCGCAAAAGCAGAACATATAGCTCCGAGTGTTTTCAGACGACTAGAGGTCGAGGCTTTGCGACTATAAAGTCCAGACTTTGCCAACAGATAGATTTCCAACGATCAATTTTTCAACGGCTAAATATGCAACAGCTATATGCGGTCGACCGAAAATATTGAGGATGATTCGAAAAGTCCGTGGTCTATAAATTAAGAAGCACTCCAAACTCAAAACAACGAACAAAGAATCGAGGCGAAACTCTGCCAAATTCAAGACTTGATTTTATACATACTGTGAGCTATTGTAAATTCAATTCTTCCCACCCATAAACTTGCGAGTTAATATTGGGAGAATTCAGATTTGTGTTTAGAGCTTAATTTCCGTATTCTATATTGTGCTTAATTGTAAAAGATGATTCCCTAAGAATTCATCACAAAAGGGTGATGCCCCGAAATAGTCATAGGCTCGATTGAACGCCCATAAGTTCAATCAATGGGTGACTCTCTGCAATTGTCAAATTAAGGGTGACGCCCAATAACAGTTAAAGATTGACGACCTTAGAATTAGTCAAGGGTGATACCCCGTTAATAATCAATTTGTAAACGGTTTTATTGGCTCCCGTAAGTCAATGTTTTAGTGGATCTCCAAGTGAAATTTTGGAGCGTGGACGTCGGCGGATTTGCCGAATGCATAAACAAATATTGTGCACACTCTATAATCCTCTTTTTACATTTATGCATTTATTATGATTGTTTATTTTAGTATATGAATTTTGGGTAAGTATTTATTTGGGAATAAATTATAGAGGAATTAATTAGATTAAGGAAATAATAGGTTAAATTGAAATTAAAATAAGTAAAGGAAATTAAGATAAGTTGGAAATGATTAATGATTGAAAGGGATGAATAAATCGATTCTGTGAACCGGTTTACCTTGAACTGGTTCGGTTCGGTTGAGCACATACGAAAGGGGGGCTGCGGTTTGAGAAAAGAATTGTAGAGAGAGAGCATGGAGTCGGGCGAAGGCTTCGACTGAAGCTTCGAACGAAGTTTTCGGCGAAATTGCATCTAAATCTTCGGCGTGAGCTTCGAAAGAAATCAGGGGCCTTCATCGTTTATGGAAAGCGTGTCCGATTAAGGCTACTTGGAATCTGAGCTGCTTCCCTTTCAGCGGAGGTGTCGACAATCCTATCCCTTTTCAAATCCATTCGAATGACGACCGAATAAGGTAATTAATGGGTTTTGTTGGCAAAGATAAAGGGGACCCCTCGTCTATAGAACCAAGGGGCCAAGTGAATTTAAAGGTACAGAGATCACGAATAAGGGGGAAAAGATCGTTGTTTAGGTTAATCGGTGACTGCTGATTCGGTGAGAAGAAGAATTCACAGACGTCAAGAGAGGTAAGTGATAATAGCGTGTCATGACCAGTGGAGGTCTACACCACAAGTATAGGATTTATTCTACCTTTGTTTGCTTGTTACTAAACTTCGATTCTGCCCAATAGATTTCAACATGATGCTCTCTGATACTTGAATTCCAGAAATTTATGACGATAACACCTTGTTCTGTATAATTGTGGATAACTCTTTGTTACTTGGATTCCATAAAATTGTGATGATAATTCTCTGTTCTGCATAATTGTTGACTGCTCTCTGTTAATTGATTTTGCCCGATAGATCTCCATATGTTGCTCTCTGTTATTTGAATTGCAGAAATTGATAGTGCATGTTCTTTGAAATCGTTGATTGCCCTCTGTTAATTGAATTCAAGAAATTGATGATGGTGATATCCTGTTCTGTACAATAATTACCAATTTCTTTTATTTGAATTCCAAAAACTGATTATAAGAATATCAGATTCTGTATACTTGTCATGCTTTATGGAACTGTGACCGATTAAATATCCTGAAGAATGCTCTGAATATTTTGATGCTACTACTATTAATTAGCCTCATGAATATGTTGTCCTTCCCCTGTTGGACTTTTAATCATAAGGATCCCATATTAATATTGTTAATTTCATACTATAATTGTGTTATTCTTTCCAATACCATAATTGAACCGTTGAATCTTGGATTGTTGATTGTGATAATTATTAGGTTATTCCTATTAGTTTCATTATAATCTTTGGTTTGAATTCTATGGGTAATATATGCATCTTATAATTGTTCTTTTAATATTCATATATTGTGGCGTCTAGTTCATACATTACATGTCATGCATCATATTAATAGACTTAGAAGTGATGCCACAATAGGATGATATTCACATTGTATGGGAGAGACATTTCATAGGAGAGACCAGACTAATAAACGTAATGGAAATTGGGAGTTGAGGAGGTAGTTCATACTCGAACGGGAGACTCGAGAAAAATCCTTTCCCTCAATGGGATGCGAGAGCCTATCTCCTAGGAGTTAATTTCCGATCGAAAACTATTCTCCTTGTTGAAAAGACTTCCAATTTTTCGACTCAATGCATGAGTTTAATTATATGAGATAAAGACAGATTGAGTGGATTCCTTTCTGATATAATCAAACATATGCATGCACCATATTACATCTTATCTCTTACTGGGCGTTAAACTCACAGTTATTTGTGGTGTAGGTGACGAACATAAAACTGGATATGTTCTTGAGGAAGGGGCATCCCAAGATGAGGACTTGAGTTACCTAGCGGATTTGACCTGAAAGGTTATAGCTCACAGAAGATAAATTGATATTTTAAAATAGTTATTTTCTTTTTAGAAATAAGATGAATGTTTTATTAAATGTACATATTTTATTAACAGTATATTTCAATGATTTATTTAATTCCGCTTTATTACTCTGAACTATTTGACCTCTCATGCGTTTTAAATAAATTAAAAGAAAAATTTTATAAAAAAAAGGGTTTTGGAAAACGTGGGATGTTACACTACACTTCTGCGAACACAAATACATCTGCTATTACCAATATTTTCGCAAATACATTTCATTCGTGGTCACCCATTCTTCTGAAACCAAATATATGCGGGCACCCACATTTTTGCGACCACAAACACATCCGCGGTCACCAACACTTCTACGAATACATCAAACTTTTCTAATATGAAAATATACCTCATAGCAATCAATTTCTACAACACTAAATCACCTTAAATTCATCACTAATTCAACGATACAAAAATCAAAAGCAGATATCTAATATAGCATGACATAAATTGTAACATGATATACAAATTTTTTTTTGTGTTATAGTTGATTGGTTGTACTTTTACTTCAGTGTTTGTGATGGTTTTAGAACAATTATCCTAGTTGTTGAAACTTTTTTGTTAGTTTAATTTGATAATACATTTTAGAGTGATCATCTTAATAAAATATTTTTCTTTGGTTAATCTGAGAATAAATTGTCCTCCGATTAATTTGAGAACACAGGTTTGCTTTGTTGGTTTGACAATACTGTTTTTTCCTTCAACCACAAACGTCTCAAATTGTCAAATGAACTTCCTAGCATTCGTTGAATTCCTTTTCCTTGAAACTGTTGATTTCACAGAGCACTATAGGGCATTGCTTCGTTGTCAAATTTCGTCCCCTAAGAAGCTCAAAGTTTGTTTTTCAAGTTTCAAACTCGAAGCTACTTCAATCATGCATCGATTACTTCAAACATTCGTGCAAAACATGTAAAGTATCTACTACTAACACCTTAAATATTAAATAACAGAAATAAAATTAAAATATTTAAAAAATGATAAGTGGGATGGAGGTGCAGACATGGTGGAGGCACACGTGTGCTAATTATAAAGACTTTTGAAAACGAAGATTTGTAAATGTGCTATGTTTTTGGGGCCACCACACGTTTCGATAACAACATAGCTAGCAATTAGCTGTTATTCAAACATTTTCTCTTTCTAATTAATGCTTTCAAATTCTATTCCTAAAGAAAATTAGGAATTGTTGTTTTTTTAAATCAAGATTGATGTAAACCAATGTTTTTTGGTGATGAATAAGGTGTTAAGAGAATTATGGTTTTGCGAGAACAAATTAAAGAGGAGCAAAATCAATCGATCTGACTGAAATTTCAAAATTAATATGTAACATAATTATGTTCTTATATTTGTGTAAATCGAAATTGATTTGCAACTAAGGATAAATAGTCATTTATGATTGAACACATAATTTTATATATGCAAAGAAATCACAAAACCAAACCTAAATGGAAGCTTAATTGAATTTCATGATTGGGTAATTGGGTTGAGTTTGATTCGGATTTTAATTATTTTTAAATATATTTGAGATATATTTGTTAAAATCATTTTTCATGACAGCTGCACATGTCACTATTTATTATGTTTGTTTCCATCAATATTTCCAAAATCAAAATTATTAATTTTCACCGTCAAAATAATTCAAGAACATCAAATAATATAAAATTAAGAAAAATTAAGACCATAAATTCTATAATTTACAATTAAAGACAAGTTAAACTCTGAAAAAAATTTACTACCAATGAAAATTCTAAACTATGGGAATTCTTGTTGACGACCTCGCAGTCACATTTTCTGTCTAAATTCGTTGACTTTTACGCCTCAGTTTTGTTGACGCCAAGAATTGTCAAATGGAGACGAATGATGTCAATTATCTGGGGCGAGGGACGTCCCTCCTGCCTGTTGGAAGACGGACGGTCGTTGGTACGTTGTTTGTTCGATTGTGTTCAGGGATTTAGGGTTGCTTGCGCTCGCAGAGACGTCCTTCACGATTATATAGTATAATCAATCGAGATAAGAGACGTCAATCGAGAGGAGAAACGTTATCGTTTAGCATTCAGAAAAGAACATTCGGTCTAAAATGGATGTCCCTCGTATTAAGAAGGACATTTGTTATGGCCAGAATGATGCTATCTTAAGACGAAAGACGTTAAGTATGGGCAGAACAACGTAATCTTGGTCGAGGGACGTCCGTTTCTGGCCAAGAGACTTCCGATATATGAAGAGGGACGTCCGTATTCATTGAAGAAATTTGCGCCTTTTAAAAACACATGTGCCTTGCACGTGACCCTTCAACTGAAAATAATTTGGAGTCCATCCTGACTGTCAATTCCGATACAGAGACATCCCTCGCTCAATCCAATGGCCATGGAATGTCATCCGCCATCGCCTTTGAAAAATGGCAGATTCAATTTTGGTTGTCAATCTCTATAAGGGACGTCCTTCCCTCGATTCAATGACCCTGGAAGATCGTCCTCCATTGCCTTTGGAAATTGATAGATTCAATCCTGGTCATCAATTCCAAGAGGGGGACGTCCTTCCTCGATCCAATGGCCAATGACGGACGTCCCTCCCTCGATCCAACGACCCTGGAAGATCGTCCTCCATTGCCTTTGGAAATTGATAGATTCAATCCTGGTCGTCAATTCCAAGTGGGGGACGTCCTTCCTCGATCCAACGGCCAATGAAGGACATCCGCCATCACCCGATAATCGTTCCAAATCCGTCGTCTTGAACACCTCGGCCCTGATAATTGACGTCCTTTGTCTCCGTTCGATGGTTCTAGGTGTCAACGAAACCGAGGTGTTAAAGACTACGGATTTGGATGGAAAACTTGACTATGAGGTCGCCGACGAGAACTTTTCATAGTTCAGGGTTTTAGTTGTTAGTAAAAATTCTTGAGGGTTTGACTTGTCGTTGGCTACAAACTATAGGGACTATGGTATTAATTTTCCTAAAATTAATTGTCTTCCTTAGAATTTGAACTACCCTAACAATGCACTAAAGCTGATCAGAACGACTGCTTCTGTCTGATCAGAAAAGCCTCACCTTGGAGATGGCAGGGGAGGGAGAGAGAGCAAGAGCTCTTTCATTGCCTTCTTTAGAAACTCATCTATGTCCGAAAGAAGCTCATCTTTGTTCCTTTGGTCAGAAGGAGAAAGAGAGAAGAGAGGGTTAACAATTTAACGATGTTAATCGGCAAACCTCAGCATTTGCGGCTAACATCTCAAACTCTCCATGTGTTAGTTTTCAAAATTAAAAGTTGACTACTTCAACGTGTCAATTGAAAATATCATTTATTTTAGGTAAATTAACCCGACAAACCATATAGTTTTGGGTAAGTAACAAGATAAATCTTAAAGAAGTTTTATAGATAACTAAAACATCGAACTATGAAAAATGAACGACATAAATCTTTTCGTCATGTTTCCTGTAAAAAAATTGCAGAGGCGAACGCCGCAGCCATGTTTTCTGCTTAGAAAACACCATGGAAGTCACCTGGACCTCCAACGGACATCCAAAGTTTCTTGGACGTCCTTCAAAGATGAGAAACGTGCAAAGCTGATCCACGAGAGACCCGTAATGTTTTCTGTCGATTATCGATTATTTGTGACGAGATTATACGTCGATTAAAATTTAATTTAATTTTATTATTTGTCATATACCCTACTACCAAAAACGAAACTAGGGTGGGACTTGAAACTCGATTTCAATCCCGAAATAAGATTCATGGAAAAGCCCTTACATACTTCTCCTGACAATTTCTCTTAAAATCTAAGCTTAAGTATGTTCATCATAAGCTACGTGACGTCTATTTTAAGCTGAGAGACGTTCGTTGTGGGATTAGGGACGTCGGTTGTTAGCTGAGGGATGTCCGTCTTAAGCGAGGGATGTCCATTGTAAGCTGAGGATGACGTTCTCTTTTAATAATCCATCCACAACGTTCATTGTAATCTGAAGGTTGTCCATTTTAAACTAAGAGACGTCTGTTGTGGTTTAGGAACGTTCGTTGTGGGCCTTGGAACGTTCGTCATAAGTTGAGGTACATTCATCTTAAATAAGGGACATCTGTTATTAGCTTAAAGACATTTGTTTTAAGTTGGAGATAACGTCGTCTTTCAATAATCCATCATGAACATCCATTTCTAGTGACGGATGTCCCCCCAGCTCTGAAGGAAGTTCGATTCATTAATCCAACGACCAACAAATTTCGTCTGCGACTCTGCTCCCATTTAAAATAGCACATGTCTTACATGTCATCCCCTTCAACATAATGTCTGCCAGCGCCTTTAGTCTATCCGAGTCATCCATCCTCATTGAGGGACGTTCGTTCCTTCATCTAACAGATGCCTTTGGTCCATCCTGGTTGTTCATTATCATTGAGGGACATTCGTCCTTTCATCTAACAACCATGAAGTTTCGTTCGCCAGCGCCTTCTTGTCACGATGTCCCTCCATAATACTTTTTGCAAAACAATCTCATCAACTCATGCAGAGACTGAGAAGCAAGAGAGTCGACTGAAATAAAGTCAAACAAACTGCAAACAATGCAAAAAGACATTCATTGTTAATCCTTGGACGTCCCTCGTGCGAGAGACGTCTGTTGTTGATCCTTGGATGTCACCGTTGGATAGACCTTGACTTTAAGTGGTTGTGGCATTTGCTTTAATTTTATTTGACGGAAAATGTGGCGAGAAGGTCATCATCGTTTATTTCCCATAGTTTAAGGTTTTAGCTATCCGCAAAAATTCTTCAAGGTTTGTCTTGTTGTTGATCCGAAACTATAAAGTTTTTTTTGTTAATTTCCTTTTATTTTAGGATTTATTTTGATATTTACTTATTTAATAATTTACCCTTTAAAATTAATTTTATTAATAGAATATCAACAATAAATTCATTGTTTTTTGGGAAAATGACAAACCAATCATCATCTTTTGCAGTAAATGACAAGTCAACCATCATCATTTTTTTGCTAACAAATTAACCACTAAACTATAAAAAAATGACGCCGCTAACATCGCTATCACGTTTACCGTTCAATGGGATAAAGACGAGCCGCTACGGCTTGTCTACAAACTGTAGCGGCTCCATATTTAAATAAAATAACAATACAATTTCACGGTCCGCCAATTAAACCGCAGTGGTGTGACAATAAACCGCGGCGGTTTCATGCAGCTTCATATGAAATTGTTGTGGTTTATTGTCACACCACTACGGCTTCATATGAAACCGCCGCGGTTCAACTATAAACCGCAACAGATTAATACATGCTTCGTTCATCAATTTAAGAAACTTGTGCAAATAGGCTTCACAAATTCAAGCAAATTAAAACGCGATCAATCAAAAAGTGAAATGTTGCTAATTTTACAGTTTCCTAATAATCAATTTTCATTTCATCATCAATAACCAAATCATCAATTCCAAACATATCATGTACATGTGTATCACAACTGTAGACCAATTTACCAACTCTTTACAACCATATCGTGTATATGTTCAAGATAAACACAAACCAAATTCCGTTACAACCATATAATGTACATGTGCTCTAAGAATCAGTGTGTTGTAACCACATCAAGTATTTGTACTTTTTCTTAAAGAACATCCAGAAACTGTTGTATATGATCATTGCATGTTTACTCACTCAATCCCATTATCTGATATTCCATCTTCGATGGGCTTGTCGTGATGCAAAACCGATGCTCCGCTTGCTACCCGTTTGGCAGAGGAATGAAGACTTTCCATTTTTCTTGAGCAAGTGTGAACGTCGTTGTGACACTTTATTTGAAATGTCATTTTATCTAGCAGACATCCCTCAACAGATGCTTCGGCGAGTTGACCTCGAACCACGAAGTCATCGGTGAGGCTGGAAGTGGAAGCAATGTTGGAGTACAGCTTAACGACGATATTCTAAGGGTTAAATACTACGGTTTTCCTGGTGAGTAAGACAAAAGTTTTCGTCTTCGATTTTTAAGGAGGCTAGGTTTCGGCCATTGTCGGTACAATTACAGGACTCCGAGTGCTTTGAGGCGTTTTGTTGTATGCGACCGGCTCAGAGTACTCGTAATCCTGTAACTATTCGACAATGGTCAAAACTTAGCCTCCCAAAACATTGAAGACGAACACTTTTGTTTTGCTTGCAACTGTAATACTTAACTCTCAGAATATCGTCATTGAGCTTTACTCTAACATTGCTTCCACTTCCAGCTTCTCCGAGGATTCCGTGGTTCACAGTGAACTCTCCTGACCTTACATGCGATTTTTATCTACTAGGGCTCTAGGAACGCAGAATGAGACACGTTGAACCGCTACGGCGTCATATGAAGCCGCTGCAGTTTATAGTCAAACTGCGGCGGCTTCATATGACATCGCAGTAGTTTATTGTCACACTGCTGCGATTTACTACATGAATCGCCATGGTTCATGAAAATTGTCTTGCGGTGTCATATGAAACCGCAGTAACTTCATATGACAACGCGGCGAGCCATCAAAATTTTCGTGGGGGTTTTTTTTTTTAACTATGGAACCTCGACGGTTTGTATATGAACCAACGGGGCTCGACATTATCACATTTAACGACAAACGTAACAGCGATGTTAGAGGCGTCATTTTTTCATATTTCAATGGTTAATTTGTTAGTAAAAAAAGATAGTTGATTTGTCACTAATAAAAAAGAATGATGGTTGATTTGTAATTTTTCCTCCTGTTTTTTTTGTCACTCAAAATCTTATAATGTCATAATCCCTTAAGAGGCTAAAATATTAGAAAATATTGTAAATTCTTATTTGGCAAATAAATATTTTTATTCATCTTTGTGTGTTAAAATAATAACTGTATTAATTAGTTAATGCATTATGAACAAAGTGAAAAATATGATAAATCGAGACTTGTACGAGATTTGCCAATTTCCTATGCATGCAAGACTAGAGTTCTAATAAATTTTCTATGAAGGTAAAAATAATAATAGAAAAATGACAAATTAACTATCGTACTTTATGATCAATGGCAAGTTAAACATTAAAATATTTTTGTTAACAACTTAACCACTAAACTATGAGAAATGGACGGAACAAAAATTGCATTTACGTTTTCCGTTAAAAAGAGTTGTCATTCCCCAGCGGATCGTTACACTTTCCGCTGCATAATGTAATATTTCAAATAAAATGATTATAGTTTTTTGTTCCTCTACGTTTTCCTTTGAAATTTTCTAATTTCGATTTTATGATCCCTTCTACAGACGTCTCCAAACTCTAAAATCTTCGTCTTCTTCTCTGCAAGAAAAATCGTTGTTATCGTCCTGCCGTTGAATGATTTGTAAACGCAAAGAAAAATCAATTTTTCATGGCAAATGTGACAACGATGGTTGCAGAGTCTTTTTTTCATAGTTCAGTGGTTAATTTATTAGCAAAAATAATTTAGTGGTTGACTTGTCATTGATCACAAAGTACGATAGTTAATTTGTCATTTTCACAATAATAATTATAAAAGATACATGTGCTTAAAATAATCTAGAATTGACAACGTAAATGACATATTCATTGAGAAAATTTAATAATAACAAGTAAACATCCCTCAAAATGTGAAAATAGAATAAGTCCTCTTCATACCAAAAATTAAAATTTTTAAAAAATGAGAAAGATTTAACAACAATTTTTTTTAAAAGATAGAATTTCACGTGCTTGAAGTGTTAATTTTGACCTAAAAAAACATGTTTTGGACGAATTCTAGATGCTTAAAATTATCCTCTCATTTTGTACATCTATTAATATAGAATTCTAATAAATTATAAATAAAGATCATTAATAAAAAAAAATTCTCAAACTATAAAATCAGTAAGAAGTCAAACCTTAAATTAAATTTACTAACAACTAAAACTCTAAATTATAAAAAAATAAACGACGCAAACCTCGCAGTTACGTTTTCCTTTAAAAAACATCTCTTAGACATCCGCGTCTCCAGCGAATATCTGATCATACCCTTTGATATGAAGGCAGATAAACGTACATATATGACAAATGTCCGCATATACCTATTTACATAGAAGTGGATGTTCTCCTATTCGCGGACCTATTCCTTTCCACTGCAGATATCTGTTTCACTGTTTACGAATATCCGCTTCCTCCCTAATTAACGTGGGCCACCCACATGTCTATCACTTTCTCTGCATATGCTCATTTCTCAATTCATTCTTGCTTCCTCATTAAATCGTGTGTAACGTGCACGTGATTCATCTTATTCACAGACGCGTTCATTTCCACTGCAGATATTCGCTCCTTCCTAATTAACATGAACCGCTTAAGTGTCCATTCTTCTCTCCGCATACGCCCCCTTCTCCATTCGTTTATGCATCCCTAGTGTCGTGCACGTGATTATTTCTATCCGCAAATGTGTTCTTTTCCTCCTTTACTTAATTACAAGAATGAGTTTTTGTAATATGGAAAGACAAAATCTAGAACATAGTTTCGAGTGATATGATCGTGCGATCGCTTCACTGTTCACAAATATCTACTTCTTTCTTAATTAACGTGAACCCCCCACATGCCCATTCTTTTCTTGCAGACGCCTGCTTCTCTGTTTGTTTCTACTGCCTTATTAAATTGTGTGTGATGTGCACGTGATTCCTCCTATTTGCAAAAGTGATCATTTCTGCTTCAAATATCTACTCTCTTCTTAATTAACGTGAACCGCTCACGTATCTATCATTCTCTCCGCAAATGCCCATTTCTCCATTTGTTTTTGCTTCCTCATTAAATCGTATGTGTCTTGTACATCGTATGTGTCTTGTACGTAATTTCTCTTATCCACCAACACATTCCTTTCTATTTCATATATATACTTCACTAATCACGAATATGATCAAATTGAACTGTGCCCAAAACACCCATAGTTTTCGTGTCAAATGTAAAGGGTGTAACAAAAACATATAAAAGACGAGGTCATAAATAATCCGAGCAATAAAAATAAAAGAAGTACAATACGAATTCCGAACTTATTCTAGCTCGTCTCACTGATCTTTTCGAGTCGTTGATCTGACCGGCCTGGGTGGTTTAATAACGTAGCTGAGTAGGAGCACTAGTATGGGAAGAATGGTTCCAATATAGTACACACTTCCATAGGACGCAATCGTTTCATGCAAGCTCAGCACCTGCTCATACCAACACCACCACTACCATTAGAACTTCTAAAATCGAATCTGGTCATTTTAAAGAGAGAGAGAGAGAGAGTTACCATGAACCCAACACAAGAGTAGTTCAGAACCAGAAGTGAATAAGCAAAGTTGAAAAACCCAAGTATAGTCTTAACAGGCGGAGGAAAACCCTGCTGCCATCTGTAAATGACTGATTGAAGCAAAGAACAGACAATTAAATAACAGTATAAAAGAAGAGCAAAAATGGCAGAGAACGAATGAGTAGTGAGTGAATACCTCTTGAACCTGCAATCATCAAAGCAGACTGGACGAAGAATATAATGTAGCCAGGATACAGTCCCTGTGATTACGAAGAGACAAAAGGAAGAAAATGATAAGTTGATTTTCACCCACTGCAAACATGGGAAGCTAAAACCTCACTTTAAACTGATCTATTCAAAAAATTGGTGAATAACAGAAGATGTTCATATTTCGGCACTATGATTACCTTAACAAACTTTCTACTTTATAATAAGCAAAATATTTAAATGGTTTAGATGAATATTTGGATATAAGTTTATTGCACATGCATACGAGACTAAGATTACTGGTTCGAGAAAGGATGAAGAAACGGCAAAATCTCAAAAAACCTGCACCGTCGACAAGAGAATGGAGAAGAAAGCGGCCGTAATTAAGATAGTGGAAATAATACTTACATGCCAAACAGCGCTAACAGTCTGTGTAGCCAAGAGCTGGAAGAAGCCAGGTTTCTTTCCCTTCTGGATAAGCCTCTCATAGACATCTACACCACCATTACAAACAGCCATTTTAGCTTTTCAGAGTTCATCAAGGCTCCATTTTTCATAATTCAAGCATGTATTTCCATGAAAGTTTAAGAAAAAAATAAAAGATTGCAATCAATTCCGTTTGGATCGTAGAACCACTTTTGCAATCGTAAAAACTTTAACAATTTCCTCGTATACATTAGAATAACATATAAACCCAACTTTGTCAAAAAGAAATAAAAACTCACAATGACGAAGCCAGGTGCTGATCTGAATGTTCCAAACAAGAGGCAATTCAACTGAACTCTGCACCAACTCAACACCAAGAATGTTTACATTTTTAGCACGATCCCATCGTGGTTTGGGAGGAGAAGATTCAGTCCAACCACTAAAACCTAAACCAGAAATAATTAAAGAGGCCTCTGAAATTGACCAGATGAAGTAATATTTCCACCGTGCTGTAAAGCCAGCCATATATTGAAAACCAAGCCGCTTCCAAAATCCATATTCATTGTAAATGGGATCTGTAAAGCGGGTTAGTGGAAAAAGAGGTGCCAAGTTTATATACAACGCCATGCAAAGACCAGCTTGGAGAATAGCTCTAATTGTGCCACCATAGGGGGATGGAAATGGCCCTTTGTTTGGATGGCTATAGATCTGCAAGTAAATAAAGAATTATAAAAGCAAAAAATCATACAAATTGCAAGGGAAGGAAATGGTTGTGTATTAAATATAATGACATACTCCTTTTCCTTCAGTCCAGTCAAGATAATCTTTCATTTCATAAACAGGCCCCGCAAAATGGCTGCCACAGCAGAGACAGTAACCAAAGTACTCGATCAATGAAGGCAGCTTGATCAATCGATTTTTCTTCTGAGCCCCACGTAAATCTTCTTCTTTCAGTAACCCATCATTGTAATTTATCGAACACGAGATGACTTTCAGTGTTAACACCATTAAAGCTCCTATAATAATATGAAGATAATGTCAACTAACCAATAAACATTCTCATTAGTTAAAATCAACATGAATCGGCAAGCCAGAGAAATGCCGATGGAAGAAAAAAAACCGAAGCAATATTAGGCATTCTGCAGTTAATCATTAACTATTTGAAGATATCGATTAGAATACATTAACACATCAGATATGAATATGATAGGATCGCAATAAACCGGAAACAAAAAAATAAATTGAATAGGATAGATGAAGAAGATCAACCAAAGATGGTTGATCCTTTGGATTGAATTTATAACGGAAATAACAAAATATCAAGCCATTCTAAAAGCTTGTTTCCTCCCTAATCTTTCAACCGAATTCTTCCCACATAATTTTCTAGATATCTAACTAGCATATATCTTTTCCTACATATAGAAAACTCCTATTCTTCCCATCAATCTTTCTCAAACCAACAATGCTTTCTCATATCTCGTGTGTGTTAATAAAATTTTCATAGCTAGTAAAATATCATGCATTTTGTTGTTGCTTACACATAAGGATTAAAAGCAAGGAAAAATTTAGGCGTGCTCACCAGTGGCGTCGATACCTCCTTCCTTCCAAGCATCCCCACTCATATAATAAACATGGCTACAAAATAATAAGAAAAGTGAATAATTAAAAAAAAAGAGAGTAGATTTTTCACTAGTTGAATATATCATTTGAAAGAGTTGAGATCTTTACAGGAAAATTGGCCGAAATTCATAAGAGAAGTTGTAGCAAAAGGAAAAAAATGTACATTTTCACGAGTCAGAGTATTGTGTCCCAATCAAAGGCGAATGACAATCAACGAGTGCATACAACCAACCAGAACAATTGCATACTAGAAACAGACAGAAATACATCGCTCACATAATGTTTAATCAAATCCTTGAAAAATCAACTAAAAAATCCAAAAAAAAACACACATTTGAAGAAATAAATGGCATAAAATTGTCATGAAAAATCAGGGCACACTTACCAACCAATTAGATAGCCGAATCCCAAAAAGAAGGTAAGTAAACCACATCGAGCGCGATACAGAACCATAGAGGCATAACCAAGAAACATCGGAACTAAGAAATGGAGATTAGAAGAGAATCCAAACGAGAGATAGGAAAGCAGAGCGCCGGACCCGGCAGAGTAAAAGTGCTTAGCGAGTCGACCCGGAATGAACCGCCATAGAAAGCTCACAGGTATAGTGGCGACGAAGCACAGCAAGAAGCGGAGGACGGGGATCGAGACGCCAATGGCGGCAGCCATGGATTCCATTTCCAGACCCATCGCTGTGGCTATGGAAGCGAACTCACCGAGGCAGTAACTCAGTGAAGCTACAATAAATGGAAGTCAACGTCGTAGACAGTGGAGTTAAGATCATCGAAGCTACAAATGGAATCATCTCCACCGTTTAAAGGAATATACTTAGCATTTAATGGTCTTGATTTTGCCACTTCATAATATGTGATAATGACTAAAACAGCCTTGGCTAATTGCTGGTTGTTCTCATTAAATTGGGAATGGGCCTTTAAAATTATATTGGGCCTACAATGGGCTAGGCCCATTCTATTTATATTTGTTCTCCCCCTCGGGAAAGCTAATTTCCATTGAAGCCCTAAAACCCAATCGATCATGATGCTCTAGCCTCTGCGTAGTGAGTTCATTGAGCTGGATCGAGGAAGTTTGTAATTTATCTCTGATTGAAGTAGAAGTTCTTCTCATTCTTCGAAATTGTGAATTTCTTTACGTCAAAAATTTTCTAATTTTTGACGTTTTTAAATGTGGAAACCCCGACGTATAGCGGAAAGTTCTCGCAAAGAAGACCTCGAAGGCGTTGAAGAACATCAACATTCCTCTTCCGAAGATGTAAGTAGCTTGAATGATTTGAATTTGATTCAATTTTTACTGATGAATTCCGATATTAAATTTGATTTTGTATGAGTAGGAAGAGATTGAGCGGGAGCTTGCCGATGTGACATTCGAAGAGTTGCAGAAAGCGCGTTCAGATGGATCGCATGCTATTTTCCGAAAGTCTATTGATGATAAGAAAGGTGGGCGAGCAAACAAGAACAGGTACTTTTAATTTAAGCTTGAAAGAGATGCTAACTTGTGAGGTTGTTTCCTTGGTAATTGGCTTTTGAGGTGTGAATGTACTGATAATTTCTGTTCTAAAGGCCAATGGAGGCCAGTAGCAAGAAACCAGTTAGTAGGTACAGAGAAGTTGTTCAGACTTCTAAGAAGGTATAGTTCCTGCTCCTTTGTCTTGTGCTTTATAAAATTAGATAGTGATGTGATTTATACTGACGTCCAGCATTTTTATGGTGATCATTGTTGATTTGATCTCGATATTATTCAGGTGATTCGTGATCCTCGTTTTGAATCCTTGTGTGGTCCAGTTGATGTCCAAGGGTGAGTTATTCACATTGGGGATAAGTTTACCCCTTTCTAAAAGTTAATTATTTTAGAGCATACTGTTGTATGGGTTGTAGTCTGAGTTATTAGTAGTGAAACTTAGATTTAATCGATGTTTTTTCATATAATGTGTCAGCTTTATTAAAAAAACTGATAAGTTAAAATTTTGAACATTTGAAATACAAACAGCCTTAATGTCATCAGAGAACCAGAATTGAGTACTGTAAAAGTCACTCGAAGTGAAAACATATTCAGTTTTTGTTGATATAAAAACATCTTCATTTTGTTATTGTTATTAGTTTGATTTGTTTTCTTGGGTTTTATAGGTTTAGGAAGAGATATGATTTCCTTTTTGAAAGTGATCATCCTGAAAGCGATATTCATAGTGGTAAAAAGGTATTATTTTATAAATGGAATGCAAGGTTTATTTTCTAATTTTACATTGAAATCTTATCTTATGACGTGGCATTCATTGATTAGTGTAATGATAAAGATAAATTATAAATAATTAAAATGAGACATTAGTTGTACCAGTTAATGAGTGGTCTATAAAGATCTAAGATTAGAGTATATAGTTAAAAGGTATATTTAGCATTACTCTTTTTATAATTATGAAGTAGTGGAGGTGTTTGTTCTTCCTCAAAATTTTCACTTCTCTAAATATCAATGTTGTTTTAAAAATCATTTTTAGAAGAAATCAATGGATTCCAAAGGACAGAAATTCGCAGAAGAACTGAACAATCCACTATCCCAGATTGTGAGTTCAGCCTTTCTAATTGTGTTTTTGATTTTTCTACTTTGCTCTCCTTAATGATGGTGGAATAGAATATTTAAATTAATGACGGTGGTTTATGTTTTTCAGGAAAAACAATTGAAATCTGATGCAAAAAGCTCTAATGCCTCAATATTGGCTAATCACATAAGAAAAGAGAGAGAAGCGGCAAAGAAAGGGAAAAGGCCATTCTATCTTAAAAAATGTAACTCTCTCTCTGACTCTCTAGTTTTGGCAATTATCCAAATGTTGCTTAAGCTAATATAATTCTGTAACTATGCAGCTGATATTCGAAAGGAAAAGCTTATTTCAAAGTATGAAGCTCTAAAGGTAGGTGGTAATTTTTGTGAAACATCCAAATGTCTCATTTGATTAATACAAGCAATCTCAATCATTCTACTGTTTTTGCGGATTGTGATTGATTGAAATTTTGGATCTGGTTATAGGCTTCTGGGAAGCTTGACGCATACATGGAGAAACGAAGAAAGAAGAACGCCGCCAAAGATCACCGATTCATGCCCTATCGTAGGTCTCAGAATGTCGACCAGCAAAGCTGATTTCTTAAACAACTTCCTGGCCAAACATTACGTTACGGGCGTTGCATCTGATGGTCATGTAAGATTTAATATTTTTGAGAGGCAAAGATTCTGTTCAGCAAACGAATTACACATTAGATGTATAAAAATATGAGTTCATTATATTTATAACTCAATTATGTCCGCAGTTTTGGTTTCTCTATATCATGTCATTAGTTGCACTATTGGAGATATTATATGCAACATTTATGAATAGAGGGAAAAGCCAATATTCGGCCCCCTAAACTCAGCGACCTTTAATTGGCAGTTTGGTGAGTGCTTACAGTCAGACGGCTGCAACTTACCTGATCATTTTCTCAACTCTGCCTATGGCTTGGAGTCCATTCTTTGGAGGAACTCCATTGAAGATGCCCGGAAGGAGGTTTTGATCTTAGGTATATCGATTAATTCTTATCTATACCTTACAATGAAATACCATATATAGAACATAGAATCACTCATGTTATGATCTTCTACGGCTTCGATTGCTCTGTTCACATATGACTATGAAATAACATTGATACTTTCACACTTGAAAGGTAACGTAGCCACCAATGTGTCAGAGTTAACTTGGTGACTATGCATTTTTCATTAATAGTACAATAATAATACAATAGAATGAACAAAAGTCACACAACATAGACTGACAGACTCTCTCAGGAGAAGATCCTCTCCTTTCTCTCCCCTTGTTTTCTCTCTCTAAAACGCCCACCCACATGTTTTTCTCTTTTAATTAAACATTACCAGTATCATGGTCGACCATGAAACGAAAGCTGCACCAAATGAATATGAACCCCCCAATAATCTCAAAAAATTTGATCTCCTCGTGGGTCTCCAGTCCACAGTCTGGAGTATACAACAAACCCAGATTCCAAATTCTGACAAAAAACAGAAGCAATTTTTTCAAATAACTTAAAATTGCCTCCTTTTCTGATGCTAGCATATCCTAAATTATCTACATCACACAATCTGTCGCCTAAGAAAAGGTCAATTTTGATCTAGAAACATCGGCCTTTTTGCGTATTTCGGACATATCAGAGCAGAGTCCAAGCAGAGGCCTCCTTTCGTGTGCGTACAATCGATCTGCGCCATCGAGAATTTTATCTTCATCGATTCATTCGAATTCTCAACAACAAAATCACCCACGTGGTAAAATTCCCATTTTCCCCTGTTGTTTAAGTGAGACTGAGAAGTAGTATGCTGTCCATCTGAAGTCCGCAGCCGGAACTGGACCGGCTTCAGGTCCCATCCGTGGACGTGGTCTGTGTTGCAGATTTGACGGCCAAATCTTCGAGATGGCTGACCCAACTGGACCCTGAAGAATAGGCTGTAAGTTCCGGGAGGAAATGGGAATTCAACCTCTCCTTCGACTTCAAACCACCATATTTGTTGAAGATATGCTACACTGTTGAATCTAGATCAAAGAACAAGATCATAAAAACCTTTAGTTCTCTCATAAGAATGAGAGATCGTAACACCTATCCTAAAATATAAATTATTACATACATTTATGTGGTGTCAATAAAACCAGTTCGATGAATTTCTCGATGCTATCGCCCGTGCCCTCTTGATTTTGTCAATTATAAGAGATCTTGAAAAACAAGTATGTCATCTTCAACTTATAACTCAAAGCCACGTTCAACTACTATATCTTTTAAATATGAAAATGTTCTCATCTTTGTAGTAGGGAGACATATTTTTCGACAAATTATGTGTTGTATCGACGCTGCAGCACTAAGGTACTTCGATGTTGTACATCAACACGCAAAATGCATAGAAGAGCGAAAATGTTCATAATGAAACCACTAAATTAAAAGATCTTGTTTACACAACCAATGAGATAACATTTGTTGAGAACCAAACACAAAATCGGAAAAAAAAAAAAACGCAGAATCAGGAACACCAAAATTTACGTGGAAAACTCTAATGGGAAAAACCTATGATCAGGGGATAAATTCACTAATAGAAAATCAAGGTACATTGAGTTTTGCGATTCAAATATCAATATATACAGTAAATAGAAAACTCTAATATTAGATACGGATCCAACTTGACCCAACTAACGTTCAGATCACACCAAACTTTAAAGATTGAACATAAATAAACTTCAGGCTAATGCATAAACCAACAGTGTTACTGTGAAATTGGGTAGAGTTTTCCAATTTCATCGTATTCAATTTCCTTGATATTCAATGCAGAAAGTGACAGCAGTTTTGATAAAACTCACCTAGATTCCTTTGTTGGAATATATTTCCAGTATCTTCTATCATCAATCCCGGTTATAGCCAACCCTTTTGAAGAAATGCATAAACAAACACCAGAAGTACTTTTATCAAGCCAAACTCTCTGAAAAGAGGAATATTAAATTTTCTCAGAAAGTTTTCTCAGCAATTTCTCAATAATCAAACAAAGAAAGACTGTTTAATTAAATGATGCGATGAACTACATCCCAATTCAACGTTTTCGTCTCGATTCCCACGTTTTGTCAGGATCCAAACAAGGAGGAGATAGTGTAGAAATGAAACCATACCTTAATTCCTCCATCCAAGTCTCTAGGTTGACAAAGCCTTGCGTATATTTCTTTCCTACCCAAGTCTACCGGAACGTCCCCAAGCAATTTTCTGACAAGAACTCGATAATTTGAAGGCAGCTTAGATTCCCAAACAAAATCCGCCCAAGAACCACCTCGGAAAGCCCGATTCAACCGAGCGAATTTGCAAATCTCCGGCGGATCCAAATTACCTAAAATAGAAGCTACGCAGCTCTCCGGCAAGTCGCCGAGTTTAAGTTTCTCTGCAGAAGGCCGAGACCTGTTCTCTTCTCCGAAAAGAGCAGAAAAAATAGCACCCATTTGAAAAAACCCAAAACCCAGAAAAATCTACAGCGAAAGAAAATCACAACAGGCTTAAATATCGTATCTTAGCTGTTGAATGTAGATATTAAAAAAGAGGAGGAAAAAGGGTGTGGATGAAGAAGAATCATCGGTTTGGATGCCAGTTGTGTTTGTTTGCTAACTTATCATTCTGTTGTTTGTTTCCCTGGAAAATGAAGGTGACAGCCAAGAGTGATTTTGGGGGAAAGAAACTTATCAACAGATAATGAAAAATCCAGGACACCATAGCCACCCACAGACCCTTGGGTTCGATGAAAATCAAAACAATGTGCTACTGGTATATCTTATATGTGAAAATACCATTTTATCCGACTTTACACGTGTCAGACAGTCATTTGATGCATCTCTCCATCCCCGATGATCCAGCGGACAACGATTCCTCCGGCGCCTCTGCTCAAAGACGAGCTGGATATGGTCATAACTGCGATGGAAAACCTCGAATTTCCGGAGAGTGGAGGCTGTTTTTCCAGCAGTACCACCTGATCATCGTTCAACCGCAATGATATGAATCGGACTCTCGATCCTAAAGCTTCCTGCATTTCCTTCAAGGATTCCGCTGCAGGGTGCTTTGGTTACATGGGGTCGAATAAGAAATATGTCTACACTACTGACGATGACTGCTTCGCGACTACCTGATTTTCTCTGTGAAATTTGGGGTTTTTGTTCGTAACTCTCTGTTTTTAGAGGTGGAAAATTTAGATCTTGACGTGATCTGGAATTTCGATGGAGAATTTTCAAGTTTATTTTGTGTGTTTCTGGACTGATTTGAATTTCTTAGATCTCATACCATGGATTACCACTTACTCTGCTCCGTAGATTGTTTTGCTTGAAGCTTCAGCCCTTTAATTTCTTCACTTTTTTGCAAGCGTCTACAAAATTTGCTCGTCCTTTCAGATTTCAGTTCGTGTGACTGCACCCATGTTTATTTTCCTGGAAGCTTTTGAAAACAGATTTGGTCATATCTTTCAGATCTGAGGTTTAAATTCTTTTTTGGGTTCAGGTAGCTAAAGAGCACCCACCAACCGGAGAAGACGCACTTGAGCAGGCACATTAAGAACCTTCTTTTCTTAGTCCATCGACACCATTTTTCTTCAACACACTGTACGATCCGTATCGAGTCGATGCTAATTTTATTCGAGGTTGTCCTTTTAGTGTTCATGAGGGCGTCCCCACTGCAATCTCGGCTTTGGTTAAAGGCCATGGAGAGATTACAGTATTTTCTAATCGGGAGGCTTACTCGCTGAAGGTTAATGTTTGCATATGCGACCATTGATGTTGCGGATAGAAACACTATTTCAAATTTTATTTTTGATATTTTAACCTTTCAAATTTTGGTTATTTTTTATATTTTAACCTTTCAAAATTTGGCCAGTTAACAATTGACACTTCAACGTTAAAGAATTCGTTAAATGACAGATATTATCTGTGAAAATTACATTTTCTAGAGCATATACTTCTTTTTTACCGAGAAAAATAACACATATTCCATACTTTACTTTTTCTAGCAGAAGACACGTTTTCAGTACGATAAATATCATTTTCGCAGCAAAGATTTGTCTTATACTGCGAAAAGTAAGTTCTTGATTACAATTACTTCATGTATGAGTTCATTGCATAAAGACGACCCATCTGCTATGGAAAAAAATTTACCTCAAAACGGATATTTATCTATCTAACTTCAATACCTGCACAGTTTAGGGCATTGCTTTGTCGTCAAAGTGCGAATATTTAATTTCAAAATGATATATGGTCGTTGAAACGTTAGTGTCTGCGGAAGTGTTGATATCCATCATTTAATGGACTCCCTAACAATAAGTGTATGTCGCTAACGTCTCAAACTTTGAGGTACTAGATAGAGAAATTAACAAAACAACCATTTTACTATGAAGTCAATGGCAAGTCAACTACTAAACAATTTTTGCTAACAAATAAAACACTCAACTATGGAAAAAGAACATAACAAACATCGTGGTTATATTTTTCGTTAAAAACATTGTCTTTCTGTAGCAGAACGTTGTCTTTCTGCTACAGAAAGTGAATTATTCAAATAAGACTCAGAAAAGACAACTTTCATTTTTAGAAAGATAACTTTTTAAGAGAAAAGATAATTTTCTTCTACATCTTTCTATGCACACAAAGAACAAATCTATTGTCTTATTTGTAGAAAAATACATACAAATTATGATTATCTCATGAACAATAAAACAATTTTAAATTATTCGACATTTAAAACATTATGTATTATTTTACAAAATATTCTCAATTATAAAAAAAAAATTTTAATTTATGCAGTATCTTTTCAAATTCATTGTCTATAAGTATTAACTATTTTCCACTAAAAGTTTCTATAATCACAAGTTATTGTAATTTTTTCATGGGTATTAGCTATTTTCTATTACATTTTCTCAGAAACGATATGGTTGAGTCATTTCCCTTAAGTAAACGGCAATATTTTCGTCGTTCATTTTCTATAGGTGACTGTTTTATTTATTAGTGAAATTGTTTAGTAGTTGACTTGTCATTAATTCTATAATTTAATGGTTGTTTCGTTAATTTTTCTATTGTATAAATCAATTATAAAGATGTGATGCTTCATTATTAATATTGATAATTAACAAAAAAAAAATTAAATAAATAAATAAATAATAATAATAAGAGAAAATGACAAATCAACTATCATCCTTTACTATTAGTGATAAATCAACCATCATATTTTTTTTGCTAACAAATTAATTACTGAACTATGAAAAAATGACGCCGCTAACATCGTTGTCATGTTTGTCATTAAACGTGATAATGTCGAGTCGTAGTGGCTCGTCTACAAACTGTCACGGCTCCATATTTTTAAAAAAATAACACTATAATTTTAATGGCCACCACAGATTATTTAGTAAACCGCAACGGCGTGACGATAAACCGCGACGGTTTCATATGAAGCTGTAGCTGTTTATAGTTAAATCGCTGTAACTTCAGATAAAACCGCCACGATTCAAAGTGCCTCGTTTGTCGTCAAGTCGCTGCGGTTTGTTGTCAAGCTGCCATGGTTGGTCGTTAATCCACCATGGTTCGTTTGGAAATAAAAAAAATTTATTGTCTTCTTCGCAGAAAAACTCAGACAAACTATGTAAAACAATTTAAAATTATCCAAAAATTAAAACAATAACATTCTTTTACAAAATCTTCTAAATTATAAAACCCGAAATCTTTTAAATTAATTTTTTTACAAAATTCAAAATCTTCTAAATCCATTTTCCATAGACATTACCTATTTTTTTTACTAAAAATCTATTCTAAAATCATGAATTCTTTACTTGTTTTTTCATGGATATTTTATTTTTTGTACTGTAATTTTTAGAAAATTAACAGTGATGTTCATGACAATAATTTTTTAAAATTCAATAATTAAATTGTTAGAAAAAAAAATGATAATTAGTTTGTCCAAATTTGGTTTGTGATTTTTTTCTAATAATAATAATGTATTTGGCAGCTGGGTGGGTCCAATGATGAGGTTAAGTAAAACCTCCTTTTTAGGTCCAATGTAAATTATTTTGTCACTTTCAAAATAAATAATAATATTTTAAATATTATCTGACTTAATGGGATGGACCCTCCATGCACAATTTCAACTCTAATATTAATTAAAATCATTTAGTAACATTTATATTAAAAAAGATTTATATTAAAAAAGGAAAAAAAAAATTAATAAAGCTCCTTGTACCATGAAAAATTATTGGAGATGAAAGAATAAATTATGACTTTATTTTTTATTGATATTCAATTAATATTTATAGTCATACAAATTACCTAATTAATGTAATATGTAAGCTAACCTAATTAAATAAACAAATTACAAATTAATTAAATCACTAAAATTAAAATATTTTAATTTATTTTCTTTATACAAGGTTGGTATAAATTTATTAAGCGCCAATAATTTAGGTGGTTAGGTCACCAAGAATAAGAGGTTTGTGACGCATTTGGACGTACTCAGCCAATCTTAATCTTTAGATGACACGTAATGATTTAACATAAGATTATGAAAAATGACCGAGATTGAAAATAAATATTTATGGGAAATAAAAAAAAAAAACTATTAATTATAACTTCGGTCAGAATTCAAATATTAACTAATTTCACTCACAAACAAAATCTTTACATTATAATAAATAAATAAGATAAACTTTACGGTCATATTTTCTTTTAAAAAATTGTGTATTTGACGGCCGTGGTGTTTGTGCACGACTGGCGAATGTACCTTTGAATGTTTGCACTTTAATTAGTAGACGTCTGTGCTAATCTGCAGCGGACACCCGTGCCAATCCATAGTCTTCGCACCTACCCTCGAATGTACATAAGGGTTGTCGCAATCATTTGCTGGTTAGTACGAACGTCCAATGATTAAATTGCAGACGTTCACAGGTTACCCCATACAGTGAGAACGTTCATTGTTGGCGCCGACAACGCATGCGTCTGGAACACGTTTTTTAATAGAAAATATGACTATAAGGTTTGACTCATTCATTTATCATAGTTTAAAGTTTTAATTATTAACAAAATTAGTTTAAAGTTTGATTTATCACTAACCTTACATATCAAATACTCAAATTTACCTTCCTTATTCTTATTCTTGCTTTTTTTGTTGGCTTTTGAAAATAAAATAGTGTCACATTCTGTGGAGAAAATCTTTCAAATATACTATTATATTAAGTGAAAAACTGTAATATTATAGTATAAAGAAACATAAGCGTAGCGGATGACTTTAAGTAAAAAATCATATTCAACACGTGATAACTGTTAGCCTGATTGACATTAAATTTAATTGTTTTGTAATGAATGATTAATTTGATTATAAGTTGTTTATAACTTGAATATGATTAATATGATTATCATTATGTTTACAAAACAAGGGTATTTATATTTGCTAACATGTGTGTTTAAGTCCATGTAGTTAAAGAATTGATCATTTGGACTTAAAAGCTTCAAAAAGTGCAAAACACGCAGTGGCAGTCGACCTTAGGTGAATGGCGGTCGACCTGAAATCTCATAGAGAACAACGAATTTTTGGATTTGACGAGGGCAGTCAACCAAAAAAGGAATTGCGATAGACCGACAATATTACAAATTGCTCTTGTTTTTTAAGCAGAGGAAAGTGGTCAACCAGAGTGGAGGAAGTGGTCGACTGGAAAATGGACAATGCCGAACCATTTCCTAACATACGTTAAAGCGGTCGATCGAAAATGGGAAAGGTTGACCGATGCAGACGACCAGTGCGAAGAATGGTCGACCCGAAGCATAACGGCTACATCCAACGATCAAGAAGCAGTCGACCATAATAGTTAGGTGGTCAACCGCTCAACAGTTGTCTATAAAATGAGGCACTCTAAATTGAAGACACAAGGAAGAGAAGTTGTATCGAAGTGCTGCCAAAATCATTCCACGATATTTCTTTTATAGATTGAGTGCATAGGCTTAACTCTCTCATTTCTTAACTTGAGAGTTTATACCTTTGAAAGTTATCCATTCAAATTGTAATTTTCATTCCTTCATTGTACTCAACTAACAATAAAAGGGTGATGCCCCGTAATAATCAAGAGCAAAGGGTGATGCTCTGCAACAGTCAATTGTAAAGACTCGATTGACGCTCGTGTAGTTCAATCAGCAATAATCGAGAGATTATTGGAATAAGGAATCTTCAAGAGGGATACTTGAAGCGCGGACGTAGGCAAGGTTGGCCAAACTGCGTTACCAAATTAGTCTCACTTCTTCTCTTAACTCTATACTTTTATGCTTGTTTTAATTGCATATTATTGATAATATACTTAGTATTTGAATTTATATAATCATACGAAAAAGTTAGATAACGACTTTCCACATGGCCATCTCGCGTTGAACCTTCTTCATTGGTTTAGGTAACTGTCCATCAACCCTGACATTCACGTAGGTCTCCCTCCGTCTATGAGTTGATGGCGATGGATGGTGTAACATTATGAATTATGCACTACCCAGCTACGACTGAGAGGAAGTAAAGGAAAGGTGAGGATGTTGCATTTTCCATCATGTGAGTGAAGAGTGTTCTGTGAGTTGAGTGGAAAAATGAGAGCTCCTGTCTTTGAATTTCCTAGGTGTGTTGCTGCTCCCCGTGGGTGTTGTGGCTATGAAGTGAGCTTGCTGAGGAGTGACATTTCTGTTGAAGGTAAGAATTTGGATGTATGTTGGCCAGTGGATGCCCTACATCGTGGGACTGTCTTGTTTGTTTTAATACTGCATTGGTTGTTGCTGTTATATGTCAATATGCTCTTGTTAGTTGGATTGTTAATCACTGTCATTTCTTGTTGGATTGAGAAACTGGTTCACGTACGAATTTGGGATACCTGTTGTGAATTGCTAACAGTACGAAATCTTCTTGTCTGTTGAATATTGCCATTCACTACTTGTTGTGAAGCTATATTGCAAGTTACTTGAGACTTATGGTTGTTTTAATGCTACTTCAATTATTACAGTGAAGTTGGTTGAGAAATGACTGTTTTTTAGAAAAGTATTACTCTGTTTCTTTTGGGCCACCAATTCAAATTAAATAATGAATCATATTATTTTGCTAATAATGAGTCTTGGTTGATGAATAACACAAGAAGTGGTAAGATTATCTTGTGGTGAAGTATCACTCTGTTGAGTGTTAATTTCTGTTCATTATAGTACGATGAAGAACTGATTGGGGTACTATCTTGCTGTGTTGAATAAATTATTGTTGTTGGTTCTGGAATGGAGAAATACAAATATAAACCAGAGTTAAATTCTACCATTGTTCCCTTATTTGTCTATGTTTTGGAGATTTGTTTTACCCTGTTAATATTGGTCACTTTCTGATCCCGTGAACTACTCTACTAATTGCTCTCAGTTAATTACGCATGAATTAGTTTTAACTAACTAATAGTTCTCTGCCATTATATGGATAGTTCATTTAATAGTCTTCCTTTGATAAATAGACCTTTAAATTGTTGTCCTTGGTTTATTGATAAAATGCTACGTCTCCCTTTCTATATATATTTGTGAACTGTACATGACATTCATGCATCACGATTAGGACTCATGAAATTGCTGACATACTGCATGACATGTATAATAAATGTAAATAGGCGTGTGGGGGTTCAGGATATTTGGTGATGGTCCATCGGTGGCGACACCATAGGATGTATCCCCCTATTAGAGTGAGAGTTAGTCACATGGACCATATGATGTATCTTTTTCTCTTGTTTAGGAAATCCCTAACGTCTTAAACAAAAGAAAATGGTGACGATTATCGATGGTGATACCATAGGATGTATCTCCTCATCGGAGTGACGGATAGCCACATGACCATAGAATGTATTATTTCTCTCGGTATAACAGAAAAGATAGGTTCTTTTCTGAAATGCATCGCATGAGCACGAAGAGCATTTGCATTGTATTTCATCCTAATTCTTGCTGAGCATAGGCTCATTGTTTTACCTGTGATGTATGTATGTACGAGAAACAGGAGAATAGGTCAATGACAGTTGATGAAGGATTTGCATTGGCGGATCTTGTGGCTGACTAGACTAAGGAAATTTAAGGAAAAAAGTTTTTGTAAGAAAATGATTAAAAGGTTTTGTAAATATTTTAGTAAATGTTTTAAATTGCAAAGGTTTATTTATTGAAATTTCAAATGTTTTGTTCAAAATCTTCCGCTGCGATTTGAAAAAATGAATGTATGAAACAAAAGTCTTCCGTTGTATTTATAAAAGAAAAAATTTTAATTTTCATGTGATTTTAAACGTAAGAAAAATCGGGGCATTACAAAACCTTAGCACACTTGTTATAGTTTTTATCAATTTTTCTTCTTCAAACCTTTTTACAAGAGTACAGAGAAAATGACTATTTTCATCATCAGTTTATCTTCGATCATCATATCAATTAGATATAATTTCATTAAATATGAGATGAAAATGTCATGAGTTATGTATTAAGCTGATATGTCAAACTTCCAACTGAGTATCTCTCCCAAGTTAGCAAATAAAGTGCTTAGTCATTCTATAAAATTATGTCATCTCACTATTAAAAGTTGACGACCTTTTAACTTCTTGGTTACCAGCACGTCTATTGCGAAAACCTATGTATCCGTTGTTGATATTCACCTCACACTCATTTCCTAAATGTCTGCATGGGCGTTTCATGTGATAAAATAAAAAGCTCAAACATTCGCTTCTTGAGAAGAAATTAAACCCCGAACACCAGCATGCATGCAGAAACCTATGCTTCTGCTGCAAATAGATTCATGTCCCTTGGGAATGTCCGCTTTACACATAATTTTTTGCGGGCACCCAATCATTCGTTACCACATGTTCTTCTTAAAACCAATTATCTGTGGACACTAACACTTCCACGGATACTAACACTTCAACAAACGTGTCATCAATCAATATTTGTGGACACTTATTCATTTATGGATGTCAATACTTCCGCTGTAGATATCCACTCTCATTGTCCATCAATCATAATTTGCCACATCATCCTATGAACACATTCCTTTCTGTGGACACCAACACTTCCATTGCGGATATTCGTCCCTCAAACATAAGTACGCCAATCATTAGACGCCATGTCATCCCGCAAACACATTCTTTTTTGCGAACACTAACACTTCCGCAGCGGATATCCGCTCACATTGTCATTTAATAACAATTTGCCACATCACATTTCCGTATATAAACCTTATTTTGTGGATTCTACCTCCCATCCGCATATACCAACTCTTCCACGAACATCAGCACTTTCACTTTAGACATCCGCTTATATTGGCCTACAATCATGATCCGCCACGTTCACATATCTTTCCGTGGATTCCACATCATGCACAGTCATCTATCATCTCTCAACTAAGTATCTGTGGATCTATCATGTGCATGACCACATGCTCATCCGAAACTAAGTATCTACTATCGCTACAGATATATATTTTACATTTAAATTTCTCGAATGCTAACACTTCCACACCCAAAAAATGTCCAAAACATGGACGTCCGCATTTAGTCCCGGACGCCCACAACACCTCAATCTTCGTGCATAAACCCTTGAGATTTTCATTTTATTTCTCTAGTTAAATTCTAACCATACTTTGTAACGTCTCGCAGTCCTCCTCGTACAATATTGTCTACTTTCGGTCGAATCTCACATAATTTTTTCTTTGGGGTTAGCCGAAAATGCGTTGTACTATATAGGGAGAAGAACTCTACTTATAAACTATGTATTTTCCACTCTCTCAAACGATGTGAAATAGTGTACTTCCACTGATATGGGTCAGACTCTTACATGAGTCATCCTAATCCTCACAGGGCAAACTATCATACACTTAAAAATCTCTATGCAAAGATTCTTCATTCTGTGGATATCAAATATTACAAAATAAACATTTGAAAACAATATTAATTTATCAATACAAAATTAATATCACTTATAACCTAACATATTATACAAGTTTCCATAGTATTAGAGTGAGAGCCAACTATCATTCCTAATAAAAATGTAAAAATAAATATTAGACACATCAAGTGGGTCTCGTGACACGGCGAAAGTAAATATTGATAATTTCATCAGTAACAATAAGATAAATATATTTTTTGAAATAAGCTATTAAGATGATAATTTTTAGTCAAATATTTGTCCCAATTTCAATTTTAAGATAAGATTGGATAAATTCAATTCGAAGTCCCAAAGAAAATTATTAAAATTTCATCATAATTTTAATTGATTTTAATTGACACATAAAAGAATATTTTGTTTATTTAATAAGAATTTCAATTAAAATTGGAATTATCCAAATCCAAACCCGGAATAAAGTTATTCCTCAATTCTTTGCTTCCAAACAGACCCCGATCCCGAAATCCCTCTGATATCGAGTGTCGTAGAACGTTGGAGAAGGGAAAATTCCGACTTTAGCCCTTGCCTATAAGTACCCCTGGATTCTTCGTCTTCTTCTGCTTTGTATCTCAGCTTGTTCGCCAAGTACTTTATTGCATTCAATTTCTTCGCTTAAAACGGGAAGAAAAACTACAGAAACTACTGCGATTCTGGGCTCTGTTATCTTAGATTCTAATGGCCAGACCTAGTCAGGAATCAATAGATATGTTTATGAGCATCACCGGCGCATCCGAAGCCGATGCCGCTCAGACACTCCAGGTCTCTTTTTGTTTTAATTTGTGACGATTTCAGATGCGATTTCTTCTTGGGCTGATATAATTTCAATTATGTTGAGTTAATGTTGGATTATCTGGCGCGAAACGTTGAGATTGATTATGCAAGTTAGGTTTTTCTATTGCTGCTTTTATCTTGTTGTTTACTCGTTGATTGCTACTGATGTTGTCGCATTGCTGTGTGAAGGGGCGGATTTCAAGAATCGAATGTGATTATACTCTTTGAACAGCAAGATGAATTTTAAAATTCATTAGTTTTGAATAATGGTCGTTAATGTGTTGAGAGATGTTGGGGAAGAGGCTGAACTCGACAAAAAGTTTTTCTAGTTTTATATTTTTAGTTAAAGTTTACATTTTTACGGGTCACGTTGACTCCAGTAACATCACATACACAGCCTATCCTTTGTGTTGGATTAGGTAGTTTCTGCGAGCGGTGTCCAAATCTCACTTTTGCCCGCTTATGTTGTTTGGAAGTAGTTGCAATTTTTGTATCATATGTGATGATCTGCTAGTGGATGAGATTATCTATTGAATGTTGTAAGTGCTTAATTTACATTTATTACGCCACACATAAATCTAGAACATGATTTTCTGTCAGTAACAATTCTAAGAATGGAAACCTTCAGATAATTAAATGGTATGGTAACAAGATCTTGTCTGAAATAAGTCATGCATGAAATCTACATTCGTCATTTTTTATGTTCTCTATATCCCAGGTTGGCCATCTGTAGATCTTGGCTTTTATTTCTGCTTACTGCCTCCAACACTCTAATAAGTAACTGTGTATGATCGTGAAAAAATGGGAACCACTGTCAGGGATTTAACGAATAGTCCTTTTGTATTATCATATCCTGTGGAAGATAAATATTGTATGGGGCGTGAATTCATGCAAATGTACAAATTATCTTATTGTTCAGTGAGAATTTAAATACTATAGTCTATCTTTTATTGATTTTATTTATCACCATTCTGGAATCATTTATTAGTCCTTCTATCATTGTACAAACAAGTGCAAAAATCTCTTTGTTTATGGTATTTAACCTGGTGTAAAGGTCCACTTTCAGCAACAGATTATTACGTCATGGCTAGAGAAGTTAGGCATGAGAAATGCCATCACCATTATAAATAAGACATACAATAGATGTAGTGGATTTTGAATTAGGTTTTTGGTGTCAATCGGAGATAATAATGAAGATTCTCCAAATTCTATTTGATTTCAGTTTTGAATAGAGAAATTGTGGAGAAGTTGGAAGAGTGCAAAAAGAAATGGTTTTATTATTTATTGAGAATGATTAATTTTTCGTGTTTGTGGCTTTATTTCATCTCTTTCTCTTGATTACAATCAGGTATATAGTGGTGATCTCAATTCTGCCGTGAATTCATATTTTGGTGAAGGAGATAGGCGCATACCTGCAAAGTACGATTTCTGTTCATTTACCTATTTTAAATACTTTTGTAATTTTTGTTTTTTACTTTCTGATGTTGATGTCCAAATATCTGAAAATTTGTCCAGCGAGCATGAGACATCTGTTGCTGCTCAAGTTGATTTCATGGATATTGATGATCCACTTGAAATTGATTCACAGCGACTTCCTTCATCTCTTCTGTCTGAAGCTAGAGCGATAATGAATCCGTTTTCCATTCTAGATTCAACAATCCCTGGGAGATTATCTGATATAAATCCCAATTTTACAAGTCACTCACCATTTACTCCCCCAAGAGAGGTGAGAGAGATTCCCGTAGAGGTCAAAGATGACAATCTACCATCCAGCCAATCTGGCCTTGCTCCTAGAACAGAAGATACCTCTGAAACTTCAGATGTAAAAGGGCCAGTTGTATCGGTAGAAGATGATCATACTTTGGTTGACCCCACTATACAGGTGACAAGTCGTGGGGAGCGGTCTGGTGGCAGTTCTCGCGAAGGGGTTGTTAGACCTAGTGCTCCTGAAATTGATCAGTACCCGGACTATGGCAATGACATTGAAGAAGAAATGATCCGAGCTGCAATTGAGGCTTCAAGAAGAGAAGCTGAACAAGGCTTCTCAACTCAGCCATTTGGTGCACAAAATGTATGCAAATAACTCTCTGTTGAGAGAAAGGTCATGTGTGGAACTTGCTGCTACTGCACGTTGCTCTATGTATTAATTTTGATTTATCTTAAAATACAGGATTCAATGGGTGCTGGTCCCCATCAACCGGGTCCTTATTTTGAAGATCCTGAACTTGCCCATGTCGTTTCATTATCTCTGAAGGTTTGTTTTGTTTTTTTTTTTTTTTTTTTTTTTTGTTTTTATCATTTTCACCTTGCAAACATTTACTATATGGTCTAAAGTACACATGAGACAAATGCCAGACTGCGGAGCAGGAGAAAGCAATACGTGAGAAGGGAGCAAGTGTTGTAGAATTACAAGAGGGTGCTTGTTCGGCAAATGAGGAGGAGATGAAGAAAATAGGATCAACAAATGAAAGGTTATGAATCTTCTATAGCTGGACAAGTTTTAGGACACATTATCTTTTGTCACCATTATCCTTGATTCTTTCAACTGTACGTACAAATTTCTGACAAAAGCCAATTGGGTAAATGTAGTTCCAAAGTTGGACACACATCTATTTGTAATGAGGATGAAGAGTTGGAGGATAAACCATTACTCAATCATGAGTCCAGGGGTTCATCCTCTGGGACCAATGGAACTGCCAAAGTTGGCATTAGTACTATAAGCCCACCATCAAGTCCGAGGGAGCAAAAAACAGGAAACTCCTCCCAGCACAATGGGAATGCCTTCCCGTCTGATGAGGTCCGTACCCTACAATGTTTTCTCTCTCACAAAAAGAACTATAATTTGAGTTATTTTATCACACCAATAAAAGATTGACGTGTTTGATTTATAATTTTGAAGTGGGGTGGCATATCTTCGGAGGAACACGATGAAGCAGTCATGCTGGAAGCTGCTATGTTTGGTGGAATTCCTGAAGGGAGAGGATATCATTTTACCCGTGCACCTCATCAATTCATCAGAAATGGTGATTCTTATCTCCAACCCTTTCCCCGTGCTCCTTCTCCATCTCTTTTGGCTCAGCGCATTATACGGGAGCAGCAGGTTTGAATCTTGGCCTTTGATTAGAAAATATGGTTATAGTTTACACTTATAATAGTAATACTGTGCTACGTGCAGGATGACGAATATCTTGCAGCATTGCAAGCTGATAAAGAAAAGGAAGTAAAAGCAATGGAGGAGGCTGAAGCTCGTCGGCAAGAAGAGAGGCAAAAAGAGGAAGAAATTCGCATTAAACTGGAGCAGCAGCAGGTAACATTACTTGACTGGATGTTCTCAAATCTATCAAATAACCTCCTTTTCTCCGTGTGTTTCATTTTATGGTTATTTACTGAGGCATTATCTATAATACTCCCAGGAATTAGAAAGGCAGTTAGCAGCAAAAGAAGCTTCTCTACCTGATGAGCCATCCGCAGATGATGAAAATGCTGTGACCCTTCTGGTGCGCATGCCAGAGGGTAGCCGTCATGGACGCCGATTTCTAAAACATGACAGGCTACAGGTACATTAGTTGGATAAATATGCAATTCTTCTAATTCCAGCTTGTTTTGCTTACCTGATTTGTTGCTTCTTTTGCAGTGCCTCTTTGATTTCATTGATATTACTAGAGTTGTTAAACCTGGCTCATATAGATTGGTGAGTATTTTCAGTTTGAGTTTGTTCTGAGAATAACTCACAAATTTCAAATCTATAACATGCTTATTCTTACAAAAAAAAAATCATAAATAAAAAATAAAATCCTCTGATATCTATTCCACTTTCTTTGAGTTTATTATTTTGTTGTTTGATGTTATTGTTCATATTTTTTAGAAGTTCCAATGGGACATAAAGTGAGATGGTATAGAACTATCTGATAAATAGATATCAATACAAATTGAGAGAGAAAACTCTTTTTCCCCAGATTATGTTTCAAAGAATTGCCTTTTATACAGGTAAGACCATACCCTAGGCGTGTTTTCGGCGATGGCAAGACCGCTTTGACACTGAGTGAGCTCGGCCTTACTAGCAAACAAGAGGCTTTGTTTCTTGAGTTGATATAGCAAACCAGTCTCGAAGGAGGTACTCGAATCTACTCGAATAGCTTGTAATAATGATACATAAAACATTGTAAACAAGTTCATTTGTGTTGATTATGGTGGGGGCTAAATTATAAACATCACTTGAAAAGAACTATTGTTATACTTTTAAATTAGTTGATTATCTTATGGAGTAGTACCCTTTCTGTATTATTGCATTGATGATGAAGTGTGAATAGAAACTGTGATGCTTGCTACGGCTGTGGTTATGAATTGTTCTAAAAGAAGAACCTGTTCTTAGACTTGTAAATTGCTGAAAGAATGTTCTAACTATGGAATTTATGTCGTTCGGCTATGGTGGTCCCATTAGTTTTGACAATTCACATCCTAAACTTTAATAATACTCGGATCCAAGATTGATTATGATTTGATTTTGCATCTTTAATTAACCTTAAAATGTGTGATCTTTGTATTTTAGGATAGGTAAATGTTTGACTTAATTTGTTTTTTTTTAGAAAATTAATAAAATAAACCTTAGACTTTGGTATCAGTTATATGGCAAACCTTGAGAAAATATGTGGACAACTAAAATCTTGAATTGTAGGAAAATAACAACGTAAATCTTGTAGTCATGTTTCTTATCAAAAAATGAGGTGAACGACGCATTTGTGTTAACGTCAAGGACTATCGAACAGAGACGTTTAAGGTAGCAACAACAAGCGTCTTTTATCGATAAGGGAAGTTCAAGACTGATCCACGATGAAGGTTGCTCAACATATAAGAGACGTCATTTGAGATGAGGGACGTCCGTCATTAGAAATGGACGTTCAAGATGGGATGATGGGCATTTAAGGCTGTTGTTAGCCATATGATATAATTATTGAGAAACAATGTCGTTTAACATTTATAGACGTTCAACAATGCCCTCAACATACAACGAATGTCTCTCCACTTATTAACATCCCTCAACTTTCAATGGATGTTCTTAAAACCACAACAGACGTTTCTTGGCTTTCGACGGACTTCCATGTCAATGAGAGATATCCATGATAAGTTAAGGGGTGTTTTCCAATACTAAACGATGTCATCTCTCAACATTAATGAACATTAACTAGTATTCACGGACGACTTTTAATGCTGAACGATGTAGTCTGTTAGTATTGAAAGACGTTCGTTTTGGGTAGAGGGACGTCTGTAGGACAAGGGACTTATGTTATAAGTCAAGGTGCTCGTTGTGTAACGAGGGATGTCCATCATAAGTGGAGAGAGTTTGCTCCCATTTAAAAAAACCTTGTTCCTTGCATGTGACCCTTTTCAACATAATGTTTGTTAGTGCATTTAGAGGATGATCTAACTCTTATATTCGGCAAATATTAAAAAAAAAAATAAAAAATGTTAAACCCCCTTATCTAGGGGTAGTTGCCAAGAGATAGGGGAACCATTCCACTCATCTCTCTCAATTCTTTTGTTTTCTTCTTATTCCTCTCTCTGAGCCGAGTCTGTGGTGTTTCGTTCATCGTCCGATACGAGTTTCAATTTGGATATTTCTATTTCTTTTCTCTTCCTTGTGAATTAGTGACTAACGGATGAAAACAATTTCTTTGAAGATTAAATGTTGGGCATCGACGTTGGAAGATGGACGTCGAAGAAACTAACTTTATAGGGAAGAGAACATTTCAGGTAAGGGAAGAAAATTTTCAGTTTTTGGGGAGTTATTTACAAGTTTGCAGATGTTGGTTTTGATACGAAATTGTGGATAAAAATCGATATTTCAATTGTTCTAGAAAATTTATGGTGTTTAGGAGAAAAAACTGTCGGGAAGAATTTTGGCTTGATTTTTAGGGTGTTCTGTTGGCTAGTGACTTTGGGCCGAAGCCCAGACCTTGGTTTTTAGTTGAATTTAGTTTTACCCCAAGTTTGACCCAACTGTTTTGGGGTCGTTTCGGGGGCCATTTTGGACCAAATTGAACTTCCGACCCTCTCATTCTAAAGTCTCCATCATTTAGCCTAGAAATCCAAATTTTTAATTTTCATTATGATTTTGTAAAAATATTATGAATAGGTTAAGCCTTAGGAAGTTATTGGGTTGTATGATATTAGGCTACATTGGACATTTTTCTGTTGAGCTTTGGTATTGGTAGACCCAAATTCAAGGTAGAGGTTATTTTATATTTAACATACATAGTTTTCTAAAATAGTATTTTTAAACATATTTTTGTATTAAATGACACGTCCTTATTGGACTTGTCGGGTTTTATATTATGTATAATCTTTTTTACTAAACATGTTTAAAGTTCAAAATAAATGTTTAATTTAATGTTCAGTTCAGTTATATTTACATTTACTTTTATGCATTGTTGCTAACTAGAGTAATAAAACAACTTTGATCAGCTTCATTTTGGTTGTTGCGATCGCCTGAGTATCGTTGTTGTTTAATTTTATTATTTGCTCTATTGGTCGTTTTTACTTCTTTCATGTAACGAGTTTGTTTTAAAATAAATTTTTGGCATGCACACATCTTTCTATAATCAAAATGTCGAACATAAAATCTAATCCCTACTAAATTAAGTTGACTCACCCCAAATTTAACTTCTTCTTTTATAAAATAATCAAAGTGATTATCAGTTACCACTGCAAAAGTAAATTTTTTGGAGAATTCCCTGAATAAGTCAAATTTTTAGTTTCTTGAGAAACTTAGAATATTTTTGTGAAGTTTGTACTTTAGAGCTATTTTAATTTTATTTGTGCATAGTTTGAATCTTATTATTTTACAGTATAATAATGTCATTTATGGACATTTGTTTTGAGTTTGGTTTGTTAGTAAATTTTGAGTCTTTCTCTGTTAATTAAGAGTTTAAAATAAGCGTCTGACGATTCCACCCGTTTCGGGTCAAGTCGGGTCGTTTCCCGTTCTGTCTCGGGTCTGCTTTGAGGCGTGACAAACTCCAACCTGATTGTCCATCTCTTCATCTAGCGACCAATAAGGACGTCCCTCGCCCTTACTGTAACATCCCTCATTTTTAAAATACGTAAAATTTAAAACTTTATTTTTGTAAAAACATCAGAGTCTTTTTCTTCGTAAAATTTGATCGATAAAACATTTTACTTTTACTTTTACCCATTTCCTTTCATCTTTCTTAACTTACTTTCATAAACCATAACATTCTTTATAGAAAATGCAGCGAAATAAAAACAAAACATTAAAGCATAAGAAATAAGTTACAAAACTCTTTTTCAAATACTTTTTCTTTAACTTTCTAGCCCAGCCAGCCATAAGATCCACCCGTGCAATTCGCCCATCAACTGTTTTTAACCTGTTCATCTGTTGCTCGTTCACACCTACGTCACAAGACCTAAACTAATGAACCTAATGCTCAGTAAGTGATAAGATGAAATAAAATACAATGCATGACCATAGGATGCAATTTAATCCAGAGTACAGTTCTGAACAAACTCTTCCACCGAACCAAGCCCCTGTCTCCACTGCTGGTCACTGCCGTCTCCAATCGACACAGCCATTGAGCCCTAGTTCGTCCAAGACAGAATACAGGGGAAAATTCACTGATCAAAGTGGAACGACTTACCATTGACGACAATCGCAGCAACAACGGAAGTTTCGTTCCCGAGCTCTAACCGCGGCGTTCCGCCGTTTCCCCGAGCTGCGACCAACCGTACACCGACGGAGCCCAACCCGAGCCTCAGTCGCCGTCGCTCGTCACTCGTCGCCGGAGCTCCGACGTCTACGATCGCCCGTCGATCTCCCTCCCGTTCCCCTGCTCCCTCTCTGCCTCCTTCAATCTCTCTCTCTCTCTCTCTCTTTTTCGCTTCAAATGGCCGAAGGCCAAGTAATTAAACCAATTAATTTAATTAATTGGTTTTACATTTAACTTAAGTTATTTCGGTTTCATTTGAATTAAAACCGAATTCTCAATTATTTTAGACCAACTCGAATCAAAACCCGTTCATTCCATATTAAGTCATTAGTAATATCCCGATAACTTATTCGATTAATTCGAATATCTCACATTATTTTCCTAATTATCGTTTTAAATCCGACGTAAACATTCGGGATATTACACTTACGATGGTCGAGAGGAAGCCCCGTCTCATGGATCAGCCTTGGATGTTCCTCATCGTTGAAGAGCATCCGTTGTTGTTGCCTTGGACGTTTTCGTTTGACGTTAATGCGAATGTAACATTTGTCTCTACGTTTTTTGAAGAAAAACGTGACTGAGAAATTTGCTTTGTTCTTTTTTTATAGTTCGAGATTTTATTTATCCACGAATTTTTTTCATGGTTTGCCTAGTCCCGGATCCCAAATTATAGTGTGTATTTTGTTAATATTTTTTATTATTTATTATTTATTTTAATTCCCAACATTTTATTCTTGGAAATGAAGAGAATGTTTTCTTGAAAATATAAATAGAGAAAAAAGAGAGAAAACTTTGGATCGTTTAGTATTTTAATATGAAGCATCTTTTATGAGAGGCTTGAAGTTAGAGATTCTTCAATATCCCAAACATCGTAACGTGAGTTTTATTGTTTTTAGGCTCCATTTTTTTTTAATTTTTTAATTAAAAATATTTTAGATTTACTTTCTCCACCCAATTCTTTAAGAAGTCATAATGGGTTTTTCAAAAGTTAAAAACTCCAAGGTTGAGAAATCTGTAAATCCTTCTTTCGATTGGGAAAAGCAGTTTTCCAAAACACACAATTATTGTACCACCCGAGTCCGACAGAAGAATTAACAGGAGTTGCTGAATGTTTTTGACTCATCGAAACCAAGCTTCGCGCAGGATCAGACGGTGCAGAAGAATGTTGACTCTTCTGGTCCACCTATTCATTTCCCTCGTCGACCCTGGTCAACTTTGTCGACCCCTCACCAGTTACCCGTCACCATAGTAGGACCCAGGTGTCTTAATCATAGCGGTGCAGTTTGGGAGATGCAGAGGAAAGAACGTCTTTGTAGCTCTCGTTCAGCCGCTTGATTTGCAGAATAAATATACGATCTTTGACCATTCGAGCTGTCCTCCGGTGTGATCTAGTGAGATGCGGTGCAGGATACGAGAAAATGATCAGAACCGTGTAAGATTAAATCTAACGTGGAAAACAAGCACCGACCCCCGACCCCGGACCCCACAATTGGGAGGAGGAAGATCGGGGGGAATCTTTGATAATCCGCCAGATTTTTCCATCTGTGAACGATCCGATCAATCAATGTGGTGGCCCACCGACGGGTGGGACCCGTTTGATCCTTGATGAGATGGGTCCAGAGAAAGTAACCGTCCGATCGAATTTAACTCCAGCGAACCACCGTCCGATCAAATTTCTAAACGAACTTGATATTATTATGATAGAATCTACATTATTTGAGTATGGCACCGGTCAAAATAAAAAAGAGTGGGAATTAATTATTTAATTAAATAAAAAAATAATTATTAAGGCAGGAGTTGTCTTTCAACAGTCTTATCCTGCAGCCGCAACTAGTTTTCTACGAGACACTTCCCCACGCGCTCCACTCTATTTAAATGGTGTTATAATTTAAAGAAAACCATATTTATATTATAAATTTTATTTTATTAACATGAAATAGGCCCTAATAAAATTTATTTAAAAAATAATTTAAGGTCGATTGCTTTAATATTATTTGAGATTAATATTATATTTATATTTTAATTTTATCTTATAATTAATATAATAATTAAAAATATATAAAATAAAATATTAATTACGGCTATAAAATCAAGATAATTATTAATATTAATCATAAATTATAAAAAAAATTTAACCCATAGATTTTATATATATATATATATATATATATATATATATATATTATCTAAGATCTCAAAGTTTGAATGGTTAGCAATAGTCATTCTTATCATTAAGAGATTCGTTAAATGACAGACATTATTTGCTGAAATTATCTTTTTCGTATCGAATAATTGTCTTTTACAGAGAAAAACAAGTTCTTTGAACAAAACTTTTTTTTTTCGCAAAAGAAGACATGTTTTCGTTGCGAGAATAGTATTTTCTACAACCGATACTTGTCTTCTCATGCGAAAAGAAAGCTCTTGAAATAGAATTTACTTTCTATAATGGAAAACACATTTTTACTGCGAACAATATTCTTTGCGCAATGGATATTTGTCTTTCATTGCAGAAAGTAAGTCATTGACTATAATTACTTCATATATGAGTCGCTGTGGAAACAAAAACTACCTCAAAATAAATATTTTTTCATTTTCAATAGCTATACAATTTAGGACATTGCTTCATCATCAAAGTGTAGATATTTAATTTCATAATGATATGTGATCTAGAAGTGCTGATGTATGTGAGAAAGCATTAATATTCGCCATTTAATGAACTTCTTAACAGTAAAAGTTTATATTGCTAACACCCCAAATTTTAAAGGGTTACATAACAAAAATAAAAATTTAAGAATAAAATGTATAATTAAATAATAAATATGATATTATTTTATAGTTAATATTTTATCAATATAAAGAATAATATGTGTCGAACACGCGCCGGTTGAGAGAGTGTAGTAGTACTCGCTATTCTGTTTAAATAATACCCATCTTCCCTCTCTTCCAACGCTCTCTCTTTCTTAGTCTTTCTTCCTCAGACTCTCTGCATAGCTCATCTCACCTTCGAGGTACAGTTACAGGGTAGAAGCTAACCTAATTACTGTACTTCTTCGCAATTTTCCTCACCTCCGCTCACGCTTTCAAACCATGGGAAAAGCAGCGAAATGGTTCCGCGGTCTTCTCGGTTTGAAGAAATCAGACCAACAAATGGAGACCAAGGCGGCGAAACCTTCTAAAGACAAGCGCAGTTGGAGCTTCGTTAAGTCGTACCGAGAGAAAGACAACCGTAACAACCAAAGCCACAGTGGCTCAGTTAGGCACAGAGACCAGTCGACGACGACTACGCGGAAAGATATTGCGGCCCGATCGATCGAGTCGGCTGAACGCGTCGATCCAGACAAACACGCCATCGCTGTTGCTGCCGCCACTGCTGCGGTCGCTGAAGCGGCCGTCGCGGCTGCGCATGCGGCGGCCGCGGTTGTGAGGCTTACAAACAGTGGGAGGTGCGGAAACGGATCGGGGCACGTTAGTGTTAATAATCAAATTCGTGAAGTATGGGCGGCCGTGAAAATTCAAGCGGCATTTCGAGGATGCTTGGTTAGTTTCTCTGTTTGTTTTCGTTGATTTCATCATTACCTTACCTGCTTGCTAATTCTACTTTAATCACGGGATTAGCGAAGAACAGAAGAGGTGGTACTGTATTGCTGCGTTTTTTGTACGCATTTTTCCAAACGGCATCGTTTTCTTAGTCTCTGCGCAACCATATTCTCCCCATTCCTTTCCCTTCCAAGTTCCAGTGTGTCGCCGTTTCTTAGCTGTTTAACCATGTCTTTTTCTCAAAATTACCAATAAACTGGATTTGTACCTTTCCTTTTCAGACCGTCTATTGTAGGCTTTCAATTGATAGATAGCTGTCCTCTATTTTCACCCTAAATGGAATCAGAGTGAATCTCCCTACCTCGGTCTACATCCACATCCTCTCTAATTTCAATGTGAGACCGTTTTCACAATTTAATCCGTCAGATTCCACCGGTTTTACTTTTGGGTTTACTACATTTTTGGTTTATTCTTTTGGTGATTTGCATTTATGGATCATTTTGTAGTTATATTTCGCCTATCCAAATTCATATTACAATAAATGTTGGTGGGTTCTTTGTCGTTGTCCTATCAATTCAGTAAGTCACTGCTCTTTAGCCTTTCTACTTTTCATGTATTTTAGCCCCTTTATTGGGAAGCGTTTTATCGCTTGGACTTTTAAGGTTCCATTTACCCAAATAGTACTCCACGTCTTATTACCTAGTTACCCAGCTGGGTTTTGGATAAACTTTAGAAGGTGAATCTTCAAGGTCAATGCATTTAACTACATGAATCAATTATTGGGTTAAAGTTTAGCTGTTATGAAATTTGAAAAATTGATGTGGGATTGAGTCTAGGAATAGTGTAGTACTGTACTTTATGTGAAAAGATAACATGGGTTTGGTTGGTTAAAATATTTAATGTGGCTTCGTAGTGTTGAGGCTACATTTGGGGAGGCAGAGCATGGATAAGTCTCTAAGTCTCTTTTATTTGCTTGTCTGTAGGGGCTGCTAGTGAATGGGCTCTGTCTTCTTTGTTTAGTGTCAGACTTTATTTGAGACTTCTGTTTGTGGCAAAATTCATATCACTTGGCGCCATCTTTTTTGAATTTTCTCTTTAAATCAAAGTTACTGTAATTTATACCATGTGGTATGATTCCTGTTTCTTTATTCTTGTGTTTGAAAACATGTGATATGGTGAATGATCAACTTAATAAATGTGTATTTAATTTTTACCCTTTTTGCATCTCAGGTTTTTTTATCAAAACAATCGAATAATATTGTTGATTCTTATCTTGTTGAGAATAATTGCTGATATGAGCGAATGCTTGATCGAATAATATTGTTGATTCTTATCTTGTTGAGAATAATTGCTGATCTGAGCAAATGCTTGTGTATTGGTGCGAAGGCGAGGAAAGCATTACGAGCACTAAAGGGATTAGTGAGACTTCAGGCTCTCGTTAGAGGTCACATTGAGAGGAAGCGAACGTCCGAGTGGCTTCTTAGGATGCAGGCAATCTTACGGGCCCAAGTACGGGCTCGTGCTGGGCGAGCTCAAATGTCAGAATTATCGCAATCTTCTAGCAAGTGTTCTCATTTTCATCCGCCCGTAAGCAACTTTAAATGTTTGGGTCATGAAACTTTCTTGATTTTAAATTTAACATTTCATTTTACATTTCAGGGTCCTGCGACTCCTGAGAAATTTGAACACGATGTTCGAACGAGGAGCTTAAAATTTGACCAGCCTTCGATGCTCCGGGTATGATTTTCTCAGGTTTCTTTCTCCCTACATAACTTTTGAAGTTGAAAATGCGTTAGCAATGAATCTATCGGAACGAATGCAGAGAAATAGCTCGAGATCAAACTACAGGGTGGTTGTTGATCAAGGAGAAGCTCAATTGTTCTGGCATCAGTCGGATGGCTCAGACCCAACAGTGACTGGCGATTCACAAAGAGACAGAATTTCAGAGATAGATATGGCAAAAGCTCACCGGAAAACCCTCTTCCACTCATCCGTGCAGGCACTATCCTTTGATCAGCATAGTCATAGCTTCACCACTTCGAAAGAATCAAATCATCAAACACCACAATATTCATCCTCTTGCGAAATCCAGTCTTTAACACCATTGAAATTCTCGTACAAAGGCGAAGAAGAGTCTTTCTGCACTGCCGAAAACAGCCCGCAGTTCCATTCTGCATCGTTGAAAGGTGCGGATGTGAAGATAAGTCCCTTCACACCCACCAAAAGTGATGGCTCGAGCTACTTGAGTGGCTACTCGGATTACCCGAATTACATGTCATTCACTGAATCTTCAAAGGCCAAGATCAGATCACTTAGTGCACCTCGGCAAAGACCTCAATACGAGAGATCACTCTCCACAAAGAGATCATCTGCTCAAAGCAATGGCGATCATTCTGCTCAAAAGGTAACTTTGCATGCAAACTTTACTAGCAAAGCTTATCCAGGCTCGGGTCGGTTGGACAGGCTTGGAATGCCGGTTGGACACAGATATTAAACACTTCTAAGAGTTTGGGACTACTTAATGTGATGGGTGTAATCTGATCTGCTAACAAATGTACTTAGTGAAGCTCACAAGGTATGATGTTGTCTATTTATCTGGATTCCAGGGAATGTTGTATCCCATTGATTCTGGATTTGACAATGTAATCCTTCTTCTCAAGACTTCAGATTCCTAGGAATGTAGAGGGGTATAATCTGTATCTTGGTGAACGTTAAAAATCGTCACTGACTAGTTCGTCTGATAAGATTGCAAGGAATGTTAGATGGATAAGATTGACAATTAACAATTGATGTCCAAATTCCCATTTATGCCACTGGCTTCTTTAAAACACGGTACTTAGAAAAGGATCATGGAGAGTATATGAGTAAGTTTCGTAAACGAAAATAAATGTTCCAAGGAAAAGAAATGTTATTAGAAATATTATTTGAAAAAATTTGCAAGTAACAAGAAGTAGACTCTGCAAAGGAATTCAATGACACTTGGTATATATTTAGGATTGATGACCTTGTAACCAATTGTCAATAATTAATTGGAGAACCTTGCAATATACAGAAGCAGAGGCACCTAGAAAACGAAAGAAGAATGAAAAGGAGGGAAGAAGAGGTTATTGGAGATAGCTAATCAGTTACCACACTTCCATTTCGAAGTTGGCACACAGCTTAGGTAATGGCACCAGCTGCAATGATCATTGCCATTCTCTCCTTTAAATAACATCACCAACCCAACACTCCAACTGCAAGATTAAAATTTACAATTTGCATGTGTAAGTAAAGCAAATGTGGGAAAATTGCCAACTCTGTAACACCAGAATTTAGCATAAACCCATTATGATTATTCTTATATAAGGTTAAACGCTTGTTTTCTCAACGCAAAATAAATGACACGCCCATTAAATCTCTATTATATCTGCTTACCCCACAATAAGTAGAATCGAGGACACCAATAAGAAAGCATATTGATAAGCCTTGTGCTTAGATACAGAATGAGCATTGTTTGGTCGATACCGGTTCTCCAGCCACCCAAACTGGGGTCGGAGAAGAAAAACAAAGCCAAGGAAGAACCCCGTCAAAAACCCTCCAATATGAGCAAAATTGTCAACAAGAGGAAGTAATCCAACGGCCAAGTTTATTGCAATAACAATAATAAGAGTGAGAAGAGCTGCCGCCTAAAAGAAAATGTAGTTAGGTAACGATTAATTAGTGTAATGACAATGAACCTGGCAAAATTTCATAATTAAAGCAAGACCATTGCCACTAATTTCATGTGCAATGACCATAAGCCAACCTTATTGGTATAAATACTCCAGTTTGTCAAAAGTTCTGAAAGCATTGCTCCAAGTAGACCGAAAAGGGCACCAGAGGCACCAACAGAAATATTGTTCTGAATAAAAAGAGTAGACAAAATGCTTCCGCCCAATCCCGCCAGCAGATAGATTATCCCAATGCGGACTAAACAAATATATAATAGAAAACCAGCATCAGAATGATTCATAAGCATTATTCAACAAATTGAAATCCATTTATCAACAAATTCTTTATTTTTATTGACCACGATGTTATATTTTTCTCATCCTCCCTTACAAGTATTAAGTGCTTAGTACAGAAATAGTGATTCATTTACAAAAGATAAATCATAGTCTTCCTTTTTCTGTTCTCAATCATATCCTCATCCTCACGCGGCCGGACGATATCTAATAAAATGAACCAAATAATTCTTTTTAACAAAGGAATTGTTAGGATATCATTACAAAGAAATTAGTTTTAAAAATAAACTAAGTGAAAAAAAAAATATGACATACCGAATCCAAATTGCTGCTCCAAGCGAATACCGATAAATACCAAACTAAACATATTTGCAACCAAATGAATAACACCAGCATGCAACCATATACAAGAAAAAAGTCTCCATCCTTGATGTTCATGAACGATCTTGTACCATTCCAAAGCCCCCAATTTCTCCAATCTTCAAACCGAGAAGGAAAAGAATTTGAACTTAAGATTAAATAAATAAAAAAAAAGCTTATTGTCAATGTTATTGCTTAAGAGCAACCACTTCCTTCCTCTTCTTCCCATTCTCTTTCATTCTTTTTTTCTTTTTGTGTTTTAAGAAAGGGAAACAGAAAAAAAATCATGATTTTTATCTTGGATATGAAGTTTAACGGCGATACCAATGACTGTATAATCCATAAAGTAAATTATATTCAAGAATAAAATAAAGAATATAAACCAACCAATGCATAAGCATCATGATAACACAAAACTAAGCGGTTGCTGTATCTTTTACTGTCCTCTAGACATTATAAAAATATGAAATTTCACATCTCATTCTCAAATTTGATATCACCTAAAGATTTTGTGAAAATTTCAAATACTCAGAAGTCCACAGCCCCGTTGATAACAAATATACGAAATCATATAGAATATCTAAACATAAACCACATAAAAACAAGATATGGACAAAAAATTAGCAACGGTTGCATCCAAACAAAGAAACTCACGTAGAAGAAGAAGGCCCGAGGAGAGGATTTTCCCTGATCGGCTCAAAAGAAAACCTGCCAAGAAACTTAGCGACACATTCCCCCGATCCTAAATTATTTTTAGGGCAATCATTGACGAACATAACTACCACGAACATAGCAATATTAGCCACCACAAACAACGGAATCAACCACGACGTCCATTGCTTCTCGGACGTTTCGACGTAATACGAATTCGAGTAATTCCCATTCGGATAGGAGTTATAACCGTCGCGAGGCGCTCCCCGTTCCAGATCTTGGTGAGGCATTACAGAAACTCCGTCTACTTTTCCTTCTGCGTACGAAATGACTTCGGAGCTCCGGTTTGTGAACCGAAGCAAAATATAAAGAAATAATAGGAAGATAGAGGATTAAGACGGATTGGAAGGAAGATGGAAAGACGATTGAGCCAAGCAATACCAGAAGATTTTCCAGAAATTTAACAGTTCGCGACGAAATATTTTGCTCTCTCTCTCTCTCCCCCCTGTCTCTCTCTCTCTCTCTCTCTCTCTCTCTCTCTCTCGTTTTATATTTATAGCTTTTTTTGGCGGGTGTGTAATTGAAGAATCGACGTACAGTTTTCAGGGATGACAGAAAGGATTGAGAGATTACACTAATACCCCTAGTCGAATCAGCATACGATCTGGGCCGTTGATTGGAATAATTATTTATTTTAAGTTATTTTAATTTTAATTTATTTTAAATTAAATGTTTTGAATTTAAGAAAATCATTGCATCGCATGTAACAATTGCTTGAAGTACAACAACTTTATCTTATGTACGTTATTTAAAATAATTATATATTCTGATTTCTGAGTGACAAATTTGATATTCAAGCTCCCACGTGCTTCCTTCATGTAAAATTTAATTTATTGGCTATTAAAAATAATATTATATTAATTAAATTCTATATTTTGAAATGCTTTTCATTTGGTTGTTTCTCATGTGGGCAAACCCAAAATTGATGTCACTCTTCTTAGACCAGACGCATGAAACAAACTTCCATCGATTTGAAACTACGTTGTTCTGTCTATAATAGACGTTTTTAATCTCACAACGGACATCTCTCAACTTAAAACTACGTCGTTCAGGCCGAAATAAACGTTTGTCTTTACTTGAGTGTCATCCGGTATTTTTGAGATGCTCTAAATCCATCATTTGTGGGATGCCCTAAATCTATCATTGGTGTCCATTCTGATTGAGGGACGTCCTTGGATTCAACAGACAAGACAAACGTCCCTCGAGTGTTGTTAATGTCTTGAACGTCTTAGTTTGACGAGAAACGTGACTGCAATGTCAGAGTCGTTCTTTTTCTATAGTTCAGAGTTTTAGTAGTCATCAAATTTTCTTCAAAATTTGACTTGTCGTTGATCCAAAACTATACGGCTCCGTGATGCTAATTTCTCATTCTAATTTCATATACACAGCCATCTTGTAGTTGTTGATGATGTAAAAATGGAATGTAACAGTCGTTTAAGACCAAAAGAAGCATCATCAAATTTTCTTTCAATTACATTACGTACCGTCTTTTAAAGGTCAACAAATACTATGTTGCCCCAAATTAATTTTTTTTCAAAGCTTGGTATTAACTTGTTTTTTTACAAGTAAATCGACTTGAAGTTACAAGTAATGAAGTTACAATGTGATAATTATGTAAAAGAAAAATAGCCGGTCTTTGAGCCAGCCGAATGGCCTTGGGTCCATGACGCAAAACCTTGGATCACAAAAAATTGATCGGATCATATTGAGCCGCGACAAAAATTTTGTCTAAAGCCCATTGGACTAAGCATAGGACGAATGTGGGCCACAATTTTTTGAATAATGCCAACCTCGCTTGGTCAGGTGATGACCTTAATGACATGTTCCTTATATGCAATGAGTGAGACTCGTATCGTAGCAGTTAATAAATATATAAATAATTAAATTATTTTTAACTTATAATTTAAAATTTTGAAATTATTAGTAATTTATTGTCGTCCAACAAAATATTTATAATTCTTTATCATTTTTTGAATTCTTGTAGAAAATATAGAACCTTCTTATAGAATGATAAATTACTAACAATTCTAAAAACTTAATATTGTGGGTTGAAGAATAATTTAATCATTTATATTTTTTTAACATTTTCCCTCTCCTGTAGAACAATTTCTTTTTTTTTTTTATTGGTATGAGATTAACTTTTAACTTTACTGAGATTCAAATTTGGGATCTCTAGATCTGATACCATGACAAATTACCAATAATCCTAAAATTTTAATCTTGTAGGTTGAAGAATAATTTAATTATTTATATTTTTTCTTATCATAGAAGGTATTTCAATTACTCCAAAAGGAGCCAAACACCAAATAACTTCATTTTTTGATAACTTTTAAATGACAACTTGAGAGGACTTGCAAATCTTTGAATTATGCTTTGTTTTGGAGCCATATACTTTGTTTTCATCACTTATACTATCAAAGATTAATTATTTCAAGTAAAGAGCGCATAATTTAATTATTGTTATTTGAAGCATACACGTGACAAATATACAACAAAAAAGTAATTTTGGAAAATAAACTTTTATATTAGTCTTCGAAAAAATACAAAAAAGGAAGAAAAAGATCCAAAAACAAAGAAAGTGACATTTTGAATTGTAAGTATTTACACCTTAAAAATCATGGGCAATAATATAAGAGAAATACTATATTTAGTTTGTATTTCTACAATTTTAGTTTATTTTTTAAACGTAATTTCTATTAGTTGGTATATTTAATATCTGATTTTAATTATTTATAATTTATATTAATTAATTAATTAATAATATATAAATACCACATCAAATAAATTTAAGAAAAAATGACAAATTAATCATTATCTTTTGCGATTAATTACAAGTCAACCACTATCTTTTATTTTCTAACAAATTAACCATTGATATATGAGAAAATGACAAAGACAATATTGTTGTCACGTTTGCCGTTAACAAGCAGACGAGGAGCCGCGGCGGTTCGTAGAAAAACCGTTGTGGTTCCGTGGTTTTTCAAAAAAAGAAGGCCAAATTTGGCATGAGCCGCTGCAGGGTCTCAAGAGACTGCCGCGGTGTGATACCAAACCCGGCGGTATCTTGAGACACCGCCATGGTGTCTTGAGATGTAGCGGCGGTTTGTCATGAGACTGTGGTGGTCTTATGACTGACGGTTTGTTAAAATTTTTTTATCACAAATTTGAGGGCTTATGTAACGACCTGGATTTTCGTAAATCCTTTAAAATATGTAAAAATTTAAATTTTCTTTTTAAGCGTAAATCAAAATGCGTCTAATCGGATCGCTACTGACTCTTTCATAAAACTCGTTATAAAAACTCATATTTATAAAACTTATGCGGAAGCATTAGAATGAAATCATTAATGTAAAACATTGCGGAAGCGTGAATACAAAAATCTCGTTGTTTAGAACTTTGCGAAAGCGTAAATCATTTAAATGAAAGAACTCAATAATTAAATATTATTTGAAAACTTAATTCAATTACAATTGCTTATATTTTACCATCATTACGTGTCTGGCCAGCCATGAGCATCCTTCGTGCAAATCCATCATCACTGTGTGCTATTGTTGTTCTTTATCTTTCGTTACTCCTAATCCGTGCAATCCTCTACATACAGTACCTACATCTACACCACAAGCAACTGTAAGTCTAAAAAGACTTAGTAAGGAAAAAGGGAACTTATGCTAATATAAATGCCACTCTTTAGTCATCTTCGTTAAGTCTTTCATTTCGTCATTTCTATTTCCTATTAATCGTTCGTTCTTTCGTTGGAGTAGCCTCCTGTGGGCACCTTTCTGCCAGACTACAACTAACCTCCTGTGGGCACCTTTTTGCCAGGCTAGTCACTAGTCTCCTGTGGGCACCTTTCTGCCAGACTACAACTAACCTCCTGTGGGCACCTTTTTGCCAGGCTAGTCACTAGTCTCCTGTGGGCACCTTTCTGCCAGACCACAACTAACCTCCTGTGGGCACCTTTCTGCCAGGCTAGTTACTAGTCTCCTGTGGGCACTTTTCTGCCAGACTAGACCCATCGTCCTATTACTCTACCATTCATTCTTACATTTTCCTCACTCATGCATGCGTTCTATTCTTTCTATTAACATGATGCATGAACATACATTCTCATCCTAGCATGATGCATGATGCTTCACAGTATAACATTTATAGAAAATGAAGTGTGCATATAAAAGAAGGTAACAGTAACTGAAAAGACATATAGGGAAAGTAACGCACATAATATAATAAAGAAATTACGCATAACAGAACAAGTATAATATTAAGCTAAGACAACAAATGAATAATAAGTTAAACATACTTAGAAAGACATGATGATTATTCTAGTTCTTTACTTGTTTAGCCTAATTGATCTCCTAGTCCATTTACATGCGCCCTAAGTTCATAATTCTAAGTGATTATTCTAATAAGTTATTAACATACTTCTACGTTGATTTCATGTCTTTATTCTACTTTACTATCGTAAGCAATACAAAAAAAAACAATAACAAAAGCATTTGTAAGACATTCATTTACTTAGTCACAGGACCCTTAACTCATTCATGTTTACTTCATTATCTTTTCGTCCTCTTTATCTTTATGTTCTTTAGAAAAGTAAAACATCAATAATATATATTTGAAGTGCACATTGAATAAAAGCAACTGTACTTAAAATTGAGTATATAATTGAAAGCGCATATAAAAAAAGGTAAAACATTCAATGTAAGAGACAACGAAAAGACAATAACAAAAGCATTATTAGTTACATCCAAGGATACTGAATCCAATTACAAAGCTAGTTATTTACTTGCGTGCTCAACTATAGTCTGTCTAACCAATTTACATGCTCAGCTATTCAATTCAACTCTTTAATCCATTTTCATACTTCCTATATTTATCTCTAGTTAATTAGTTTGCTTAGTTATTTTATGTGTGTTACATGCTCAAGTTCGATTTCTCCAGTTTCGTTTGTTAATTTACTAACATGCTACTATATTAGTCTAGGTTCTTTAACATGCTTGCCTTAACTAATCTAGTTAAGCTAATTAACATGCTCATGCATTAGTAATTAACATGCTAGTTAACATGCTCACAAGCTAACTAATATGTTCGTACAATAGTAATTAACATACTAATTAACATGCTAGTTAACATGCTCACAAGCTAACTAATATGTTCGTACAATAGTAATTAACATACTAATTAACATGCTCAGACTATCTTATTTAGTTAAGCTAATTGACATGCTCATTCAATAGTAATTAACCTGCTAATTAACATGCTAGTTAACATGCTAAGGGTTCAAGTTGATTCAATCATACTAGTTTGTTACAACCACAGAACAAGTGACATGCTTAACAATTAACAGTAAACATTCTAAGTCAAACTTAACAGCTAGCAATAGACATTTCAAGGCAATCAACTTACTTGACATTCACACTTACCAAAACACTAAGCATTTCTCATTCTCTAGTTAACACTCATCACCCTTAAGCCTTAACCTTTATCATGGAACTCAACATTCATATTACAAAAAGGGTAGTAAAACAAAGCATAAAAATAAAGAGAAAGCATCACATGTTCAACACTATCGACAATATCAATGCACCAATATACTAACCACTAGCAACAAACAAGGCGACTAAACATGCTTAAACACTAATATTCTTCGTTCTAAGTCAAGCTACATCTCAACATATTAATAAAGAATACTAACAAAACATATAACGGGCAATAAACTTTACTAACATAAAGCATTTAACTAGCAACATTAAACTAACACTATCACTTACTCACGCACCCATACTTGTGGTGTAGGGTCTCAATGGCCAAAACACCCTTAATTCTTACCTCGAATTTAACGCGCAGAAGCACTTAATCTTTATTCCTTTTCTCCTTTCGATATCCCGAATCAGTGTCGTCCCAAAGTGCTATAATCCAATTAGTCTAAATAACAATTCCCATATATATTGACGACCAATAGTCTGAATCCAAAACCAACAATCATCTAAAATGCATAGAGCATAAATCCAATGTGTATAACATTTACTTCAATCTCACTGTTCATGAAGTAATCCCACATACATGCATAATTTAACAACCAACATGACATATCTATTTATCTTTTCATCCACGTTAGAATGGCAGCAACAAAAGAGAACTTATCCATTAACATAGAACCACAATGCCAACAACGACTAACTAGCCTTAATAGCAAACTCTCCATAAGAACAACTTTCCATTCATAGCATTTCTCAATTCAAATCTATCAATACTGTAAAATAACAGAACATCAACTAAACCAGTCGAAGCACCCACAGGAAAAACTCACCACTCTGTCACTTTTACCTAAACAAATCATAAATCCATTTTCCATATTCTGCCAATCAAAACACACTCCATTCAGCCACCAAAATATTTCTAATCCATAACCGGCAGAGTGTTTAAAAATATGCAAGGGACCCTTACTGAATCAACTGAGTCCGAGCAGAACGAAGACAACAACATCATAGCATAATTCACATGTTCATCCTCTAAAAATCCATCAAAAATATCAGACTCCACATAACAGTAGACTAACAAAGTTAGAGGAAGAAGTTTCGTTACCTGAACCACTGAGAACAGTCGACTTGAGCTTCTGCAAACCGACCCAAAGTCAGAACTGTTGCCAGCCACTACTGCTCCATTCATCGTCGCCAAGCATGACCGAAAATCGACAGATCGTCGCAAATCCGGCAACCCGTGCTCAGCGCCGAACAGAACAGCGAAGCCCGACTCTCCATTCGCTACTCGCCGTCGCTCGCCTGACCGGAACGAACTCGAGCCGAGCCTGCAGGTCGCGTCGCCGACCACAGACGCTGTCGTTCGCCGCTCTCGATCCATCCTTCCCGATCGCGTCATCGATCGCCGATTCACCCCTTCTCTTGGCCTCTCTCTTTGAGCTCTCTCTCTATTTCCTCTCTTCAAAACTAAATAATACTTAACCCTAATTTTCATATTCCCACCTTTTTTTAATTCAAATTAATACAATTTAATTAAATCCCACTATAATCCAAATTTACATCTTAATATCACCCATTTTCTCATTCATCAAATGGCCGAAGGCCAGACGAAATGAGGAATGCTAAACCGATTCTCCAATTGAATCGGTTCAGTTATTTAATAACAAACCCCACTTACAAATATTACTCCAATTAATCACATACAGATTACAATTGAATTTAATTATTATATATTTTCTTTTAATTTCGTTAATTCCCATAAATTATAATATCATCCAATGAACATGTCCCTGGTAATACCCCGATAATTATCTCACTTAAAAAGTCGGGGTGTTACATACTCTCCCCCTTAAAATAAATTTCGTCCTCGAAATTTGCCATTTCTAGTACTCTCACCAACCCAGTTACGCATCAAATCTCTTCTTAGCTACCTCATCTGATGACATAGTACCCTCTAACTGTCCTAACTACTACTTCTTCTTGGTCAACATAACTCGTCTTTACCCAAAATTGCATTCTTTTGTACCAAAAAGTCGACCAAACTCTCGTATTCACTCACTACACTTTCGCTATGCAACATTGATTACCTCAATTCCAAATGAAGAAATGTCTTAATCACAATTATTCTTCAATATCAAGAGCAACACGACAACTCTCTTATCTTGAACTATCCCTTTAATCCAATAATTATTCCACAGTTGTCGTTCAACTTCTGAATCCACAACATTTTTCTCCTTAATTTGATATCCCACGTCAAATTTTTCCACTTATTCTCAAGTGATTCAACCCCAAGGAAGAGTCTCATCGAACTTCTTACCGCCACAAGACTCATAACTTGACGTCGAACTCACCTCCTATACCATTCTACCCTTCAGGTTCCTTACACTTTGTCACTTGAGTCCAAGCACATGAGACCCTTCACTCCCACTTCACGACTTTGGCATACTTGAACATATTCTCCACCATCAAATCCGTTCAACTAAGCTTTCCCGAGTTATGAACTACACTGCTCCATGGCTAAGTTGGGCGCGTTCAGTCTTACTTCTCTTTTTGTATCTATAACCGTTCCCGTTTCTGTATCTGTATCTGTATCTATTCTATTTCTGTGTCCGTATCTGTATCTATGTCCGTATCCGTATCCGTATCTATTCCTAGAAATTCACTTCTAGAAATGAATGTCTACATTTTACTCCTAATCAGTAAACATGATTTTGGGGTAAACCTAATGACAAGTGATAGATCTCTAAGAGAGTTTCGATTTGATACATTTTGGAGCCAATTCTGACACATGTAGCCATAGTTATGGTCTTTTGAAATTGAAGAGGTAAAAAATCTAATAAAAGGATTGGATTCGTAAAACATATACATAGGGACTTTGAAGTAGTCATGAAACACTAAAAATCGAGAACCGATGCGGACTTTGAAGTAGCCATGAAAAACAAAGAGTTTCATGGTTACTTCAAAGTCCTTATGTATATGTTTTACGAATCCAATAATTTTATTAGATTTTTGACATCTTCAACTTCAAAAGACCATAACTTTAGCTACATGTGTCAGAATCAGCTTCAAAAGGTATCAAATCGAAGCTCTCTCAGAGATTTATCACTTGTCAATGGGTTCACTAAAATGACCCCCCTTTCTTGGGCTCAAAATCACGCGTTTAAGCTCTCAAATTTGCGATAAAATTTTTTTAACAAATCGCTAGTCATAAGACCGCCGCGGCATCATGACAAACCACCGCGGTGTGATACCAAACCGTGGTTTGTCATTAAAGCGTTAACGGCAAACATGATAGCGACGTCAATTTTTCATAGTTCAATGGTTTTTGTGTTAGAAAAAAAAGAAGATGATGGTTGGTTTGTCGCTTAAAGTAAAGAATGATGGTTGATTTGTCATTTTCTCTAAAATTAAAGTGTAAAAATATAAATAAGACAGAAAGTTATTAAGGGTGTGGTTAATTATTAAATCCTAAAGTCAATTTAATATGGCATGTTAATTTTTTGTCACATAAATTTGGCCAGGGGTACGTTTTCAATTTATATAAAATTCGGGCAATAATTTTGTGTCGGAAAGAGAATTAACAAAAGTGGGCCCCGCACAAATCAACCAATGAAATCCAAGCACGATGGTCCGTCTGATTAAGTTGATGATTCAGATGACGTGGGACCCACCAGACGAATCCCCGCCATCTCAACGTAGTAACCGGACGAAACGTACCGGAGGATCCTAATTACAAAAGAAAACAAAGACAGACATCTTCGTCATTTACAGGGAGGAGAGGAGAGGAGAGGAGCACGACGAAGCCACCGTTTCTTCCAAAGATAGTTGGATCAAAATCTCATTATTTTTGTTAATTCGTATTCTGCCGCTTTCGATCTCTTCTTTCTTTCTGATGTTCTTGATTGAAGGATTGCCTGACTTTGGTGTTTCTTGTATGGATTTGATTCGATTGGTCGAGTGAGGTTTCTTTTTTGACATCCGAGACGAGGTAAGAACTTAAATGGCTTCCTCCGCAGCCATCGTGGATTCTACGCCGTTGCTGGCGAATCAGGGCGGGTCTTCTGGTGAAACGAATGCAAGTCGTCGATTTGTTCAGAGGCAGAGCCTGCGTCAGGCGGCGAGGTTTTTGAGGCAAACGAGCAGTGGGGGAATGATGCGCGAGTCTTCGATGCGAGTGAGAGAGGCTGCAGCGGAGCAATTGGAGGAGAGGCAGACCGATTGGGCGTATTCGAAACCGGTTGTGATTCTGGATATTGTTTGGAATTTCGCCTTTGTGGTTGTAGCTGCTACAATGCTCGTTATGAGCAGGGCTGAGTCGCCGGATGTGCCCTTGAGACTGTGGCTGGTAGGATATGGTTTTCAATGCGTTCTTCATATGGTGTGTGTGTGTTTCGAATATAGACGTCGTAGACACCGGCTCCCCACGCAGATGGTTAATTCAGTTGAAGGGGAAAACGGAGCTGCTGACCAATCAGGCTCTGGATCGAGAGAGAATTCACGGCCGTACTTAACTCTGGGACAATTAAACGAGGAGGGTACAAGGTTTGTTCTCGTATGTCTAATATGATTTGGAATGAACATTTCTCTTAGATCCTGTTTTTGTGTTTTGCTGAAATATTTGTTGATGCCTCGAATTAACTGTACAATGTTTTTGATGATTTCTCTAAGCAGTTTAAAAATGTAAAATTTTGGAATTTTTTTGGCCAGTGGGATTGACAAAGGTATAGTTGGAAGAGCCGTAATGAGATCATTGTGTGAAATGTTAAATTAATGTAAACTAACATTGCTGCAACCATAAATTTCACCTCTTTCTTTGAAAGAATTGAGAAATTCGTCGAATGTCAAGTTCACTATTCATTTAACTTCAAGATCACTCAAAAAAATGATGTCGCCTTATATTTGAAAGACAAGGACCATCAGGCCGACCATTTTCTTCTGAATCAGCTTGTCGTGGGCTCTTTGTCAAGCTTTTATTGCAATGTCTAACGTCTGCATTATGGCTAAATTCAAAGAGTTCTTATATTTTTCCTCCAAACTAGTTTGTTCATCAGACATACCTTTTATGCAGCCATCATACTTTGTGATAGAAGGAGGTCATGCTATTATTGAGTAGATATACAATCATAAAGGTTTATCTCGCACACCTACTTCTTTTGTTTGTTTTGCAGTGTTGCTAAGCATCTTGAGTCGGCAAATACAATGTTTTCGTTTATCTGGTGGATTATTGGATTCTATTGGGTATCAGCAGGAGGTCAAAGTTTGGCACATGCCTCTCCTCAGCTTTACTGGTTTGTGTGCTCTCTCTCTCTCTCTATGTCCATTGTTTTGGAATATAAGCAGAAAACGTTTTTCTAGCTATGGAAATTTACCATTTCATATTGTTTTGTTTTTCAGGTTGTGCATAATTTTCTTAGGTTTTGATGTGTTCTTTGTCGTTTTTTGTGTTGCTTTGGCGTGTGTAATCGGAATTGCTGTTTGTTGCTGTCTTCCATGTATCATTGCGCTTCTTTATGCTATAGCTGACCAGGTTGATCTCTTGCGTTTCTCTCTATCAATTCCTATAAGCTTTGTGAATTCATTTAATACAGCATTTTTTTCTCTCCTTGATCTTATTTTAATGAAAAATAAATCAAATGCTCGATCAAATGACTGGTCTTTCTGATGCTTTGAGGTGATTCCAGAAAAGCCGTCGATAATTCAATGTATGATTTATTATTTTCTATGCTAGTAGTATGCCATAGATCAACGCTAAAGAAAAAAAAAACTTAGAAGTAAACATCGTGCCTTGAACATGTATAATTTTTCCCGATTCAATCAGTTTCACCGGAATTCTCAATCTTTTCACCTGATACCCAAGTCTTAATCTATCTAACATGATTTTATTTATCTTATAAGTTATTTTCAAAACCTGTTTGATCTGTATGATTCCAGGAAGGAGCATCCAGAGAAGACATTGAACAGTTGTCTAAATTCAAATTCAGAAAATGTGGAGATTCAGATAAGCTATCCAGCGATGTACAAGAACCTTATGGGGGAATAATGACAGAATGCGGCACAGATTCACCCATCGAACATGTGCTCTCACAAGAAGATGCAGTATGTTAACCCACCATCTTGTCATCCGAGTTAATTTTATTTTATTAAAATCGAAGTTTTCCCTGTACTCACTTGATTATTGGTCTGATTAATCTTTCGGGTTTTCAGTAAAAAAAAAAAACTGGGTTATACTGAGGTAATGCTTGTTGTAGGAATGCTGCATCTGCATTTCTGCTTATGAGGATGGAGTTGAGCTGAGGGAGCTTCCTTGTGGCCACCATTTTCACTGTACATGCGTAGATAAATGGCTACACATTAATGCTACTTGTCCTCTCTGTAAATACAACATTTTGAAGTTTAGCAACCACGGACAAGATGAAGTTTAGTCGTCGTGTTTGTTAAGGTTCATTGTCTATCAACTCGGGCCTTCCTTTCCCCTAATTTGATGGTGTTACCTTCTACTGGTGTTAATATATATATTTACATTTGGGTGGACTTTGTGTTGTATTGACCATTTCTTGATCTGGGTCTGCCTTTTCTTCGTAGTGCTTGTTTATAGGATTGACGGAGAAAACCTGAAATCTGAGTTCTTTCAGTGGAAGGATGCAGGAGATGACAATAATGAAGCCTACTGCATCTCTGTCCCTCTCTCTCTCTCTCTCTCTCTCTCTCTCTCTCTCTCTCTCTCTATGTAGGTAAAGAAAGCTTCCATCAGAGAAAGTATTAACAAGCTGGTTTCATTTTGAGCTGGTCAGTAATTTTACTTGTCAAAATCAATACTTCTTCAATCAAGGAAATAATTATATTCTGTATGGTATTGGCATCTTGATGAATGTATGAATATTTAGTACAAAGTTCTTGTCTTATTAAAACACTGTCACCGTAGGTAGTAGCTAAGTCAGCTTCTCAGACCATCTTTCTAATTTAATGTATTGGCTACTATAAACATTGTACTTTGTTATCAATAATAAGTCAATTACTAAATTATTATTAAAGTGTAGTACTAAATATTTGATTATTGAAATTACGTTAAATATGTCGATTTAAGTTTATTTTGATTTGGTTCAGTTTTACTTGGTTTTTCATCGTTAAAACAGATAACCAAATTGAAGATTTTGATTATATTCGGTTTGGTTTTAAATTTGATTTTGTTTTTTTGCTTTTTAAAACCGAATTGAACCAAATTGAGTAAAATCATTCGATTGATTCGATTACCTATTTTTGAACCGAATTGATTTTTGCCTCTATTATTTTGTTTTGTTTTTTAATATTGAAAAATTAATAATTATTGAGAATCTAACGTGAAAAAAAAGAAAAAAGAAAAATTGCACAAGACAGTCACTAATATTGACGTTATAATACGTGTTCTTAGCCTTACCAAACCTATTACACACTGAATATTTTCCGAAAAATTGTGAAAGGTAATATTCATAGCAGGACAGGCCCACCGTACAAATGAAACTGTAATATCATTATGATCGCCTTCGAATGAGGTGAGGCGGTGAGTAGCGGTGGGCAGGAACCAACGGGAATCGAGAATCCCACTCGGAATCGAGTTTGGTTTCAGGTCTGATTCTGTTCTCGGTTGCGCAAATGGGTGATAATCGGTACTCGGTTCTTTTGGTAATTATCGGTTCTGGTTCTCGAGTATTTGGGAGAAGAACTGAAAACCGATTATCACTTACTTTCCCCGATTTTCTGTAACCCTAACGCATCCCAAATCCCCAATTTTCTGCAACCTGTTGGAAGGAACCGAGAAGAAGGCGATGACGACAGAGAAGCGGCGAGCCTGCGACGACCGACGAGCACCGATTAAGAGAAGCTGAGAAGAAGGCGACCTGACGACGACGACGAGTACGAAGGTGCGACCTGACGACGAGCCTGAGAAGAAGGTGACCTGACGACAACAACGACGACTACAAAGGTGCGTGCGACGACGAGTTGACGACAGAGAAGTTGCGAGCCTGCAGATTGCATTACAGATCTATATGTATATGTAATGTTGACTGGCAGTTGTGAATCAGAAGAATATAATAGATCTATATGTAATGTTGCTGAGATTTTCAAGCAGGACTGGGTAGAAAAATAGCAGAGTCTCGGAACCGAGAACCGCCGGTTCCGAACCCTAGGTCGGTTCCCGCGGCCATCAGTTTTGGGTTCGGTATCGGCTTCTTGGAATCGAGAACCGACTATTTGGTTCTGGCCAGTCTGGAACCGGAACCGAATCTGAATTGCCCACCTCTAGCGGCGAGTTCTATTCCTTCTGTTTTTTTTTAAGTGATAAAATTGATTATTGAGTAATTATTTCTGGTTTTAGAAGTTTACTGTTCTTATTGCAAGTCTGAAAAAGAATCTAAGAAATCCGATTACAATGGCGGTCAATTATCTCTTTGATCTGGTAGTTTGATTCTAAAACTTGAAAGAAACTTCTGCATCCACAACTGTTTCTAAATTGGATGGAAAATAATTTTTTTGATTAATTTTCAGTGTGTTCAGATGTTCACTTCTATCACAGGGGGCGTTTCTGGGCTGGTATGTTTTTTATATGTTATGTGATTGCTGAAGAAAGGAGCAACTTCGTTGTTGAGGGGCGATGGACTCCTTTCATAAATGGGTTTGGGCTAGAGGTGGAGCCTACATTAATCATATAATTATTTTAGCCAACTTTTTAATTAAAATTCATCGGACCTACTCAAAACATATTTTTAATTAATCAAGATTAACTTTAGCAAAATTTTATTATTTTTCAGTTTTCCTTTTTCAATTGTACTTCTTCTTTCCAAATTGAAAATGACTTCCTTTTTCAATCTGAGTTTGTGGGAAGAAAGAGATTTTGATATTTAATATAATCTGGGTTTGTGGGAACAAATTTAGGTTTGTTAATTGTTTCCAAATTAACAATTAGTTTTTTTGTTAATTTTCATAAATCATAATCTAATCTAATTGAATTTTGAGAAGCCATGAAACAGTTTTTCCCTTCAAAATAAATAAAAAAGTGTTACAAATTTAATTAATTATATTTTAATATTTCTACGTCCAATGCTAATATATCCTTGCTAACTACTACTAACATTGACTGCCAATTCGTTTTAATCATATTTATAATCCCATAATAATGCTTATATTGTTGTTTTCTTTTATTTTATTATTTATGGTTGCTTAAATCTTATAACTTATGTTTAATAAAGTAATAATCAAAATAATTTAGTAGATTTAAATGCTTGAATCTATAAATAAAATTCGAGAGAAATAAAATTTGAAATTAATGAACAAAGTATGAAAACTGTTCGCTATCACTTTTTTTTTTTTATTCTAGTCGCTATCACTTTTTTTTTTTATCGGTTTTGTCACGTTTTTACCAATTTTAGTGTAATTTTGTTGAAAAATGTAGTTTTTGAGACTTGATTTTCTAATAATGTGAAAGCGATTCCAAAATATATATGCTTCTATTTTAATCTTTTAAATTGTGAAATTGTGATATTTGAGCATCTATTTTTGCATTCACTTTATTTATATATATATATATATGCTTCTCATAGTAGATTGGGACAGAAAAACTTGAGAAGCTTCACAATTTTAAATTAGGTAGAGAAAATTTGAGGACTTGAAGTGTTTTTAGCCCTCGAAAATAGGACAAACTGCAGTTGGTTAATTTAGTGTTGACTTGTCAATGAATTTTTTATTTATTGTAAATAGTTAAAATAATAAAAAAAATATTTACCAATTAATCTCAACTACGAATCAATTCCCGAAGACCTGATCCATTGAAATGAAGCCTAGGTTTGTCCTAGATCTAGTTTGACGGGTCTTGACTTGCACCTTTGACTGAATATTTTAAGCCCCAGGGTTTAACCAAGTTAGCACGATTGTGATTGAATATTAGCCTCAAATCACACTCACTTTCATATCTCCTCCACCGTTGACCAACCCAAGTCTTTTTTTTTTCTTTTATTTATTTATTTTTAAGTTCATATTTAATAAGTTTGAAACTTCCTCTGCGAATCTGTAATCTTGTACTGTTCGTTGACTTACTATTAGATGTTAAAGGGAATAACGAGTCAGCCTACGAAATGTGCTAACATCACCAATTGCCCACGATAGTAGAACAAGCTTTGTGTCAAACGAGCAAGTAAGAAATTAATCAAAAAATAGTGTCATTGAGCATAAAAAATATAATTTGAATGTAAAAATTTTTATTATTGATTGTCAGTAAATTACATTGGGTAAGGGGGGTCTATGTATAGTCATGTCTCTCCCTCTAAAGACCAATTTGCTCCATTCCCACTGTGGCAAGAATGAACATAAATAAATTGTGAGAAGTCACTTGACAAAAATAAATAGTACAAAAAAAAAAAGGAACCTGCCAAAAATAAAAAGAATCACTCTAACAACATGAACGATCATGGACAACTCCAGATTCTTACATTCTCTCCCAACAAAGCTTTTGACGCCATCGTCAACATGTCTTCAGCTTGAATTCTTCAATCTTTTCTGCAGAGTACTTCAAGTCTTGAACTTAAATTTTTGGATTAATGTCAAATCAAATTATAAAATAATTTTACGAGCAATTAAAATTTTAAATTATAAAAAATAAAAAATACAAAATTTACAGTCATATTTTTTCGGTAAATTTTGAAATTATTTTACACTTGGAAATAACTAATAAGTCCAATTAAATTATTTCTTGACTAGTCAACGCTTATATTTTTGGATTTTTAGAAAATATTATATTTAGAAATTAATGCAACACGTTAATTTTTATTATTGATATGCCCGATTTATAAGGCTTTGCACGACTTTTTGTTTTTTAATATTATATTACTATCATGATGGACTAAATCTTTAAATTTAATTTATTTATTTTTAAATATATAAACAATGGAATAAAAATAAATTATTATTATTAGAATTGTGGGAACTAACTGTGACATAATGATGGGGTTGAATTGTGACATATTAAAATTTTATTTTGAAAAATGACACGATAGAATATAAAATTAGAATTCAAATTTTGGTTATGAGGGGGCATGTTTGTAATTTTATCATTCAGATAAGCAAAACATTTAAAGGAAAATGACATATAAATCATTTTTTACCAACCGTTGGTGACAAACTAACTATTATAATTTGTTTTCTAACAAATAAATTATTAAACTTTGAGAAATTGACACTATAATTATTGTTGTCACGTTTGTTGCTAACGCTTGGACGACGAACTGCTACGGATTGTAACGAATTGCAATGGTTTGTCATGAGACCTCGGCAGTCTCATGACTCGCGATTTGTCTTAAATTTTTTATCTCAAATTTAAAGGGTTAAACGTGTAGTCAAAGTTATGGTTCTTCAAATTTTGGTCATGAGGGAGGCAAATTTGTAATTTTGTTATTCAGGTAACCAAAACACCTAAGGACAAATTGTCTCGGTTCGTCATGAGACCGTTGCTATTTGCCATCCAAGCATTAATGGCAAAATGTAATAGCAATAGGTATGACATCAATTTTTTTATAATTCAGTGATTTAATTTTTAGAAAACAAAGGAGGATGATTTATTTATTATCAATAATAATAATAAGCCCAGAAGGTGGGGGCATTTTGGTAACTTTGTTACCATCCGTTGCTTCCTCTGAAAAAACAAGAGCTACATTTCGTAATTCGAAGCAAGGCAACCCCTTTTCTTCTTCTCATAAACCCCCCTTGTTGTTTATGACAGGCGACATCCATAGCCAGAATGTCTCTGAAATTCCAAGGTTTCTCTCTCTCTCTCTCTCTCTCTCTCTCTGCTTGGGACTGCCGCGCATGATATTCTTAGTGGTAACACTATTTTTTAAGTTGGTAACCTGTTAGCTTTTGTAGTTCGGGTTTCCCTGAAAAAAAACCTACTGATTGTAATTAAAGAGCTTTTTTTTAAGATCATGGTGCGCAAGAGTAGAGTCTTAGTGTTGATATATGTGTTCAATTTAGTGTTTTTCACGGTGACTTACCATTTCATTCTGGCCCAGTATTTGCCATCCACTTGTTCGATGAAATGCCTAAATGAAAAGAATACAGTTTTCTTGCACTTTTGTGTTAACCACACATGATGTAAGTTTTTCGCTTAAATTTAGAAGTCTTAAATTGTCATTCAATTTAGTGATGTTTGTTTGTTCAATAAAGATTTCATTTGTATTCTCTCCTTTTTTTGGTTTTGCAGCACAAAATTTGAGTGGGGGATAACAGATGCCCCATTATTCTGCTGTTAAAATTGTGGTTTTTAAATTGGATTTTCATCCCGATTGTACTGGCGTTGCTGAATTCAGAGCTCCTTTGTCGGTTATTAGTAATCAATTGACTATTTTCTTGTTAGCTATTGCTTCCTGATTGGACTGACTGGATGCCACAATCGCAAAAAACTTGGGAAGATTAGTGTTTGAGAAAATCTGTGAAAGATGCCAGCGTTGGTTTCAGCTCGGCTTCTTCTTGTTGCAGGAGGGTCATTACCCTTAAAACAATTCCCACAAATTTCGAAGAAGGTATTATTTCATCGTGGCCTCTGTTGCCTAAATCAAGCCGAGCGTGATCACGGCCCACTCAATATAGGAAGTCTTGGGGTCAAGAATGAGATTGAGAAGACAAAAAAAGGAAAGTTATATGAAGTTACACAGCTAAATACTTCGATTGAGATTTCAAAAAGCAAAGACAGGGTAGTGAGAAACAGTGAGAGTAAGGGTAAGAGAGTAACTAATTTGCTGGAGATAGAATTGGCTCCATTTGCTGCTAAGTCCTTCTCTGAGCTTGGCCTCCCCACACAATTGATAGAGAGATTAGAGAATGAAGGATTCACTCTCCCGACAGACGTTCAATCTGCAGCAATTCCGACTATTCTCAAGAACCATGATGTTGTGATTCAATCTTACACGGGGTCTGGAAAAACACTGGCATATGTTCTTCCCATGGTTTCTAGAATAGGTCAATTTAAGACCAATATTTCAGATAATAATGTTGAATTTGACAAGAAAACAGAGATAGAAGCAGTAATTGTAGCACCATCCAGGGAGCTGGGAATGCAAATTGTGAGGGAGGTTGAAAAGATTCTTGGCCCTGCAAATAAAAGAATGGTCCAGCAGCTTGTCGGTGGAGCAAATAGGTCTAGGCAGGAAGAAGCGTTGAAGAAAAACAAACCTGCCATTGTTGTCGGAACTCCCGGACGAATTGCAGAGATTAGTGCAGCTGGGAAGCTCCACACCCATGGCTGTGGCTACTTAGTGCTGGATGAAGTTGACCAACTACTCTCATTTAACTTTCGGGAGGATATGCATCGAATATTAGAACATGTTGGACGGAGATCGGGGGCTGACCCACGAGATTCAAGAGGCTCACTTCCGAAGGGAGCTCAGCGGCAGATTGTAATGGTATTTGCAACGGTTCCATTTTCAGTTATAAGAGCAGCTAGAAGCTGGGGAGAAGACACTGTTCTTGTCCAGGCAAAGAAGGTGGCCCCCCTCGAATCATACTCTCTCTCGACCCAGTTAATCTTAGAGGATCATCTTCTTCTTCTTCAAGTCCAAGTCCAAGTCCAAATCCGAATTTGCAGAATCAGGCAGCCATTGAAAGTCTCCCACCTTCTCTAAAACACTATTACTGTGTGTCGAGATTGCAGCACAAGATCTACACCTTGAGAAGATGTGTTCATGCACTTGATGCCAAATCTGTAGTTGCTTTCATGAACCATACCAAGCATCTAAAAGATGCTGTTTTCAAGCTAGAGGCTCGAGGAATGAGAGCGGCAGAGCTGCAGGGAAATCTTGGTAAGCTCGGTAGATCGACCACGCTGAAAAAATTCAAGAATGGTGAAATAAGAGACTTGGTGACGAATGAACTATCGGCTAGAGGATTGGATGTTACAATCTGCCGCTGAGCTCCCTTCGGAAGTGAGCCTCTTGAATCTCGTGGGTCAGCCCCCGATCTCCGTCCAACATGTTCCATTTTCAGTTATAAGAGCAGCTAGAAGCTGGGGAGAAGACACTCTTCTTGTCCATGCAAAGAAGGTGGCCCCCCTCGAATCATACTCTCTCTCGAGCCCAGTTAATCTTAGAGGATCATCTTCTTCTTCTTCAAGTCCAAGTCCAAGTCCAAATCCGAATTTGCAGAATCAGGCAGCCATTGAAAGTCTCCCACCTTCTCTAAAACACTATTACTGTGTGTCGAGATTGCAGCACAAGATCTACACCTTGAGAAGATGTGTTCATGCACTTGATGCCAAATCTGTAGTTGCTTTCATGAACCATACCAAGCAACTAAAAGATGCTGTTTTCAAGCTAGAGGCTCGAGGAATGAGAGCGGCAGAGCTGCAGGGAAATCTTGGTAAGCTCGGTAGATCGACCACGCTGAAAAAATTCAAGAATGGTGAAATAAGAGTCTTGGTGACGAATGAACTATCGGCTAGAGGATTGGATGTTGCAGGTGTGATCTTGTCGTTAATCTACCGACAGACACAATTCATTACGCCCATTGGGCTGGCCGAACTGGTAGGCTTGGTAGGAAAGGAAGTGTAGCGAGTATATGTGAGGAGCCAGAGGTCTTTGTGATGAAGAAATGGCAGAAACAGCTTGGTGTGGCAATTCAAGCTTGTGAATTTACAGAGGGGAACCTAGTGATGATCGAGGCCGACTAGCCAATTGACCTACACAAGCATATCCAGACAAAACTGCATCATCTGCGATACCATTTTGAGTCGTATTTAATCTCTTAAGTAAACTTTTTGCCCTTGGAACACGATAAATTGTATCGCAATTTCATATTTATATATATATTTTTGCAGTGTTGCTAAGCATCTCGAGTCGGCAAATACAATGTTTTCGTTTATCTGGTGGATTATTGGATTCTACTGGGTTTCAGCAGGAGGTCAAAGTTTGGCACATGCCTCTCCTCAGCTTTACTGATTTGTGTGCTCTCTCTCTCTCTCTCTCTCTCTCCATTGTTTTGGAATATAAGCAGAAAACGTTTTTCTAGCTATGGAAATTTACCATTTCATGTTGTTTTGTTTTTCAAGTTGTGCATAATTTTCTTAGGTTTTGATGTGTTCTTTGTCGTTTTTTGTGTTGCTTTGGCGTGTGTAATCGGAATTGCTGTTTGTTGCTGTCTTCCATGTATCATTGCGCTTCTTTATGCTGTAGCTGACCAGGCTGATCTCTTATGTTTCTCTCTATCAATTCCTATAAGCTTTGTGAAAGCATTTAATACAGCATTTTTATCTCTCCTTGATATTATTTTAATGAAAAATAAATCAAATGCTTGATCAAATGACTGGTCTTTCTGATGCTTTGAGGTGATTCCAGAAAGGCCGGCGATAATTCAATGTATAATTTCTTATTTTCTATGCTAGTAGCATGCCATAGATCAACAGCCAAAGAAAGAAAAAACTTAGAGGTAAACATCGTGCCTTGAACATGCATAATTTTTTCCTGATTCAATCAGTTTCACCGGAATTCTCAATCTTTTCACCTGATACCCACGTCTAAATCTGTCTAACATGATTTTATTTATCATGCAAGTTATTTTCAAAACCTGTTTGATCTGTATGATTCCAGGAAGGAGCATCCAGAGAAGACATTGAACAGTTGTCTAAATTCAAATTCAGAAAATGTGAAGATTCAGATAAGCTATCCAGCGATGTACAAGAACCTGATGGGGGAATAATAACAGAATGCGGCACAAATTCACCCGTCGAACATGTGCTCTCACAAGAATGCAGTATGTTAACTCACCATCTTCTCATCGGAGCTAATTTTATTTTATTAAAATCGAAATTTTCCCTATACTCACTTGATTATTGGTCTGATTAATCTTTTTCAGGTTTTTAGTAAAAAAAAAAAAAACTGGGTTATACTAAGGTAATGCTTGTTGTAGGAATGCTGCATCTGCATATCTGCTTATGAGGATGGAGTTGAGCTGAGGGAGCTTGCTTGTGGCTACCATTTTCACTGTACATGCGTAGATAAATGGCTGCACATTAATGCTACTTGTCCTCCCTGTAAATACAACATTTTGAAGTTCAGCAACCACGGACAAGATGAAGTTTAGTCATCGTGTTTGTTAAGGTTGACTCTCTCTCTCTCTCTCTCAAGGTTGACTCTCTCTCTGTCTCTCTCTCTAGGTAGGTAAAGACAGCTTCCATCAGAGTACTAACAATTTGGTTCCATTTTGAGCTGGTCAGTAATTTTAATTGTCAAAATCAATACTTCTTCAATCGAGGAAATAATTATATTCTGTATGGTATTGGCATCTTGATGAATGTATGAATATTTAGTACAAGTGCTTGTCTTATTAAAACACTGTCACCGTAGGTAGTAGCTAAGTCAGCTTCTCAGACCATCTTTCTAATTTAATGTATTGGCTACTTTTCATTAGCTAAATAAGCACTATATGTACATGGAAGAATACTAGATATATATTTATAGAAAAATAACAAATCAATCCTTGTACTTTATGATCAATAATAAATAAATTAATTACTAAACTATGAGAAAAAGTTGTAGCTAACATCATTTGTCGTTAAACGTTTTAATTTTGACTGTGTGGTGTTTTGACGACGATCATCGACAGCTTGACCACGATTGCAGAAAGAAATTAATTTTTTTCACCTAACGATAATCTTTGTATATCGATAATTCTCTTAATTTGTAATTGTTTTTCACGCTTGAGGATTCATTTTCTATCTTTTTTCGTGATGCACATGTATAAGTATTGGTTTTATCTAATCCACTGAAATCAAGCCTAGGCTTGTCCTAGATCTAGTTTGACGGATCTTGACTTGCACCTTTGTAATGTACAGACCAAGGTCATCTTAATGGATCATATTGGGTCTGCACCGACCCAACCGAATAACTTTGAATAGAACGATCAGACATATGGCACAGTGAGAAAGGTGAAAAAGCTCAATAGGCCCAAAGTCCCAAGAAGACGAAAGTTCTGGAAAATTGCAGTGGCGTCCTGGAAAATCACAGTTGTGTCACAGAATGCTACAGTAGTTTGACTTGTTAAAAATGTTTGAAATGCAAGAATCGCTGCGACCTTTGAAGTAGCCTTGCATGAAAAACGGAGTCTATATGTAAATGTTTTACAAATTCTATGTTTTTATTAAATTTTTAATCTCTTCAACTTTAAACGTCCATAACTTTGGCTACAAGAGTTGGAATTATTTATGGGCATAAGGTATCAAATCGAAACTCTGTTAGAGATTTAAAACAATGTTAAGGTTAATCCTATGACCCTCTTTTTCTGTCCCAAAATCAATTGTTTAAGCCTTTAAATTTGTGATAGTACATTTTTAACAAGTCAAATTGTCCTGAGACGTTGTCGCGGTGTCCCATGACGTCGCTGCTATGTCTTGAGATGCCATTGCGGTGTCCCTCGAAAGCGCCGCAGTTTGACCTTCAAAATTAGTGTGTTGAGGCATTTTTTGCACGAACAGTTGCGGTGTCTCTACTAATTTTTAACGACAAACGTGATTGTGATATTGGATTTGTCATTTTCTCATACGTTAGTGGTTAAACTTATTAGAAAATATACTATATTTGTTGATTTGTCATTTTTCCTAATATTAAAGAATACGACCATTTCTCGATAAACTCCGGATCCCAAAAAGCACGGTGTCTTCGTTAATCAAATTCTAACATTAACAACTTTTCAAACCGACAAAGTATACACAATATTGGCTCTAATAAAAAATTATTAAATCTTAATCTTAAAACATCATTCACAAATGAAATTTAAAAATAATCTTATAAATAACTAAAATATTGAAGTATAAAATTTGTAATCATATATTCTGATCAAAACTTGAATTTTTTTTCCTCAGAGGAAATAAGTCTTATTAAATTACTTTTTGACAAGTCAATGATTATATTATTGGATTTTTAGAAAATATTATATTTAGAAATTAATGCAACACGTTCTTTTTTTAATTATTGATATGCCCAATAATTGAATAAAAATAATTGCCGGACATTCTTCCCATTTGAATAATTTAAATTCAAATCCGCGCTCCTTCGGATGGTTTCATTGTCTTCCTTGCTGCTCTCTTTTCCTCGTCGACACTCCGCACTGCCGGTCGTCGTCGTCGGAGATAGCGTCCGGCCACAGCCGTTGTTTTCGTATCTCTCCTGCGATGTTATGGATGCTATTAGTGCCGCAGTATCAAATCAGGTAAACTTTGATTCCCTTGATTTAGGAGAGTGGCTAATGTCCGCCGGCTGGTGAACAATGTGTAAAAGAAAGGAGAGTGATGGTGGAGCTGATTAAATCGCGTTGCTTGGTGTGGTGGAAATCTGGCTGAATTTACTTTGTTTTTGGGTTTTATGCAATTGAACAAAGAAACAGTAATTTATGCAATTGAATTCTCCAGCTCTGTCTTTTTCTTGCTTTGTCAGTAAATTACCCTCTTCCAAATATCTTTGTTTACTACGAGCGTGCGGCTCTGTTGGTTACTGAAATTTAACTGTTTCTCTTCGTACTTTAGCTTGGAAAACATTGTACATTCCATGGCCATGATCTACTTCGGTAGAATTGTTGGGTGTTCTGTTGCTGCTAACAGGCGGAGTTGTTGATGTTTCCATAGGAGCTAAAAAGTACCATAATGAATCTTCTTACCCAATTATGGTACGATTATGCATACTCCGAAAGGCATGGATATCTTAGTCAAAGGACTATTCTCTAACATCTGCTATCTGTTTCTAATTTCCTGCATATTCATTCTCAATTAAGAGATTCTTATTTTTTGTTTTCTGATCCGGATTGCTCTAGGTCAGCTTTAGTGCTGTATTGGACTCGCCTTCGAATGGTGGTAACAGTCCCTTACATCCGGGGAACGTAGATACTCCTTCAAAATGTGTTGAAGATGTGAAGCTTTCCCCTTTAAGATTGCCTGACCTGAAGACAGGTACTACGATTATCTTCTTCTTTTCTTGCTGGTAATGTTGGCATGTGATATAAAAGAAAACCAATTATGAACATTTTATCATGGGATATGAACATTTTATTTATGAATTTGTTATTTTTTTATCATGAAATGTTCATTTAATAAATCTGCTTACTTAGGGACGATTATGACTTTGCTGATTGCAATTGCTGTGTTGTGGAGGTGGGTGTTCATGGTACGTAATTTTTTGAATAACCCTCATCAGCTAAGACAGCTGGAGTGATTATTAAATACATAAACTCTAGTTCATTTTCATTGTCGCAGTTAAGCAGTTACTTTCTTCTCTGTTTTCTCTGCTCGCAAACTGCCTACGCCGCCAAAGCTTTTCCAAATTCAACAATGGCTGAAGAGGAGGAGTATCCAGGTAAGATTCATCTTCTGCCGCTGGTTCTATTACATTTAGCATGAATGCATTCGTTTTTACTGCAGAAGAGATAGTCATTTCTGCCGAGAAGATAAAGATACCTTGTCTAGTTTGCGGTGGAAGGCGCATAGGAAGATCCGGATTTCTGGATCACCAGAAATGGCACAAAGCTTTCAAGCATCAATGTTCAAAGTGTAAGAACAAGTTTTTGAGCAAAGGTGAAGCCTCGGCACACGAGGACCAATGCCAAACTTTCTTCAGGTAGATTCTCCTTTTTTTTTTTTTTTTATAAAACTATTTATTGAGATGACTGTTCTTTTTCAACGGAATTTTCAGGTCTTGAATGAACTCAGTCAACTGCGATAGGATGGATTTTTTGTCATGGTGATTTGTCGCTCACTATCTGGTAGTTTGTCCTCCTCACATCTTTTTTCGACAATTCATTTTAGAGGTTATACTTTTGGGAAATCGGAGTTATAGATTGTAAAAATTGAAATAAACATCTGTTTGCATTGCTTTTCCGATACTGTTTCTTAATGCAAAGGAAGATGGTGTCTCTGTTTTTTTGTAAATGCAAAGGAAGACGAAGATGGTGTCTCTGTTTTTTTGTCAATGCAAAGGAAGATGGTGTCTCTGTTTTTTTGTCATTGTTTTAGAATTTCAGAATGTCTGGCTTCTGATTGCTAAATGGAAAAACTTTGTTTGGGGTCGGCGACTCCAGCGTTGGAGAACTTGAGTTCTGGCATGGTGATTTTGTCCTCGGCCATTTGAACTGATGACGTGCCGACCTCACGAGTTAAGGAACTGAGTCTATTGTTTGGTATTTCTTTTGTATGATGTCAGCCATAGAATTATCTTTTTGATGAGTTTTTTTTTATGGAAGATGGGGCCATGGATGAAAAGCTTCAATCAGAGCTATCTTTTATGTGTTTAGACTTTCGATGGTGTGGTGGGAAACCATGTTAGCAAAATTAGTATTATGTAGCTCTAAGGCATAGGAGTGTCTCTCTAAGATCAAATCAACTGTGCCCAATTTAAAGCTGAAATAATTAAAGCTCTTTTGAAAGGCTAAATGCCCAGTCCTGCAATTCAAGTTTCATGTATAAAGTGAAAGCGGCAGCAGCTCTTAAATCCAATCCAATCCAATCCAGGAACACCCTTGACAATTTCACCAGGAGGTGCGTTCACTAAGATTGTCTGTCGCACTATCGGTGCAATATTGTTAGCTGTTTTAAGTGTAAGACGTAGGATTGGGAGGGCTTATTGAGGTTATAGATGTAACGTTTATAAATAGTTAAAATAAATTATTAATTATAAGAAATAATTAAAATGTAAAATAAAGAATAAACATATAATTTTAAACACGTTACATGATTGAGCATACATTATTCATATTTCAAATCATATAATTAATTTTATTATCCAATTTTGATTTTACCCAAATGTTTAATTAAAACTCATGCATACTCAAATAATATTTTTAAACATGTTACAATTGAGCCTACATTAATCATATAATTAAATTATTATCTATTTTTGTTTTTAGCCAAATTTTTAATTAAAACTCATACATACTCAAATAATATTTTAAATTAATCAAGATTAACTTTAGCAAAATTTTATTTATTTTTCAATATTTTAGCATTTAGAGAAAGTTTAACCTTTCCTTTTTTTTTAATTGTACTTCTTCTTTCCAAATTCAAAAAGACTTCCTTTAATTATCCTTTTTCTTTCCAAATTAAAAAGACAGAAAAGGAAATTTGGGTTTACGAGAAGAAAGAGATTTTGATACTTAATATAATCTGGGTTTGTGGGAAGAAATCTGGGTTTGTTAATTGTTTCCAAATTAACAATTAGTTTTTGTTAATTTTCATAATCTAATTGAATTTTAAAGAGTTGAGATAAATATTAAGCATTGTCAATCTATTTAAAACCGTTTTTTTTAGATTTTTTCCCCATCTTCTCTCCCTCCTTTTCTCTCTCTACTCAAACTCTATCTTCCTCCCTCGTACAGCGCACAGCACAAGGGTATCATCCTGTATGAGTAAGTGGCGAGAACTTCCTGACCACGTTCTTCAATTAATTGCTGAAAAAAAGAGTGACTTTGAAGACATTGTCGTCCTTGGATTGATTTGTAAGCCATGGAAAGGTGCGATTGAAGTATGTAAACAAAGTTTGATGAAGAAAACAGCTCAACAACTGCCATGGTTAATGCTTCCACCAAAAAAAGGATGCCCCCTCCGCGGGTTTTACAGTCTTTCAACAAGAAGAATCCATCAAATTCCATCGTGGGAGTCCAACGGAAAAAAATGCTATTCTTCTAGAGGGTGGCTTCTCACTGTCGGATCGGATTGGGGCATGAATTTGTTGCACCCACTGACCCTTGCTAGATTCAAGCTTCCCGGGATCAAAAGTTTTGACAAGTCCAGATATCAAGCGATTAGCAAACCCTATGTTCGATTTATCAATCAAGTAATTTTATCCGCCAGTCCCTCTCTCACTTCACATTTTGTTCTCATGGTCCTTCAAGGCTGTCCTGCCATGCCTGCTTATTGGAGACCTGGTGATAAAAGATGGACGTCGATCGAAATCATGGGAGAAAATTATTTTGCCGATGCTGTTTTTTTACAAGATAAATGTTATTTTATTACTTATTTTGGAGTACTTATGGTCACTGATTTTGGAACATCCAACCCAACGACAGCAAAGTTTATAACAGAGTTCTCAGAAAACTTAATTCAAGGGGATTTTTTCGAAGCCCTTTATTTGGTGAT
>CM039470.1:4689019-4707467 GCA_022433065.1 Begonia loranthoides
ACTGATTTTGGAACATCCAACCCAACGACAGCAAAGTTTATAACAGAGTTCTCAGAAAACTTAATTCAAGGGGATTTTTTCGAAGTCCTTTATTTGGTGATTCTAGAAGGATCACTCTTGCTGGTATCGAGGGAAGGGCCAGAGTGTTTCCGTACAGAAAGAGAATTTCGTTCCAAGCCGTACAAGACTGTGAATTTTCAAGTTTTCAAGCTCGATTTCAAGAGTTTGAGTTGGGAGGAGTTGAAAAGCTTGGGAAACTGGAGCCTTTTTCTGGGCAATAATTCTTCCATAGCGCTGAACGCAGCAGAGGTTGAAGAATGTAAACCAAATTCCATTTACTTTACCGACCATAGCTTTAGTTTTTCTGAAAGCACTCGTGAAGGACCAGGTTTCGATATGGGGATCTTTAACATGGCTGACAAGACAATAGAACCAATCATAGAAGGAGTATGGTGCAGCCGCGTCTCACCCCCAATATTTGTTCAACCAACCTTCTAAAATTATTAGGGTTTTAGGGTTTTTATTTTTTTAACTTTCTTCAGGGTTTCGATAAACAAAAACCCTTAATTTCTTCTAATTTTTGTCTATTCCTCTCGTGTTTTTTCCTCTCTCGAAGGCCTTTGTTTTATACTTTAAATATTTATTAAAATAATTTTTCTTTATTTGTTTTTTGCTTGATAAGTCATGAAACAATTTTTCCCTTGGAAATAAATAAAAAAGTGTTACAAATTTAATTAATTATATTTTAATATTTCTATGTGTAATGATAATATATCCTTACTAAGTACTAACATTGATAACCAATTCATTTTAATCTTGTTTATAATCCCATAGTAATACTTATATTGTTGTTTTCTTTTATTTTATTATTTATGATTGCTTAAATCTTATAACTTAGGTTTAATAAAATAATAATCAAAATAATTTAGTAGATTTAAATGCTTGAATCTATTAATAAAATTTGAAATTAATGAACTTAATTTAAACAACGAAGAAAAATAAACAAAATATGAAAAATAAGGTTATTTGGGTCTCGTACTCATTTACCTCTTCACTTGCTCCTCTACGAGAAAGAATTGGTTTGTAGAACATTAAAAGAGCTTTAAAGTCATCCAATTGGACCATTGTTTTTAAAAAGGTAATGTTGTACAAAAAATTAGTATATTCAATTTTGATGATTATTGTAGCTTTTAGTTCGTTAAATCTAGACAGAACTTGTACCCATTATTTCTAATATTGTGGTCACATTTGCACAAACCAAGCTCATCCAAGCCAGATGAACAAATCCTCTTGGGCTTGGTCTGGTTTTCAAAATGCAAACTAAATAAATAAATAAATATATCTCATTTAAAGTTTCTCAAAATAATAGAAACTAAATAAATTTTTGACTACTGAAAGTTCTGTTATTAATTTCATGAAAATTTGTTATAAGAATGAGTTGATTAAACTCAGTAAGGATTTAAATTTTCCAGAATTTTATAAAAAAAAATTTTACTAAGCATATTTAAGAAAATTGTACAAAATGTCGCATATTTAAAACGACCCACTAATACGTCGTATATAAACAAATAACGTTTTTGTTGTACTATTAAAGTCGCAGTGAAAATTGAGTTACTCACGAACTCCGAGCATATCAGGTCATAGGCATTTAAGGAAATAAAAGCGATGTTGGGCTGTCGCAAAAGTCAAATAACACTCTGGTCAAGTTTGGGGATTCGCAACTCAATAACACAACACATACAGTTGTCTTATTACCTATTTGCACTTTATGGAATCGAACCCAATGACATTTCAAAAAAAAATAAAAAATTCTATTATCCATTTCAAAATCAACAAACATATTTCATATGATAGAATTTATGAAAATATAATGTAAATAAACTTTAATTTTTAAAAATGAATGCTTCATTAAAATATAAATTTTAAATTAAAAGAATTATTTAAAGAAAATAATATACAAATGTAATACATAAATAATTCATACATCAAAGTGAATTTTTATCAGCCAAGCCCAATTGCACAAGACGCCCAACTTATAAATTCCATTGTTTAAATTAATACTTGGGTAAGTTGAAAATTTTCGTAAGTTAAATTAAAATTTTTAATATTATTTAAATTTAATTGGGTTAGAAATAACCTTAAAACATGTCCTAAAAAATAGATTTAATTTCATCAAAACTAGGGTTTAAGCCCAACAAAATAAATCAAATTGAAGCCTACAATGGAAGTGATTTCACTATCTACAACACTAACACAATTCAATTAACACAATATAATTAGAATTTATTTCCAGATTGATTATCCAGCAGCGACAACATACATTGAATCTCACGGTGGAGATTATTCCATTTGTTTAACTCTTTTGTTTTACGCCCGGTTTATTAATTTTATTAAAATAAAAATATATAAATACTGAAAAGACTAATCAAAACGTCCCTCCAGTCTAATCCACTCTTCCATTTTCAAAGCACTTCAAGAATGGCAGAAGAAAATCGAGGTAAGTGTGATGATTCGTGTTAAGTGCTGGTTCCATTTAGCATGTTCAAGCCTTCCTTTCTCTCGCAGAGGAGAGCAAGAAGGTGCATTGCCTGAGCTGCGGCGGTAAAATAGGGAAGTCTGGTTTTCTGGACCACCAGACTTCAGTACACAAGAACGCCAAGCATCCATGCATCAAATGCAAGAATGTCTTCAAAAGTCGAGGTGAGGCCCTCGCTCACCAGGAAAGTTGCCGAGAATTCTTCCGATGAGGTCAGATTCTTGTAATATCAAATCCTTCTTCTGTTTTGTTTTTTCTTTTTATGTGTTGACTAGCGGAAGGTTCTTTAGCTTCTTTTTCTTCTTTTTTCTTGAAAATGCCTCTCTGAAAAACACTCTCTGTTCTTGAAGATGCGATTGTCATTTTTTCAAGTTTTATTAAATAGTTGTCATAGAATCTCTTTTTTTTTTATTTATTATTATTATTAAGCATGCCAAGAAGTAGGAATAATGGTGGAAATTGAATCCAATGGAGATATTTCCTCTTGTATCCACTAGTAAAAGATATTACAGAGTTGAATCAATCACACTATTGCACTTTCATGGGGACTGTAATATCTCTGATATTTATATTAATACCTAACGAGATTATTTTTAAAAATTCTGTAGATTTTGTAGAGTAGAGTGAGTTTGGGATGATTCCAAATGGTACAATTGTATTGTCTGAGGAAACCCTTCATCAAAAACCTCGAGTTTTTGGCAGTCAGAAGAGTGAGTTAGTTTTTGTATGCAATCTTCCAATTTTACTGATGTGCTAGTCTTAGCATTTTCTCACGTGCTTTTTTCTCACTGCAGGACAAGTTTCAATATGGGGATGGCTGACGAGATGACACAAGAAATCTTGGGAGCATGGCCCAACAACGTCTCACCCTCGATGATTGGTGGACCTTCTGAATCATTAGGGTTTAACATTTTTTAGGGTTTCTGAAAAGTTATGAAGTTGTTGTAGATACTACTCCTCTTCTCTTCTCTACTCTACTTTGCTCTTTCGGTCTATTATGTAAAAGAAAAACTTTGCCAGGAGGATTGCAGTTTTGCATCTTTTTTTGGAACAAAATTTAATGAATAAAAAAAAACATGCGACTCTGGTCTGTTTTTACACTTTTATGTATTATTTTAGTCTGGGCTGGCAGACCAACTCTCTCCGGCCTCCTCCACTTCAATCAGACTCAGTGACTTAATGTTTAAGATCGTCTTTACTTGTTAAAGAGGGAATTGGAAGGACGGAAGGAGGCACAGGGGAGAGGAAGATGTGTGTTGTTTTTGCATGGATGGCACTTTTGAAATTCTGTGGATACTCTCTGCCTGTGTCTGTCTGTGTCTGACCCTGGTTGACGAGGAAGAGTGGGGACTTTTCTCAGTTACTAATTGTCAATTTAAACCACGTCTCAGCATGAAAACATTATTTAATTCTAATCAAATACAATTAGTTTTGTTTAATTTGAAGAATCTAATCTAATCTAATCTAATCTAATCATAATAATCAAATTTGAATGAATTTTGAAAAGTGTCGATTTATTTTAAAACCTTCTCGCTTAGCTTTCTTTTCTCCACCGTCTTCTCTCCCTCCCTTTCTCTTTCTACTTCGACTTTCTCTTCCTCCCTCACAAAGCTTAGAGTTTTATCCTTTATGAGTAAGTGGTCAGAACTTCCTGACCATGTTCTTCAGTTGATTGCTGAAAAAAGGAGCGACTTTGAACACACCGTAGTCCTTGGATTGATTTGTAAACCATGGAAAGCTACAATTGAGGTATGTAAACAAAGTATGATGAATAAAACAGCCCAACAATTGCCATGGTTAATGCTTCCACCCAAGAAAGGATGCCCCCTCCGCGGGTTTTACAGTCTTTCGACAAGAAGAATTCATCAAATTGCATCTTGGGAATTCAACGGAAAAAAATGCTATTCTTCCCGAGGATGGCTTCTCACTGTCGGATCGGACTGGGGCATGAATTTGTTGCACCCACTGACCCTTGCTAGATTCAAGCTTCCTGGGATCAAATCTTTTGACAAGTCGAGACATGAATTGTTCAGCAAACCCTACGTTCGATTTATCCATCGAGTAATTTTATCCGCCAGTCCTTCTCTTACTTCAAATTTTGTTCTCATGGTCATCCAAGGTTGTCCTGCTATGCCCGCTTATTGGAGACCCGGTGATAAAAGATGGACGTTGATCGAAACCACTGAAGTAGCTTTTGCCGACGCAGTTTTTTTCCAAGATAAGTATTATTTTATTACTTTCTGGGGAATGCTTCTAGTCGCTGATTTTGGAACATCCAATCCAACAACACTAAAGTTTATAACTGAGTTCTCAGAAAACCTAATTCAAGGGGATTTGTTCGAAGCCCTTTATTTGGTGATTATAGACGGATCACTTTTGTTGGTATCGAGGGAAGGGCCAGAGTGTTTCCGTAGAGAAAAAGAATTCCGTTCCAAGCCATACAAGACTATAAATTTTCAAGTTTTCAAACTCGATTTCAAAAGTTTTTGTTGGGAGGAGTTGAAAAACTTGGGAAACTGGAGCCTTTTTCTTGGTTATAATTCTTCCATGGCGTTGAACGCAGAAGAAGTCGAAGGATGTAAACGAAACTCCATTTACTTTACCGACCATAATTTTAGTTTTTCTCATTGCACTCGTGAAGGAGCAGGTTATGATATGGGAATCTTTAACATGGCTGACAAGACGATAGAACCAATCATAGAAGGAGTATGGCGCAACCGCGTCTCACCCCCCACATTTGTTCAACCCACCTTCTGAAATTATTAGGGTTTATTTTTATTTTTTAACTTTCTTCAGGGTTTTAGGGTTCTTTTTTTTTTTCAACTTTCTTCAAGTTTTCTTAAAAAATTACATTGGTTTGAGGATGTCGATGGCGAGATGCTTCTATTATATTGGTTTATTATGCAATAAAATTTTTTTTTTATCTATTTTTGTCTTTATGCAGTATATAGAAAAACAAATAGGAATTCTAGAGGACGACATCAGAAAATCGTGGGCGCTTAGCAGGAAATCCGGTCATCATGATATGGGTAAGTTTCATGAGCTTTATACAGGAGATATAACCTAACGATTCCTTTATCATGTTCTAACAAAAAAATGATGTGAGTCATCGAGGCGTTGAATTTCTCTTGCAAGATGAAAAGGTTATACCCATGAGATATGAAACTTGGTTGTATAATTAGTTTGTGCATCTTTCTTTGTTTCCTTTGTAGAAAATCAGTCCATACTATGTGATAATCGAAAGGAGAAACAAACTTGGTTAAAGTATAAATTAAAGTGTGAAAATTGTCACTATTATTTCCAATTTTAAGCAATCTTATTCACGCGACACAAAATCGCAACAGACCCACGCGAAGAAGACAAAATGATTTGAAGGGAGGACGCTCGATTTTTTTAGTTTAGTCGGTTTTGAGCAAGACAAACCAACAACCGAACCGACTTTTTTGGTTTTTGAAAATATGAACCCAACATCAGTTTTTTTACTATGCAAAACCGAACCAAACCAACCTAAAATAACTGGTTTCGATTCGGTTTCGTGGTTCGGTTTGGTTTTGCACACACCCCCCTATCACGCAATGTTGCAATTTTATTCTTACAACTCTGCGTACAGCTGAATATTTTATGTAAGAAATTATGAGAGAGATGGTTGGCTACTGCCGATGTTAACATGTGGCCTTTTGGGACTTTTTTTGCCAGTACAATGCGTTCTTAATGGTCATCACTTTTCCATTGCAGCACAAGAGAAGCTTCAGGAAACATCAGACAGTGATACAAAAAAGCATAATGAAGTTGATGAATTGTTTGTCACGACCTTTGACATCAGGGATTCCATCACCAATGCCCTCAACAAAATATGTGACTTTACTGGTGAATCGGTTAAAATGATTTATACAGTGAACTTCTCAATTGTAGTACATTGCACATAGATGACCATATCTATTTTCTCTCACCAGGTGCAAGAGTTATTTTTTGGGATCTTAGATATAAATTCCTCTTTCAATTATATCGGGGGAATGTTGAAGGTGCTCGCTTGGACGGCATACTTGTACATCTTGATTCAGTAGGAGACTCGAACTGTATTGCTTCCATGGCTGATATTTTCTATATTTGAATATCTTCGTGTATGTGGTTTAATATACGATGATCTTAGGGATCTCGTGGCATTAAGCGTTTGTCGAGCATCATTGGGAGTCTCTCATTCTCAAAATGTATCCTGCTTTGTAGCATCTTCCTACTTGGATTACCATAAAATACTTTTTGGCAACAGGAAGGGTTTTCATGGGTGTTACTTGATGGAGGTCCATCTCGTGTCTTTTCTGATTCGGACTTCGGCTTACTGCATGATGATCTTGATATGTTAAAGGTATGCATACATGAAGTTCTCTGATTCATAAATGTGCTATTGAAGAATTCATTTAACAACATAGAAAACACCTTTTGTAGCTGAGAGAAATCTTTGGGCCCTTTTTTAGGAATTTTTTGTGGCAGATGGAGATGGCCTTCCTCGTGCTTCAGTGGAAAAAGAAGCAAAAGTTGCTGAAGAAGTTCTAAACTTGTATTCCCTCAAGGTGATCTTTTTTTAGCTGAGTAAAGCGTATCCATGTTTTAACAGCTTGTTAATGTTGCCATCTACTTCTGCAGACGCAAACTCTTGTTCAAATGCTTATGAGCGCAAGCCAAGAAATTTCAACCGACTCAGATTGACGTAGAAATAAGAATTTACAGGATGCACAAGCTTTAATGCAAGTTTTATGCCACAAAAAAGATAAGGAAGCTTCTAAATTTTTTAAAAGGCAATATTGTCTCCCTCATCTTCAGGTGATTTTTCCTCCAGAAACTTCGAATTTTTTGCTATTTAACTATGTCATATGATGCTTGATGATCAGAACACATTTAATTGAGATGCGAGATTATTGTGACTTTTTTAAACTGCATATTGCACATCTAAACACAAACCCACAAATAAAACATGAGAAACACAGAGAGAGATTGATTATTGTTGTATGAAGTGGATTTTCTTGTGGATTTATCGACATTCGACAACCCATCTTTCATCTAACAAACCATATCGCCATGCTAAGAAATGTTAGCTTCTTAAAGTTCTTTTTCCAACCTTGATTATTGTTAATGGCCAAATCTATTTATCTGAGAATTAACTTTAATGTCAAGGATGTCTCAGTATAATGGGAGAATGCTCGTCGTTGATTCTTACTTTACTGTCATCCCTGTAGCATTATCCATTATGGCTAATGATTTCAGTTCACCTATTCAGCTACAATTAGTAGTTAGTTTAGTCTTTTTTAATTTTGATATTTGCAGAATATGACGATTCGCTCCCAAAGGATCCAAATCTCAAAATTTCGAATTGACGGATGAAAAATAAACTTGGAAGAAGCAAATCCAAATCACGAGATGCTATGATAAAGATGCTAGAATCGGTTGAAGGCTTGAGCAGCAATTCAGTATACCATGAATAAAGATGCTATGATTTTTTCTACCATCACTGAGGTACATCGACTAGTGAAGATCTAGACTTATACTTTCTAATTGAGAAACCGAAAAACATGTCTCATAGCCAGTTGCATTTGTAAACTTGTTCCCTAGACAAACATTAACTTGAATAGGACTAGAACAATTTTGTCACAAGGAAGCGAAAATTGCAAGTGTCTTGTTGGGGAAATGTTTGGCAATTAATACATCGAGTTATTATTGAATGACAGATTTACGTTGTCCAGCTAGTGGACCACACACACAGTGTTAGAGTTTGGGGTGACCTGAATTCTAATTGGGCCGGGTTGGGTCCATATCCAATATTAGGGTTAATTAGTTTCTCTATATATTGATGTTTGAGTCGCAAAACTCATTGTACCTTGATTTCATTCACAGTGATTTCTGCTCTGCCCGTAGTTTTTTCCCGTTAGGGTTTTCCATGTAAATCTTGATGTCCCTGCTTCCGCAATTTTCTTTTTCCGTTTCGCGTTCGATTCTCAACACACAGATATCTCACACACACACACACACACCATGTTTAACGTGACTCCAAACACCATTGGACTTGATTTGATCGGGTTCCAAACACCATGCATATTCACTTGATTAACTCATAACTGGATTGGACGTCAATAATAATGTGAATCACGCATTCTAATTTTAGTATAATCTTATACTAAATTCTATATAATCAAAGTAATTGAATAAAGGGGGGACTAAATCAGATTAAAAAAGTAAAAAGCTGGCGAACAAATTGTTCATCATTTCCTCACATCTGTCGACCAAATGATAACTAATAAGAAAGAATCAGACTCTGTTCATAATTATGAGCAAAAGGGACTCCCACGGTCGAAGCTTCTTCGCAAAGACGAGGCACTATTTGGGAAAGCAGAGTGTTTTGAGAGAGAGAAAGATAGAAACAAAAAAGAGGGTGAAAGAAGCCCAAGTGTGAGAAACAGAGAAGAATTAAGGGAGAAAGAGGAAAGTAACACAGAAAAAAAAAAAGAAAAAGAATTGGGCTTGGTCAGGCCCAGAACTATCTCTAGCTTGGGCTAGGACTTGTTTTTCTATAGCCAAATTAGCTAGTGGCGGACCATCTTAGGACCACTAGCCAAAACACCACAGGCCGTCCTAGGACGGAGCACAAAATTTCTTGATTTGGAGCCGAAACAAACCTCGGGCCAGGCCACTATTTATTAACAAAGTGGTCATGCACGATGGCTCAAAAGCCAGTCCGAGTCCAAAGCCTGTGGGCTCAAATTTTGGTCCACCCCAAAGACAATTGGGCTCGATCTGGGCTTCACAAAGGTATGCCTGTGGGTTGGTCCATGACCTAATCCTAAGGTCTGGTCTTAAAAGGAATTCAAAATCTAGCTCAACACCAGCCTTGACTGAGAGCTAATTCATCTGAGTCAACATACTTAAGTTTCTTTGTAATTGTGGGATATAACATTTTTGTGTGCAAGTAAATTATCATTATAATTTAATTTTAAAAAATGACACGATAGAATATAAAATTAGAATTCAAAATTTAGTTATGAAGGGGGTAAATTAGTAATTGTCTCATTCAGGATTGAAGGTTAAGATGAGAGATTAGAAGGGTTAATGGAGATTAACCCAATAAGTATCTGGGGGCATTTTGGTAACTTTCTTACGATCCATTGCTTTCGTCGTTCGGAGCAACCCATTTTCTTCTTCTTATAAACCCTCTTGTTGTTTATACCAGGCGACTTCCATAGCCAGAATCTCTCTCTCTCTGCTTGCGACTGCCGTGCATGCTATTCTTAGTGGTAACAATATTTTTTAAGTTGGTAATCTGTTAGCTTTTGTAGTCCGGGTTTCCCTCAAAAAAATCTTCGGAATGTAATTAAAGAGCTTTTTTTTTAGATTATGGTGCGCAAGAGTAGAGTCTTAGTGTTGGTACATGTGTTCAATTTAGTGTTTTTCACGTGACTTGCCATTACATTCTGGCCCAGTATTTACCTCCACCTGTTCGATGAAATGCCTAAATGAAAAGGATACAGTTTTCTTGCACTTTTGTGTTAACCACGCATGATGTAAATTTTTCGCTTAAATTTGGAAGTCTTAAATTGTTATTCAATTGAGTGATTTTTGTTTGTTCAATAAAGATCTCATTTTTATTCTCTCCTTTTTTGTTTTGCAGGACGAAATTTGAGTGGGGGATAACAGATGCCCCATTATGCTGCTGTTAAAATTGTGGTTTTTAAATTGGATTTTCATCCCGATTGTACTGGTGTTACTGAATTTAGAGCTCCTTTGTCGGTTATTAGAGAGTGAAGGATTCACTGTCCCATCAGACGTTCAATCTGCAGCAATTCCAACTATTCTCAAGAACCATGATGTTGGGAAGCTCCACACCCATGGCTGTGGCTACTTAGTGCTGGATGAAGTTGATCAACTACTCTAATATAACTTTCGGGAGGATATGCATCGAATATTAGAACATGTTGAACGGAGATCAGGGGCTGACCCGCGAGATTCAAGAGGCTCACTTCCGAAGGGAGCTCAGCGGCAGATTGTAATGGTATCTGCAACAGTTCCATTTTCAGTTATAAGAGCAGCTAGAAGCTGGGGAGAAGACACTCTTCTTGTCCAGGCAAAGAAGGTGGCCCCCCTCGATTCATACTCTCTCGAGCCCAGTTAATCTTAGAGGATCATCTTCTTCTTCTTCTTCAAGTCCAAGTCCAAGTCAAAATCCGAATTTGCAGACTCAGGCAGCCATCGAAAGTCTCCCACCTTCTCTAAAACAGTATTACTGTGTGTCGAGATTGCAGCACAAGATCGACACCTTGAGAAGATGTGTTCATGCACTTGATGCCAAATCTGTGATTGCTTTCATGAACCATACCAAGCAACTAAAAGATGCCGTTTTCAAGCTAGAGGCTTAAGGAATGAAAGCGGCAGAGCTGCACGGAAATCTTGGTAAGCTCGGTAGATCGACCACGCTGAAAAAATTCAAGAATGGTGAAATAAGATTCTTGGTAACGAATGAACTATCGGCTAGAGGATTGGATGTTGCAGAATGTGATCTTGTCGTTAATCTGGAACAACCGACAGACACAATTCATTACGCCCATCGTGCTGGCCGAACTGGTAGGCTTGGTAGGAAAGGAAGTGTAGTGAGTATATGTGAGGAGCAGAGGTCTTTGTGATGAAGATGTGGCAGAAACAGCTTGGTGTGGCAATTCAAGCTTGTGAATTTTCAGAGGGGAACCTAGTGATGATCGAGGCCGACTAGCCAATCGACCTACACAAGCATATTTAGACAAAACTGCATCATCTGCGATACCATTTTGAGTCATATTTAATCTCCTAAGTAAACTTTTTGCCCTTGGAACACGATAAATTGTATCGCATTTTCATATTTATATATATATTTTTGCAGTGTTGCTAAGCATCTCTAGTCGGCAAACACAATGTTTTCGTTTATCTGGTGTATTATTGGATTCTATTGGGTTTCAGCAGGAGGTCAAAGTTTGGCACGTGCCTCTCCTCAGCTTTACTGGTTTGTGTTCTCTCTCTCCCTCTCTATGTCCATTGTTTTGGAATATAAGCAGAAAACGTTTTTCTAGCTATGGAAATTTATCATTTCATGTTGTTTTGTTTTTCAGGTTGTGCATAATTTTCTTAGGTTTTGATGTGTTCTTTGTCGTTTTTTGTGTTGCTTTGGCGTGTGTAATCGGAATTGCTGGTTGTTACTGTCTTCCATGTATCATTGCACTTCTTTATGCTGTAGCTGACCAGGTGGATCTCTTGTGTTTCTCTCTATCAATTCCTATAATCTTTGTGAAATCATTTAATGCAGCATTTTTTTCTCTCCTTGATCTTATTTTAATGAAAAATAAATCAAATGCTTGATCAAATGGCTGGTCTTTCTGATGCTTTGAGATGATTTCAGAAAGGCTGGCGATAATTCAATGTATGATTTATTATTTTCTATGTGAGTAGCATGCCATAGATCAACAGCTAAAGAAAAAAAAAAACTTGGAAGCAAACATCGTGCCTTGAACATGTATAATTTTTCCGGATTCAATGAGTTTCACCGGAATTCTCAATATTTTCACCTGATACCCATGTCTAAATCTATGAACATAATTTTATTTATCTTACAAGTTATTTTCAAAACCTGTTTGATCTGTGTGATTCGAGGAAGGAGCATCCAGAGAAGACATTGAACAGTTGTCTAAATTCAAATTCAGAAAATGTGGAGATTCAGATAAGCTATCCAGCGATGTACAAGAACCTTATGGGGGAATAATGACAGAATGCGGCGCAGATTCACCTGTTGAACATGTGCTCTCACAAGAAGATGCAGTTTGTTAACTCACCATCTTCTCATCCGAGCTAATTTTATCTTATTAAAATAAAAAATTTCCCTGTACTCACTTGATTATTGGTCTGATTAATCTTTCGGGTTTTTAGTAAAAAAAAAAAAAAAAACTGGGTTATAGTGAGGTAATGCTTGTTGTAGGAATGCTGCATCTGCATTTGTGTTTATGAGGATGGAGTTGAGCTGAGGGAGCTTCCTTGTGGCCACCATTTTCACTGTACATGCGTAGATGAATGGCTGCACATTAATGCTACTTGTCCTCTCTGTAAATACAACATTTTGAAGTTCAGCAACCACGGACAAGATGAAGTTTAGTCGTCGTGTTTGTTAAGGTTGACCGTCTATCAACTCGGGCCTTCCTTTCCCCTAATTTGATGGTGTTACCTTCTACTGGTGTTAATATATATGTTCACATTTGGGTGGACTTTTGTGTTGTTTTGACCATTTCTTGATCTGGGTCTGCCTTCCGTTCCTATTGCTTGTTTATAGGATTGATGGAGAAAACCTGAAATCTGAGTTCTTTCAGTGGAAGGATTGCAGAAGATGACAATAATGAAGCCTACTGCATCTCTCTCTGTCTCTCTCTCTCTATGTAGGTAAAGAAGCTTCCATCAAAGAAAGTATTAACAATTTGGTTCTATTTTGAGCTGGTCATTAATTTTATTTGTCAAAATCATCTGAGGAAATAATTATATTCTTTATGGTATTGGCATCTTGATGAATGTATGAATATTATCCATTTTTGTTTTTAGCCAAATTTTTAATTAACACTCATACGTACTCAAATAATATTTTTAATTAACCAAGATTAACTTCAGCAAAATTAATCAATCAGGTTCAATCCTCAATCTGCCTTTCCTGATGATATCTTCTTATGGTGTCCGTCTACGAGACAACCCCTTCTCCATTTCGATCTCAACAAGTTTCTAATCATTTATTCCTTTTGTGTCACTTAAATCTTAGTCTATTGCTTAATGGTTATGCGAAGCTAAGATACTAAACAAGTGAGCTTGGCCATTTGAAGTTAAGTGTTAGGTAAAGATCTGGAACCATGGTATAGCAAAGAATGAGAAGAAGAAGACAGGAAGCTAAATTACATACTTCCAACCAAGTTCTCTCTCGGCTTTCTTAGTCGACGCATAAACTTCAGTGGCATCTCTTGGCCTCCTGGGACAGAACTTGATGGGTATTTTCTAAATGCAAAATCTTTTTTTTAATGAATTAATTATTATTGCTTACTTCTTTAAATTACATATTTAGCAAATCCAGCCAATTAGTACGGCCATATATTCTTGAAAAGTTCAGCATCCCTTTTATACCTGTGTATAGAATTAGTTTTTACTCTAATCTGTTGAAAAAACTTGTTTTCTTATTTCTGTTACAGACCTTTCCATCATGAATGAATTTTGGTTCTTTCAGTTAACCAGTTTGGATGCTTCAAACGAGACTGTGGCCATGAAAGTCAAAGCATATGTGGAGACGTCCATTGAAGTTGAATAGGATCGTGTAAGATTAATTGTTTTTAAGACTATACAGACTTTCCCATTTCATATAGAGTTCAGTATCAACTGAAAGAATCAACATATTAATCTTGTCAGGTAGTAAGAGCAATAGATTCTGATCCCAAAGCAGAGACTACACATCCTTTGGCTTTGCTTGCAAACGAACTAAGATTGATTGCTCTGAGGGAGATTGAGGTTTTCTTCTCTGTAATGCGTTGTTGGTGTCCCGAATCTGGTGTCATTGTGGCCAAGCGATTGCACCATTACTATGGGAGGAATTGGTTTGCTTTTGTGAATTTTTTTGTTGTAATTTACAGTCATCATCTTCCCTAACTGTGTTTCTTTTATTTGTTTTAGCTCAGGTGGATTGTTGTTTTGTGAAATTGTAGAAACCATTCCTAGATGAAGTGTCGTCTCTTTCTAAATATGAAAAGTCAGTGCTTCCAGCTGCTGATATGTTGGACCGTGATCTAACTCGCCTATTTACTGATGCCCACAAAGAAAGTAGTTTGGAACCCATTCTCAAAGAAGATCTAGAGCATTATCCGGTTCGTAAAACTTTTTGTACTTTTATTGATCAGTGAAGGCCAAGTTTTCTGTGTCCTTATCACATGGTTACTATTGTTCTTAACGAAACTTTTCCTTCGCTTCATAATTGTCTGATTAGTGCTTCCATTAACTTGATCTCTACTTATCTTTAATTCTTTCCATTCTGTTTAAACATATTATTGGTATCAGGGCATTCCATGGCTTGTTTTTTCCTTGTAATTTTGTTAATAATGAAAAATGCCCTGAGGATTAAGTAGAGCATTAGTGGGAATTTTACTACCAACCTTCTTTGCTCTAGAGTTAGGCCTGGGCAAATCGGACTGGTCGGAACTAAGTATTCGGTTCTCGGTTCCGACCATATGGTACCGAACCCGGAACCGATGGGAACCAATGCTGAACCCGGAACCAAGTTCAGTTCTGGGTCCGGTTTCTATTGGTTCTCAGTTCCCCATGTGGACATTGAAGAAGTAAATCCGCCCATTGAAGTTCAACTATCAACATTTCCAGCGTTTTGAAGTCGTCTTCCAGATGCTCGACAAAATGCCTGAGAGAGAAATCGTACCTGAGGAGAGCTTGTGCGACGTAGAGAAAGAAGAGTTTATGAAGCGAGGAGGGAGAAACGGCAATGAAGGACAGTGAGTGGTAGCAGCGGGTTAGGGTTAGGTAAGTAGAAATTAGTCATTTTAGAGGTCCTTATCGGTTCTCGGTTCTTCTCACAACTACCCGAGAACCGAACCTATTTTAGCACCACTACCGGATAACCGATAAGGAGAATTTTCTTAGAACCGATGCTTGGAACCGAACCAGAATCGACTGTCGGTTCTAGTTCAGTTCTCGGTTCCTGTCGGTTATTGCCCAGCCCTATCTAGAGTCATGTTTATAAGGATCTTGACATCAATTAATCTTCAAATTGTGTTATATTGTTCTGACTCCTAAAAATGTAATAATGTTGTTGTTATCTTGATGATAACACTGATGAAAATTGACTATTCTTCTTAATTGGCTGATTGCTCAGCGTCCATCTATTTGGAATGGACTGGTTGTGCTTTTGACATTGAGGTTGGTTCCTTCAACGTGAGATGTTATTTTAAAGTTTCAACAATTCAACAACATGCTCGTCTAGTTTTTCTCAATCATTCTGCAAGGATAACATAGCCAATATTTAAGTTGTTTTTATCCAATTTAGATAAGGCTAGTTTATCATTTTGTCTTGACTCTCTTAATCTTTTTATCTCATTTCCAAAACTCTCGAGTTCGTCATATGCATACAAATCGTTCAAGAATCAAGCATTGTCATTTCACCTTCAAGAGTTAATTAATGGCCCTTTTTGGTATCTTTTGTGTGCCATGTGTAGGATTAGGAGCCCTTATCGAAACAGCAAAAACATGGAACTTCAATCATTGAAGTATTTACATTTATAAATGAGGTATTATTATTTTGAAAATTCATTTGAATTATATAGCTAAGAATGTCTAGTTTGTACCAGAATTGTCTTATGATTGTTTTGTTTCATAAATTTTGTTTATCTTACATTAAAAAATGGTTCGTTTTACATTATGGTTTATTTGAGAACCGCTTCTCGTGCTCTGTTGTATTTCATCCGTATCATGTTCTTATCTGCTCAATTTCTCATGTTCATGTTTCATTGATGGCGATATGCAGACTATAGATCAATTTTTTGGATTGAAGCTCCCAATGGATTATATCACATTTGCAAACACTTTTGTCCATCATCTTCAGTAGCTTGGACTGCTATATAATGAAATTACTCAACCAGTTAGGTAATGGTTTTATGATGCTTTCAATTTTAAATGATAGATGTGCTGATAATTTTTTGGTTAACTAGATTGATTTCTGGTAAAAGATTATAGATTCAAATAGTTTTTTTTTTCATTGTCTTTACGACTTCTCATTGCAATGAATCACTTATGGCCCTATTAGACTGCCTGTAATTGGAGTGTGTGATTCTTGGTTCCTGACTAACGTCTTTTATTTTGAAATTGGAACCTCAATTGATTTGATTGCTACAGTGACTATATAATTAATACGTTATGTTATATTTATTGGGTAAGGAATAGAGCTTGTGTTAAAATGACAAAATACTAGATAGAACAGATAAGGTCTTTGTCCCCTCCCTACTCAAGAAAGAGGAAAATACAGTTCAAGATGTTACACTGCCTTTGCATTTGAAAGCAAAAATAAAAAATAAAAAGATAATTTCTGCTTGTCACTGGAAAAAAATTTATGTTTTCAACAACACTTTATCCTCAAAAGCCTATCATTCCTATGGAGTTGAAGAATCCAAAGTATAAGTATAATTTCATTTTGTTGTGGAATCTCTAGCTTCTCTGTCGAGCATTTTCAAATATATTTTCAACAAAGATTCATTTCCTTGTTATGTAATCCTGGGTTTCTCAGTCCCAAAAAACACTAAATGTTCTTTCTTGCTCATTTACTATGTTACATACATACTAACATATTATGTTAAATAATATGAAAAAAAAAATATTATACATTAATATTACTATTATAGTGTAATCTAATTGTAATTATCTTAAATTATAGGTATATAAATAAAATATCTTTAAGATAGATAAACATAGTTTTAAGGAAATTTAACATTAATTTATTATGCTTATTGCTGCAGTTGAGAAGAAATATTTATATCCATCGAAACCACCTTTGACTCGTTATGAGGAGGCATTTCTACCGGTATCAAAGAAAAAGTTGCATGAATCTATTTTAGACATAGATGTCAGCAACTAATTAACTGACTTGACAATATCCAAGCTTTGCACAAGATTGAATACACTTTCAGTAAGTGCAGTTTTGCTTTATTATTTTCACGGAAGTTTATGAATGTAATATGCTTTTCTTCTGAAAAAGGAAGTCGTCTTGCGGGGAAACAGATACTAGTGATATTTTGAATATTATAACTCACCTCTTGTCTTGCAAAACAAATATATCCTTCACTATTAGGGAGAGAGATTAATGTTCTTCAAACATTGTAGAAAGACAGCGACCTACTTATTTAAGAACACATTATCACATGCATAACTATCATCGGAGAATTTTTTTATCTCTTTTTGTTATATTATACTTTATTTTTTTATGCAGTATATTAAAAAACAAATCAGAATTCTAGAGGACGGCATCAGATCATGGGCGCTTAGCAGGAAATCCGATCATTGTACTTTATACAAGAGATATAAACCCAACGATTCCTTTATTATGTTCTGAAAAAAAAAATGATGTGAGTCATCAAGAGGCATTGAATTTCTCTTGCAAGATGTAAAGGTTATACCCATGATATATGAAACTTAATTGTATAATTAGTTTTTGCATCATTCTTTGTTTCCTTTGCAGGAAATCAGTCTATACTATGTGATAATCAAAAGGAAAAACAAGCTTGGTTATAGTACAAATTGAAGTGTGAAAACAGTCACTGTTATTTCCAAATTTAAGCAATCTTATTCATGCGACACAAAATCACAACAGACCTACACGAAAAATACAAAATGATTTGAAGGGAGGACACTTTGTTTTTTTGGTTGAGTCGGTTTTGAGAAAGACAAACAGACTACTGAACAAACTTTTTTGGTTTTTAAAAATATGAACCCAACATCGGTTTTTCCACTATGCAAAACCCAATTGAACCGACCTAAAATGATCGGTTTCGGTTTAGTTTCGTGGTTCAGTTCGGTTTTGCACACCCCTATCACGCAATGTTGCAATCTTATTCTTACAACTCGGTGTACAGCTGAATATTTTATATAAGAAGTTATGAGAGAGATGGCTGGCTACTGCCGATGTTGGCATGTGGCCTTTTGGAACTTTTTTTGCTAGCACAATGCGTTCTTAATGGTCATCACTTTTCCTTTGCAGCACAAGAGAAGCTTCAGGAAACTACAAAGAGTGATACAAAAAGCGTAGTTAAGTTGATGAATTGTTAGTCACGATATTTGACATCAGGGATTCCATCACCAATGCCCTCAACAAAATATGTGACTTTACAGGTG
>CM039470.1:4722451-4768364 GCA_022433065.1 Begonia loranthoides
AGTTTATAACAGAGTTCTCAGAAAACTTAATTCAAGGGGATTTTTTCGAAGCCCTTTATTTGGTGATTCTAGAAGGATCACTCTTGCTGGTATCGAGGGAAGGGCCAGAGTGTTTCCGTACAGAAAGAGAATTTCGTTCCAAGCCGTACAAGACTGTGAATTTTCAAGTTTTCAAGCTCGATTTCAAGAGTTTGAGTTGGGAGGAGTTGAAAAGCTTGGGAAACTGGAGCCTTTTTCTGGGCAATAATTCTTCCATAGCGCTGAACGCAGTAGAGGTTGAAGAATGTAAACCAAATTCCATTTACTTTACCGACCATAGCTGTAGTTTTTCTGAAAGCACTCGTGAAGGACCAGGTTTCGATATGGGGATCTTTAACATGGCTGACAAGACAATAGAACCAATCATAGAAGGAGTATGGCGCAGCCGCGTCTCACCCCCAATATTTGTTCAACCAACCTTCTAAAATTATTAGGGTTTTTTTTTAAAACTTTCTTAAGGGTTTTAGGGTTTTTATTTTTTTAACTTTCTTCAAGGTTTCCTAAAACAAAAACCCTTAATTTCTTCCAATTTTTATCTATTCCTCTCCCGAAGGCCTTTGTTTTATGCTATCTTTTTTAGGGTTTGTTCTTCTGCTGAGTGCGTGCTCTTCTTGTGTTGGTGCTAAGTTATTACTTTAAATATTAATTAAAATAATTTTTCTTTTTTTGCTTGATAAGTCATGAAACAGTTTTTCCCTTGAAAATAAATAAAAAAGTGTTACAAATTTAATTAATTATATTTTAATATTTCTATGTGTAATGATAATATATCCTTAACATTGACAACCAATTCGTTTTAATCTTATTTATAATCCCATAATAATACTTATATTGTCGTTTTCTTTTATTTTATGGTTGCTTAAATCTTATAACTTATGTTTAATAAAATAATAATCAAAATAATTTAGTAGATTTATACGCTTAAATCTATTAATAAAATTCGAGACAAAACAAAATTTAAAATTAATGAACTTAATCTAAACAACAAAGAAAAATAAACAAAAATATGAATACTAGTCGCTAACGTTTCCGTAGGAGCTAAAAAGTACCGTAATGAGTCTTCTTCCCCAATTATGGTGTGATTATGCATACTCCGAAAGGCGTGGATATCTTAGTCAGAGGACTATTCTCTAACATCTGCTATCTGTTTCTAATATCCTGCATATTCATTCTCAATTAAGGGATTCTTATTTTTTGTTTTCTGATCCGAATTGTTCTGGGTCACCTCCAAGGCGTGTACCTCCGCCAACAAATGTAAATATAAACAGAACCTTCAGTGATGTATTGGACTCGCCTTCGAATGGTGGCAATAGTCCCTTACATCCGGGGAACGCAGATACTCCTTCGAAACGTGTTGAAGATGTGAAGCTTTCACCTTTAGGATTGCCTGACCTGAAGACAGGTACTACGATTATCTTCTTCTTTTCTTGCTGCTATTCAAAGATCACACAACAAGTTTTTCTTTTATTTTTGAGTATTACTCCTTTTTAGAAGACAATTAAGTGACTCGTTACTATATATTTGTTGTTTCATCAGAGAAAAATAACTTTTTACAAGTTCATACAACAATGCATTGTACTCGTTTACTCATTATAATGTTTTAATCTCTGTCTGTAGGTAAATATTCTAGAAGAACTACTCTGTTTTTCAGCTGATGTTGCAGAATCTAAGCATCAAACTATTAAAAGGTCTTTATCGAAGATAAAAAATCGAAAGGTTTGTACATTTATAAGTTTGATACGATCTAATCACAGTAAATCTTGTTGATTTCTTGAATGGTTTAAGATATCCTTAATTCTTTTAATGATTTTGGTTTGCTGGAGCTCATAGGAACGGGGGACCCCTTCGTTTGACCGTGAAGAGGTTCCACCTGTTATTGAAAATGTAGCTTCAAGGTTGTCATCTCTTCCAGGACTATGTGGTGTCCATGGTGAAACTTCTTATTGGACTTCTGATTATCATTCAAATATTCGGCTATATGAGAAATTACTTTTAGGGCTGGTTGACCTTCTTGATGAAGGTCAAGTCATAGAGGTATGTGCTTATTTATCAAAATTTACTGATTTGTGTTGGTAATTTGGTATGGATTAGGTTTACCCTTTACCCTCTGGCGCATATCAGGATCGTGAAAATGTCCACAAGCTCATCAAATTGCATCATGCTCTATATGGATGGATCTTTTTCCAACAGGTATAACCCAGTAAAACTACTAAGAGAAATGTTAACCATCCTAGCATAAGGAAATAATTTAGAACTTTCTTTTGCAATTTCACTAGTTAGTGAATAATATTTCAAATGTAGGATAGTTTTGGACAGTGCAACTGACCATTAGCTGAACATCTTTTCACAGAAAATGATATGAATCTGTGGTGAATTTTGCAAATTGAGAATATTCAGTTATTAATATATGTTGTTTTTTATTCAAACTCTAGTGCCAAGGAATATAGGTGTTGAAATACTATTTATTGGCAGTATAGTTATTTGTTTTGTAAGAAAAAATAGGTTTTTTTGGGTCCTATACTCATTTTGATCTCTTACTACCTCTTCACTTGCTCGTCTACAAGAAAGAATTTGTTTGTTGTTATTGTTTTCCCAGGGCTCAAGATAGATTATTGTAGGAATTTAGGCTGCATATGGAATATTAAAAGAGCTTTAAAGTCATCCAATTTGACCACTGTTTTAAAAAAGTAATCTCGTACAAAGAATTATAGGGCCTAAGATTTCACTATTTATGATGTTTACAGGCCTTTAATTCTTGATGGAAGCTTTTAGTGACACTATCCAACACATAGCTTAAGATTCTATATGGACATGTTTCTTCTCTTCGAAATTGGTGCATTTAGGATTACGTAGAACAGTAAACCTTATTTAGGACTTGTTTTTGATTGACAAATGTTGGCATGGGATAGAAAAGAAAACCGATGGTGGGCTATATCCAATATTTGCTATATTTCCTTTGTCTCTTTTATTGTGGGATTCGATCTGAAAATTTTATTGATCCACCCATAAGGAGTTTAAGATGTTACAAAGATGTCAATTTGTTGACGTTCCGCTATAGCCTTGACCTTAATTTGTGAACATTGATGCTACACGAAAGATTCTTCTCATTTCTTCCGTTGTAGTTTCTTCCTCTGAATACACATCATAGACATAGTTTCTTATGAAAAATATGAACTTTTAAATGTTTGTCTTAGAAAATTCTCCTTATTGAAGTTTGTGGAGACAGATGAAATCAAATGTTTGGACCATGCAATCCTTGAATTGCAAGAAGTTGTTTCCTTTGAAAAGGAAGGTGAGAGGGAGGTGCTTTAGTTGAAAAGCCTATCATGCTTGATTTTAGCTAATAATATTTTCTGCCTTATATCTATTCTAAGTTCATTGAGATTTGGTAACCAAGGGTCATTAACTATTACATGATATACATGTCTCACTCACTATAATAGAAACATGTGTAATAATTGGTTGGAATTTGATTCTTTTTAGGGGTGGGCAAGAACCGACCAGAACCGAGAATCGACCCGGAACCAACGATCGGTTCCGGTTCTTGGTTCTCAAAATTGTATTTTGTTTGGTTTTGGTTCTGATTTTTATTTTTGGTTCGCTTTGCAGTTCTTGGTGTAGAGAACTGACGGAACCGAACCAATATATAAGATGTAAACGACGGCTTCTAGAGCTTCTGAAGATCCGGAACGAGAGCTTATGGAGGACTGGAACGAGGGCTTCTGGAAGATTGGAACGAGGGCTTCTCGGTTCTTCCTCAAGTCACGAAACCCTCTGTTCTGCTCTTGCCTCTGTTTTGTTCTTGCCTCATGTTCTGCAGTTGCCAACCATCGTTTATGTTTCCCCCATTTGAACTTTGACTGCCACTGCCCTAGTTTACCGTCCCAGCAAGATTTCAGAGAACTATGAGCACGAGAGAGACAGAGTGTAGTGTGTAGGCGATGGAGAAGATCAGCGTGGCTGTGCGAGTGAGACCCCCTACATCTGAAGACTCCTCCGGAGGAACGTATTGGAAAGTCGATGACAATTGCATTTCACTCCACAAAGCTTTTGGCTTTGCTATCTCCGGCCTTTCCTACGCTTTTGGTACGTATCTAGAAAACCCTCTGTTCGTTTCTTTACGCTGCTCTCCCATTTGGTTCATTTTGTTTTGCTATGACATTTTCGTGAATGTGTTTAATTTTGAGCTTTATTTTGGGCTATAGACCACGTATTCGATGAAAGGTGCACAAATGCTACGATTTACGAGCTTCTTACTAAAGATATAATACATGCAGCAGTCGAAGAATTCTATGGTACTCTCTAATTTTGCTTGTTAACTGTTAAAGACTGGTTTCATTGGCGATGTAGCTTTTATCTTTATCTCGTTTGGGGCATTTTCTTAAATAGTTGCATGTTTAGTTCAACTATGATATCTGTTTGAAGTTTTTGAATCTTTTTTTTTTTTTTGTGGATTTATTAGACACAACATAACAAAGGTTTTTGTTTCCGTTAATTGATGACAAATGTTTATTGCAGACTGATGCATATCAAGCCACTGGATGCTACAACTTTCTTTGTTTTGGCTTTGTCCAAACAAATAACAGGAATGCAATTCTTACAATTTGATATTGGATTAATGGTTTGGAAGGTTAGTTTTGGTCAACCTTGAACTTCAAATCATAGATTGAGCAACAAAAACATTTTTTAATTACCCCAAGGTAAAGCTTGAAATTCTGTCTGTTGTTTCAAACTATTTTAACTTTGCTGGACTTAATTACTTGGTTGATGATTTTTCTGGAGATAGGCAGATAGTATCACTGATAGGATCCAATCTTCACTGGGAACCGGAACCGAACCAGAATCGCGACTCGGTTCTGGTTTCGAGTCTGGGTCCTTGCGGTTCTGGTTCCAGTTCCAATTCCTTATTCTCGGAACCGAGAACCGAACTATCGGTTCCGCCGAACCGGAACCGAAAACCGATTTGCCAACCTCTGATTATTTTTGCTGCTGATTTAAATGAGGAGTGTCTGTATTTTTTAAGAATATTCATAATATAGAAAATACTTTACGTCTCTCTAAAATTGTGCAGGCCATTTATCCTCCTTGTTAACGGTTTCTCATTTTATTTATTTATTTCTTGTTAGTGAATTCACGTGTCACATTTTATTTATGAATTTGTTATTTCTCTTATTTGACCTTGCTGTCCACGGTTGGACTCACTTCTTATGATTACAGTGTTGCCACCATCAGCTAAGGCTATCCATAACGAGAAAAGACAGCTGGAAGAGTTACAGTGTTGATAGTTCATTTTCTTTTTAGTACAGTTACTTTCTCTCTGAAGTAAACTGCCAAGCTCTTGAACAATCAACAATCAAGAATGGCAGAGGAAGATAGAGGTAAGTCTGATCTTCTACTCGTTCTATTAACTTTAGCCTGAAAATATTTATTTCTCTCGCAGAGGAGATACTCATTTATGCTGAGGAGACGACAAAGATCCCTTGTTTGGGTTGTGATGCAAAGCTTATCGGAAAATCGGGGTTTCGGGATCACCAGAAGAAACTCCACAAAAACTTCAAGTACCAATGCTCCAAGTGCAAAAACAAATTCACGAGCAAAGGAGAGGTGCTGGTTCACCAGATTAAAACTCTTGAGTGCAATAGCGATGATTTTTTTTTTTTTCTGATTGTCATTGGTCACTCAGGAGTTTGAATATGGTAGTAGTGCGATAGCGATGGACTTTTTTTTCTGATTGTCATTGGTCACTCAAGAGTTTTAATCTGGTACTAGTGCGATAGCGAAGGATTTTAAGAGTCTCTGTTGAGTAGAACCTCCTCAGGGAATATAAGGTTTTCATGAGGCTGATCTTGAGCCGCCAATTTCGAGGACCTCCACCTATTAAGTTAAGAAGAAGCCTTCGCCATCGCAAGAATATAGCGATTGAAGACGCTCAGCTGCTTCGAGGACATACAACATAGATTGATAAATACAATTAGTTTTTGTTAAGCATTATCATCCTATTTAAAAGGTTTTGTTAAGCATTATCTATTTTTGTTTTCAGCTAAATTTTTAATTAAAATTATTAATTTTTTTTTTGAGTTGAGTCATCTCCTCCCCTAATAACATATTTTAATGATTTTATTAACAAAACTTTCCTTTGCCCAACTAAGGTTAACTTTGGCATAATTTTATTTATTTGTCAGTATTTTAACATTTTATCTTGAGAAATTTTTGGGAGGTAAATTTTAATATTAAAAAGTTGTAATTCTTATTTTTAATTTCTGCATAGTTATTTTATTTTGTATTATATTACTATGTTATGAAGTATCAGTATTGGACATGTTAAACTCAAGTTACTGGGTTCTTGCTTGTATTAATTATTTTAAGTTTTTCGCTGTAAATAAATAAATTTAAGTGACATGGGTCGGACGATTCAATTATTTGAGTTTGGTTGTTCTCCTAGGGTTCACTTGAGGGTCGTGACACTTTTATTTTATTTTTTCGTTTTTACATTCGATTCTCAACAATTATTTTATTTCAATATGTGAGTGGTGCTTTAGAATATGGGATCCATAACTCAATTCTTTTATATTCTTCACATCAAACTTTTATATTCTAAATCATATTTTAAAGTTTGATGTAGATTGATCGACAACCCTTCTTTCATAAATGAATAAACAATGTCGCCATGCTAAGAAATGTTATCTTCTTAAAGTTCAACTTGAAATTTGAATGATAATCGGAAAAGAAAACCAAAAAATAATAGACACCAAAATTTACGTGTAAAATTCTAGATGGGTAAAATCATGGACACATGACAGAAATCACTAATTAAATTCAGTACAATGAGTTTTGCATATATTTATTTATAAGAAAACTGAAAATTCTAGTTGACCAAAATCGATCTGACCCAGGTAAAATTCGAATCACACTCAACCTTGGTTATTGTCAATGGCCAAATCTATGTATCTGATAATTAACTTTAATGTCAAGGATGTCTCAGTATAATGGGAGAATACTCATCCTTGATTCTTACTTCACTGTCATCCCTGCAGCATTATCCCTTTTGGCTAATGATTTCAATTCACCTATTTACCTACAATTAGTAGTTAGTTTAATCTAATTTTGATATTTGCAGAATATGTCGATTTGCTCCTAAACGATCCAAATCTCGGAATTTCGAATTGAAGGATGAAAAATAAACTTGAAGAAGCAAATTCAAATCACGAGATGCTATGATAAAGATGCTAGAATCGGCCGAAGGCTCGAAGAGCCATTCAGTATACCATAAACACATCTCCTTAAGTACTCCGATGCTGATTTTTTCTACCATCATCATTTCTTGAGGTACGCTGACTAGTGAAGATCTAGACTTACACTTTCTAATTTGATTCTCCCAAATCTGTTAGAAACTGAAAAATATGTCTCATAGCCAGTTGCATTTGTAAACTTGTCCCCTAGACAAACATTAACTTCTATAGGACTAGAACAATTTTGTCACAAGGAAGCAAAAATTGCAAGTTTCTTGTTGGGGAAATGTTTGGCAATTAATACATCGAGTTATTATCGAATGATAGATTTACGTTGTCCAGCTAGTGGACCACACACAGGTATCACACACAACACCATGTTTAACGTGACTCCAAACATCATTGGACTTGATTTGATGGGACTCCAAACATCGAGCATGTTCACTTGATTAACTCATAACTGGATCGAACGTCAATGATAATATGAATTACGCACTCTAATTTTACTATAATCTTATACTAAATTCTATATAATTAAAGTAATTGAATAAAGGGGGGACTAAATCAGATTAAAAAAGTAAAAAGTTGGTGAACAAATTGTTCATCATTTCCTCGCAACTGTCGACCGCAAATGATGACTAATAAGAAAGAATCAGCCTTTGTTCATAATTATGAGCAAAAGGGACTCCTGCGGTGAAAGCTTCTTCGCAAAGATGATGCACTGTTTGGGAAAGCAGAGTGTTTTGCGAGAGAGAAAGATAGAAAGAAAAAAGAGGGTGAAAGAAGCCCAAGAGTGTGAGAAATAGAAAAGAATTAGGGAGAAAGAGGAAAGAAACACAGAAAAGAAGAAGAATTGGGATTGGTCAGGCCCAGAACTATCTCCAGCTTGGGCCAGGACTTGTTTTTCTATAGCCAAATTAGCTAGTGGTGGACCATCTAGGACCACTAGCTAAAACACCACAGGCCGTCCTAGGACCGAGCACAAAATTTCTTGATTTGGGGCCTACACAAACCTCGGGCCAGGCCACTATTTATTAACAAAGTGATCATGCACGATGGCTCAAAAGCCCGCCGGAGTCCAAAGCCTATGGGCTCAGACTTTGGTCCACCCCAAAGTCAATTGGGCTCGATCTTGGTTTCACAAAGGTATGCCCACGGGTTGGTCCATGAGGATTCAAAATCTAGCTCAACACCAGCCTTGTTAAGATAAATATAAATGATTAAATTATACTTCAACTCACAAGCTTAAGTTTTTGGAATTGTTGGTAATTTGTTATGATATCAGAGCTAGAGATCCTAAGTTCGAATCTCAGCAAAGTCAAAAAATTAACCCCATTAAAAAATATCTGCATGTAAGGACCAATAAAAAAAAATTGGCCTACATGTGAGGGGAAATATTAAGATAAATATAAATGATTAAATTATACTTCAACCTACAAATTTAAGCTTTTGGAATTTGTGGTAATTTGTCAAGCCTTGAGAGCTAATTCAGCTGAGTCTAGACATGCTTAAGTTTCTTTGTAATTGTGGGACATAATAATTTTACGTGCAAGTAAATTATTATTAGAATTTAATTTTGAAAAATGACACGATAGAATAGTAAAATTAGAATTCAAACTTTGGTTATGAAGGGGGTAAATTAGCAATTTTGTCATTCGGGTAAGCAAAACACCTAATGAGGATTGAATGTTAAGATGAGAGATTAGAAGGGTTAATGGAGATTAACCCCAACAAGTATCTGGGGGCATTTTGGTAACTTTGTTACCATCCATTGCTTTCGTCATTCGGAGCAACCCATTTTCTTCTTCTGATAAACCCCCTTGTTATTTGCTTTCGCTCTCTGCTTGCGACTTCCATAGCCAGAATGTCTCTGAAATTCCAAGGTCTCTCTCTCTCTCTCTGCTTGGGACTGCAGCGCATGCTATTCTTAGTGGTAACAATATTTTTTAAGTTGGTAATCTGTTAGCTTTTGTAGTCCGGGTTTCCCTTAAAAAAATCTTCTGAATGTAATTAAAGAGCTTTTTTTTTTAGGTTATGGTTCGCAAGAGTAGAGTCTTAGTGTTGGTATATGTGTTCAATTTAGTGTTTTTCACGTGACTTACCATTACATTCTGGCCCAGTATTTACCCTCCACTTGTTCGATGAAATGCCTAAATGAAAAGAATACGGTTTTCTTGCACTTTTGTGTTAACCACACATGATGTAAATTTTTCGCTTAAATTTGGAAGTCTTAACTTGTCATTCAATTGAGTGATGTTTGTTTGTTCAATAAAGATTTCATTTTTATTCTCTCCTATTTTGTTTTGCAGCACAAAATTTGAGTGGGGGATAACAGATTCGCCATTATTCTGCTGTTAAAATTGTGGTTTTTAAATTGGATTTTCATCCCGATTACACTGGTGTTGCTGAATTTAGAGCTCCTTTGTCGGTTATTAGTAATCAATTAACTATTTTCTTGTTTGCTAGCTTCCTGATTGGACTGACTGGATGCCACAATCGCAAAAAACTTGGGAAGATTAGTGTTTGAGAAAATCTGTGAAAGATGCCAGCGTTGGTTTCAGCTCGGCTTCTTCTTGTTGCAGGAGGGTCATTACCCTTAAAACAATTCCCACAAATTTCGAAGAAGGTATTATTTCATCGTGGCCTCTGTTGCCTAAATCGAGCCGAGCATGATCACGTCCCACTCACTATAGGAAGTCTTGGGGTCAAGAATGAGATTGAAAAGACGAAAAAAGGAAAGTTATATGAAGTTACACAGCTAAATACTTCGATTGAGGTTTCAAAAAGCAAAGACAGGGTAGTGAGAAACAGTGAGAGTAAGGCTAAGAGAGTAACTAATTTGCTTGAGATAGAATTGGCTCCATTTGCTGCTAAGTCCTTCTCTGAGCTTGGCCTCCCCACACAATTGATAGAGAGATTAGAGAGTGAAGGTTTCACTGTCCCGACAGACGTTCAATCTGCAGCAATTCCGACTATTCTCAAGAACCATGATGTTGTGATTCAATCTTACACGGGTTCTGGAAAAACACTGGCATATGTTCTTCCGATGGTTTCTAGAATAGGTCAATTCAAGACCAATATTTCAGATAATAATGTTGAATTTGACAAGAAAACAGAGATAGAAGCAGTAATTGTAGCACCATCCAGGGAGCTGGGAATGCAAATTGTGAGGGAGGTTGAAAAGATTCTCGGCCCTGCAAATAAAAGGATGGTCCAGCAGCTCGTCGGAGGAGCAAATAGGTCTAGACAGGAAGAAGCGTTGAAGAAAAACAAACCTGCCATTGTTGTCGGAACTCCCGGACGGATTGCAGAGATTAGTGCAGCTGGGAAGCTCCACACCCATGGCTGTGGCTACTTAGTGCTGGATGAAGTCGATCAACTACTCTCATTTAACTTTCGGGAGGATATGCACCGGATATTAGAACATGTTGGACGGAGATCGGGGGCTGACCCACGAGATTCAAGAGGCTCACTTCCGAGGGGAGCTCAGCGGCAGATTGTAATGGTGTCTGCAACAGTTCCATTTTCAGTTATAAGAGCAGCTAGAAGCTGGGGAGAAGACACTCTTCTTGTCCAGGCAAAGAAGGTGGCCCCCCTCGAATCGTACTCTCTCTCGAGCCCAGTTAATCTTAGAGGATCGTCTTCTTCTTCTTCTTCAAGTCCAAGTCCAAATCCAAATTTGCAGGCTCAGGCAGCCATTGAAAGTCTCCCACCTTCTCTAAAACACTATTACTGTGTGTCGAGATTGCAGCACAAGATCGACACCTTGAGAAGATGTGTTCATGCACTTGATGCCAAATCTGTGATTGCCTTCATGAACCATACCAAGCAACTAAAAGATGCTGTTTTCAAGCTAGAGGCTCGAGGAATGAAAGCGGCAGAGCTGCACGGAAATCTTGGTAAGCTCGGTAGATCGACCACGCTGAAAAAATTCAAGAATGGGGAAATAAGAGTCTTGGTGACGAATGAACTATCGGCTAGAGGATTGGATGTTGCAGAATGTGATCTTGTCGTTAATCTGGAATTACCGACGGACACAATTCATTATGCCCATCGGGCCGGCCGAACTGGTAGGCTTGGTAGGAAAGGAACCGTAGTGAGTATATGTGAGGAACCAGAGGTCTTTGTGATGAAGAAATGGCAGAAGCAGCTTGGTGTGACAATTCAAGCTTGTGAATTTACAGAGGGGAAACTCGAGATGATTGAGGCCGATTAGTCAATCGACCTACACAAGCATATCCTGACAAAACTCCGTCATCTGTGATATCGTTTTGAGTCGTATTTAATCTCTTATGTAAACTTTTTGCCCTTGGAACACGCTAAATTGGATCGACATTTCATATATATATATATATATATATATTTTGCGAAAGAGAAGAAACTAGGAAGGTAGAATCAATCGCACGAGCTTGTGTTTTCTACAATTCAATTGATCTCCGGAGTTGTCAATAAATAGAATGAATAAATATTGAGTAGTTTTCTTAACGAGAAGAAGGATCAACAAGGCATGTAATTCTAATAAATAGTGGGACTATAACTGAACAATAAATGCTGCTGTTCTTCAAGGATGGTGGAGTGTTATCTTCAAGGCTTGGACTGGTAGCCCCATGGATTGCGGCTTACCCACTTCCATTGGTCCCTGCACATTTCTTCTATTCCATACTTCGCCCTGTAAAGGAAAACAAATACACGCAAAAGAAAATCTCAGAATAATTAGAAAACTCTACCATGTCTGATTAAAAGATTTAGTTTTAAGCGACAAATTGTAACGGCCCCCAGCACTCCTTATATAATATTGTCTGCTTTAAACCGAAATCTGCACAGTTTTGTTCTTAGGGTTAACCCAAAATGCATTGTATTATGTAAAAAAAAGAACCCTACTTATAAACCATGCATTTTCCACTGTTTCAAGCGATGTGAGATTGTGCACCCCTACTAATATAGGTTAAACCCTTACATGGGTCATCCTAGCCTTCATAGGGTGGGCTGCCACACAGATCGATTACCCAAAATGTTACGAGAAAAAAAACAAATATCATATAGGGAATCAAAATATTTGAGTTGCACGAAGAACCCAAAAATTACAGACCCCTTACTGAAATGACTCCCACCACAAGTTCCCTAAGCTGTAAACTACCAAGAAGCCTAAACTACCCACAAGCCTGAAATGCTCCACAGACTCATAGATTACCTATAATACTCTTCTGCAATGCCAGAATAATCAATCAAGTTCAATCCTCAATCTGCCTTTCCTGCTGATATCTTCTTATGGTGTATGTCTCCGAGACAACCCGTTCTCCATTTCAATCTCAACAAGTTTCTAATCATTTATTCCTTTTGTGTCACTTAAATCTTAGTCTATTGATTAATGGTTACGCGAAGCTAAGATACTAAACAAGTGAGCTTGGCCATTTAAAGTTAGGTGTTACGAAAAGATCGATTTCATAATGGAACCATGGTATAGCCAAGAATGAGAAGAAGAAGAGAGGAAGCTAAATTACATACTTCCAACCAAGTTCTCTCTCGGCTTTCTTAGTCGACGCATAAACTTCAGTGGCATCTCCTGGCCTCCTGGGACAGAACTTGATGGGTATTTTCTGAAAGACAAATATTTAAAGAACAAATTTTATGAGCTATACAATGTGTAAAAAATCTAAAGAAGGGCTTGTTGTCACCTTGCTAGAGGCCTTCTCAAATGCAGCAACCATTTCAAGCACGGATGATCCCCGTCCTGTTCCCAAGTTGTAGGCTGTACAACCTGAGATATATAGAAGTTTTTCAGAAAACAAAATGCTACATAAGCAATGAGTGAACTATTTACATGGAATTAATACACTTATGAAAGTTAACGGAGACAATTAATTCTCGCCTATGTCCTCTGCTGTAAAAAGCTTCCTAAGAGCTGCAATGTGGCCGTCTGCCAAGTCCATTACATGGATATAATCTCTAATCTGTCACATTCGTACCAACCAATACTTCAGGAAGAGAACAAATTTATCAATCTTGTCAATTTAAATAATAATCTCTATGATTAGAGTGAAGCCTGATACAAAGCCATAAGGTAATAGAGAGATCAAGGGAACATGTCCAACCATTCCAGTTCTCGTTAGTGTTTTATGTAAAGAAATATGGATTGATTCTACATACAGCAGTGCCATCTTTTGTTGGATAATCATGGCCATATACATTAAGCTCAGGGAGCCTGCCAACTGCTACTTGCTGTATATAAGGCATGAGATTATTTGGTATACCCTTTGGATCTTCACCAATTTTACCACTTTCGTGAGCCCCAACTGGATTGAAGTACCTAAGCAAGATAATTCTCCAATCTTTCTCTGCCTTCTGAATGTCCCGAGCAAAATCTTCTGCAAACAGCTGATAAAAGAATTTGTATTAATAAAAATTAAGGTAAAAAAAAGGAAACTGCATGGGTTTCTAAAACGGAAAAATTAATGATATCATTGAGAAGTCATACCTTGGTTCGTCCATATGGATTCAAAGCCACTAATTTGTTATCCTCTTCGCACGGAATTTTCTCAGGTTGGCCATAAACAGTTGAAGATGATGAGAAAACCATCTGACCATCAAAATTACGATGCAAACGTAAAACAAGGTGAAAATGCCATTTGCAAATCCACAACAAAAAATACTTTCTGTAAGTGTTTTCAGTGGACAAACAGGGTACCTTCTTACAATTGTATTTTTCCATAACCTCATAGAGATTAATCGTGCCAGTCAGATTGTTATCAAAATAACGCAGTGGATTAGCAACACTCTCTCCTACAGCTTTCAGGCCAGCAAAATGTATAACAGCATCAAATCTGTGCCACCATCGTGAATATAACACCATTACATCGTACCATAAGAGAAACAGTGCTGTTTGTGATGAAATTCAATCTAAAGCTTGATATAGAGCTCAAAAACACCTAGATCTTGGCAATCTTTCTGAAACAGAGCGACTAATAAAAATTATGTAAGAATTGAACTGAAACGCTCGTTAATCTCTAGGCATTCACCAGTAGGAATCTTGAAAACACAACGCGAAAAAAGAAGAATAAATTAATTTGCAAACATTGTTAAGCATAATCAAATATGACTAGTCGAAGAATCGGATACCTTGACTCAGAAAATAACGTCTCCAAGTCATCCTTGTTCCGTAGATCTCCCTGCATCAAACCAGAAAAAATCAAGACAACGCCAATCACTCAAATCCATGGTTGGTTATTACAGCGACAAAGACAAACAACACAGAATCCAAAAATTAGTCAATTACGCCCAAATCTACTCAAATTAGATCGACAGAGAATCGCTTTGTTCTCCAGCATTTGGTTTTCAATTTCTTCTTTTTAATCCAATTTTCTCATCAACAAACTTGAGCGGAATCCAATCAATTTTTTTTTTTAAATCAAGCTAAAACCATAGAAATCTTACCAGTCGGAATTCAAGTTTCTTGGAAAGATGGGAACCGACCAATTCCCTAACCCTATCAACAGCTTCAGGCACAGAATTATCAAAATTATCGATAATATAAACTCTAAACCCCTGTTTCAGCAGCTGAACCACCGTATGACTGCCAATGAACCCCGCGCCACCGGTCACCAGAATCGTCTGCTCCAAGCTCCCCATGGCCTCAAGCTCAGAGAGAGAGACACAAATTTCGGAGAGAAAGAGAGAACAAACAGTTGTCAACCGGTGATTTGTACGACGAATGACGAAATCAAGGGAGAAGATTGATAATTTCACTACGCAACGGTGAAAAAAAGTTGAGATTTGGAAAAAAGGAGAAAGCAAAAGTACTGGACTTGGCTGGTAAAGTTTAATATTTTATCCCGTTTCGCGCGCAACTGCGTGTGTGGAAGTCTTCCTTGTCGGAGCGCCTAGTGACGTCAGCATTCTGCTATTTTTAAAAAACTTTTATTAATAAAATAATTAAATTACATGCTACAAATCAACTACTAAATAATTTATGCTAACAATTAAAACACTTAACTGTGAGAAATAAAAAGAGAAACATCACTGTCACATTTTCCATTAAAAATTTCAATTTGTTTATGTAGCAAAAAGGTCAAAGACTGTAGAAAATATTCGTTTTGCTGCAGAAAGTTTTTGTTCCGTTGCAGAACGTTTTCTTTCCGCTACAAAAAGTGAGTTCTTGGAATATGACTCATTTTTCGCAACGAAAATGAGCTCTTTTCGCTTCATTTGCAAAATTATTTATTGTTCTTCAGTGTAGCAAACAATGAATTTTCCCATGAGCTTTCTCAGTTGATCGGAAACATATCTAGCTTGAAGTACATTGATTTTTCAACAAAAAGTTAACTAGAAATCTTCCATTTTGATACAAAAACTGATTTCAAATAGGTTAACGTTTCTGAAATCAATTTTCTGACGAGTTTGTTTAGTGGATCAGAAACATATTTAGCTTTGAGTACATTGATTTTTCAACAAACAGTTAACTAGAAATATTCCATTTTGATACCAAAATCAATTTTGAACCAATTAACTTGAAATCTTCCATTTTGAAAATTCTTCTCGTATTTAACGTTTCTTTCAACAAGTTAACGGCGAAATCTGCGCCTTTTATTTTCCATAATTGAGTATTATATATTAGCGAAAATTGTGTAATAATTAATTTGTCATTGATCTTATAGTTCAATTATTGTTTTTTTTAATTTCTCATCTAATTATGATCATAATATAGAATATGGTATTATTTACGTCTAGTTGCCCCAAGTGCATGATCATATTTATTTACGCTTTTAAAAATTAAACCTTATTTTTAAAAAAAATGATGTTAAAAATTGAATGAAATAATATGTTAAAAATAACAATTAAAAAGCGGAATGTATTGTACGTTTAAAATTTAAAAATTATGTTTTATTACCTTTTTTAAATATACTGTGAGTGATTAGAAAATAAATACAATTTTGATAGAATATATTATTAGTGAAATTAAATTATATAATTAACATTATAAATACCTCAAAAGTAGTAACTCATATGAAATCATTTTTAAGGGAATTATCTAAAAAAGATTATTTAAAAAATTGGCCATTTGTATATTTTTCAATTTTTTTTTTTATGGCAACTGGCCTTGTGAAGTACATGTGACCTATGTGAGGGTTCAATTTATATATTGTGACGACCCGTCAATTTAATACTCTTTTTCTTCAAAATTTATTTTATTTTTTATTTTTTATTTTTTTACCCGAAGATATTACTAAAATTACTTGTTAATTAAATAGAGCGAATAACGAAAACACATATCTTAAATAAAACGTTTATCAGAGTTGAATGCGGAAACACAATTAGTTTTACAAACCAAGTTTGGAATTTAAATAAAACTTCGTAAAACATAAATTCCATTGGAGAGCCACGGCCACACAGGTCTACTTAGTCGGATAACTCGCCTCCTCCACGGGGAACGCTTCCTCATCCGCTCCCGGATTAATCAATTCATTACAATCACCTACAACACAAGTAGACACTGTAAGCCTAAAAAGGCTTAGTAAGGAATTGGAAAACAAACAACAAAGCACAACAAATGTCTCTAACTGATTATGTCGGAAAGGAATCCGCCCAACCGTTCTTTACTCACTGTTACATCTTTTAACTCGTGGATCGAGTTGGGAGATTAGAGAACCCTAGCAGGCAATGGGGGGAAACTCGGCATCTAACACCCTAGAGTAGACAAGCTTTTCAATCCCATAGGCGAGAAGATCTTACATTCTGTTTACCGAGTCTACCGATTAGATCCGAACCATTAACCCGGTCGCTAATTCCCTTACGTACATTATTAGTCATTTTAACTCGCGTTATGAATACCAACCCAATTGTGGTATTTCCTAAGGGTTTCTAAGACCATGAACATCAACCCTTAGATTCTAGCAATTCATCCTAACATTCATTGCTAACTAAAGAATAAATCTTAAATAATAAGGGAAGAATACATTCTAGTTATCAAGGGTAAATCTTATAACCATAGACCGTAAGGAAAGTGTAGCACATATCAATAATAAATTTAGCAATAACAATTATCAAGAACATTCAATGAGAGAGACTAACCATTTTCATGCTTTTGAATTAGACTTAACCATTTTCATGCTTTTTAATTAAACTTAACCATTTTCATGTTTCTTAATTAGACTTAACCATTTTATCATGTTTTTTTTTTTAACCAATACAATCTATCATATTTAGCATCTAAACTAACAATGAGATTAACATTCAAATCTGTAGTTTATCAAAAACACTACAACATAGAATATGAATTAACATTTAATCTGGAATTTACTAAAAACACCAACAATGAGATATAAATTAACATTTAAATCTGTAATTTATCAAAAATGCTAAAATGAGATATAACTTAACATTTAAATCTACACTTAACAAAAGCTACAAGTTTCATGGGGTTAACTAACAATAATTACTAATCATGCTGAATTATGAAAGGAAACCTACCACTTCAACCATTTCATGCTATGATTCACTTTAATAACGCAAATTATAATTTAATCAGTTCTTGATCTATCTTTCATACACCCTATCTTGTTAAGCTAATGGAAACATGGCTAATGAAGGTTTCGATGATGAACTTACAACAATATTTACAAGGAGCTTTATGTGAGATTAAGTTATAACATGTAATTTGACATAAAGTGTTGCTTATTTACTGGAAGCTAAGTTTATTAATCACTAGTTCATGCTTTTTAACTAGATCAAAGTTAAACTCATACAGACATCACAAAAGAAAACAATTATTATAAGAGAAACACATCCAAGAAGAATAACACTCAAATCATATACGCAACGTAATTAAACTAACCTAACCAGTCCCAAACTCCAAACGGAGTTACATACGATAAAAGCAACTAAAGAAAATCAACAATAAGGAATTACAAGTACCTATTGCACACCAAGCTACAAAATGAGATTAACGAAACACAAAGACTCCTTATACAATTCACCCAAACAAATCAAACACATTACTTTACTTGTGGGTAGGGCTTTTGGAATGCCACTAACCAATTCCTTACCTTACGATTTCCAATAGATGAGAACACAACACTTCAGCCACTGGAAAGAACGTTCCAGCAAGGTTCTCCCTCTACCCAAAGGCTCCTTTCTCTTTAAAACCTAAACGAATTGGTAGACAGACACCTAATTGGCATAATTGCTAGCTAAAATGAGTAATTGTCACTAATATGATGTTGTCGATCCACGGACAGGGCGAGGTCCACAGAGGACTCGGCACCCACTGCATTAACTGTCCAAAAAAAGTCATCCAGTAAGTCGAACATAGACCAAGACGATTGACTCACCTTGGCAACCTATTGGCCCTACGAGTTTCGATCGTGCTGACCCAGCTCGTGTCCTGCGAACTAGGTCAGCCCGTCTCACCCGAGCCTGTCGCAACCGATCCCGTCGCCGAACGCCGCACCGCACGCCGCTTCGTGTCCACCAACGCAACCCGTGCGCCGTCCACCCACGCGAAGCTCCGTCATCGCGCGTCGTCGGCCGGCCAGATCTCGGCCCTCTCTCCCTTCTCTCCCCTGTTTTCTTCTGCTTCGAAGGAATGGCCATCCTGGCCATTCATTTGTTTTATTATTATTATTTTTTAAATTTTTTATTTAATTTAATTAATTTATTTATTTATTCATTTTTTTCTATTTTAAAACAATTTAAATTTTAATTTTTTACTTTTCAACTTTCACCCTTTAATTTATACTTTCCAAATAACTTTTCAACAATACTCAATTAATTGCTTAATTCTATTATAAAATCGGGATATTACATATATAGTGGGAGTGCATAAGTAGGATTTTCTCTTTACCTAATATAACATATTTGATGTTAAACTCAAGAACAAAACTATGCAGGTTTCGACTCAAAGCGGACAATATTATACTATGAATGTTGATGATGTTATAAACAATCTAATAGTTAAATCTCAATCGAAAGTGTGACCGATGAAGATGTCGAGTCTCTAAGGAGGAAGATTGTGGCAAGGCACCCTGTGAAGGGCATGATGATTCATGTGAAGTTCTGACCCATATATAGCGGAAGTGCACAATCCCACATCACTTGAAAAAGAAAAAGAAAATGCATGATTTATAAATAAAGTTCTTCTCCTTAACTAATATAATACATTTTGGGTTAAACTTAAAAATAAAATTATATAAATTTTGACTCAAAACAGACAATATTGTACTAAAAGAACTAGAGACGTTATATTTTTATATTGTAATTTTTGTTAGGGTTAGTTTTGATATTTCTGTTATTGTTATTGCGACAAATGTCATTGTTTGATTGCGACACGTGATATGGAAGATACTGTGAGAATATTCCACAAAATTTGATAAAATAACAAGTATTAGTTTTGAGATCCAGATTCAGATCCGTGTTAGGGCGAGAGATCTTTCTTTACTAAATATTACGGGTACGACACGTCGACCCAGCTTTTGACGAATGACACGAGGTCGTCGTCTTCGCAAGTGCCGTCAACGACAACGACAATTGCAGTCCAACTTGTTCCTCTCCGAGAAGATTTCGAGGCAATCGGCATTTTCCATGCTTTCATGATGATGATCTTTTTCTTCGTCTCTGTTTAGCTTTTGTGCTGCTACTATTTTCTGGCTCCAGCAGGAACGTTTTCCTCTCGGCCAACAAACAAGCGGTCGTCTCACCGGCGATTGCTCTTCACCGTCTAGCAATGCTGGCATATTCGCCATCCATGAGAACTGCTCCTTCGCCTTCTGGGCTGCCTCCGTCCCCAGAGGCGGCAGGAGACTGAACCAACTGTGTCTTCAGCTCCTCTGGCACCGGCCAATGTGATACAGGAGACAGCGGCAGTTGCCTCCACTGCCAAACCTACGGGTGCCACCGAATAAAATCGCCGAAATGGGGGAAAACTCCGTCAATAACATGGATTTCTTCAACATTTCACTGGTGAAGAAACTAAACCTTGATCGACCGATTATAGTCAGAACGTCAATCGCGTGGCGAACATCACCGACGGTGTCCGCCGGAGTTGAGAGCTCTGGGCTGTTCAATTCGCCGTATGGGGTGTTGAAGACGGAGTACTGTTGCAGTTCGTCTTCCTGTGATTCAACGAATTACTCTTAGTTTTTCAAAGAGAGCTGTCCAAATGCTTTCATTCAAGCTTTTGATACCCAGAACACTACCTGCACATGTCCTTCAGGAACACGTTACGCGATTGTTTTCTGCCCCATAAAGATCAACTTTTTGGTTCCTGCCATTAGAAAAATCAGATTGACCCGGCTGTATTATTCTCTTCCATTCATAAAAATTATGATTATGCAGCATTTTAGTTGCTTAAACAAATTACAGTTGGGTTATATAGCATTTCTTATTTTGATTTCGTCAAGATTTATTTTTGTTTAATCCAGTGAAGTTAATCTAGTCCACCCATTTTTTACGTTGAAGGCTGAAAGGCTGGAAGAGAGAGTTGCTTTCGTGGACGAGAGAGAGAGAGAGAGAGAGGGGATGGAGAGAGAGATTCGCAACATTATGCTCATTCGTGCTGAAAGCTTGAATCCGTCGCCGTTTTGCCCTGCCCTTAATGTCCTCCATAGTCCTGCATTATTTCATCACCCGCAAAACGGTGAGTTCATTTATCTGGTTTTTCTATTTTTCACTCATTTTCCCAGGTTTTCTCATCTACCAAACAGTATCAGTCGAGGCAGATTGATTAGATTCGATTAACTTTGATGACTCTCAAATAGGTTCCAGTTCAAATGGGTTCCAGAAAGCGGGGGCGGGAAGAAGAAATCCGTTGGCGCTTCGAATATCAGCTTCGGGGGGAAAGAGCGAAAGCACCAGTTCAGTGAGAAAAAGGTTCTTAGCTTTCCCTAAACTTTTTGGTTAGCAGAGAAAATTTATGACTGAACCTGTAAATTGTAATTTCTTCACAATTCAGATAAAAATACAACGATAAATTGCGCAAATAAAAAAGACCCTCATTCTGTCATTTCGTCGAACAACTAGGAGTCATTTATCATCTTCCCCAAGAATTTAAGGAGCTTTTGTATTTGAATCATGATTTCTCTGCATGGTGTGGAAATTGATGAATCTGCAGGTCATCTAAATTCCTGAACTATTTTTCAGACAACAATGGAACATCAAACTAATTTATGTTACACATGTTAAACTAACTGTCTGACCACCCTTCCCGCCCTCGCCCTCATCGTGTCATGGGTTTTCTTCAAACGGGAACCAGCTTTGAAGGTGATAACTTAAAGCAAGAGGAAGAACTAGAAAAGGAATAAAAATCTTAACTTTATTCAAGAAGTAAAACTGATAAAAGGATATAAAAATCGACACTTGATTTGAAATATGGGGCACTACCTGGGTATATCAACAATGTAAAAAAGGTCTGGATTAGGCAACCATTTTAAGGAGATTTCAGAGCCTCAAGGCCCTCCTGTGAAGTTTGGAGGCTCTGGTTGATACAAGAGAACAAGGCCCCCATTGACGAATAGATGATATCCTTCTAAGCTTGCTCCTTTTGTAGGAAATGGAGTCTGTGAAGTGTAGCCTTACTGATTACCAGGTGCAGCTCAAAAAGAGAGTGAGAAATTGACAAAAAGGGTTTTGATTCTTCTATCATTCTAGGACCCCTAGTAGTCGCATGAACCGAAGTTCAAACGAAAAGTTATCTTAATGGAAAATTAAGATGTTTCTTTTCCTGCCCAAGATTTTGCACATCTTAGGAGATACTCACCGGCTGAGTTCGTGTTTAGCAGCTCCATTTTTCTTTTGATAATTTCAATTTTTATGCAGAAAAGTTGTAGAACATGTTACTTTGATCAAAGCAAAGGAGAGTACATCCGATGAAGAAGAGAAAGACATGTTAGACTATCTTTACACAACCCAATATCAAATGGGTGGCATTGTTGCAATTTCTCTAGGTGAGTCTCCTTCTTCTTCACTTAACTTTCAAACTTCCAATCGATTTCTCTTCGTTTAAGTCTATCGGTCGGCCTCTGAATTCTGCAGGACGTGTTTCCAACCAAAATATCGAAAATTTTACACACATAGTTTACATGCGTTTCCAACGAAAAGACGACCTCGAGAAATTCTACGGGAATTCTTTCTACAAGTCAGTTCTAAACGAGCATGTGATGCCTTACTGCCATGTATGCTCTCCAGCATGTAACTACCAACACTCTATTCCTGCCAATTTTATTGCTCAGTAACTATGTATGCATTTTATAATTATGTTTGATTTTTTGTTTTTCATCGACTAGGGATTGATTCACGCTGATTACGAATCTGAGGTGGAAGACGATATCCTTCCCCTATTTCGGAAAGGAGAGGTTTGAACAGACCCGCTTATACTTTTTGACCAGTTACTGATTTAGAGAGAGGGGGGAGAGAGAAAGAGAGAGAGTTTCAGACTCTAAGGGAATGCAAATTATGTTTGGAGACAGGAATTCAACCATGGTGTGGAGTTAGTACTTCTGATTTCATTTGTTCGAAACGCATTTGGTGCGGTTGTAGAGGACGCATTAGCTTCTCTCGATACATTGGCAAACAAAAGTCCATCGTTAATCGTTCAATCTACTCACGGTATGTTCTTTTTAAAACCCGTTTCATTTCATCTCGATTCTTCCTCTACTACCAAAGTAGGAAGCCAATTTCAAAGTAATGCTAGAATATCTCAGTTAATATAGTTTCAATTTAATTTTCGCCGCAAGGTTTGAATTTTAATCTCGGCAGTAAGGAGTTCACCCACTTGGTAGTAATACGATTTCGGTCAGGTAAGATCTTCCTCACCTTCTGTTCTATCTGATTACAGAACATAGTTTTTGACTAGTTTCTGCATGTTTTGCAGTTGAAGCCTTCCAGATTTTTACAAGCAATTCAGAATACAAAGATGTAAGAAAAACTAATTCAACACTATGTTAAAATTTGGAAATAAACAGTAAAAGCATGAAAAAAACCGATAAATCGCCTGTTATTACATCTATAAATACCATATTTTATTATCTTTGGCTTTTGAAAATAGATGTGGAGTTCTAAGTTCGAGCCGATCTCCGAAAGAACGGTTTCGCTTCATTTTTCTGTCGATCCAGTTGGCACCGAGATCATGTAGCATGCATTATTACTGGTCAGTCTCTCTCTCTCTCTCTACAATTGCAGTATTCCTTCAATATATTTACCGGCTTAGTCTACTATATTTAGTCTAGAACTCGACATAAAATGAAAACGAAACGAGGTATCGAAATTCCTGACCAACTTACAAAAGATGATTAGAAAACTAGTGATCAGTTGTGAAGTGGGTTAGGTCCACCTGGCACTTCTCTTTCTGAAACTCCATAAAAACTTTGAATCTCTTCTTCGCCGAATCCTTCTCTATGCTTTGCCGAACCCTGCCATGAAAACGATGAGTAATAAGTGTCTTTATTTGTGTGCTTTGTTTCTTTTGCGATGTGTGGACAACTTGATAGTTGATTGATCATGAGAAATATCATGAAGAATGCTAAAGAGTTTTGAAGACTCATGGCTTGGGATGAAGAGAGAGAATGGAAGAGGAGAGAGAGAGAGAGACTTGGACGAAGTTTGTAGTCAAATGCAGGCTGGTTTTAAGTTTTATATTGTGGGATCAGGTAACTTGTGGTCTAAAGCAGAGGTGAAACTTATTTGAGTACATGGGAGTGGCACAAATGTGTTCTCAAATTCTCTGTACTCTCCATACATCTGAATTTTAGATTGCACGTTGGGAGATGCTTTTAGAAACAAAAGAGTTTTATAAAACTGTTTTAGAAAAAACTGTTTTTGAGAATAGCTGGTTGGAAGATGAATTTTAGAGAGAGAAATGAAGAAGATCTGCCTTTTTGATGCCTCCTCGAGGGGCTTTACCCCGGGCCACCACTGAGAACACATTATTTACATAACTCTTTGGTACATGTATAATAAAATACATGGACTACTCAATAAACTTAGGGGTAGATAGAAACCGACCGGAATTGTGGTTTGAACTGAAAGACGATTTGATTTACAGTTTTAGCTGCAAAAAAGTATTAGAATCGAACTGAACTGTGGGTCATAAAATCCTCCGCCGCAAATATAGTTTAAATACAGCCTAACCCAAAAATGATTTAAGCAAAACTCAACCCAAATCTTACAAACTCTATGAAAACTCAATCGTATAAACGGAATCCACTCTTAGACAAGCTAATAAATAGATTACTAATCTTAAAGTGATGTTTCAAACATTCGGAAACTTGTCGAAAAGACGCATAGACTGAAAAGCTTGTTGGATTAAATTTATATTTTCAACATTGTTTTCGTAAACAGTTTTCCGTGGCACATTTGGACACTTTGGTTTATCGTGTTCTCCCCTGTTTTGAAAAACAGAAAATAGAAACAGACTGTTAACATCTAGAAGAATTCATATTTGACTCGAGCTTGAATTATTTGTTTGGCAGAATTGTGTGGACAATGTTGGTGCTAGATGACATTTATCTGTGGCTCCACGTTGGCTTTTGCTACGCGGATTGTGTAAGGTTGGTTCATTCCTCACAGTCATACTTTGACGATGAATATTTAATTTTACAGTGTTGATTTCTCCATTATCATATCCTTTCTTTGCTTCAGATTCTTACAAAACAACTCTATAATTGTTGAGATTAATGTTGTCGTTGGTTATTTTAGCCAAAAACAGAGCATTTGAACAAAAAACAGAGTATTTAAACAAAAAAACAGAGTATTTAAACAAAAAAAAACAGTGTATTTGAACAAAAAAACAGAGTCTTTGAACAAAAAACAGAGTATTTGAGCAAAAAACAGAGTATTTGAGCAAAAAGCAGAGTTTTTGAAAACAGATTTCATAATGCATGTGTGAAGGAATGAAGTTTCATTTGGATTTTACCTAAAATGGGGTGAGGTCGTATGATGTGACGCGGGTTTGATGATGATGTAACACACGAGAGAAAATCTGTTTCCTCATTTTTAAACTAGTTTCGGCCATTTTGCTTTTTCATCTTCTTTTGTGGTGGGTAATAAAAGATGTACACTCGACTTAGGTACCTGCCTGTCACATTTTTTAATTTGATCAACGTTTAGTGTTACCCTTTTTCGGATCGAATAATTCTAGTGGTATCAAATTAAATTATGAATTTTTCTTGGGTACGTAAGTCTATGTCTTATATTTTAGCGTATAGTTAAACAACTCGGATGACTTTGAAAACACATTCGGAGCCTCGCCATAAATCTCCGATTCCGGTTGCCTCGTTCTTACCTTTATTTAGCTACCCTTTTGAGCTCCGTGTGTGTTGCCGGAATGGGGTTGTTTGGGAGAGAGATTAGTGCATCCCTCTGCATGCATAATGGTCACTTGGGCCTGCCATTGGAACCCATTGATTCCATAATTAAAAAAATAAATCATTTTTAATAATTAAACATATATTATTTCTTGAGGACGAAAATTAAAATTTAGGAAAATTAATAAAATAAATGTTGAACTATTGATTCAATGACAAACTAAATTTTAAAGTAATTTTACGAATAATAAAAATCTCGAACTATGAAAAATAAAGAAGAAAAACCAATCACGTTCCTGTTAAAAAACGCCGAGACAAATAGCATAGTCTCATTTTTCGCTTAAAAACGTTCAAAGCACGTCCTTCAACAATGAGAGATGTCCAAGGCTAATTCACAAGGAGGGGCGTCCAAGGATCAGCTTTGAGGTCATCGTCGTAAGACTGAAGGACGTCCATGGTAATCGTTAGATGAAAAGACGAACGCCTTGTAATGAGGATAGACATCCAAGATGGAAGAAGAGGTGCTGGCGGGTGAAGGTTTCTGCCTATTGGATGAAATGACAAATATCTTGTAATGTGGATAGATGACCAGGATGGAGAATTGACGTCCAAAGAGGCTGGCGGACGTTATGTTGAAGGGATCACATGCAATACATATACTATTTTACATAAAATATTGAGATATATGAAACAACCCTAATTAGTCAATTGCTACAAATAATTCATATAATAAGGGTGATATTTAGATTTATTTCTTAATCAAGGGTCGTAGTTGGCCATGATTGAAATTAATGATTTAATAGAACTTTTCATTTGAATTAGGTACAACTTGATTTTTTTAATTACCACTTTCAAAAGTCCAATAATAATTATTTTTAAATTAAAATAAATAGAAATATGATGTCACTTTATGATTTCTTCTCTCCATTCGCTCGACTCATACGATACATGCCCGTAAACCAAAATCGACTATATAGGCGTACGTATATTGTTTGATGCATTAATAATAAAGTAATTTTTCAAGCGTGACGGAAAATATGTCGCAAATAGTTCATATGTGGATACAATGAATGATCACTACAAGCTATTATTCATAATAAGTTGGGCTTAAATGTTGGGAGAAGGAAAATTAACAGAACAAATCATATAATTGAGGGTAAGAAACACGACAAACCTTTAATAATTTTTGTAAAAAATAAAACATCAAACTATGAAACATGAACAATGCAAATCTTCGCATCGTGTTTTTTGGCCAAAATTGCAAAGGACGCTCTTATAGGCTAAGGGACGTCCCACGACCTATAAGGGACATCCCTCCACCTATGACGGACGTCTCTTGCTTGAAATGGAAAAAGACGACGTTGTTCCCAGCTTAAAAGGGAGGTCCCTCAGGTAACAACGAACGTCTCTCGCTTAAAATGGACAAAGGCGACGTCGTTTCAGCTTAAAACGGACGTCTCTCAATTCAAAATGAATGTCCCTCGCTTAAGACGGACGTCTCTCTGGCAATCTGGATCGAACCTACTTGTTCAAACATAAAATTTGCGTTCTTCCATTTCATTTTGATTGCTGATTTTCTTAAAATATTTGATTAGATTTAATCATGGGTATTTGAAAAGTGACTCTACCTCTGCAAAAAAAAAAAAAAAAAAAAAGTAGAGAGAGAGAAGAAGAAGAAGAAACTCTGTATGTAGAAATTAATGTTAGCTTTGCATGAGAATTAGAGATTTACTGAACCGGACTCATGGGTTGCATAGAAGAATTTACGGTTCAGAGAGAAACCAGAATTGCAGAGAAGAAATGGAACAGCACCATTGTAGGGACGAAGTCTGCCATTAAGAGACAAACTCAAATTACAAAATGATTACACCTTTTATCTCTGTAATTTTGGAAGGAAAACATGACGGGAAGGCTTGCGTTGGTAATTTTCCATAGTTTGAGGTTGTAGTTGTTTACAAAAATTCTTGAAAGTTTGTCTTGTTTCTTACCCTTAACTATAAGATTTGTTTTGTTAATTTCCCCTAGAAGAATTTAATTGCTGCCCAAAATTGAGTAATACTAAGTTTTACTTCTAATTCTACACTCTATTTTTATTTTTTAACGTGATACTTATATGTCATTCATTAATTTGTGAAATAATTAAGATAAATTATTAAATAGTTAATATAAGATAATAGCTGCCTCATTTAACGAAAAATATGTGGTGTAACGTGACTAGAGTGAAAATTTATAAAGTAAAACTATTAGTACTCTTAAAAGTTAAGAATACATTATCTATAATTTAATGCTTTGACATATATCGTTACATATTAATACAAAAAGTGCCATCGAATATTTTTACGATAGGTTGGGGACCCCAACCCCTTTAGAGGGGAGGGGGGAGGTGTTTTAATGAGGATTTGTGGGTTAGTGCAGAAGATGGGGTCGACCACCTTCTCCATGACCACCTTCTTCTGTCTTCTCATGTGATCATAAAAAAAAAACCCTAATTATTTTATTTTTTCTTTTCTTAGTAAAAGAAATATTACTCATTTCCCCAGAGAGAGAGAGAGAGAGAGAGAGAGAGAGAGAGAGAGAGAGAGAGAGAGAGAGAGAGAGAGAGAGAGAGAGAGAGAGAGAGAGAGAGAGAGAGGAGAAGAAGCCTTGGGTGTTGAATGTTTAGTGGCAGAAATAAATTAATGATAGGGTTTTAGGGAGTAAAAGTGTTAGGGTTCATCGCAAAAAGAGGAAAGGTGCTTCACTTTTTAACTACATTCTCTACTTTAATCAAAGTTTCTTATTAATAACCCCCCATAAATGATTTTAGGCATAATAATAACCCTCCACTAAAGGATAAGAATAAAGTAGACGCGGCAAGCGACACTTACAAATAGAACTAAGCCTGTAAAAATTTGTTTTGTTGAGCTTAACGAGTCGATTTTAATGAAACAATAAACAAGCATAGTTAAAGCAACCTGACCTAACAAGTTGCAACCGAACCTAAGATGACGATACATGACTTAGAGTTTTCTTTTCATTATTATAAAACATCAATTTTGAGAAGTCGAAAAACAAATTTCAAAATATATATTATGTTTTGTTTTAGGGTAATTATCAATTTGACTAATAAAGTTTGGGAGTCTCATTAACTGACACTCTAAACTTTCAATTTTCAAATTTAACATATCAAAGTTTGAGGTGTTATCGTACAATACCTTCATTGTTATCAATTCGTTAAAATATGAGCGTGACATGCACATAGAGTTGGAGATAGACTTTGACGACAACTAATATCAAATTTTAGCAATTGGTGATACATATGAGATCTCTGACACTGAGTCTCAAGCTGAGGAGTCGTTCGTAACAAATGGTGTTTTTGAGGCATAAAATGATTATGAAACTAAGGAAAATGATGAAGGAACTTGAAGACTGAAGAGAGATTATGTTCTTCAACTCCACGTGCATCTCATGCCCACATTTTAACGAATTTATAACGGTGAGGGTATTAGACGATAACATCTCAAACTTTTAGGTGTTAGATTTGAAAATATCAAGTTTAGGTCATCAATTGAAGGGGTGCACAAACGTCAGAGGGCAAATTGATAATTACCCTTCATTTTAAAAGAAAATTAAATTATTTAATTAATAAAAAATGTAATCCAAAACATGTTTACAATTATAATTAAGATAATGTTATGCTTACTTTCTACTCTTATCTTCTTTTCTTAGTTTTTGGTGTAATACATATTTATTTGTGCAATTAATAACTTATTTTAATTATTTTTAATTTATTACAGTAATTGCACTAATCAATATTTGATACGAGAGTAGGTAAAAATTAAAAAATAGTAATAAAGAGTAAACATGCTATTTGTGCAATTAATCGAACTTGATAAATGTTCCTTGTTAAAGCAAACGAGCTCAAACTCCCTTGTTGCACACCTCTAAAATTTCTTCGGGGACCCAAGTTTAATCTAAAACAATTAAAGACCAAAAAAATTGGTGGGATATCTGATTCATTTGGTGCAATGTATTTTCCTTAACTATTACATGTTTTTTTGGGCACATTTTTGGCAAAGTGACATTGAGACCTATTCATACAGCGTGACAATGATGGGGTCTGTCACATTCAATAATAATGGCGATGTTCTAAAATTTCATAATATTATTAAATTTATATGCCACCTAACTTGGTTACGGAGCTCAAGTCATATGCCACCAAATTATGAAGCATTTCATTAATAATTAATTATAGTATGAAAATGAGGTGAAATCTTGTCATATCATACAGGATTATGTCACAGATTCTGCAAGAATATTATAAATTTTATATTTCTGAAAAAAAAAAATCTATTAAACGTCGAATATTCTTTTCCTCCTAACTATCAAACAAGAATATCATAGATTATTATTGCATAGATATTATCGTAAATTAACAATTTATTAAGGGGCAAAATGGTCATAGTCAGATATCTGAACCGTCGTTTTTCGTTTGCTTGGCATCTTTGTCTCTCTCATCTACCATATTCACCGTCAAAAAGACAATAGAACCCTTATTAGTAAATAATAGAATATATGTAATAATAGAATACATGCTTCAACTAACCTACAAATGTTTCACTTTCATTAATAAATAATCAAAATATTTTTAAAAATTATATGCGAATATATAATCATTAATTAAAAATATGACTAATATAATGTTGACCTATAAGTACTCAATACCAAAATTGAGGAATTGAAAATATCTAAAAATTACTTTTTAAAGGCTACTAGGAATTGGATGGTACCACTTGGTTGAGATAGATAGGGACATATTATCCACTTCACAATGGAAGCGCACCATTAAAATTCAACCATAATAGACAAAAAAAAGAAAATTAATTAAATAAATGTAATTAAATTATTTTTGAAAAATGAAATTATAAAATTAATTTATTTTTGGGGTATTTAATAAAAAAAACCATGACTTATGAGATTAGTGACAAACCAAAACTTAAATTAATTTTGCTAATAAATAAAATTCTAAACTATAAGAAATAAAAGACAAACCTTGTAATCACGTTTTCTATTAAAAAAATGTATCCACTAACCCGTAACGCATTTACATAAACATGGACAACTACACTTTTATAACGGACATCTAGGTTTTCGCCTTTACATAGAAGTGAATGATCGAATGTTAAGAGCGGGAGTCCGCTCCCTTAAATATTATACTTTTGGACGACCATACTTATATAACGAACGTTCGAGTATTGACTTTGAAGAGAAGCAAATGACTGCGCTTTCAAATATATAAATTGGCGCTTTCATATATAAGTTCAGACAACCACACGTAAAAAGCAGATGTCTGCTACTCTAACTATATAAGTTGAGCGGATGCCCTTTGCGCAAGCTGTGCGACCTAGGCAATTTTCGAGCGATTTCCATAAGACCTTTCATCAATTTCAACTTCCTCAGCGTGTTTCCTAGCGACTTGAAGTTCCGAAATTGATTCTCTCCTTGGTGTCTCAGTCCTCAAGTCACAAATTTCTCAAAAATTAACCCCTCAAATTTCTTTTTTTCTTCAATCTGAACCCTAAAATGGTTGGAAAATTGATCTTAAAGCGTAAAGTCACTCTCTCCCAATCTTAAGGTGATTCGACGAGCTCTCGTCTATCGGGTAGAAATCACCTCTTTCGTTATACAATAAATTTGAAAGTGTGATTGTCCGCTCTTACATGCGGTTGTCCGCTTCTTTTTAAAGTCAATACTCGAATGTCTGTTATTTAAGTATAGTTGTTCAGAAGTAAAATATTTAAGGGAACGGGTGCCCGCTCTTAACATGCTGTCGTTTGAATTTATATATGAAAATGCGAACTTATATATATGAAAGTGCGATCGTCTGCTCTTACATGCAATTGTCTGCTTCTCTTTAAAGTTAATACTTAGGAGTCCGTTATATAAGTACAGTCATCCGAAAGTAAAATATTTAAGGGAGTAGATGCCCGCTCTTAACGTTCGGTCGTCTGCTTCTATGTAAAAACAAATGTGTACATTCATTATATAAGTGCGATCGTTCACTTTTATATAAATGCGTATACACGGAGGCCCACAAGTTGGCGTGGACAGTTGTGACATGTTTTTTAATGAAAAAACATGATATCAAATGTTTGCTTTATTCATTTATCATAGTTCAAAATTTTATTTGTCAGTAAAATTAGTTTAAAATTTGATTTTCACTTATCCAAATTTTTTTTATTAAATACCCTTACTTTTATAATTTTAACTTAATTTTAAGAAGTTCTCTTATTAATTTTAATCAATAAATTAATCAAATATTTCATGTAATTGATTATTGGAAGGTGGATTTTACTTTTCATTGCCCATGACCAGGTAATCGGGGTTAATTGAATAACCAATTGTGATATTTATTAGGGAAATTAACAAATCAACCATTATACTTTATAATCAATAATAAATTAATCATTAATGTATTTTCACTAACTATTTAATCGCTCAATTATGGAAAATCATCGCAGTAAATATCGCGGTTAACTTTCTAAGAATTCACAGTGGAAAAGAGTTAATACCCATGGAAAAAATTGCAAGAACTCATGATTTTAAAGTATTTCAGTGGAAAATAGTTAATATCCATGAAGAATAGATTTAGAAGATTTTAGATTTTGTAAAAGAATAAGTTTAAAATATTTCAGATTTTATAATTTAGAAGATTTTGTAAAAGAATGTTAATGTTTTAGATTTAAGATCATTTAGAATGGTTTTACTGTCCATTGAAGAATCATAGCTTGTCTGTGTTGTCTGTGTTTTTCTACGAAGAAAACAATGATTTTTTTTTATTTGCAGATTTTCCTATACGGAAAGTCATCTTTTTGTAGAGTAAAATTATATTTCCTTTGCGGAAAGATGACATTCTTATGCAGAATGTCGACTTTCTTGATTTCTTCAAGGACTCACTTTCTGCAGCAGAAAGACAACGTTCCGTTGTGAAAAGCTAACGTTTTGCTGCGAAAAGCTAATGTTTCGCAGATGAACTGTAATGCTATTTAAAGGAAAATATAACCGTGGTGTTTACTCCGTCAATTTCTTATAGTTTAATGTTTAAGTTGTTAGCTAAAATTCTTTAGTTGTTAACTTGTCATTGATTTTAAAGTACAGTAGTAGATTTGTTAATTTTTCTATTTATTATTTTATTTTAATGTAAAATTAATTAATGTTATAATTTATTCCCTTTAAGTGAAAATGACAAATCAACCATCGTGGTTTGCGATTAATGACAAGTCAACCACTATGGTATATTTTATAACAAGTTAATCACTGACGTATGAGAAAATGACAAATCCAACATCAAAGTCACGTTCGCATTTAAAAATAAGACGGGACACAGCGGCGGCGTCCCGGGACACTGCGGCGTCCCAGGACACCGCGGCAGCGTCCTGGAAAACCGCGGCGGCGTCTCAAGACACCGCGACGGTTTGACCTGTTAAAAATGTTTGATCGCAAATTTGAGGGCTTAAACGATTGATTTTGGGGCTGAGAAAAGGGGATGAAAGGGTTTACCATGATGTGTTGTAGATCTCTGAGAGAACTTCGATTTGATACCTTATGCAGCCGATTCTGACACTTGTAGCTAAAGTTATCGTCATTTGAAGTTAAAGAGATCAAAATTTTAAAAAAACATTAGATTCAAAAAACATATACATAAGAACTTTGAAATAGCCATGAAACACTAAAAATCAAGAACCGCTGCGTACTTTGAAGTAGTTATGCATGAAAAACAGATCGTTTTTCATAGCCCTCAAAGTAGCCATCACAGACTTGGGACTCCGCCGCGGTGTCCCGAGACACCGCTGCGGTTTCCCAAGATGCCATGGCGGCGTTCTGTCTCATTTTTAACGGCGAACGTGACAGTGATATTGAATTTGTTATTTTCTCATATGTCAGTGGTTAACTTGTTAGAAACTATACCATAATGGTTGACTTGTCATTGATCGCAAACAACGATAGTTGATTTGTTATTTTCTCAGTATTGAAATTATAAAACATTAATAATAAAAAAAAAAAAAATGAGGCTTCTTCTCTAAACACTGTTTCGTTTGCTCGGTAAAATAGTCAATTACTTAAAAACATTTATTTATCAAAATTAATTTTTATTTAATTTAATTATTATATTATTAATTTTCTTACATTTTGTCATTCACTCTTCTTTCCGAAGCCGAAGACCATTCGACCATGAAGCTTCAGATCTGCTTGTTTTGATTATCATCTTCAAATTCATCGAAACTTTTTCGGTGGAAGATTCATCTGATTATCTCAGTTTTCTGGAGCTGAAGAACTCGGATTTCTCGTTCAAATTGATCAGCTGAATTACCTCGTGCTTCAATTTTGTATACTCACTATTTTCACAATGTGCCGGCATTTAGAGTTCAGTCACTCTCGGTGATCTTTTTGGTGGTTCGCCGGAGCTCCGACGAGGATGGAGATTTCCGGTGATACCTCTGGCGAAGCTTGACTTTGAGGTTTGGAGAAGATGTTTAAGTCCAGTAGGTGGAGGGGAGATAAGAACAGGATCAAGGTCGACTTTAAGTTGCAGTTCTCTGTGACTCAGGTTATTTGAAACTTCATTTTCTTAGACCGAAATTTCCCGAGACTAAAAATGTTGGAAAATGAGTTGAATTGGGTATGCTTTCTGCTCACTTGGTGTCGGGGATGAGAGGAAATTACAAAGAATCCAACATGTTTGGAGGCTGAGAGAAAGAGGTGTTAATGTGACATTATTGCTTGCTGAGTTTTGTTTGATAGTGTGGAAGATGAATTCAATTATATTGAACTTTCTTTCAGTTTCGTTGTTTTTATCTCGGATAGGGAATCACGTAGAAATTATGCAATCATAAGAGAATGCTTTGTGATTTCAGGTTTCACACCTAGGTGCCGATTCATTGACGATATCTGTGGCTTCAGGAGATGTGAGTAAGCCAAGTTTGAAATCTGAGAAGGCTCCAGTTCGAGATGGAAGCTGTCACTGGGAAAATCCGGTCAACTTAATTGTGAAATTTGATAGAGATTCGAAAACTGGAAAGATTAATGCAAAAATCATCAAGTTTCTTGTTTCAACAGTATGAAAAATATAAGATTTAGTGCGTTGTGATTGTTTAAGCTAATCTATGAGCGTTTCAGGTTTGAATATTCAATTTTGTGGTTTCTAATAGGGGTTGACGAAAGCTGGTGTTCTTGGGGAAGTTTTTTTAGATTTTTCTGAGTATGCTGACGCCACAAAACCTTCTAATCTCTCTCTTCCCCTCAATAATTCAAATTCTTCTGCAATTTTACATGTTAGTACTCTCTCTCTCTCTCTCCCCCTTACAGACTTACCGTTAATGCTAACGCATTATAACTCATTGGATTTGAGAGTCTTATTGATAACTTTGCTTCCTATTATACTCAAGGGAAGACTGGTAATATAATTGCAGTGTTTTGATTCTTTTCTGTGCATTTTGGATAGGTTTTTCTGCAGAGATTGCAGCCGAATGGTAATCAAAGGTATAAAACCACTGATGGATCCCGATTCTTCTCTAGAAATGTAAGTTCTCAAGTTATTTTCAAACAAAAATGTTTATTCAACTTTGTTCTTTGTGGAGGAATTTTTCAGGGAAGTTGAAGAATGTGAAAATAAAATTGCATTCCGAGATCTGAACACAAAGTTCTACATAAGCAATGTCAATGGAGATGTAAATGCTCGAATTAATCGTACCAATGTAGGGCTTGTTTTCCTCTTTGATCTTCATTTTTATGTGGCTATAATAAGTTGTTAGAGAGAGAGAGAGAGAGAGAGAGAGAGAGAGAGAGAATCATGAAATGCTAACTACACTGCTATTCATGGAAAAAAGTCTAATCATTTTAATCGGTCCATGTAGATTAATGCATTGTTTAGCCTGCTTTACAGGATGAATCAATGGATAGATCTTCACGAAATGTCAAACTAAATGGCGATCGTAGAGAGTCTAGTGAGTCTGACATTACATTATCAAGCTCAGAGAGCAGCTCTGGCTTTGATCCTCACGAAGTCGAATCCAGAAGCAATAAATTCGATCAGAACCCTCCTGGATTATTGGTGCTTCAGAAATCATCAGAACTTTCCTCATCAAAAAATAATGAAGAGCATCAGAAAGAGGAATGGGAGTGGCGTTTAAGCAACTCGGCAAGGAACATCCACTCAAAAGAAAGTTCCGGAAAGGAAAATTTTGAAATTGAAAGGCTCAAGGCTGAGCTTGCTGTTTTTGCTAGACGGGCTGATGTCTCTGAGATGGAATTACAGACCCTTCGGAAGCATATTGTGAAAGAGAGCAAGAAAGGGCAAGATTTGTCGAGAGAGATTGCTAGCTTGAAAGAGGAGAGAGGCTTACTCAAGTTAGAATGTGAAAAACTCAATGCTAAAAACTCGTTCCAGGTGGATGGAGAAGGAGATTCACAGAAAATTCTTGAAGAAATGAGACAAGAGATAAACTATGAGAAGGACTTGAATGCTAATCTAAGGGTACAGCTGCAAAAGACACAAGAATCTAACAATGAGTTGATTCTAGCCGTGGAAGACCTCGAGCATCTGCTGGATCAAATAAATGCTGAAAATGTAGATGAGCTCAATAAGATTGCCTTTTCAAAAATCAAGGCAGAGGAGGATGAAGAGCAAAAAGCACTGGAAGATCTTGTAAAGAGGCACATAAATGGAAGTGAAACATTTGCGTTGGAGCAGAAACTTATGGATCTCTATGGTGAAATAGAGCTTTGCAGGAAAGACAAGGATGAGCTAGAGATGCAAATGGAACAGCTTGCGCTTGACTATGAAATAATGAAACAGGAAAACCACGGATTATCGTATAAATTAAAGCAAAGTCAGATTCAAGAACAATTGAAGCTTCAGTATGAATGCCCGTCTTCCTTGGACACTATTCATGAGCTTGAAATGCACGTTGTAAGCTTGGAGAATGAACTCAAGCAGCAGTCCATTGACTTCTCTGATTCTTTGACAACCATAAAGGAGCTGGAGTCTCATATTATCATCCTCGAAGAAGAATATAAGATACGAATAGAGGGGTTTGAAGTTGATATAGATGCTCTTACTTTTGCCAAAGTTGAGCAGGAAAAACAAACCATTAGAGCAGAAGAAGCCTTGAGAAAGACAATGAGGAAAACTGCCAATACAGCTGAAAAGCTTCAAGAAGAATTTAGAAGGCTCTCGATGCAGATGATGTCTACATTTGAGGCAAACGAGAAAGCAGCCTTGAAGGCACTCTCGGAGGCTGGTAACCTGCGTCAGCAGATACGTCAGTTAGAAGAATTACTTGAGAAAGCTAATGAAGAGCTTCAGTCAGTGAGGGATGATTATGAGGAAAAAATAGCCGAGCTTTCTCGCCAGTTAGAAAGTAACAAGACCCAGTTTGCACAAATGTCCGAAGAACTTGGCACGAAGTCAAAGCAAGTTGACTGCCAAGGAATGCATGAGGAAGAAGTATGCCGATCTTTATCTCTGGAGATCCAGACACTTAAGTATGCGATTGAATGCCAGAGAATTGAGAATGACAAACTTATTAAGCAAGAAGAGCATTTGAGAGTTCAGTTGGGACAAATGGAGAAATCAGTCAATGAAACTGAAAAGCTGATCCAGGAGGGTAATGAGAACAGAAACGAGGGAGTGATTACAATTGCACTGGTGAAGAAAGAAGCCGAGAAGTCGATGAAAGAGTTAAAAATAAGGGGTGAACAAAAAAAGCTAAAGGAGACTGAACTTGGACTTCCACAATCTGAGTTTGAAACTCTCAAACTTCACTGTAATGACTTGAAACAGTCTTCTACTGAGGATGAAATGGAGATGGAGAAACTTACAAAGCATGTAGTCCAATTAAAGAGTGACCCAAATAAGGAAGCATTACAGAGTGTTGAGAAAAGGCAAGCGAATAGCAATGGGCATGCAGTAACTTCTCATGGAAACAACACTACTCAAAAAACAGATGACTATGCATTGGTCAATCAAGGCTCCAAAGTGGTTGCGAGTCCAAGGTGGAGAATTGGATTGCTTGAGGTAATTAAAAAAGCTTAATTATAGCAAAAACGTATTTGAAATGAAAAATCCGATGCATGATTGTATATAAACGATGTGTAAATTACAAATATTTTGTTAGAGCCTTGGGAATCGTGTCCTGTTTACAAAACATTATCTTGATTTCTTATACATGTTCTTTATTGATTTTTGTACTCGGATCGAGATTGTGCTGGACTGATTGAGATTTATGTATTACAGGAACATACAGAGTCAAGGGAAAATGCACTAGAAGCTTCAACAGATTCATTTTTGGATGAGGAGAGGGATCTTCATAATAAGTTCAGCGAGTTAGCAACCAGAGCTAAAGAACTTGATCGTGTCAGCGTGATTGAAAAGGTCTGTAACATTTTATCGATATAGCTCGTCCAAAAGTTGCTTCCACCAGTCAAAATAGACTTTTCATGGGGACGAATCTACCTAAATTGTTTTGACAGCTTTTACTATCGTAAACACAGTTGAAATTTCCTTGCGCATCATAACATTAATTAAAATTTAGTGCCGACTGATCAGTTTTTCGTCATCTGGTTTCTAATAGGAAAGATTTTTCCAGACGCAGGCAAATGGTAGAATCGAAACTGCTTCAGATGTTATTGTACCTGCAGAGACAAGAAGATATGAGTACCTAACCAGTGATGAGTTCTCAGCTGAGGAAAGGGGACATGAAATCTCAAACAAGGGGTATTACTTTTTAACAATTTGCAACTTCCATTGTTGGGTGCATTATCCTACTTGTTCGTTGACTGTCTCTTTCTAAATCATTATTTTCCTTTTGTTGCGTAGCGAAATTGATGTTGCGTCGGAGAGACGACACAAAATAGACAGCACCCTTGATGATCAATTAACAACTGAAGCGGGGGTGGTAATTAGAAGAATCAAATCAATGGAAAGCGAACTTAAAGAAATGCAAGTGAGATACTCTGAGATAAGCCTCAAGTTTGCAGAGGTAGAAGGTGAAAGACAAAAGCTTGTGATGACTCTAAGAAACCTCGAGAATTCAAAGAAGGGTTTGTAAGTAATTTTAGCATATTACAATATATTTGTATAGTTGAAGCAACAAATTCTATCAGAGTGAATAAGTTAGCTTGTACATGTGTGTTTTTAGAAAAGCTATTTGTTTAGATTGGTCTCCTGATTGGGTAAAAATGTAGATTTCCTTCAGGCCACTTCTTTTGGCAACCCTTTACCCTTACAATAGCTTGTTATGATATCTTTGTAGGAATGATTATTAATACATAGATCAATCTTTATTGTTTAGTAGCGCCTACACTTTGATTGTGTTTCACTTGAAGTAAATGTTTAGGGAAATTAACAACGCAACCACTAAGCTATAGAGTCAATATCAAGTCAACCACTAAATATTTTTCACTGACAAATAAAATACGTAATTATGATAAATAAATGGAGCAAACATCGTTGTCTTTTGTTAAATAACATTTTCTTTTCGCTGCGAAATATTTTATTTTCATTGCGAAACATTGTCTTTTCGTTATGGAAAGTGAGTCATTGAAATAAGACTCAGGAATATTACTTTCTTTAGAGGAAAGACGTCTTTCCAATCAAACTATGAATTTTTCTAAGTAATTTGATGTCTTTAGGGAAGATTAATTCCGAGGAAGAAAAGAAAAGGTCTCGATTGATCGCTAAGAATTGTTCATTTATTTCGATTTATCAAACTTTAGTTCTTTCATCAAATTATTGTTTTAAATTCATATTAGATGACAATAGAATATTGGAAATGTTGAGAGAAAAAATGTTTGTCTTTGTCGGAGATTCTTTGAATAGAAATAGGTGAGAATCTCTGGTTTGTATTTTGAAAAACTCAGCCAAAGATCAAAGCAATGTGTTTGAAGCGATAAGATATTTTCAAGGGGAAGCTTCCTACTATTTCATTTTCAAAGTAAGATCACTGTTAACGGCGATATTTGCGTAATTTATTTTTCATAATTGAATGTTTTATTTGTTAGCTAAAAATTGTTTAGTGGTTAATTTGTCATTGATTCCATAATTCTGTGGTTGTTTTATTAATTTCCCAAATGTTTATTATGCATTTTTACATGCTTATTTATGTCAACTCGTTGGTTATGTGATTTGAGTTTAATTACTCGATTTCTAATGGGGTTGGTTTGCCTCACGTTTATTGATTAGAGTATTAAAATTACTCTATAAATTCAACTCGAGTCGGAAAAATTAGTTGTAACTTAATTTTTCGTTAGTAGATTTTCTGTTTCTGCCAGTAATTTTTTTCCGTTAGAGTTTTTCACGATAAATTTCAGTGCCAATTTTGTATTTTTTTTTTCCCGTTGTATTGTTCGATTCCAACTCTTTATAACGTAGAAATTCTTGATAACCGGTATAAGACAATCTCAATACATTGTATTTGCAAATATACTCGTGCAGATAAATTAAACGGTGCCGTCTAGTTTTATTTTTTTTTTTCTTCTTGTATTATTGTTCATGGATTGAGCTTTTTTTGGGCAGGGTCAAACACAAGTACTCATTAGGTTCATTGTAACAGCACCATAATTCAACGTTGATTTCAAATGCAGGTTGCTCTTTTTTCTCATCTCTTTGTCTAATTGGAAACCAATCACATGTTTAATTGAGAGTGGAAAATGTGGCCACGTGGAAAAAGATTTAAACAACTACGATTTTCAAAAGTTAGGCCAATGGCGTGACGTGCTATATTTTTCACATTTTATATATCAAATTTAGTATGTTCATAATATTTATTGAAGAATAATTATTAATATTAATTCTGAAGTATAGAATTTTTTTAATTGATTTCTAACGTTGAGATGATAGCAATAAACACCCATACTATTAGAGAGTTCGTTAAGTGAAGAATATTATATGCGGAAAGAGTATTTAATAAAATTGATTCATAAAACTAAATTAAAATTATAAAATTAAGGGTATTTAATAAACTTTAAACTAATTTTGCTAATAAATAAAATTTTAATCTATGAGAAATGAACAAAACAAACATTGCAATCACATTTTCTGTTAAAAAACGTGTCACGTCCTTCCACGCCAACATGTAGACGTTCGTGTATATGTCTTTACATAAAAGCAGATGACTGCATTTATATAACAAACGTTTTGTTTTTACATAGAAGCAGAGGACCGAACGTTAAGAGTAGACGTTTGCTCTTTTAAATATTTTACTTCTGGACAACTGTACTTAAATAACGGATGTTCGAATATTGACTTTAAACAGAAGCAGACAATCGCATGTAAGAGCGAACAATTGCGCTTTCAAATATATAGTATAAAGAAAGAGGTTATTTCTACCCAAATAAATTCAGGTGCCGATAGACGGGAGCTGGTTGAATCACCTTGTGATTAACCTTGATATTGGGAGGGAGCAATTTTACACTTAAATGTCACTTTTTTAGCCATTTTAGGGTTGGGATTAAAGGAACAGAGAAATTTGAGGGCTCGATTTTTTAGAAATTTGTGACTTGAGAATAGAGAAATCGATGAGAGAATGGATTTCGAAATTTCAAATCATTAGAAAACACTATGAGGAAGTTAAAATCAATGAGAGGTCTCCAAGAAATCACTCAAAAATCGCCTAGGTCACACAATTTACGCAAAGGGCGTCCGCTCAACTTATATAGTTGGAGTAGCGGACATCTGCTCTTAACGTGCAGTCGTTCAAACTTATATATGAAAACGCAAATTTATATATTTGAAAACGCGGTCGTTCTCTTCTCTTCAAAGTTAATACTCAGACGTCCATTATATAAGTATGGTCGTCTAGAAGTAAAATATTTAAGGGAGCAGATGCCGCTTTTAACGTTCGGTCATTCGTTTCTATGTAAAGGCAAACACACAGATGTCTGTTATATAAGTGCGGTTGTCCTCATTTATGTAAAGGCGTATACATGCACATCCGCATGTTGGTGGATACATTTTTTTAATAGAAAACATGATTGCAAAGTTTACCTTGTTCATTTCCTATAGTTGATGATTTAATTTATTACCGAAATTAATTTAAGATTTGGCTTGTCACTGATCATATAGTTCAAAGTTTCTTTTGTTAAATACTCCAAAATTAAATTAAATTAATAATTTATTTTCTTAAAAATAATTTAATTACATTTATTTAATTGATTTTCTTTTTTGTTTTTTCCATCGTGGTTGAATTTTAATGGTGCGATTCCATTGTGAAGTGGATAATAAATGTCTCTATCTCAACCATGTGTTTCCATCCAATTCCAAGTAGCCTTTAAAAAGTAATTTTAGATATTTTCAATTCCTCATTTTTGGTCTTGAGTAATTATAGGTCAACACTATAAATATTAGTCATATTTTTAATTACATGATTATATATTAACAAATAATTTTATTAAATATTTTGATTATTTATTAATGAAAGTAAAACATTTCTAGGTTAGTTGAAGCATGTATTCTATTATTTACGAACAAGGGTGCTATTGTCTTTTTAGCAACAACCACTCTTATTATTAGAGTCTGTTAAATGACGGATATTATCGACAGAAATAGTATTTTTTTGCCGCAGAAGACAATTATTCGCCTCGAAAATGATATTTTCCGCAACAGAAGACAAGTATCTGTTGCGAAAATGGTAATTTCCACAAATAATATTTGTCATTTAACGAACACCCTAACGGTGAGGGTATCTGTTGATAATGCATCAAACTTTGAGAAGTTAGATAAGAAAAATAAAAGTTCAAGTTGTCAGTTAAAAAAACTTCATACTTCAAAATTAATATTGATAATTACCCGCTATTTATTTATTACTAACATTAAAAAAAATTGAAATTTATTCTATGTTCTCAAAAAATAAAATAAGACTTTATTTACTAAATATAAAGTTATTTCATGAAATATACATAAATAAGTAGTAATTTAACCTCTATTCATTCTATATAGTTTTCTTTTCTTTTTTTTTTTTCTGAGGCTACTATATTTTATTTATTTTCTTTGAAAATTCTTTTCATAGCTTAAAAATTGCACTAATTTTATTTACACATGAATTATATTTTATGTATTAATAGGAAATTAAATAAAAATAAAAATAAAATTAAATAATTACATTTGGTGATTGATTAAACCATGGACAATAACCAGCGCCATGATAAAGGAGGAGTCAGTCCGAGGCTTCACCTCCAAACTCAACACATCGTCTCCTAAAACCACACCAGAAGACGACAGCTTCTGCTTCGCCTGAGACAAATAATTTAATGTTATTGATTTTAGTGCATAATAGCGTTGTTTAGAGAGCTTTAATGAAGGTTGTCATTTTACCTCTGCAACAGTATCTCCGTTCATGTTTATTATTCTGAAAGAAATCCCGCCCGCCTTTTTCAGAATCCGATACTTCTCCGATCCAACTGTAATTTGACAAGAACAGCCCCCCATTAGCTTCCTGGCTTTGAAAAATGGCTTCTCGTTCATTTCTGAGCCACTCCATCTGTACGCTTCCCATCTTCCAAAAACGTATAATTTCTGCAAAACCCATCCCTCAAGTTCATCGCTTTTCTCAGAATCAACCCTAATTTCGTCTAAATAAACAGAGAATCATATCCACTTTCACATGAAAAATACAAAACATGACGCTGAAGTTCGAATTAACAAAACAAAAACCTTTGCTGAGAGGCATCTCCTTGACACAAAATATGACTGTTTTTTTCATAAAAAATGGTCGTCGTATGTTGAATAGATGGCAGTAGCTAAGAAATCTTCGTTTTAAACACCGTCATCAATAATTCGCCAAAAAAAAAACAGTGATCTTTCGTATACCTTTTTGAGAATGATCGAAAACAGAGTTTGGCCGTGAAGATCCATGAGATGAACTTCATTACTGCACTTCGTCTCGTAATTATCAACTCGATATGCAATATCGCCATTGGAGTTGAAGACGGTGAAGCCATTGGAGTGGTACAGAAGAGATTTCATCCATACTGTGAAAGTTTCTGTTTCTGGGTTAAGAAATGGAGGCAAAAGAGAAGATCGAGGATGAACTTTAGCCAATAAAAGACTGTTTAAACATATGGCTTTAGACATGGATGATCAGAAAAGCTTCTTTGCTAAATCTCTGTCGCACAAAATTAAAATGGTCTCCTTCATTTACTTTGTTAGTGTCTGCGTATATTATGTTTTATATATTAAAAAAGAAAATTGAGTTTCGAATTATAAATATTAAAAAAGGGTAATTACAAATATTAAAAAGAGTAATTATAAATATTAATAAAATATGAGATCTTTTTAAATTAATTTCTTAAAATTTTATTTTTCTTATCTAACAACTTAAAATTTAAGAAATTAGCAATGAACATCCTCACCGTTAGAGAGTCCGTTAAATAACATATACTAATGTTTTTGCGGACACCAATGCTTTCTAGGCCACCTGTCATTCTGAAATTAAATATCTGCACTTCGACAATGAAGCAGTGCCCTAAATTGTGCAAGTATTGAAAATGAAAAATATCCATTTTGAGATATTTTTTTTCTGCAGCGAATAAGTTGTCTTTCCACAACGGATCCGAACATGAAGTTGTTGTAGTTACTTTTCGCAACAAAAACATATTTTCCATAGCAGAAATGTGTCTTTCGCTACGAAAAGTAAGTCATATTTCAAGGACTTGCTTTTTTTAGTGGAAAAAAAGTATCTGCTGTGAAAAAAATATTTTTTTGCAGCGAAAAAGGTAATTTCTACAAATAATATCATCATTTAATGAACCTTCTAAAGGTGAGTGTGTCCGTTGCTAACCTCTCAAACTTTGAGGTGTTAAATAAAAAAAATATAAATTCAAAATATCGGTTTAAAAGATTCTATACTTTAATATTAATATTAATAATTACCCTATTAAAAAATTGATACATTGTGATAAAATTATTTTTTAGAAATAATGTTTTTAGATATTTTTTATTTTTTATTTTTAAATATTGCCAAATAGTGCTCTAATTGTTTCTTTTTTATTTGTTAATTAAATAACTTATATTCTTTATTAATCTCATTTGGCAAAGATGATGACTTTTTAAGATATTTGAAGAAAATATCAAGATCTAAATGACGATATTATCAACTCTCAACTTAGTTGGATATCTGTCCTTATTTAAGATTTTAATATAATCTTTTTGTCTATTATAACCTAATTTCTATTTAAAAATCACTTAATTGTTGTCCATTATAACCTAATTATCTATTTGATAATCACCCTAATTAATATAATGATATAATTTAGTATATAAGACAAAGAACTCACACCATATTAAACTATCACTTTATAAATTTGTTTTGGTTATAAGATTTCCACAAAGACGGTAGAAATAGTAGCATTATAAGAACTAAAAAAACGTGCTATGTAAAAGAGGGATAAACTTTATACTTTAAATTGCATTTAATTCAATTCACGTGACAAACTAAATATTGTATATAATTTGTTAAGTTGGATCCAACATGGTATGATATTTAATCTATATTATTGGCAATAAATAATCAATTGTCGGTATAACGTCTAATAGAAAATTTAGGACACGATCAAGTTAGTAGTTAGTGTGACATAATGCTTGATGTCTAATTGTATTTTGATACCAAATTATCAAATTTAATGTATAATCACATCATACAGATATAATGTGACTACAAATTATATAAAATATTAAATAAAATTCTACGAATATTAATTTGTTTTTCGATAATTTTCTTTTACATTTCATAATATATTATCAAATAGCCATTTTATCCTATTTGAAAACTCTAAATAAAATTTTTTATATATAATTTATGATTATATAAAAAAAGGAAATAATTTATTTCATTTGATACATTAAAATATAAATTTCTTTAGACAGAAAAAATATCTAAATAGATTTTGAAAATGGTCATAAATTTCACTTTTTTGCTTTATTCTAATAAAATTATTTAAGATATTATAATCTTTATACGTGTTAACTAAAATTTTGATACTTGATAATATTAGTGATAAAACTATATTTAAAACTCGATAAAATATAATTATAATTAGGGGTGTGCAGAACCGGCCCGGTATCAAAGAACCGGACCGGAACCGGCCTTTCGGTACCGGGACCGGTACATGTATATGTAGCACCGGACCGGACCCGGTCCAGTGCTATAGGGACCGGTTCTACCCGGTACCGGTCCACGGTACCAGGTACCATTGAACCGGTACCGGGTAGAACCGGGATTTCAGATCCCGTCCCTCCCTCCCGAGTCCCAGTCCCCTCCCGAGTCCCAGTCCCCTCCCGAATCCCGTCCCTCCCTCCCGATTCCCAGTCCCCTCCCGAGT
>CM039470.1:4768705-4818995 GCA_022433065.1 Begonia loranthoides
AGAGTGCGCCTTAAAGTCGGACGCTACCAAACCTTTTCGTTAAATTCGTTATATAAAATTCTTTATTTAATAAAAATGCGGAAGCGTAAATAAATTTTTTTTTGAAACTTAGCGGAAGCATAAATGATTTGTTTAAAACAAATAATAACAATTAATAAAATATTACTTTAAAATTACAGCTCTTTCCTCTTTACTTTAATTTGCCAACCAGCTGCAAGTCTCGCTCGTGCAAATCCTTCATCAGCTGCTCCTTAATCGGTTGGTCATTTGTTCCTTCGTACTTGTACCTACATCGCAAGTACTATCCTATGAGCCTAAAGCTCAGTAAGTGATATTTACCTATCATGCTACTATATGCTCATATTACGTATCTTTTAAATTATCGTTTCTTTTCTTTTCCTTATTTTCTTATCTTTTACATTTTCGTCATCATTTACGTTTTATTTATTGTCTTCGTTTCTTATGCTTTATTCATTATCTTCATCTTTTACATTTTTCTCATTGGCTTTATTCATCGTTTTCATCTTTTACCTCCGATATAGCAGCAATGGCATAATCCGAAAGTCTACTAATCATTGGTCGTTATGTCCTGGTAAATCCAAGGACCTTTACAACCTCGTGTCATATTGTTGCCTTTTTCTTTTTCTTTCACTTATTTATAGCTTATTATTCGTTTATTATTTGATTCGTTTAGTGATCGTTCTTTATCGTTATCTTCGTTCGTTTAATACTTTTTATGACTTAGGATTCGTATGTTATTCGTATTGTTTCGTTTGTTGTTCGTGAATGCATACAAACTTCTGAAAGCATAAATAAACATCGAAACGTGCTATGAAAGCGGTAAACAACGAAACATGCATTTAAATACTGTAAACAATGAAACATGCTTTTAAAGCTGTAAACAATTAAACATGCTGTAAAAACTGTAAACAACGAAGCATGCTAGGAAAGCGGTAAACAACAAAACATACATTTCCTAAACTTGCGATATAGGGTCCGAAGACCAAAATACATGCATATCACTTACCTCGATTCTTTAAGGCATTCACACTTAATCGTTATGTTTTTCCTCTTCTTTTAGTACCTTCACAATGCAGAACATTCAATCATTAATAGAGTTGTTTAATCTGCCTATTAAATCTTAGTGTCTTTCTACCCTAATCTCTCATTACTTAATAAAACCTGCTAAAAAGTACTACTTAGTTTAATAACTAATCTCCACATTCATCACTAATTATTTGCATGCCTTTATCCTATTTCCACAATATATTCATCTCATTAGTGCCTTCAAACCAAAACCAACCAATAATTGAATAATTCACATCACAACTAAGCACCGACATATTAATATTGATCCTAGCAATTGACAGAGATATCAACAACAACCACATAATACAAACCTACAACAAAGCTAGATCCAACGTAATACTTATACCGCAACATAAAACTTACTTCTTTTAATTGTTGAACCCAAACCGTACCGAAAATCAACAAAACTGAACCCGTTCTCCATCTTTGCTTCAACAATTCATTTCCTTTTAATTTCTAATTCCCCCAATTAATCTTTACCCTAATTATTCTCTAATAATTTCTTCTTCAATAATTTAATTAAATCCTTCAGTTAATTAAATTATTTTCAATCTCAATATAAATTCTCGATTTATTCTAATTATTACTTGATGACAATTGATGATTACGTCCTTGGTAATACCCCGATAATTATCCAATTAATTCTAAAATCTCCAATCTCACTTCAATTGTTTTTATTAAATTCCATATAAAAGTTCAAGGTATTACACATTAGAACTGTTGAAACATGAACGACAAACCAGAAAAGTGAGAAGTTTACTTACGTGAATCCACCCTATTGTAAGTAGCGATTTTTCCATTTGAACTTGGAAGTATTCTTCTTCGTTCAAGGCATAGCACTGCATACAAAGAAAGCAAAGAAAGGATGTGGACCAAGATAAAAACTTCTGAACTACTTAATGTAACATAACGTAATTCTCACCGTGCTTGTCGTCCCTTCTTGCTCGGGAAGATGATCTCAATGCTGTTGTACTCATTGTGAACTGTTGAATCCTAGGACACTGTAGCTCGCTTCTTCGGGGCGGGCTTAGATGGATTCTTGCATACCCATAGCTCTTCAACTTTGTTGAGCCCCAATCGGTCCACTTTCAATTTGTTGTAAACGTCGGTGGCTTTCTCTTCAATTCTCGGCTCCTCATCCAAGATCGGTAACCCGTAATGCTCAACAATCCTTTGAATGAGCCAATTGAATGACAGACTCTTGGCCGGGTTTCTAATATTTTCATGCGATATTTCAAACTCTAATAACCCTAAATGATTTAATGCATATAATTAAAATATCAATAACATATATATGCAATAATGTAAAGAGTAAGGGTTAGAGAAGTGCACATAATGTTTGTTTACGCAGTTCGGCAAACTCGCCTACGTCCGCGCTCCAAGTTTCACTTGGAGATACACTAATTAATTGGCTTACGGGTGCCAATAAAACCGTTTACAAATTGACTATTAGACGGGGCGTCACCCTTGACTAATTCTAAGGTCGTCAACCTTTGACTCTTATAGGACGTCACCCTAAACTTGACTATTGCGGGGCGTCACCCAATGATTGAACTTACGGGCGTTCAATCTAGCCTATTCGGGTTGTCACCCTCAATGATGAATTCTTAGAGAATCACCCTTTCCAACCAAGCACAATATAATTCGAAAATTTAAACCAGAATCTAGCTAATCCGAATTCTCCCAAATATAACTCGCAAATTTGAAATAGGGAGAATTTGATATACAACAATAGCTCACAGGGATTAGAATCGCGTATTAAATTCGGCAGGGCTTCGCCACAATTCCTGGTTCGTTAGTTATGGAGAGCTTGGAGTGATCCTCTATTTATAGACACTGCCACTGCCGCTTCCAGACGTCCTCAGCGTCCGCATCTATCGTCCACATGACCATTGGAGTTTTCTCGTTGAAAATATAGTCGTTGTGCAGAAATCTGGGCATTTGCGGACGCCATTCTCATCGTCCGCTACGTCCGCATCTATCATCCCCGTCTTCCATAGAACAGAACATATTCAAATCGGACGCCATTCCCTTTTGTCCGCATCGTCCGGTTCGTCCGCATCTTCACAGATTTGTTGGGGACGCCAAACCATCGTCCTCTTCTTTGCTTCAAGTCCGCACTTCTGAAGGGTTGCGAACGCCATTTCACCGTCTGCGTCGTCCGCATGGCATCGTCCGCGTCATCCATCAAAATGGACAGATTCATATCGGATGCCAAACTTTGCGTCCGCCGAGTCCACCGCGTCCTCAACTTCATAGCCTACTTCATAGTTTCACAAAATGTTTCCTCTAAGTCATTCGAACCTTCCATTCTCTTGCATAGACTTAGAGAACTACATTAAACATTCTCAATACCCTTGATCAAGGGTATTCTCAATTTAATCGATAAACATGATATATAAGAATTCAATGTATAAACAACTTTTGTACTTTATTAAATTTCACATCATCTAGATCATATAGTCTAAACAATCTCCCTTATTGATGATGTCCAAAACATATAAAGTTGTTTATATCCAAACCTAAGCATGTGCCACAAATATTGCATTTATTTGATTTACTCAATTAAGTTATGCAATTTATCCACCAATTAATCCAAGCCACATGCTACTAAAATACAACTTATTGATTTACTAAATTAACACACAATTTAGTCATCATCAAAATAAAACTTAGCCTAACAAAAAGGCTAACAGTACATTGACTCAAAATCACATAGTCAATGTTCACTTTCTTTCTGGTGAACACCTTCTCCAACAAATAGAGATCTATGCTGCTAACATGGTCTCGATATCCATCTTGAGGCAAAATGGTGTGCGTCATGATAATGTGGATCACTCGGGCTATGACACTCAAGTCATTGGACTTTGGGCTTCTTGTATGCTCTAATCTCAGGATCACGGTGCAACAATCCAATCACTGTCAGACCTTTTCCTTGCCTGCTGAAAGGTGTCTCTTGAGACACGTGGTAATAGTGCTCGCTTGGTCACTCCATCGAACATCCAAGCGGTATGTTAATATTGTTGGGAGTTAGCCTCAACTCCCGTCCAAACTGTTGGTTTTTAGATTCCCTCGCACGGCGGAATTACCAATGTTCATAACAATGGTAACGTACGTAACCTATGTATCATGAAAAATAATTTTAACATGAATATAAAACAGATCGTTGTTATAATATATTAATAATAATAATATGTATTTAAAAATTCTTGTTTAGATCTAATCTAAAAGATGAAGAATATTACCTTTATAGCTTACTTCACACGAGTACAAAATCAACCTTCGATCTTCTCCGCCAATTCTGCTCACCTCAAATAAGCACGTGTGGGCGTGATGAACGAAATAAGATCACAATCAATTTATGATAGATCATATTCTCAATACACGAGACGATCTATTTGGATTTAGAAAACACTTCTCTTAAGCCAACATAGAAGACACAAATTTTGCTATCAAAATGAATTACTTAATTTCAAAGACTTCAACCTTTTAACCTAATGAGGTTGGACCTTTATTTATAATGGTATTTCTCCATAATGGCCACTATGACATTTAGAGAAAAAACACTACATATTCCTCATTAAAGTTACAATTGATTTAATACATTTATAAAAATATTACCATAGTTTAACACTTGGCACTATAACATTAACTCAAATTTGACATTAACTCAAATTTGACAAAATTCATTTTAAAAACTATTTTCAAAAGTTACTTTATATTTGTTAATTAATTAAATAATCAATAATTCAATTATTTTATTTAATGAAATATAACAAACATATTAACTATGACAACTTTTGTCATTTTATCTTAATTAATTGAATAATCAATAATTCAATTATTTTATTTAATGAAAAATAATAAACTTATTATTGAGTGTATTAAATAATTAATTTATAATTAATTATTTAATCTTCTTTGTTCATTTTTCTATTATTCGAATAATGATATAAGGTGACGAATGGACCGATGGACGTATAGTTTTAAGTTCCAATAATATTTTGTTTAATTAATATAAACTCTTTATATTAATTAACATAATTATTAACTCTAAAGTAATTCCACTAAATACTTAGAGTTGCACTCTTCAAAACTATAAAGTATATTTACTCTAAGTAATGTCCATTGATATAGTCATTACATATGTATTAACCCTCTATTTAGATTCGCAATAGAGCTAGGTTTATAATCCGTAGCCTCTCATATTACATCTTTATCCTTGACTACCATTAGTTCTTGATTGAATAATTAATTCATAACGATTATGAATTGCGCGCTAATTATTCAATCATTGAACTAACAAACAAGGGAATCTATAGAAATGGATTTCATTGTATCAATATTAACATTCTCAGTTATTCATTTTAATTAACTCCCAAAATACAAGATGTACGAATCGTAACTCGTACAAAAATTTGCCGAGTAAATCAAAAAATAAATTAAGATAAAATAAGAGTTTGTTAAATGCAACGAATTAAAATCATGCATATATGACCATTATTATGATAAAATTATTGTTCTATATTTAACGAAAATTATCATAACAATATAATTTTATCTGGTCCAGTCCTATATAATCATATTATATTAAACATATTTATCTTATGTCACTACATATATAGTCGGGATATGACTATACATTCTTAATGAGATAAACTATGTTTATGATATGAACTATTTGAAGATTCCATACTTCAAATATAAGTCATGGATATATTTTGCTTATTACTCTTTATATTTTATCTCATATATATACAATATATATGTTAATATAAAGTTAGCATAAATAACCAAAAGAATTTTCTATGAATTTTATAAAACATAATATAAAATGTTAACATAATATCAATCAATATAAATTTATTTATATATTATAAAATTGTTCTATTATATTTGCTTGTTGGGCACATTACTCCCAACACAAACAAGTAAGTCTGAACCTCTAATGGTTGGGTGGATAGTTCTAAATTTGCATAAAACAGTTTGACAATCTACTCACAGTAACTTCCACTCAATCGGTACAAACTGGCTAAACCAGCCCCCTCAAACAATTCGTCAATTTCATATTCAGCCAATGACTCAAAGTTCACTCTTCTAGAAACAATAATTGAATGGTGTTTAACATCGGCTTCATATCGTTCCTTTGCATCGGCTATCTTGAAGAGTGGACAGTGGAACCTCGCTGCAATGGGTTTGAAATGGACTAATGCACCTGGTGCCTGTCGTTGTTGAGGCTAAGGTTGAGATTGAGATTGTACTTCAACCTCGACTTGTGTAACAGGGGCAACCACGGGTCCTCCAACTTCAACTGCTGGTGCTCCATCTTGCACCGCAGCAGGTACATTGCCATGTAACTGACCTACGAGCTCGGTTGCAATCCAACTTCGTTCACAACCGGAGTCCGTTGTTTCTGATCGTGGCCGCTGCGAAGCCTGAGAGGGCCACCATTTCACTAGAGCGATATTTTCTTTGCACGGGTATCGATTAAATAGTGTGGAACAAAGGTCTGAGAGTATGAATGTTCGCCGAGGATAACGTAGTTTGCGGTGAACTCGCCAGAGCGCACAGTCGAGTCTTATATAGTAGGGCACAGGAATGCAGAACGACACATGATGACCCGCAGTGAATCATTTCGTAGTCAATCTACAATAGATTGTGTCCAAATCCGCGGCGAAATGTTTGTATTAGAAAGTTATTTTTAAAAATGTCGTTCTGCGACGGAACGAAATCAATACGTTTTCATTCTACCGTGAAACGAAATTAATATATTTAACAGTAAACATGAAAGCGATGTTTACTATAACTATTTTTCAAATTTTAATAATTAATTTATTAATAAAAATAATTTAGTAGTTGACTTGTGAACACAAGTGTTCATTTATCATTTTCCCGCAATGATATGATAATGTTTAAATAATCTAAAATTCGTTAATTTAATCAAACCCTCTAACGAATGTCAAGGGAACCAAAAGGCAAAAGTTAGAGAGAGGAGAGATTTGACACGTGGCATTATGTTAATGGGTGTAGGAATTTGTTTGCAGCCTTTTGATCTTACCCTACTTTGAATATCAACGTCATAGGTCACTTAATGCAGCGGCCACGTTAGTCATGCCCATTTGCAAGCTAAGAGCATGCTAAACTCCCAATTAATTAATCCAAATTATGCTCTAATTATATAATTAAGGTAAAATAATCCCTGAATCCAGAGGTTCAACAAACATCTTTAAGAGTTTTTGAATAAAATATGCAATGAATTCTCAATCACGAATCGATAGAAGCAGCAGCTACAACTAATCTATCCACCGGGAGGTGGACGGACAAGACTTGTGATCGAGCAGGACGGGACCAAGATTTGTATTTTAACAATCGTCAATGAAGAGCATCCAACGTTAAGCTAAAAATTACGGGTCCACGTCAAAATTGTAAGCATCACCTAAAATTGGGCGGCCTTGAGCTTTGGTCCACCCCGAGGCCGGTCGTGCATGATCTCAGATCCGACCAAGGCTGGCTAGACCTGCTGATGAGGTTAACTTCTCCATCATCGAGCAAGGAGACTGCATGCGGGGGCTCCCTAGTCGACGAGTCTTGAGATATGAGCTTGATGGCAATAGCTACAACTAATATATAATGAGAGAATGATATCTTAATTGAACATGATGATACTTACAATCAATGAAGCAACAGAACAATTTGAGAGCTAGAATTTAACGGTTTGAAGGGAAGAACAAACATAAAATTTCAATCACATTTGATTTGATCCTTCTCTTCTTCAATCAACATTTACTTACATTGACCCAATATCGGACTCAAGTCGTTTAATAGATGCAACCCCGTCCGAACCGTCCATCCATCCAATCAATTACCTCCCATAAATCCCGAAATTAGAGCATTCGTTGTTTACTGGAGAAGTTCATCGTCCTCGTTCTGCAATTGCTTCAGGTGCCTTTTTGCGTACGTGGTGATGAAAACGGTAGTGGCCACAGTTACGCAAAAGCCAACCACAGTGAAGACGATCTGCGGGGCCGAGAGGCCGTGCCGCTGGTTTGAGGCGTCGGCCAAAGTTCGTATTACGATGCCACTGCAGATATGCACCAAGAATACGACAAATTTCAGAATTATCCAACTCAAGAGGTTTCATCCGGTTGAGTTTGGTTTCGAATAAAGAAGAGAACAACAAAAATAGGCTCCACCCTTGAAACACGATGGAGATTCGAACAAGTAAATGTAAGGTCTAGAGTCACTTGAGATAAATCACGAACAATACTTTCGGTATTTCGACATGAACTCGTTATAGTGATCATTAAGAAGCTTCAACAATTACTTCTCTAGATTTCTTCAAATAATTTTTCACACTAGAAATCTGGTGTATATACAAGCAAATTTGACGTAAAAGAGTGGAAGCGGGAGAGGGAACTTACGTGTAGATTGCGACAAATATTTCAGGAATCAACCCGGTTAACGACCCCAAGAGGTATGGAGTATATCTAACGTTTGTAGCCACTGCACAATAGTTATATATGATATATGGGAATGGGGAAATCCGGATTAGCGTTACGGCTCGGTATTGATGGAACCAATTACCCTCACCGGCTGACCTTAAAACGGACGCCCTCTTTGGATACTTTTCTAACCACCCCTGCAAATAATATCACACATGATCAATCAAAGAAAGATTCAAAGACTAAAATAAAAGTGGATTCTTCGGGATCCTTCCTTTTTTCAAATGGAATGAGTAAAGATAAAATCAGACTGATTTTCCAAATGTTTTTCTGGATATTCTTCAAAGTCCCCGCTATTATGGGAACGGGAGAAGCAGTTGAACATGTCTGATTTTAACAATAATCAAGAAATTTTAACACTAAATTTTGTACTTACATGAATTTTGTGATAGAAGAGCGACCCAACAAAAAATGGAAGAGAAACGCCAATAACTGCCCCAGATATAATCAAGAGAAATCCATAGCCATAGCCGAAAGTCATGCCTGCCACCCACATCGAAGGCGTAGACGGCAAGAGAATAGTAGGAAATAAGGCAACCGACGAAAAAACCAGAATCGCTAGAACGGGATTGCTAAACGTCATTGTTTCCCAATTCAAAATCGGTATAATTCCCTGCAAAAAGCAAGAACTAGTGCTTCAAACAGCACATGAGCAATAAAGCAAGGATCAAATCCATCATGATTTTTCTTTTTCGTAAGAACACTAATCAAACTAGCTATCACCATATCCGCCTCAAATTAGCTGACATGAATCAACATTGATCGGATCATCTCAAATCACAATAAGTGTGACTGATCGAAATCCATCTATAACTATGAGAATTACTTTCATTGCATTATATATTTTGTATTTCCCTTTCGATGGTTTATCTGATAAAGCCTCCACAAAGACCGCCATTGCCGATTGTGTCCTTCGACACCATTATCGAACAATACAGCGAGCTCATTACACCTTACAAGCTTGAATGGTGGCCCCGTAAAGCTGTATACTTCAAAATTCTTCTTTGTGTAGCACGATTGATATTCACATTTCTCAAATAATTTTAACTTGTACATAGTACACAAGAAAACCCCATTGATTTAATCAAAAGAAGTATACAGGCAGCCCATACATTAGCCCCAATTGCATTTCAACACAACCAAAAAGCAAAAATTCAGAAATCTGTACAATAAATGCGAAGATTTTCATAATCAAAACCACAAATTTGATCTAATTGAACAGCAATACCAACCTTGTCCATGAGAAAGGGGCCGACCCATTTGATGCAAACCACAGCCAATAATCCCAAAAATAAAAACAACACGACCAGCCTAAACCAGAGCCACACAGCCCCGGCAATCGTTGCCGGAGAAGAAGAAGGCTCGGTCACCCCAACATACTCCTCTTCTGCATGCGAATCATCAGGGCTTTCCCCCAATTTGACATAATCCCCATTGTCGCCGTCCCCTTCTATTCTCAGCCTCAGCTCCGGGACCACATCTCCTCCCCCATTACTCTCTCCCTCGCAATAAGTCATTGACATTGAAATTCTCTACCACCTCGTCCGAAAATAATCGTTTTACAGATTCATGATCAGAAATCTGTGAAAATCGCAAAATCTGGAGAGAGAAAGAGAAAGAGAGCGAGAGAAAGAACGCAACGCTAGAATAGTGGGGCAAGCACGGAGGACGAGAAAGGGACAGGGGAACAGAAACTGGGAGACTGGTGGATGGAAGAAGACAATCAAGAACAACTAAAAAAATTAACCCAAAATTCAGAGGGTAGAGCGTTTATATAGAAATTAATAATCCCTTGTTTTGCTGTTAATCAAGATTTCTCGCCGTTGCTTCATCGAGGCGAAAATCTGGAGCGAAGAAAACAGCTGTAGTGCGTTTACTGGTTCTCTTCTTCACCACCGCGGTTACTCCCACAACTTTTAAGATTCGAGTTACCGAGTCTGTGGATTCTCGAGATGACTCGCTGCCATGGATTTCAGCAGCTGTCCATCCTGAGACGCAGTGTCTGCAAATCAACGATGGGGATCTATTGTTCACTTTGTAAGAGAAAATGAATACATGGTAGGTTACTCAAGACAACGTTATTTATTGTTATTTGATTCCAACAAGATTAAGATATTAATTACCTAAATTTTATGGACTTTACTTGTAATCACAGAATTAGGAAATATTATAGCTAAGGAAATTAACAAAACACACTCTAAACTATTAAATCAACGATAAGTAATTTTGTGAATAACTAAAACCTCGAACTCTGATAAATAAACGGCGCAAACTTTGAAGTCATATTTTTCGTTAAAAAATTTAAATTTCTTAAAACAATCTACCATGTATCTGATACTGAATATTAGTTTCTTCAGCATAATCCAAGGGTGAAGCATGACCTCAATTTCAACCTTAAGCACGACTAGTATTTCGATTATTTTATTTTCAACATGTATCATATTGTTTATGCTCAACAGTATTCAGAACTGAATCAACGAAAGATAGGTATGAAACTGATATTAAAAATTGTTCTATTATTGTATCTAAAAGAATATATTTTGATACATTGACTGATATAAGGTTGTGTTTCTCTACTATCCTGACTTTTCATAACGATATTTAATAAAGGTAATTGGGAAATAATTGGGGGTAATCAGATTAATTGGATAATTATCGGAGTATTACAAAAAACGTAATCGATAGATTATAATTTAGGGGATTTATTGGATGATAATTAGGGTTAAATTAATGAGGTATTATTGTAGGATAGTTAATTAAAGGAGAATATGTGCAAAATGTATTATGGAGCATTTCGGTCGAGGCTGCGGTCGATGCCGGCCGCGGTCGAGCAACTCGACCAAAATGTGTGGCATAATACATTTTGAGTTTTCGGTCGCACCAGGGTCGAAGGCGCGATCGAGAAACTTGACCGGAATATGTTACAGATTAGAAAGTGGGATTTCGGTTGAATGACCGGTCGAGGTTGCGATTGTGAAAATCAACTGGGATAAAACAAAAGGGAGAAATAAGAGATGAACCGGTTTGGTTGGTTCGGCTTGGTCTGGAAATAAATGAGTAGCCCAATTCTTGACTGAAAGGAGAAAAGAATGTGGGATTAGTTGGAATTAAAAAGTAAGAGGATGATTAAATGAGGATTAAGTGAATAATCAAAATAAAGGAAATTAAAAGGGGAGTGATGGGCTGAACCAATTTCGCTTGTGAACCGGTTTATGCTGGTTTGCTGGTCTGGTTTGGAAATCAAAAGAGGGGGAAGAAATTAGGTTGGCCCGTGGCCAAATTGCAGAAAGAGATCGAGAGAGGAGGGGAGAGTGCGAGGGAGGCGATGGAGAGCTCGACTTCGGTCGAGGCTCCTTCGCAGCGTCATGCGCTGTCCGGCGCAGAGAGCGACGTGCAATTTTGGGCGAGCGTGACGGCGATGAGGTAGCAACCAACGCGAAGGAATGGCAGAGGCAGGGGTGACAATTCACGTGGAGTGGCTGGGGGCTCGCCGTCCGGCCTGTGGTTCAGTCCAACCCATCGGCTGCGTCCCACTGGTTCTTGCCTGGGGGTAGAGATGTTAAACGAGCCAGCCCGTGGGCTCGACCCGCTACAGTGACGAGCCTGCCTGGCCTTAGCCAGGGCGATGGATAGAGCCGAGAACGATATTTTGGGCTCGCGAGCCTGTGGAAGATCGAGCCAGGCGAGCCAGCCCGCCTCCCCCAAGAGGAGGAGCTAGAGATGGCTAACGTAACTCATCGTCTTCCAGAAGCGAAGGCAGAGAAACAGGCGGAGGTGGCGGAGTAGAAGTGAGAGATTTGAAGTTGACTCTCCAGTGTGCTTTAGAGAAGTAACACCCAAGCACAGAAAGCGGCTCTGATTTAGCCGCAGAGGGAGTAACGGCGGTGGGAGTGTTAATGGTGAGGTAGACGACCAAGGGGAAGTAAAGAACGAGAGCCGAAACGATGGAAAGAGGGATGGGAGAGAGCATGGCTATCTCCTCTGGCGTGTGAAAGCAGAAACAGAGAGAGGATTCAAGGAGGAGCTAATCAGAAAATCAGGAGGAGAAAGCGAATAAAGCAAACAACTTTAGGTTTCTTTTTGGCAAAAAAGAAGGATTTGGTGAGGCTGCACAATCAATGGCAAGGCATGGGCAACAACCCGAGCCTAACGAGCGATGGAGATTTCTTTATTTCACCGACGGTAAATCTTTATAGATAGATAATTCTCTTAATTTTTAATGGTTTTGAACGTTTGACGACCGTTTTCCATCATTTTTTTGTGATGCACAAGTAAGAGAGATTGTTTTTTCCATTCAGTGCATATTAGAGCAGATTCGGGCAGAAAAACGTGCGGAGCTTCACGGTTTTGAATTGTGTAAGGGAAATTGGAGGACTTAGAAGTGTTTTTAGGCCTCGAAAGTGGGACAAGCTGTCTTTGGCAGCTTACATGTGCGTAGATCTCGAAACATTATGCGAAATAAAAAAAAATTCGTCCAACTCGGTCAACTGAGCACAAAGTTATGGCATTCCAAAGTTTTTGAATAAACGATCTCATTTTTTTCTGCCTAAATCTGCTCTAATATGCACCGAATGAAAAAAAGACCTCTACTACCTATGCATCGCAAAAAAAATGAAGGAAAATGAGACTTCAAGCGTCCAAAACCGTTGAAAATTGAGAAAATTATCGATCTGTAAATATTCATCGTCGCACTAAGTGAAAGAAAATAATTTCCTTTTTATCAATGCGCACGGTTCGTCGTCAATCCACCACGGTTCGTCCTCAATCCACTGTGATTCGTCGTCAAGCCTCTGCGGTTTGTCGTCAAGCCATCGCAGTTCTTCGTCAATCCGCCGTGGTTGTAGTAAAGCCGCCACGGATCGCCATCAATCCGCTGCGGTTCATCATTAAAGAGTTTAACGGCAAATATGACAGTGATGCTATCAGCAACGTTTTTTTATATTTCAATGGTTAATTTGTTAGCAAAAAAAATATGATAGTTGGTTTGTCACTAATACAACAATACGATAATTGGTTTTTCATTTTTCCTAAAAATTGTTTTGAACTATTTTAAAAGTCATTTAAGCTTATGGTAATGTTGAATGATATTTATATTATATTTTATGTTAGAATGTACATCTAACAATAATAAATAAAGAAAACCAAATATTAGATGTTGTTTTCCATATATGTAAATACATTTATTTTATACCTATAATTCATCAAATAAAATAAAAGTTTGTACAAGTATGTGTGTGTCTATATATATATATATATATATATATATATATATATATATATATATAATTGATTGCCATATTTTATAATGAAACAACCTCAAAATCAAGTAGATAAGAAGTTAGAGTAAGAATAGGATGATTAAAGACTAGATTTTAGGTAATACTATAACTTTAGTAAGATATGACTATTTAATGTTATTTTACAATAATATTATATCATAATGTTGCTTAAAAAGCTTAGGAGCCAATAATATGTCATCTTAAATCAATTTTAAGAGATTAAATTGATAGTCTTGTTAGCTTCAATAACCTAAAACATCATCGAATTAAGATTTTCACGTATTCAAAGAATCAGACAGAATTTTTGAAAATAAATAATAATAATATACCTATATTTTTTCCATAGTTTTATTAGAAAATATAATTGCTTTCAAGAAAATAAATCAATTTCTATAATCTTAAAAGCAAATTAAATTATTTTAAAGCATTTTATTCTAGAATAAAGTAAGTATTTAAATTAATTAAACCTTAGTTATATAATCTAAATCCATGTTTTGTCGGAACAAAGCTAGATCTATCAAGTCAAGGTTTCCTAATTATGGTTGTTGACCGATTCTTAATCCTCTATATAATTACCCACCCCCCAAGCTCATCACTCAATCATCAATAATCTAGATTTCTTCAGTTTTCTCCACCGAAATTCTCTGCTTTTTTTTCTTCTGCGACGGTCGAAGATGATGTCAGATCAGAACGAAGAGAGAACAAGCCACCAACCTTCAGACCCGAAGCTTTGTGAAAACAGATGCGGCTTCTACGGATCTCCGGCCACCATGAATCTCTGCTCCAAGTGCTTCGGACAATTACAGCGCAAAGATTTTTCTGAAGTCTTCACTGGAAAATCTCCGAAGCTTCTCTCATCGATCTTGCCTGGTAATGATAACAATAATAATCATGCAACGGTGAGTACAGGATGTCCAGAAGAAACCCTCGTCGGAGTTCCTCCTGCGACTTCTCAGACGCGGTGCAAGAGATGTAACAAGAAAATGAGATTAAACAGGTTTGAGTGCAGATGCGGGGGTACTTTCTGCGCGAGCCACCGGCATCGGGAAGAACATGATTGTCCGTTCAACATTAAAGCAGTTGGCCGGGAGACGATTGCAAAGAATAATCCTTCAATGCAGGCTGATAAACTTCAGAGAATATGAGCATTCTGCAGTTTCAGTTTAGTCAAAGGTCAAACTTTACGCATAGTTTATAGTTTATACTAAAGTTTACGATGTTCTTAGTTTAGTTATACTTGTTTTCTTGGTCATGGACAAATCACTTAAGGCATGTTTGTCCATACACAAAAAAAATTGCTTATATATCAATCGTTACCATGACTTTGTTATTGAATTTAAATATAATTAAACTTAATTAAAGCATTTAGATCAAATTGCAGAAATTGATCGAAATACATCAGGCCATTGTTATTGAAATCGGAAACAGCTGCTTTTACTCCTCTGAAGAATCTCTTCTAACCCTTTTAATCTCGAATTAATGGTGTACGTTCTTTAAGAATTGAGATTACAGAATTAGGGGAGCTTCAGTGGTAATATATTCCTATTTATATAAACTTCTCCCATCAAGAAGTGACAATGTTAAGGGGTGCAATGTATGGGTAGTTTCCAGAAAGGAAACTGTCTGGAAAACTAAACCATAACATATTGTGGACGGTTACAATCCAATGTAACTGCCAACATTAACCCTAAAAAATTTTTTACCAATTGGGGATGAAATAAAACTTATACACTTACTCCAATATCACACTCAAACATTATGAGATTCTGATTCCATTATTTGGTCTTTAACCCAAGAAGCCCTCACAAGAATGAGTTCATCCTATTCTTTACCTAAAAAGAGCAATTCGGGTTTATCCTTAATTCTATACTATAATGTTACCTCATAATATGACATTAAGTAATTAATGTAACTAATATTTTATTTTAATTATTAAATTAATTAATGAGTGACATGTAAACATTACGTTATGAGGTAAAATTAGAATGTAGAATTAGAAGGTAAACCTAATATTACCTTTTTTTTAACAGTTCCAAAAAATGGAAATTTTTTTTTGATATTTTCATATATTAAATATTCATGCTTAATGAATGGTATTTTTAAAGCTTTTGAGTTCAAAATATGTATCAATACTGCAACCATACACTTTCTTTTGATAATAAATAATTTTGAGAGGGTTTTTTATTATTATTTTTACAATATGTGGAGTCTTCATATGCTCTTCATACAATATTATCCGCTTTGTGTTGAAATTCACACAGTTTTATTCTTGACGTTAGCCCAAAACACGTTGTACTAGGTAGGAAGGAGAACTCTACTTATAAACTATTCACTTTTCACTCCCCCTAGCGATGTGGGATTGTGCACCTCCAGCTGAATGAGTTGATCCCTCACAATTAACAGTATCTTAGGTCGTCATTATCTTCCCAGGGCGAGTTGCCACACAATGTATATTAAAGTTCGATAACTTAAATTCTTTTGAGTAAAACCAATGAACTCACATTACAGATTTTTTTTAGAATTTTGCTTTATTATAAGTACATATCAACTTGAGTCACAAAAATCACAGTTGTAATTTAATTTTCATATAGTGAATGCCACCCATGTAATTTCACGTGAAATATCGATATTCTATTTTTTTAATTTTTTTTAATTTATTGTTCGATTTTAACCATTGATATCATAGTTTTGATTTGAGAGTTTCTTAATTTTGTGTTTCATAATTTGTGCAAACATTTAAATCTTTGGTTCCGCCATGCCACGAGACAATTTTCTTTTAATTTGAAAAATAAAATCCATGTGCATCATCCTCGGCGAAGTAAAAGGAAGAAGACAAGGGTTGCCAGAAGCCCAAGCCGCCGTTTATCCTGCATTTTTCCATCGCCAGTAGTAGTCTCCTCAACCACTTGCTGACGAAGATGCACAAGAGACAGTTGTTTCCTGTTCAAGCGCAAAGATCAGAGTTAAATTCAGCAACTAATTTAAGAAACATTTAAACTCTGATGATGTTATCTTCAAATTTTACAAAGCATCATCTAAACTTGTAATATGACCTGTCATATTAAATATGTCCTTGAAAATTCTTTATAATTCCATAATCGTTATCTTACTATAACAAAATATTGAATCTCGATTCAAAAATGAAAGATCTACTTCAAATATCTCATTACCCAAAAACACATTATTCAACAAAATATATGATCCAAAAAATCGTTTTAATAAATATTCATCCCAAAAATTAAAGCGGAAAATCACGGATATCAAAATATTCTAAAAGATATCTCCAAAATTAAAATATTTCTATGATAACTAATTAATTAGCCTCAAAATCAAATTGCTATATTTGAATTTCAAACGAAAATAATTTCCAAGATTAATATATTCTCGCGATTCCAAATCTTCTATAAATCATCAAATTTATTCTCCCAAAAAGTCTTCCAAAAATCCTAAGGATTTTCAATAATTTTTATTTTTGGCAAAAATTCAATTTTGTAAAGGACATTCTCGTGATAACCCCAATCAAACAACTTGACAGGGAGAACAAAGAACAATGATGCAAATCTATGGTGACTAATGATAAATAAAACACTTACTAATGACGAACTTGTTGCTCGAAAGGACAACAAATTCGACAAACTTAAAATATGAAAAAATAAAAACTTTCACGACAAGCGAAACAACCGTTTCTAATGAATTGAACAGTAGAGAAAAACAAATTTTATGACCAAGACAAATGACTGATAGAACAATTTTTCCTCTTTTTTTTTCTTTTTCTTTTTCTTAAAAAGTTGTAATTTTTTGAAAATTACAAAAACCTTGTTTTATGCGGAATGACAGAGAGAATTGATGTTTCAATGAATTTCGAAACCCGGATTATATAATCTCTCTCCCAACCATATTTTGATACCACTTGTTAGAGATCGAACAATAAGTGATAACCGAAAAAAAAAATGATGTGGAATAACAGATTTACGTGGAAAAACTCTTTTGAAAAAAAAAATTACGAGTAAAGAAATAAATATACTATAAAGATTAAAATTCAACTAAGAGTTTTACAACTCTAACTTACATGAATTTATAGAAAAAAAATAAAACACTAAATGAGATCTATATGTTGAGTTATGAAGTCTAATTTTATTGTTTAGGGTATTTTGGTAAATTCACCCTGTTTTCATAACCCTATTTCTTTAGGTATATAAAGATGTAATTAGGGTTTTGAAGGTTATGTCTGAGAGAGTGAGAGAGAAACAGTGAGAGAGAAATAGTGAGATCTGTTAGCGGCCAGTGGACGTAGCTCTCAAACTGAGAGTGAATCATTATAAACTGTATGTTTTCTATTTTCAGTTTTTCTTGATCAATCGTTTCGATACAAATCGGATTAGAGCGTCTAATCTCAACACCCTCTAATCCCAACAACTGGTATCAGAGCTTCAGGTTGAAGTGGTTTCGATAATCAGGGATTGATTTGTCGAAAGTATCGAAGGATTCTGAAAATCGAGGTTTTTCAATCTATCGGAGGAAGAACGGTTTTGTGATTTGATTTTGGAAAAGGAAATTGAAAAAGAAAAACAAAAAAGACGCTACCCGCTTGCTGCCCGAAGACCCGCGTCTCCATCTTCTCCAGAAGCCCTAGCCGCTGTTTCTTCTCTGGCAACGATCCAGCGCCGAAGACGAACAGCAGCGAAGTCCCAATCCGAAGCGCCGTCAGTCAAGTCGTCGGTTGTCGATTGTAGGTCGTCTATCCAGAACGCTGCGAAGAACAGATCTCAGCGATTGAAGAACATAACCGCAGCGAAGAGCAGCGAATCGTCGAGCGACGAAAACCCGAGCCGCCGTCCGTCGATCTAGAACAAGGAGCGACGTCGACCAACTCCCCCGCGCCGTCGGTCATTTCGAACAGAGGAAGCTCGCCGCCGATCAGTCCGCCGGTCGCCGACGAATCACCGTTAAACAGTCCAGCCGATTGAAAATCAGGGGAAATTTTTGGGTTTGATAAATTCTGAATTTTTTGGGTTGGAGATTGATCAAAAAATTGGATTTTTTGTGATTTGCAGGGTGATAAATTTTTTGGTGAAAATTTGGCTGGGTTTGGATAGTTGCATTTGAATATTGAATTATTCAGGAATATTTGAGGCCGATATTGTGGGTATTGATAAAATGACAGGTGAAGACAGTACATACGACATTAGTAAATTTGATGGGATTGATTATGCTTTCTGGAGAATGCAGATTGAATATTACTTGTATGGAAAGAAGCTTCATATCCCGTTGAGTGAGAAACCGGAAAAATGGAAGATGCTTAATAGAATCTTCTTGATAGACAGGTTTTGGGAGTCTTTCGATTGACGCTAACCAAAAGCGTTGTTCACAACGTTGCAAAGGAAAAGACCATCGCAAGGATTAATGAAAGCGTTATCTGATATGTACGAGAAACCATCTGCAAATAATAAGGTGCATCTGATGAAGAAATTGTTCAATCTGAAAATGACTGAAGGGACTTCTGTAACAGCTCATCTGAACGAATTTAATACAGTGGTAAATCAGTTGAATTCTGTAGAGATCGACTTTGGGGATGAGGTACGTGCCCTAATTTTACTGGCATCTTTACCAAATAGTTGGGAGCCTATGAGAGCAGCAGTCAGTAATTCAATTGGAAGCTCAAAGTTGGTATTTACTAATGTGAGGGATCGAATTCTAGCCGAGGAAGTTCAAAAAATTGATTCTGGTGAAACATCGACGAGCTCAGCATTGAATGTGGAAAACAGATGGCGAAATAGTAATAGGAATTCTAATCGGGGCAGAAGCATATCAAAGTCGAGAAATGGAAGGGGTCATTCCAAATCTGGGAGAAAATTTGAGTGCTGGAATTGTGGCAAGCAGGGTCACATCAAAATGGACTCCAAAGCACCGAAGAAGAACAGTATTGACAAAAGTGATGGAGCAAATGCAGCAACTGAGGAAAACACAGACGCGTTGATTCTTTCAGTCGATAGCCCAATAGACTCATGGGTTTTGGACTCGAGAGCATCTTTTCATACCACGACACACAAAGAATTACTTGAAAATTATGTAGCTGAAAATCATGGAAAAGTTTATCTTGCAGATGGTGAGCCACTGGATATTGTTGGTATCGGGGATATAAAATTAAAGACAACAAACGGGTCAGTTTGGAGTATCAGTAAAGTGGGACATGTTCCGGGTTTGATGTGAAACTTGATATCAGTGGGACAGCTTGATAGTGAGGGTTACCACGTCACTTTCAGGACCATTGTTTGGAAGGTAACTAAGGGAGCAATGGTCGTTGCTTGAGGTCAGAAAACAGGAACCCTATACATGACATATACATGCAGAGATACAATTGCAAATGTTGACAGTCAAAGCAACACAGATTTATGGCATTGCAGGTTGGGCCATATGAGCGAGAAAGGAATGAAAACTCTTGTCAATAGTGGTCAAATTCCAGAGTTAAAGTCTGTTGAGCATCAGTTATGTGAGAGCTGCATTCTTGGTAAGCAGAAGCGTGTCAGTTTCTTAAAGGTTGGGAAAGAGCCAAAGAAGAAGAGACTTGAATTAGTGCACACCGACTTGTGGGGACTCGCAGAAGTTTCCTCTCTTGGTGGATCAGTCTATTATGTGACTTTCATAAATGATTCAACAAGAAAGGTATGGGTCTATTTTTTAAAGAATAAATCTGATGTTTTCAGTGTGTTCAAAAAGTGGAAGGCCCTGGTCGAAAATGAAACGAACCTGAAGGTGAAATGTATAAGATCTGACAATGGAGGTGAGTATATAGATGCAGATTTTAAAGAATATTGTGCTGTAAATGGAATCAANGATGCAGATTTTAAAGAATATTGTGCTGTAAATGGAATCAAGATGGTGAAGACCATTCCTCAAATGCCTCAAGAAAATGGAGTAGCTGAGAGGATGAACAGAACATTGAATGAGCGTGCAAGGAACATGAGATTGCATGCTAGATTACCTAAAATTTTTTGGGCAGAAGCAGTTAGCACAGCAGCATTCTTGATCAATAGAGGACCCTCCGTACCTTTGAATTTTAAATTTCCAGAAGAAGCTTGGAGCAGAAAAAATGTCGATTTTTCCGTCATGAGAGTATTTGGCAGTTTATCTTATATTCACGCTGATGATTCAAATAGAAGCAAACTTGATCCGAAATCTCAGAAGTGTTTTTTCATTGGCTATGGTGACTCCGAGATTGGTTATCGTTTCTGGGATAATCAAAATCGAAAGATCATACGCAGTAGGAATGTCATCTTCAACGAGAAGGTTCTCTACAAAGATGAAGTTGGTAACACTTCAAACAGTGGGAGTTCAGTATTGAAAGAGTCTATTGTGGTCAACTTCAAAGATTTTTCAGGAGAAGATACTCCGACTAGAAAAGAAGATCAGAGTATTATTGAAGAAAAAATTGATGAGAATACGGCTCCAGAAGAAAATGTGCAAACGCAGATTATAGAACCAAGACGATCATCCAGAACTAGCAAACCAACTCAGAGATGGTCCCCGTCTCTAAATTATATTTTGTTTACTGACAGAGGTGAACCAGGATGTTATGAGGAAGTCAAACAGTCAGATGATTTTTGAGTGGGAGGCAGCCATGAAAGATGAAATGGACTCACTGAAGTCAAATGAAACCTGGAAATTGACTAAGTTGCTGAAGGGAAAGAAAGCACTGCATAACAAGTGGGTTTACCGGATTAAAGAAGAACCCGATGGAAGCAAGAGATTTAAAGCTAGATTAGTTGTCAAAGATTTCAGCAGAAAGAAGGCATTGACACTACACTGAGATCTTCTCACCAGTGGTGAAGCTGACGACGATCAGAACTGTTTTGAGTTTGGTTGTGAAAGAAGATCTTCATTTGCAGCAAATGGACATGAAAACTGTTTTCCTTCACGGCAGTTTAGATGAAGAAATCTACATGCATCAACCACAAGGTTTTGAGGTGAAGGGGAAAGAGGAGTTTGTGTGTAAACTTCATAAAAGTTTGTACGGTTTGAAACAGGCTCCAAGACAGTGGTACAAGAGATTTGACAGCTTCATGAACAGTAAGAAATTCGTGAGATGTGAAGCTGATCACTGTTGCTACATTAAAAGGTTTGATACTTCCTACATTATACTGCTTCTTTATGTTGATGATATGTTAATTGCTGGAGCAAGCTTGAGTGAGATTGACAGGCTGAAGAGGGAGTTATCTAAAGAATTTGCTATGAAGGATTTGGGTGCTGCAAAACAAATTCTTGGAATGAGAATATTCAGGGATAGAGGTGTTCTCAAACTTTCTCAAGAAGACTATGTGAATAAAGTTCTTAGCAGGTTCAACATGCAGAATGTGAAACCAGTTACCACACCTTTGGCTAGTCACTTCAAACTATCTAAAGATCAATCACCGTCGACCGAGGAAGAGAGGAGCTACATGACCAGAGTTTCATATGCCTTTGCCATTGGTAGTCTTATGTATGCGATGGTTTGTACACGGCCAAATATTGCACATGCAGTGGGAGTTGTCAGCAGGTGTATGAGTAATCCAGGAAAACAGCATTGGGAAGCCGTAAAATGGATCTTGCGATACTTGAAGGGAAGCTCAGGGTTTGCTTTATGTTTTCAGAAGTCATATTCTAGTTTGGATGGATATGTTGATGCTGATAATGGTGGTGATATTGATAGCAGTAAAAGCAGGACTGGATATGTTTACACTCTTGGTAGTACCGCAATCAGTTGGGTCTCGAGGCTTCAAGATGTAGTTGCTCTTTCTAGTTGTGAAGCAGAGTACATTGCAGTGACAGAAGCCGCGAAGGAGATGATGTGGTTACAGTCTTTTCTACGAGAATTAGGCCAAAACTACGATGGGAGTAAATTGCACTGTGACAGCCAGAGTGCCATCCTTTTGGCAAAGAACCCAGTTTATCATGGCAAGACAAAGCACATACAGGTGCGCTATTATTTTATCAGATCCATTTTAGAAGATGGTGTGTTGGCACTTGAGAAGATATCAGGGAGTCGAAATCCAGTTGACATGTTGACGAAAGTTGTGACTAGTGAGAAGCTGAAGTTGTGCGCAACTTCAGTTGGACTTCTTGGATGAGATATGTGCATGATGCCGCTGCAGATGGAGAGATGATGTGATTAGTCTCCAAGTGGGAGATTGTTGAGTTATGAAGTCTAATTTTATTGTTTAGGGTATTTTGGTAAATTCACCCTGTTTTCATTACCCTATATCTTTAGGTATATAAAGATGTAATTAGGGTTTTGAAGGTTATGTCTGAGAGAGTGAGAGAGAAACAGTGAGGGTGAGGCAAAACCAAGAAACAATTTCTGTAACTCTGTTTTGATCATAGTGAGATCTATTAACGGCCAGTGGACGTAGCTCTCAAACTGAGAGTGAACTACTATAAACTGTGTGTTTTCTATTTTCTGTTTTTCTTGATCAATCGTTTCGATACAAGTCGGATTAGAGCGTCTAATCTCAACACCCTCTAATCCCAACACTATAATATGCACCTACCTGCCTGACTCAATAGAATTCGGATCACACCAATTTTTTACAGAAACTCTAAGACTTCTGTTATTTTTTGGTTGTTTTATTCTAATATTGTTTTAGCCAACCTTTTTAGATTATTTTCAATAGGAATTTCATCTTCGACCTTTTGAATTCTAATAATTTATTTAAATATGTGATTTTGAACTAAATATTTGGTTGATGATTGTGATTTTCAGTGAAAGAATTTGAATTTTTTTTTTGTTGTTTGGCTTTATTTTGGGTGATTGTTTGATATTTTTGTTATGGTTTGACATTTTTGTAACAATAGTAGAAGTGTTGAGGGTTTGAAGGATGCATTTGTTATGGATTTTGATGACGCTTTGTTAGAATTTGATCATCTTGGTTTAAATGTTGCTTAGACTTGGTCAGTGGAATTTGGAATTCTTCTTCGAGGGTTTTGTGGAAGAAATGGCAATATGTTCAAAATTTGAAAATTTGTTCTCTTTTCTTTAGAAATTTTGTCAATGTGAGGATTATTAGAATTTGATGATCTGAATTTTCTTTAATCCGATTGAAAAGCCTGCGTTCTAGATTTCTTTAATGGAATTCGTATCAAGGTCAAAATTGTTAAAATGCGATGACCTGAATTCTTTTGGTTGAACAACGAATCCGCATTACAATTCTCATTTATGGTTTTACTTTACTTATAAATATATAGAAATTCATTTACAAAATTTGTCGTTGCATTTTTGTAATACCTCGAATTTTGGTTATATTAACCCTAAGAAGATAATGTTAATAATTAAGAATAATTAGAGTTATGTTAGGTGATTATAGTATTTAATTAGGATATGGTGGTTTATGGTTTAGAAAATTGTTAAGCGAGGTTATAGGAGGAATCAATTGATCAAGTGGTCACCGCGAAAATGGCAGTGGCGTATAAGTAGATTGGCAATGTTGGAAGCAGTCGATCGTCCACTATGTTGGTGATCGACCAGTAATTCTCAGAATTGTGAAACTGTAGGTTTTGTGGTAGATCACGGGAAGGAGGTGATCGACCGATTTTCTCGAAAATTGTTCAAAATGAATTCTTGTGATCGATCGTCTCCATGAAGCTGATCAACCAGGAATGCATAACGTCGCCTAAAAGTTTAGAGCTATTGTATTCTAATTGGATGTCGCTTTAAAATACAATATTTGAATAAAAGAAAAATTGGGTCGTTACAATTTCAATATTTATACAATGAGTTTGTTCTATACAAGTGACTTTTTTTGTCAAAAAAAATTTCACATTAAATATTAATGTTAGGTTTCTTAATTTATTTTGCACTTCATTGTTCCATCTTTTGAGATCACGAATGACCTAAAATTATGGGTGAAAATCGGTTTGGTTCGAACTGAATAACCGAACTGAATGATTTTACTCAGATCGGTTTGGTTTTAAAAGGCAAAAAAATTGAATTTAAAACCGAACCAAATATAATCGAAATTTTTGGTTCGGTTCTCGGTTTTAATGAAGAAAAACTGAGTAAAAGCGAACAGAACCAAAATAAACTTAAATCAACCCATTTAATATAATTCCAAGAATCAAATATTTACTACTACACTTTACAATTTTTCATAAATAATAAAATTATAATCTAATTATTTATATAATTCTAATTTATCGTGATGTAATATAAATATTTAAAATAATAAATTATATTAATTAACAAATAAATTATACATAAACGTCATACAAAATATTGTCTACACTATTTGAAAATTGAAAAATTCAAAAAATTCAAATTTTTTGATTTTTTCAAAAATCGAATTGAGAAAAACCAAAAATCGAGATTCGATTTTTTATTGGTTTTTCAATAGATTCAGTTTTGTTTTGGTTTTTTATTTTTAAAACCGAACTAAATTGGTTCGGTTTCATTTTACTATAAAACCGAACCGACTCCACCCTTACCTAAAATAAATTGCAAATTTTAATTTCCATGATAAATAATAGGAGGACATAAATATTCAAATAAAAATTAGGGTAAATGACAAATCAACCATCGCGGTTTGTGGTCAATGATAAGTCAACCACTTTGGTATTTTTTCTAACAATTTAACCACTGACATATGGGAAAATGACAAAAGCAACATCGAGGTAATGTTTTTCGTTAACAAATTGACGAGACACCGTCTCAAGATATCGCAATTTTTGCGGTGTCTCACAGCGCAAGACACCACTCCGATCGCCAATGTCATCAAGGAGACGACGAAGACGACAAACTTCGCAGCTTGAGCGTTCCTAGCCCTGAGTTTGTTTGAAACTCTCACACCCAGTTATCACCACCAATATCATCAAGTTCCAAAATTGCAAACTACCATTAATATCAAAGTTTTATAAATTGTTCGAATCACACACAGATCACCAGAAACCTTGCTATGAAAGTGCGGTGTCTTCGAATTTGAACGTCTTTCTTTCTAGAAGTTAACTTGTTAAAAAAAATATCATAGTAATTGATTTATTATTGATCACAAACCACGATAGTTGATTTATTATTTACCATAAAAATTATTATTTATAATATTTTACAATGCGAAAGAAAATCATGCACTTTTATAAAAGTATTAAATGTTGAGCATGATTGCAACAGAGGGTCCATCTGATAGATTTTTTGAGGCCCTCATCTGATATTTATTGACAAAGTTTATCACAAAATTCTTAAAAAGGGTAGAAAAAGTAACAATTGTTTTATCAGATAAAGTATTTAAAAAATATATTTTTTAGATCAAATTTCAAAATACCCACACCCCTTTTTGGCACAATTGAATTCAAGTTTTGATATATTAAATTAGTTTATTAATTTTTAATTAAAGCTTTTGTTTTTGGGTGTTCAATCTCTTGCTACCTTTTCCCTTTTGCTTTTATTTTGCCTCTCCTTTTACTAAAGCCTAGTTTGAAATTTCAAAACAAGTTTGCTCTATCTCAAAACTACCCTTTTTCTAAGAACAATTTACACTTTTAATGAAATTTTATAATTAAATTTAACAATATTTAGCCATGGCAAATAAGTAATTTAAACAATCCAATTATTAAATTATAAATAATTCATTGGAAAGTCAGGACAATAATTGTTTATTATTTTCAGTCTAGGAAGTTGGTTGTTGGTGAAGGATAAATGATAATAAATCATTCTCTTTGTTCCCAAATAGCAACAAATAAAAACCTTATTATTTTTCTATTTGAGAATTTATTAACAACATTTTTTTATATAATTATTTCTTTTCTTTTTATTTAACCATTAAATTAAAGTTTCTTTATTTTAAGATAAAAAATAATTAATTAGTTTTTGAGTTTTATTCCCTTTTTCATCAATTTTTTTTTAAAACAACGAAAAAACGATGCGTCTTTAAGTGGAGCAAGAATTAATGAAACCATGTGTTGAAACGACACATGGAGGAATATCCGATGAGTCGTCTTGCTTGTCAAACGTGAAAGATCAGTTCACTAATATCAACCCATAGAGCAAATCGAACAATATGATATATCAGTGTATTTGTATTATTTATTTTGCGATGATCTTAAGTTACAAAAAAAAAAAGAAAATTATTAAGAATGTGATTCATATATATATATAATTGACTATTAATAAATTTATAACAAAATTAAATGCGAGAGAGATGATGGTTTTATCTATTTTTAAAATAATAATTACAATTGAAATTAAAAATATTGGACAAACGTTAATTTTGATTGACTTTATATTGCTGTTCATAATAAATATTTATAAATTTAAGGGTAGTTGACTAAAATAAATTATGAATTATATCTTCCTTAATAAACCAAATCTTAAATAAATTTTTTTAATAATTAAAATCCTGAACTATAATAAATGAACGAGACAAATCTTATATTTACATTTTTCGTTAAAAAGTATCTCCCGACGCAGACCTCCATATTAAAAATAGTAGATGTCTGCTCCCTATGAGTGATATCCTTCCTATTATTAACGTTCACAAATTAACGCAAGTCTTTCATAAGGAGCGAACGTTCGTTATTTTAGTATGGACATTTATGTCTATGTAAATGCGAATACGTTGACGTCATTTCTATTAACGTTAACAAATTAACGGATGTCCTTTCTAAGGAGCGAACGCCTGCTATTTTAGTAAAAACGTTAACATCTATGTAAATGTGAAGACACAAATTTTTTACCTATTAACGTTCATAGATTAACGAATGTCATTCTTATGAAGCGAACGTCATTCTTATGAAGCGAATGCCTACCATTTTAGTACAAATGTTCGTGTCTATGTAAATGTGAAGACGCAGACGTCCCTTATTAACGTTAACAGATTAACAAATATTCTTCATCGGGAGCAGACGTTTGCCATTTTAATATAGACATCTGCATCTATATAAATGCGAAGACGCAGACGTCCGTCATGTAAGTACTGGGGTATACATGGATGTTCTCCAAACACTATATCCTTGAACGTGACTGTGAAATTTACCTTATTTATTTTCCTTTGTTTTAAGTTTTAATTGTTGGAAAAATTAGTTTAAGGTTTAGTTTGTTACCAACTCCATAGTTTTTTTTTTTAATTACTCTAAAATCTAATATCAAGTTAGTAAATTGGTTGGTGTTAATTAATATAAAAATCATTCGTCTAGTTTGGTAAATGGGAAGGGTATTCTGGTACTTTCCAGTTAAAGAGAAGTCAATATGAAAAAGATGACTGCGGGAGCCGTGGGGTCCGTCACGCTGCGTGGACCCTACCACCGGTCTTTCTCCTTCGAATGCTCGCCATGTTTTTGCAGCTGAGCTATGATGGTTAAGGCCGAATCCTCCCGAAGTAATCTGGTTCACGTTTCTACACGATTAAGGGCCACTTCCACTTGCTATCTTTACACTTTCTCTCCCTCTCCTTTTTCTCTCTCTAGCTTTGAGCTTCGTTTTCGACGTTTGGGTTGTTTTGAGATCTCTCCTGGCTGACCAAATTTTCTTCTCTCGGAAGCGAATGGGGGGAAGTCTTCACTTTTCTCGTGAACCCATCTTTTTGAAGTTTCTTTTTCAGTGATCATGGCCACTTCCGGTGGTGTTAGTCGTAGAAATGGCAGTTCACGGAACTCTCTCAGGGTGGATAAGCCTCTGTCTGTTAACTCGAACGCTAAGTCTGCCCTTAAAACGAAGAATTTTTCTAATTCCGTGACTCGTCGCAGCTGTCCGGCCTCTCTTGGCGGTGCCAATGGAGCTGCAAAGGATGACGATGGAGGTTAGTTTGCTGGTTGTGTTCGTCTCTTTAATTTTTAATCCATCTCTGCTTACTGCTGAAATCTTTTTTACTCTTAATATACTTAATGCTTAGTTCAAGAGCAGTTTTGCATAGAAGGTTCATTTTTATTAATTTCATCTTCAAGTGAACAGTGCTCTATTATGGGTCTTCTGCTTCATCCCGTTTGCATTTTTTTTCTTATTTCTGGAGTGGGAAGTGCTTAGCCGTTTCGCAGAGGAATGAACATGTAATTCAGTTGATAACCAGAAGTTTTGGTATTTTTTTCTGTGATTAATTTGGTCTGACGTTTATATTATATGAATTCGGAATTGCTTTCTCCATTTGCATCAAACACCTCCGGACGAAATTCCTTTTTTTGGCTAGCTGTTATTTGAAGAAATTACTGTAAATTCTTACATTTTGAACTGTTGATCTATCTTTTTAAGCGGAGTTTGTTCTTTTTCACTGTCAGGATCTCTAACTTCTGTATTTCCGTCATACAATTTTTTTTTTTAGTTTCTGACTTCTACAGCTAAACTTATATTGGAATTCACCTTCTTTTCTTTTCTCTATCATGGAGGAGTCAAAATTTAAGAGTTTAATTCTTCTGTTCATATTCACAAGCAACTGTTTATTCTCGGATGCAGTGACAGGAAGAGTTCGAGTAGCTGTCAGATTGCGACCTCGTAATGCAGAGGAAATTGCAGCAGATGCTGATTTTGCAGATTGTGTTGAATTACAACCAGAGGTAGTATGGCATGGCACCATAATTATCATAGGGAAATATACTTTCAGCCTATTTTATAATAACAATGCACTAATACAATGAGCACACCTTTATGGTTCATCTCAGCTTAAAAGGTTGAAACTTCGGAAGAACAACTGGGACTCAGACACTTACGAATTTGACGGAGTGCTAACTGAGTTTGCATCACAGAAACGCGTCTATGAAGTTGTGGCAAAGCCGGTTGTGGAGGTGTCTTCCTCAACTGCTAGTTTTCCATTATTGTCTTAGTTGAAAATGACAGATTCAATATGACAAACTTATGATAATTAAAAAGTAGAGAATTCTTATTGGTCATTGCAAGGACTTGCTTATGAAATAGTCACAGGAATTTTATTTTCAAAATAATAAAAGTGGAGTTTTTTTTTTTGCTTTATTATTTTGGTCAAACCTCCTTCATTTAACATACAATTGTGCTATTCTAGAGTGTGCTGGATGGGTATAATGGGACGGTAATGGCATATGGACAGACTGGTACTGGTAAAACATATACTCTTGGCAGGATTGGAGAATCAGACATGGCTGATCGTGGAATTATGGTGCGGGCTATGGAAGACATTTTGGCAGATGTTTCCTTTGAAACAGATTCTGTCACAGTTTCCTATTTTCAGGTTATTTGTCTTATCAGAATATAAGTAATATTATCTTTTTCGAGTATTGTCTCCGATTTTCTAATGGGTGTTTGATTTCATAGCTGGTTCAATTTAGTTCAACAAAATGATTTATTTGAGTTGGTAAGCAATATTGTTGTTCTTCTAAAATTAGTGTTTGAATGCAGCTTTATATGGAGACAATCCAGGACCTCCTAAATCCTGCAAATGATAATATTTCATTTTCAGAAGACCCAAAAACTGGAGATGTTTCGATTCCTGGCGCTTCCCTTGTTGAAATAACGGATCAACAGACCTTTTTGGAACTCCTTAGAATAGGAGAAGTTCACCGCTTTGCTGCAAATACAAAATTAAATACTGAATCTTCACGCAGTCATGCGATTTTGATGGTGAGACCCTGGATATTCCTTGGCAAGTGTCCTATGAAAAGTTAGGCGCTTATGGCTGTCATTTTACAGGTCTATGTAAAACGTTCGGTCAAGGATAGTGATCAGATTCATTCAGGCGAAATTTATGATGGGTCCCGTCAGTTCAAATCTTTCAAACCTCCAATTGTTCGAAAGGCAAAGTTAGTAGTGGTGGATCTTGCTGGTTCAGAGCGAATTGATAAATCAGGTCTGCACAGAAGATAAATAGGAATTCTTGTACTTCCTCTTCTTCATTTTTCAAGCAAATTGAGATATTTGATATGAATAAGAGCTTTGTTTTATCAATCTGGATTGACACTTCTCAGGAAGTGAGGGGCATACACTTGAGGAAGCCAAATCTATAAATCTTTCTTTAAGTGCATTGGGGAAGTGCATAAATGCTCTAGCTGAGAATAGTGCGCATATTCCTGTTCGGGATTCAAAGCTTACAAGATTGCTTCGAGATTCCTTTGGGGGTAAGATCTTAATACTATTTTACATTATGTAACTCATAAATCCTCTAATTCATCAAGTTAAGAAACATTTTTTTATGTTGAGATGAAATCACACTTTTTGTGATGCTCATCTTCTTCTTCTTTTTTGTTGTTTCTTGAAATGTAAATTGTTTTTAACCGTAATATAACCCTCTAACGCAACAAGAAGAATTAGGAGCAAATGAAAGAGAAAATAAGAAATGAGCGCCGAGAGTTTTACTAAAAGCTGACTGAGAGAAGTAGGCTATTATCCGAATTCCAAACTCAAATCCTTTCAAAAGAAGATTGAAGCAAAAGGATATTATAGATGCCTCATTTTCTTGTTTTCGTGCTGCGAAATTCTAAAAGTATCTGCTGACATCGAGATAAATCTTAACCAACTTTATAACAGGCACAGCAAGGACTTCCCTGGTTATTACGATTGGTCCATCACCACGTCATCGAGGAGAAACAGCCAGTACAATTATGTTTGGGCAGCGAGTACGTCTAAAGTGGTTATATTTAATTAATAAAAATACTACCAAATGTGCTTCTTGATTGATGTCTATAGTATTTTTATACTTGAAAGCCTGTGTGCTTGAATCTTAGCTGTTACAAAATCAACATTTGGATGATTTTTTTACATGGAGACCTGTTTTTTTTTTTCAGAATTATGTAATTCAGTTTGATTTGAACATTTGCATGATTCAAGAATTTGTACTTGTCATAGGCGATGAAGGTTGAAAATATGTTAAAAATAAAGGAGGAGTTTGATTATAAAAGTCTATCAAGAAGGCTAGACATACAATTGGACAAACTCATCGCTGAACAAGAAAGGCAGAGGAAAGCTTTTGAGGATGAAATTGAAAGAAAAACCATGGCAGCTCAAAATCAGATTTTGGAGGTAGAAAGAAACTATGCAAACGCACTAGAGGTTAGTGCTCCTATGAAAATGTTGTTTTATCCATTCATCTCAAATTTATCTTCTTTTGCCCCGTGATCCTTGATTCTGATATTTATCTTCAGACTTAATCTTAGTTTTGTCATTGAAAAACCCATTTTGCATTCACATGGTTGCCATCTGGAAGAATATATTTATGTGGAGTACAAAGTTTGTTTTAATTGAAAGGAAACTTATTTGTCTTGTGTAACGTTTTCAATCCTCCCATTACAATATTATCTACTTTGAGCCGAATTCCGCACGGTGTTATTCTTATGGTTAGCCTAAAACTCATAGTAATAGGTAAAGAGGAGAATGCTATATATAAACCATGCATTTTTCACTCTCCCAAACCATATGAGATTGTGTACCTTCACTAATATAGGTCGGACCCTCACTTGGGTCATCTTTGACTTATACAGGGCGGACTGCTACATCTTGTTAATAAACCGGTTGCATTTGACCATGGAGTTAACAAATTTTGTTTGACTAAGTTTCATGATGTGCTTTTCTTAATGGAGTATGAAATTAATATAAGTTTATTCTGTAGAAAGAGAGACTGAAGTATCAGAATGACTATATGGAATCAATAAGGAAGCTAGAAGAAAAATTGATGACGAATCAGCGAAAGCATGAGAATGACAACACGAAGAACGGGTTCAAAGATGATAACTCTTACATGGTATGTCATGGAGGCGTCTGACTTTCAATTATGCAAAGTGCTGTATGCTGTCACTTCAAACTTCAGAAAATTACACAATTACCTTTCAGCTTTTTTCCTTTTTCCATTTTGTTACCCCTTTCTCTCCTCTTTCCTCTCCCTGCTAGATGTATCGTATAAAAAGTATCCAAAGAGGCTATAAAAGATTTCTTTGGTCACCCATTATATTATTTTCTTTGACGAAAAATCCAATGTAGACAAAAAATTGCGGTCAGATTTAGCTTTAACACTGATATAACTTCCTGCCAGATGATGAGAAGTGAAATGGCGTAGTTAGCTAACTTGTAACTGCGTTAAGTATTCTTTCTAATACGTGTTCCATTTTTTGTTGTGATATACAGAATCCTAACGTGTCCGCCATTAAGGAACTAGCCAAGCTAAAAGAGTTGCTTCAGAAAGAAAATCTACTACGAAATGTGGCCGAAAAGGAAATTAACGATCTTAAAAGTCAATTAGAACAACTGAAAAGGTCTGAGGTATGTTTTTTGCCTTTGCAAGGACATTGTTTTGAATATGATCTCAGAAAACCACTCCTCCCCTTCAAGAAAAATGTGTCCCTAAGTTGGGTTTCCTTTTATGTCTTAGGCATCTGGAAATTCAGAGATCTTAAAGCTTCGCGAGATGCTGGAACATGAGACAAATTCGAAAGAGAAACTTGAAGGAGAAATAGCGGTGCTTCGCAGTCAGTTGTTGAACTTGAGTTTGAGAGCTGATGAGGTATTTTCTTTGAGGATTTTTCTTAGGAGTCTGAAAGCATTCTGAATTCTTGTCATTCTTTCCATCTGTAGTTTCCTTTTATTATTGTATCAGATTTGTTGAAGCAATCATTCTTTCTCATTTATATTAATGTAACGTCCATCATCAGTGCTCTTAGTACAATATTGTTCATTTTGTACTGAATCCCTCAATGTTTTGTTCTTGGAGTTAGCCCAAAATGCATTATACTAGGTAGAGAGAAGAACTCTACTTCTAAACCATGTATTTTCTACTTTCTCAAAGCGATGTGGGATTGTACATCCCCATTGATATGGGTCGGATCCTCACATGGGTCATCCTGACCTTCACAGGGTGGACTGTCACAATTAAGCTTGAACAAATAATGTTTTTTTTTTTCCTTTTTGATGATATTATAGTTGAACAATTGAATTTCTCATTAAGAATCTTAAACATGAATTGTATTTGTTGTTGTGTAGACAAGAAGACGAGTCAATAGTGGAGAGCCGGGAGCTCTAGATGCTTTGATGTCTCAAGCTAGGCAGACACTTGAGAAAGATTCTGGAAATGGTGATAGAAATTCAATGGAAAAACTCTTCGAACAAGGTCAGGGTTACTTCCAGCTCTGGTTGTGACTTGTTTTGTCTCTTCTTTTTGTGTTTAAAGTTTTCGATCCAACTGTTACAGTGGGACTGCAGAAAATCCTTTCATTGTTGGAAGCAGAAGATTCTGACGTGGGAGTCCATGCTGTGAAAGTAGTTGCAAATCTAGCTGCTGAAGGTATTATAATATATTTTTTCCCATTTGAATCTTCCCTAATTTACTATATCTAATGCAAAAGTTAACTCCAACTTGCAGAAACAAATCAGCAGAAGATTGTCGAAGCCGGTGGGCTCACGTCATTGTTAAGACTTCTTAAAATCTCCGAGGACGAGAACATTCATAGAGTAGCTGCCGGTGCTATTGCCAATCTGGCCATGAATGGTAAGAGCACCCCCTTATTGTTTCGATGATCTTCCCTCACAAATTTGCTAACTAAGGCTAGTTTTTCTCTACTTCCTACCAGAAACTACCCAGGAGCTGATAATGTCTCAAGGTGGCATTGGTTTGCTGTCCGTGGCGGCTGCCAATGCCAAGGATCCCCAAACCCTTCGAATGGTTGCCGGAGCTATTGCCAATCTTTGTGGAAATGGTACCATCTTGACGTTTCTACTCTTCTGTTTGACTTTTTATCTGATTTGGAAACTAAAATTTCTATGATGTCATTGCATACTCAAGAATGCCATTCATTATCCAGGTAAATTACAAACAAAGCTGAGCAGCGAAGGTGGCATCAAGGCGTTGCTCGGAATGGTCAGATGCAGACATCTCGAGGTTCTCGCTCAAGTTGCTCGTGGAATCGCAAATTTCGCAAAGTGCGAGTCAAGAGCACCTACAAAAGGCAACCCTTTTTTTGCTTGTTCTAGTCATTCCTAAAAGTACTGGTTTGTTGCCAATATAACATTATAATGCAAGAGTTTAATGTTTATGTTTTCAACATGGGCACAGCGAGTAAGATGAGGAGGTCTCTCTTGATTGAAGATGGAGCACTTCCCTGGATTATCCAGAATGCCAATAACGAAGCCTCGCCAATTAGACGCCATATCGAACTCGCTCTATGCCACTTGGCGCAAAACGGTTTGTTCTTTTCTACTTTTACGCACTTAGACGAGTATTAGGATTTGTTTTTGATATTTTAAGGAAAATCCTTTAAAAAAAACATATTTTGAGAAGATTAAGGATTACCATTTTGGCAGAAATGAATGCGAAAGACATGGTTGGCGGAGGTGCAGTGTGGGAGCTAGTTCGTTTAGCTCGAGAATGTTCCCGAGAAGACATAAGAACTCTCGCCCTTCGATCACTGACTTCTAGCCCTGCTTTCACAGCCGAAGCAAGGAGACTAATGATTGATTATTATTGAGTTAGCGATCGATCGATAATCCAAGTAAATTCTTTGAGCTTGGTATTGCAAGGTTTTTTTGAACTGTTTGATCATTTTTAGATGCATTGTAGTTTGTAATTAGCTTATTGATTGACTCAATCAGCAAGTATATAGTATTGATTGAGTCATTGTAGTTTGTAATATTTACTGATATTTCTCGGTTTTTCGTACTTGTTTAAATCATAATCGTTCACTTAGGACAAAGCATAATGATCAGGCCTAATATGAGTGTCTTTTACTATGACTAATGTTACATTTACACTTTAATTTTATATCATAACGTGATATTTATATTACACCCTAATAATTCTATTAATAAATAAATGACACAAATTTTATCGTCTTTGTATAAAATTAAAGTGCAAATCTAGCATTCTTTTTTCACTATAAAATATTATCTGTTTTAGGTTAAAATTTACACATTTTTGTTATTAAGTCTTATCTAAAAACTCATCTTGTTAGTAAAGAGAGAATACTCTACTTATGTATTAATACCAAAGAAGTAAAATATAATATACATAATGTGTGGGGTATCAAAATTTATTATTCCCAATTATATGTAGATTTGAGATTCATTCTCAATAAATCTTCCCAAATTAAACTCAATTACACTCTACGTAGATAATTATTTCCCAATCCCTGATTCACTGAAATAATCAACCCTAAATCAAAGATTTATTCTAAAATCTAGCATAAGGAAATGAATCACGTTAAGAAAACTTTTTTAAAACAACATTAAATCTGACATTCGATTTGAATCAAATTCACAAATTCTTTATAAGAAAAGAACTAAGGATCTCTTCCTATAGATTAAGTTGATTCGTGAAGGAGAAATTCACAAGAGTTTCACCGCACAATCATCCTAGCTTTGTAGAATTCCAAAACTTCCTTCTTCTCCGATAAGAAAATCATTGAAAGCATCCACAAAAAATACCATCAACATCGAGAACCAACACACTCTGATCACACCAACCACCGTAATCTGTCTAGACTCGACCAAAATCCACTGAGGAAGCATTATCACCGCCCCTGAACGACCAACAAAACTTTTCTCAGATGCTTGCATGCTTTTCTCCTTGACCAAAATCTTCAACCATTCTCGGACGAACCATCACCGACAACCAGTAAAGGACTACATTGACAAAGAGAAATATCTCTGTCATCACACATGATGAAGAAGAAGAAGAACAAAGGAGGAGGATGAGAGGAAAATAAGGGAATCAGGCCCTTATTTTGAACCGATTCGACATCAATGGTCTAGCTGAACCTGAATCAGTCCAGTCGAACTAGAACCGATCCAACTAAACCATACATGACTATGTTAAACTCGAATCATTCCAAATTGAACTACATTGCTCTCGAATCGTTAAAGTCAATTCAAATCATTCCAAAAGTCGTCCAAGTTGACCAAATCCAACTTTAGTAGACCTAGGATTTTATAAGCAAGGAATTTCTGCCTATATATTGCAAAAGAGATTTTTCCTAAGATCTAAAAGGGAATTTAACCACAATAGTTTATTTATGCAAAAAAGATTACTCGAAAGCTTGGAAAACCCTTAAAACCATATCCTCTCAGCATCCAAGTAAGTAATACACTATTTTTTAACATTTTGGTCGTAGGCCTATATCACAAAACATATTATGCAAGTTATTTTCTTTATACTTAATATATTATTTATTTTGATATTTTACTTGAACACATGATTAGACATTGATATGGAAATATAGAAAGATAAAATTTATAGGATATAATCTATGCGGGTTTGAATGTATGAAAATGATAGAATTGGCAGAAAACATGGTCACTTTAGATGGCTAATGCAACCTCATGATGGTAAGATTTTTTTGGTTGTCTGGAAGCCTGAACATATTGAAAATATGAGATGACTGATGAAACTTTATGAAGGTAAGAAATTGCTAGTTTTTTTAACGCCTAAACACATGGTAAGATTGGAATAAGAATTCAAACAGTATGTAACTTTTTACGCATGAAATTTGATAACGCATGCAGTTAATTCACATATGCATGCATTTTTACTTATTAGGTTTATCTCATAATTAGTTTTGTGATGTATATGAATTTTTATCCGAGGAGAAACTGACGCTGATCGAAGATCTTTCAGAGGCAAGTGAACACAAAGAGAAGAGTATTGAAAATATGATAGTTGGGTCAGAATAATAAATTTACATTATGTTTTAGTCTTAATTTCATTTTTAATAAATATGAACTCTCTTTAGTGTTTTAGCCAACAGCATATAAATGATATTTCATATTTAATTTCGTAAGCAATTGAATTTTCAATAAACTCTGTGTTAATATAGATGAATTTTTAAATTAACTTTATTTAGTAATTTAATATTTTTAGACAGATATATTTCATATTAAATAAAGTTTATTTAATAGTTGACTAACATTGAATTAAATAGATAATTTCTAATTATTATAGTTAGTTTTTTAAAAAAAGCTTCCCGTTAATCCAACGATTCTATCAATTTTTGAGGATTAATGAGTTTTAGTAATTTAGAGTTTACAGCGACCTAATCAAATCTAATTTGTTCAATTTGGGTTGACGGCAAGACAGATTGTTCTCTAATCTGAACCCAAAAACACTTATTGTTATTATAGATAGAACACTTACGTATTAATTATGCAACTCACTTAATATCAATTACGTTTGATGCTGCTCTTGCCCTTGCATGAAGAGCTACGACCGGAAGGATCAACTTTCAACATTTGATCGAAAATTCGCAAAAAATTTACAAGTGAAAATTTTAAAATCTCAAATTTTACATGAAGCGTCGACACAAAAACAATGGAAAAATGATGATAATCGAAGAAAAATTCAAATGAAGATAGGAAAGAACAAAAATTAAGAGAAATCGTCCTCCAATCACAAAAATAATAGTGAGAGCAAAGTAGTATTGTACGTGTCAATTGTGGACACAAGATAGATGATTATATTACATTTTATCCTAAAGAGAAGATTCCTTTTAAATCTATAACACAACTGACAAAGCAGCTTTCAACGGCATGGCAAATGTCCAGTTTTTGACAGCAGAAGCTGTGAAAGTGGAAACAGTTTCAAAGAAGAACAGTTTTATTAAAATGATATAAATATCAGAAAAAAAGGACAGCCAGAAAGGGCTTCAACGCAGAGAATCTGGAAAGGGTTTGCACTAATTGTCCTCACACGAAGCTCAAACCCTACTTATACTTTCTGCAAATTTCTGGCTTTTTGATGGAAGTATTTATGTTGTTTGCCTCGAGAAAGAACTTGTTCAGAGCAGTGCACGTGTGACACCAAATTCCCAACGTGTTCATGTCTTAGCAAATGCAATGTGTTTATGTGCAGAAGGACCCTCATAAAATTTCTCTTAGAATAGAAAAATAGCCTGAAGCCCATCACTCCCAGTTTCTCTTATATGCATATATTGATTGTATACATAAGAATTTCATTACCATAGCTACCTAAGCACTCATCAAAAACTGCAATCTTTACTTATATTTCCATGATTTGATGATGAATTTGTATAAATCCTTGCTGAAAATGAGTTGTCCATTCATGGTATGATCCCAAACAGGATAAAAAATGAAACAAGCAAAATCAGCGAAGAAAGGAAAAAGATTGAAAAAGAAGATTTTAAGTTGATATTTGGGAAGAAGCAGAAAACAAAAACAAAGATGCAGACAATTTTTGACTCAAGTTCATAAGATTTACAGTCATATTCCTTGGCTTCAATCAATGGTTTAAAGCAAATTAGCTGATCCCTTGGAACACTTCTAATGAAAGGAAACGAATTTGAAAAGCTGAAGAAGAACCCAAATTTTTCTACCTAACCAGTCGGACAAAGAGTGAGATAAAGCAGAGATGTGAAAGAGAAGTGACCTAATTTTTTCTTGAAGAAATCATCATCTTGTTAGTACGGAGGACGACCAGTAGACCAGTAAGCTTCAGATGGTAATTGAATGGAGTTTAGAAGATTCGGAGGCATCCCATGAAATAAAGGCGGCTGATTCCCATCCGCCATTAATGGCGGAGCTTGGAGTGTCTGATTAACTGCACCAGGCGATCCAATTGAGCTTCCTTGGATAGGCAACGGCGGGGGTTCTTCATCGTCTTCAAGTGGAAGCCTCTCGTAGGCAGCGTTGCCAAACGAAGCAGCCATAATTACCACGGGACCGGCAGCAACCAGTTTCCCGACGACACTCCCTCCGACCACTTGCCCTTGCCCTCCGGCCAAATATATGGACAGCCCAGTAGCTGCCGGGGGAGCTGGAGGTGGTAGAAACGAGCCGGATAATGATAAGATCTCAAACCGGCCGTGTAAAGTAACGACAGCACCAGGAGAAGCCGGCTGCCGGATCGTGACGTTCGTCACCGTTCCGACGCCGCTCATAATGCAGACCCCCCTCTGTCTCCTGCGAGCAAAGGTGGAAACACTCTCGATGATGTCACATCCGTCAGTGACTTCTATAACATGGGTGCGTAGAGCGTTAGCGCTGTCTCTAGTGATGATTATAGGAGGTTTGGGTTTGTTTTTGGATCCGGCCGGTCTTCCTCGGGGTCGTCTAGACATTTCTGATCCCTCTCCGGAGAGGTCTTTGCTGCCATCTCCTCCAGTATCGCTATATTCGTCACGATCTCGTTTTTGGGTCTGGTTCAGTCCGCTGCTACTCCTTTGCTGGTCATGATCTGAATTTTGCTGTTGTTGAAGTTGAAGAAATTCGTGTTGCTGTTGGAGAAGATGGAAATCTCTGTTGTGAAAAGGAGGTGGAAGAGAATGGGAGTCCATACTTTATCTTTTAGTTTATTGATTCTCTCTCAGCACTCCCCTTCCTCGCCGCCACTGTATCGATACTCCAAAATTACTCAGGATGAAAGTAAACTCATACAGAAGGAGTAATAGTTTAGAGAGAACCCTTTTCAAGATTTCAATCCATAGTTTCAACTCATCATCTTCTGATAATCACAAAACGCAGAGAGAGAGAGAGAGAGAGGAGAAGAGAAAGAGAGAAATACAGAGAGAGAGAGAGAGAGAGAGAGAGAGAGAGAGAGAGAGAAACGACAACAAGAAGACTAATGGGTGTGTTTCTTTTCCTGTTGCCTTGCCTTCTTTTATCTTAGTTTAGTGAAGTAATTGAGATACAGAGTTTATATCTAGGCTTTAAACCATGAAAGGAGGTGGATTTTTGGTGCAATCCACCTAAAAAAAGAGCTGAATTTGCCATCTTTCTCGGGTCTCTAAACTGGGTTTTAGGGTAAAAGCTTGTAGTTTTGGTTTTAGTTTTTAGTTTGAGATGTTTGTTGTTTGATGAAATATTGGAAGAGGTGAAGAATATTAAGTAGGATAGGTTAAAAGGAAGTTTTCTATCTTCTGGGGTTTAGTGTTGGGTTAGGGTTAGATTCATAAAATAGGATTCAAGATGGCTTTGAATTCGGCAGAGCTGCGTGCTTGTGGGCGGTGCATAGGTCCCCACCCCCACCTCTCTCTCTCTCTCTCTCTAAACCCAATCAAAGTTATTAGTTTAAGTTCATCTTCTAACCCACAAAGTCCAAGTCCTTATCTCTTCATTCAACCATCTCTCTCTCTCTCTCTCTCATCATATGATGAACTTCTCTTCTGCCCTAATTTCCCTTGTCTTTCCTCCTTGTTCTTTTCTTCTTCCCATTATTTTTTATCCATAGTTTTTCCAAGGTTTTCAGGAAGTGTTGCTGAATGAATATGTTGCCCTAAAGGCCTTCGCAATTCCCACCTTTCGCACTTAAACTTATGTTAATTGTACATCAACTACACCCAACTTTAATTAGCAATTATTTTATGACTTTATAACTACTAAATTACCAACGATTTCAAAAGTTTATACTCTAATCCAAAAATCGAATCTTTAACTGCAAACTCAATTCTACTACCCCTAATGTTTGGACAAAGGGTTCTTACGCAACAGATCAAACAAACGGATATCTCAACTCTCGAATCGATGAAAAACATAATGGAACTCGATATTCGTCGTGAATACCAGAATCCAATGAACCGTCGAGTTTGTGAAAGCAAGTTGCACTCAAAGCCTGTGGCGGAAGACATGTTTGCCTAGATGTCACACATCATTGTCGTCCTAGTCCTAAGTTTTCACGTGTAAATGAATTTAATCATTTACATTTTTAATATGTTTCGTGCGCATAAAATATTTTAAATTTTGACGAAGTTGAAATTGGATTTGAAATCTTCTGCTTTTAATACCATGAACCAATTACATGCAACCCCATAAATTCAAACTTTTAGGACGTAGGTAATACACGATTGGGATTCTTCAAAACAATTATTGGTATTTATGGTCCAATAGAAAGCAACACACGTGTTTCTTCCCCATCTGTTTTCATTGAAACCCCAAGTTTAATAGAATCCAAATTAAGTTTATTAAGTGGCCCTTAATCTAGGATTAGTGCTTAATCCACGATTTGTTCCTCGTGAGGCTAAAGTCATCGTCAATCCACTCACAGAAAGTAAAGTCATTGATCACCCACCATTAAATGCTTTACTCTTTTTTTCCTTAATTAGAGATTGATTTTACTTAACTTTCCACTAATCACGTAGTCTAAACCAAAAAACTTAATTAATTGTGTTCTTGTTATAGCTTAATCTATTTTCATCAATTTGTTTGAATGATTTGGAAGAGAGTGGTACGTTGATGGACATGTGTAGCTATGGCTCAACATTATCTACATATTATAAAGTTTTGTCTCCATACGATAAGTGATTTGGCATTTCTTGCCATTGCTATCAACATCAAATTTGTTAATTCTCACCTAAATATCATTAATCATGCTCTAAAATGTGTTCTTATTGATTCATTCTTGGGTTTAAGAGCGGTTTTTCCTCGCTTGAATAATGCGTAGCCTGAATCATGTATACAAGTTATCCGTAGTTTTCAATGTTCATCATATTGCAGACACATAAATCTCGTGTCAAGCAATTACGAGAATTAGTTATAGTATATGTTAAGGATCATGTCCTAATGTTTAATATTCTTTGTGTTACAGATACTTTCTTGATCTTTAGGATTCTTTAGATTCCTCTCCTCGGATACTTCAAATGTCACGCTCTAAAAGAGACTCGAGACAAAATGAGGAACGACCCAGCCCAAAATGAACTTAGTCGTTTAACTCTTCTTAAAACTCAATTACATTAAAGTACAACGGAAATCTAAGAGCAAGTGATTTAACTACAATCTCACAGTGAAAATTTATAATATTCTAGCATTCAATCTTCAATTAGTACAAGTATTTTTAGGGTAAAACCCATGAGTAAAATCGCTCGAGTGGATAATATTGTACTATTCGATGAAGTTTTAAGACATTACAGTTTTCTTTCTTATGTAATTTATTTCCTCTTAAGATGTATATATTCTTTTCATCTTCATAGTAGATTATTTATCTGTTTGTAGTTTTTCTCCGAAAATTTTTTTTCACGTAAATCTGTTGTCTCACATCGTACTTTTTTTTTTCAGGTTATCGTTCGATCTCTAACAATCTCCTCTCAATAAGTGGTCCTCAAACCTTGCAATCATGACTCATCTATTAAGAACCTAATACATACAAATTAATTTGATTTTACAGTGAATCTTATCAAGTTTGATACGTACACTGGTTTATTATTTTATTCCGCCATTAAAAGCAAGCAACCACCATGAGAGAGAGAGAGAGAGAGAGAGAGAGAGAGAGAGAGAGAGCATAATCCAGAGTGTTGGGAGGTTGGGGGAAGGAGTAAAAGAAGCAAAGTTGGTGCTGACACCTCCCCTATACTACATCACTCCAGCCAGCGCCGGAGAGATTTCTTCTCTTTCTCTCTCACTCTTCCCCACATTACAGCACCCCAAAAGATGCTCTTTGTCGGTCTCTCTCTCTCTCTCTCTCTCATGGATTGGATGGCCGAAGCCACATCTGCCAACGTTTAGCGTTATCCCAGATCAATCTCTGACCAACTAGTTTCGCCCAGCCCAGCTGAGTCTCTGCAACTGGGTTTGGCTTTATCACTGTCATTCACTTATATAATTACTAACAAATCCTACAACAAGCTATTAATCTGTCTTATACTGTGTCTATGCCAAACTAAACCCAAAAAAAAGAGAAGTCAATGAGTAAATTGCTCGTTGTTTTCCTTCCGAACTGCAGCTTTCATGCATCAAAACTCAGAACCAGAAAGAAAGCTCCGACGGGTACTGTCATGACCCGACCGCGATGGAAAACGACCGGCACTTAAACGAACTGACCCGACCAACCCCGGTCCCATATGGATGTGTAGTTCAACATTAATGTTTTTAAAAGGAAAATTAACAAAATAATTAATTAATTAATTATGGGATCAATAACAAGTTAACTATTAAGTAATTTTTGCTCATAAATAAAATACTCAACTATAGAAAATGAACGAAGCAAACATCACTGTCGCGTTTTCTATTAAATAACATTTTCTTTCTGCTATAAAATGTTGTCTTTTCATAGCAGAATGTTGTATTTTCACAACGCAACTTTGTCTTTCTGCTGTAAAAACTGAGTCCTTGAAATAAGACTCACAAAAGACTAATTTTTTCATGGGAAAGACGACGTTCCGCAAAAAAAAGACAAACGTCTTTCCAATCAAACTGTAAATTCTTGTAAGTAATTTGACGTCTTTAAAGAAGAGTAATCCTGAAAAAAAAAAAAAGGCTTTGATTAATCGCGGAAAATTGCTCATTTGCTTCAATTTACCAAACTTTAATTTTTCCCTTAAATTATTGTTTTAAACTCAGATTAGATGACAATAAAATGCTATAATTGTTTAGAGGAAAAAAGTTTGTCTTTATCGGTGATTCTTTGAACAAAAAAAAAAAAAATTCGGTCACGAGAGAAAACAGCGTTCCGTAACGCATGAGAGAAGACATTTTCGAATGGAAGTTTTTTACTTTTTCATTTTCAAAATAAGATCGATATTAACAGCGATGTTTGTATAATTTATTTTCCATAGTCAAGTAATTTATCTGTTACTGAAAATTATTTAATAATTAACTTGTAATTGATCACATAATTCAGTGGTTGTTTTATTAATTCTCCCGTTTAAAACTAGATGGAGTTTTTTGCTGGTTTTAAGAACTAGGCGGTTTTCATCCCACACTGTTCAAGTTGACGACCCAGCACATCTCTCACGTCTTGCATATAATTTTTAATTAAATATTTAAATATATTACTGCAATTTGACTATTATAATTATTCTTTATTTTGGATTTTTTAAAGAGAAAAATATGACCAATGGCATTGACTAAATGTGGCCAATTTAATTTAATTAGGTAATGTTGGGCACTTTTGTTTTGATGAAGCCATCTTGATTCTTGAGACATAAAGTTGGCATTCATCACTGTTTATCGTAATTATTCTATTAATTAATGAACAATAACGTCAACGCATAAATTGAATAATATGAAATTATAATGTACGCGTAACGTTACTTTTAACAATATATAATCTTGGCATCACGTATTGATGTTATTTTTATAGATAAAACATCACAGTCAATCTCTAATAGTGAGAATAACCATGAATTTAGTACTGAAGAGTTGCACAGTCACATATCACTTGAGAAGAATAGAGAAAATTAAAGTATAAATTTCAAGTAAGATGAAAAATTTAGCTATGGTCTCAGCCAAAAACAGATAATATCTTATTAACTGCCATTATTATTAGACGGTTGCTGAATGTCGTGTTTGCTTGTATTTCTCCCTACAGAAACCCGTTTCCATTCCCTTTCTCAGAGAAGTCTCTCTTCTCTGTGAAATATTTTTGTTCCCTCAGCTTTGGAATCTCTGGTTTGTGAGACGCAGTTCTTGCAAGCAAACAACCAATCTCTTGAGAAAATTACAAAATATCAAAATATAAAAATACAATTCTCTCTAAACTGACAAGATGAATTTTCGGGTAAAATAGAAAAATCAGTTCGGATCTCAACCCAAAACAGATAATATCTTTTTGGTTAGAATATAGCTCCATCGAAAATTGAAAAAACGTTATTTCTTAGTTTGTGTTTTTCAATAGCAATGCTTTATTCTGCGAAGTTTTCCCCTCTAAATGCGTTAATATTGTTATCGTTATTGAAATTATTCCTCTATTTCACATGATAGAAGATTGCCTATATATAATTCAATTTCATAATCATTATAAAAAAATATACTACAAATATACTATATGTCTCTTGTCTTTGTGAATGGACCTTGTAGTCCATTATAATGAAATCTTGAACGCATGGTAGATTGGAAAATGAGTTCCAACTAATATATAAATTTAAGCATGAAAACTCAGTAACGCATAGAATTAATTTATGTGAGCGCGTATTTTTACTTATTGAGTTTATCTCACCTTTAGTTTTGTGATGTAAGTGAATTTTTAACTGAGAAAGAACTAAGACAGATCAAAGATATTCCAGAGGCAGACTGTAGCGCCCAAATGGTCTGCTGTGTTCCGCCTAACTTTCAGCAGAGGTTTGCCCGCCGGACCTCGACAGAAATTCTTGGCCCATCTTGGGATTGGGCCTAGGTGGGTTGATGGCTTTGAATATTTGGGCCAAGCCCATATCAATAATATTCCTAATTTTTAATTTGTTATTTAAAATGATTTTAAGGTTGGATGAAAAAAGAGTACAACAATCATCCCAGAATCCACATATTTCCTTGTATTGCAGATGGAAAAGAATGATCAAAAGAACTAATCATGCATGGATTCAGAATCCAAGGTTGACAACAACTCCAATTCTTTAGCTTTTTCATCGTCGAACCCGAGCATTGCCAATATCTTGCCCCCGGGCGATTCCTTTTCCGACCAAATACCCAAAAGCAGATGGCTCGTCGAAATTTCTCCGACCCTACCTGAAAATAGCCATGTAAAAATTTATGAAATTATGCGCGGGTCTTTTGAAGTAAAGACCATTTAATCAATGAGTAATGTTAACTATACATTTTAATCTTACACTCTCATACCGTAACATTTTTCAGTGCTCCCAGTACAATATTGTCCGCTTTGGAACAAAACAAGCCCAGTTTTATTCTTGAAATTAGCCCAAAACGCGTTGTACTAGGTAGGGAGGGAAACCCTACTTATAAACCATACATTTTCTACTCTCCCAAACGATATAAGATTGTACACCCTCACTGATATGGACCGAACTCACACCTGAGCCTTTCCTGGCCTTCACAGGGCGGATTGTCACACATACTCTGATGTCACATTTATACATCATTCATTCAATGATTGAATTATTATAGTATAATATAAACAATTAAATTAATAGATTGCACGAACTAATAAATGAATCACACGTGAATGTCACGCTATGGTATAAGATTAGAGTGTCAAAATTACTGTGCAAATATAACATTACTCTTAATAAACATGCATCGATCCATCAAATGATGCTTAACCATGATCTCCCATCGACAAATCAAGTGTATAAACTAATTTAGTTAATGAATAATGACTAGAAACTCACCGGATTTAATTTTTTGATCAACAGCCCAATCAAGAACTCTTTGAGCTTCTTCTGTTAATGGAGGATGCTCTGGACTGAAAAAATACATATCAGCTTTCCCGAGCAACTTGACAGTTTCTTCGCGAACTTTGTGCAGAGTAATTCCATTTGAACGCAAGAAATTCGAAGCCAAATTTGTCCCTAATGTACGGAGGAAAGATTATTCGAGACGAATAACACGATAATAGAAGATAGATGATGTTCTTCGTTTATCATGGATGTTAGCATAAATTTCACCACTCGGGTTTGTATCCTATCAGCTATCGCCGCTCCGATCATACCTCCTAATGTCATCCCATGCCCCGTGGGATCTAAACAGACATTTGGTTCCACTCAAATAAAATTTTACCTGCTTTCATTAAACAAACTCTCTGGTTCTTGAAAAAAGAGAGACAGCTCTCGAGCTCCTTCAAGAACAGACAAGATCCTACCCAAAACCAATTCAATTTAATGACTGATTTTTATTGATGAGTTTTGCACCAGTTTGACTATTATAATCCAATTGGATATGAAGATTATCTAATATGAAGATTATCTAAACCAATGGGTACTTAATCATAGTTCATCTGAGGATTATGCTTGGAGGCGTTGAAATCTTATCTCTAAGCTAGGAATACGAGTAATATAGATTCAGATGGTGAAATTTTGGTTACCCTCAACGAGAATCCCCATGAGAATGGATTCAGTGCCTGTATTTGGATACTTCAGCTTTCTTGCTTCCAGTTCTCCCATGGCAAATGACTTTATGGCCCGCCGAGACCATCTGTCTCGCATAACCCATCACAACATGAAAATCCAAAAACCAAAAATGTAATGTGTAGCTGAAAATTAAAGAGAAACTCACTTAGGAACCTTGTTCGAAGAAGAAACTCTATCTGGATTTCTGCAAATTACCAAATCACACGCATCTGAGGCAACCCAATCATCATCTAAAAATGGGGAAAACTCGAAACAACTGTAAAAAGAAATTGAAAGGATGATCTTACGCAGTTGGGAGGCTAAACGAGACTGTTGCAGTTACAGGCCAGCGCTTCGGCTCTTTGGGTATCGAATTCGAGAGACAGACAGCAAATTTGTTGCCAAGCCATGAACTCTTCAAGGCTACGAATCTCAAATCCAAGGACGGAGAGCGAAGACAAGGTTCGACTTTTATTCTACTCCTGGACAATGGGTGGGCCGGAGGAAGCTTGGCGAGAACGTGAGTCGCCATTAATGATAGAAATCAGGAGCAGCGGCAGTGTCCGAAGCTTTTCTTCGGATAAATTGGAAGCAAAGTGGTGGAAAAACAGTATCTTGGCGTTATTCGTGGGCTGGGCTAGAACAAGAGCCATGAAAAACCAGCATCTTCACATTATTCGTGGGCTCCTTTGTATGACTATAAATGTGGCAACATAAAACATTTGTTTCTCATAACTTTGTCCTATGATTGCTCAATTCCACCAATCTTTCCATGCTGACAAGCATCAAATATGCCCAAGTCACTAGCTTTTCCCCGACAATGGGTGTGATTTCATAGATTTAATAGTGTGTGTACCATATACTATATTGTCAGCCTCATCAACAAGCCGAAGCTATAAGTCTTGGACATCGAGCCAGGGCCACAACTCCTGAAGATCAACCCGTGACTGACCTTTATCATGCCCAAAATCACTCGTTTCGCCCATCAAATTCTAAAATCACCCGTGACTCTTTAATTTTTCAAGATAGAAACAGAATGTCAGAATCGACACAAATTGTTTCTAAAAAATGCACCAAAAAATCTAATGTTTAAGAGCATTATATTGAGAAGAACATGGGGGGAACAGATTATATTCAGGCTAGATTAGGAATAGCTAAAAAAACGAAGAGCAAATAGTGAAACCAATTCAGAACCGAAATCGAGACTCGGGTCCGGTTCTTTGCGGTTCCAAATTTTGTTCTTCACTCTTGGAATTGAGAATTGAATGGTTGGTTTCAAGAGGTTAGGAATCGAAACCGAAACAAGAACTGAGAACTGGTTTGGCCACCCCTATCAACATAGACCCATGTCTCTCGTATTACATTATGGTATGACTAGATGAGTTGGTTCAAATTAATTTAAAAAAGTTAGTCGAATGGGGACATTGATATGCTTTGTGTTCTTCAAGTTCACCTAATAGATGCAAACGTGGCACCATAACATTTAGACATTGTAATTAACTACTAATTAACTTAAAACAAACGTATACTAAGTCCAAATAAGTGAGAATAAACAACCCCAAATCTAAGATTAAGTAGATTAGATTCTAATCTTAGTTGGTTGCACCTGTCTATCTGCATTTCCATTACTTTTGTAATTAATTTCATTAAATGGGCACTAATTAATTAATTAATTATATTATTATTTATTTTTTGAATTAATATAAAAAAATAATAATAAATGAAGTAGAAAAAGGCTGGTGGAAGTGGTTAGAATTTGAACTTTGAATCCAAGTCTGGCTGGGGAGAGTGAGTGGGGTTCATCCATTTTCCTTCGCTTTTACGCTCGTTTCTATGTTGGACGCGTAGGATTGGTCGTAGAGGATAATAACTCAAGGGTGTAGATTGAAACTATGCAATCGGCGCCATAAATATCAACGGTCATCGCCAAATTGCAGGCTGGCGGGAGAGGGCGGGGTTTCCAAAAGAGAAAATATCCTCGTGGGGGACCCACACTTAATTTACCTGTCATATCGTGCCACCTGTCCCTCCCTTTTGCTCCTCGTACAATTCCACCCCCGCCTGCATTGTTTCAATCTCCACGTTAACGGAATACTGGACCCCACTCTTACCTCACTGGGCCCCTCTCTCTCCCCCCTACCTTCGGCGGGAACCACGTCTCCTTCGCGCCTTCTTTTCAAACCCCACCCCTCATATTTCATTATATATATATATATAATTCCTTAATTCTAAATTTAAATAATAAATCCTTATATTAATATAAATAATATTAATTATGAGCCCGTAACATATAACATGTCCTCTAAACTTATACGTCAAAAATACTTGTTAGTCTGAGTAATATTTTCTAGCTGTTTGATCGATTTATTTAACGATGTTAACATAATAGTTAATGCTGATACTGAATTGTCAAATATGTTACGTGCGTCGCATGCAACATTTTATTATTTTACGATGAAATGTGATATAACCTAGAGCCATGTCCGGCGCACGTGACCTTAAGTTTATTTATTGCATTACACCAAAGCTTATTATAGTGCATGACATTTAAATATTGTCACAAGTAAGAACCTAACATATGACATTAAATATAAATTTATCTTTATTTAATTATTTACAAAATATTATAATATAATACTCAGTAAATTAAAAAGAGATGGGGGGGGGGTGAATTGTACGAGGAGCAAAAGGGAGGGGCAGGTGGCACGGTAGGACAGGTAAATTAAGTGTGGGTCCCCCACGAAGATATTTTCTCTTTTGGAAACCCCGCCCTCTCCCGCCAGCCTGCAATTTGGCGATGACCGT
>CM039470.1:4819342-4833369 GCA_022433065.1 Begonia loranthoides
AGTCGGTGCGGGGGTGGGGAGACAAGGAACGTGGTGTCGGAGGGGACTGCACGTGATGCTCAGACCAATGCTCAAGAGGCCTGTGGGTGGGGCCCACCAGATAACGTGTCGGCATTTTTCTACTTCATGCTTCTCCAACATTACCTCACAACTTTGGGTCCCTTAATTAATATTATTTTTTTAAATTACAACTGTTTAACATTAATTAATCATGATTTAATTTCAACTAATTACTTTCCGACACAATAATGATATCATTAACCGCTACCGTTGTATAAAAGTACAGTACAAGAACGGAACCGCCGGAGGAGTTAAACGGCACCGGAGATGGGGGACCAGAGTGAGTGTATCTCAAGCAATGGCCTTCTGCCACGTTGTATCCTACGTGGACACACGACCTACTCCCATTGGGGGGATCATTTTAATTTGTTTGACTTTTTTTTTATTTAGCTAAATCTAGAATTAAAATATAAATAATAATTAAAAAAAGAAAAAGAAAAAGGAAAAGAAAAGGGAATTACGGGCAATGCGGGCAGGCGTTACTCACGCCATGTGGAAGGAACAGCACGCCTCTTGGCGAATAGAGGTGCTGTCCAGGGTTAGTGCGGTCAGTATATAAATACAATTCTAGTTGAAGGCGATGGTTGTGAGGAAGGGGAGAGACAGAGAGAGGGAGAGGGAGAGATCTGCAACTCATTTTTTTTGGAGAGAAGAAAGGTTTTGTTGGGGTTTGTTAATGGCGATTTGGTTCTAGCCATTCGAGCAGTATGCGTTAGCCAGAGCGGCATTTTGGATGCATTGTTTGTCTTGGGGAAGAAACGGTTTTCCGGCTGATTATATGTTGTCGTTTCTGCTGAGATCAAGCGGTGATTTGGGACGAAGGGTGTACAGGGTCGGATCTCTGGGAGTTTGAAGGTGGAGGATTCTGCGTATCCAAGGAAGAAGAAGATGATGATGATGGAGTGGCCTGCTTCTCTTGATGAATACGAGAAGCTTGTTATCCGGATGAACACCCCTAGGTTGGTCTGGTTTCTGATTTTTCAAAAATTTTCTGATCTTCGTCATTTTTGAAGTTCTGTTAAAATTTTCATCGCTTCTGACCATGTTTCTAAGATTTACCCATTTTAACTTGTCAAAATATTTTTCAGTAAATTATGAATTTCATCTCTAAATTTCATCTCTAAATTTCATCACCTTCCTTGACGAGAAGTTTTCTTCCCAGACACTGCTTTGAAAATTCTTTGTTTGCGGATTTAGAAATTCTGAAAGAGAATTACTCAGAATTCTAATTTGTAGCTACACATCAATTTGGTGATTTGAATTTCTTGAATATTTCTGACTTTTTTCTTCTTCCTTTTTTCCCTTCCACGTTCACACATGTAAGATTTTTCAAAGACCCACTTGCCTTTTCTTTTCTTCCAAATTTGAAATTTCAAAGTTCCAGAACCTTGATTAAAAAATTTCGTGGTAAGCTTCTCTCTGACTTGACCCTTCGGTGATTGGCAGGGTGGTGATAGACAACGCCGTTTGCAACACTGCGACTCTGGTCAAGGTTGGCTTTGCACGATAACCCATCTTTGAATTATTCAGACCCATTCTCCTCTAGGACATTTTGACTGACTATTTTCTCTCGGATTCAATCTTGTTCTAATAGGTCGACAGTGCTAGAAGACACGGAATTCTTTTAGAGGCCGTACAGATCCTGACGGATCTGAACCTTTCCATCACGAAGGCCTACATCTCTTCCGACGGAAAATGGTTTATGGATGGTAATACTTTCTTTTTTTTCGTCTTTCGCACTAAATTTCAAACGTAGCGACTTTTGAAACCTGCTAATTTGGATTATTGGTTTTCATTGCAGTTTTTCACGTCACCGATTTAAAGGGAAATAAATTGACGGACGAAAGTGTCATTAGCTACCTCGAGCAGGTGCCTAATTACTTCGCTTATTGCCCATTATGATTGCAGTTTTTGAAGTTTGATTACTTGGAACTGAGTTTTCTTTTTATGGGATGTGTTTTTCAGTCACTTGGTACTATTCACTGTGGAAAAAGCCATGAATTGAGTGGTTTGACGGTGTTGGAGCTTACCGGAACAGACAGGGTAGGTCTGCTTTCCGAGGTATTTGCAGTCCTGTCTCAGCTACAATGCGATGTGGTTGAAGCCAAGGTGTGGACCCACAATGGTCGGATTGCTTCCTTGATTCAAGTAAAGGACTGCCATTCGGGTTCTCCGATCGAAGACTCCAAGAGAATCAATTTGATCGTATCGAGTTTAAGAAGTGTTCTGTCAGTCGATAATGACATTCGAAGTGCTAAAACGTCTGTTTCCATGGCCGTCACACACACAGAACGAAGGCTGCACCAGATGATGTTCGCTGATCGGGATTACGAAAGGACTCCCGTTTTGCAGCCTACTTCGGTCGTGACAGTTCAGAATTGGACAAAACGAGGTTATTCAGTTGTGAACATTCACTGCAAGGATAGGACGAAGCTGTTGTTCGATGTTGTCTGCACGCTTACAGACATGGACTATGTTGTTTTTCATGCCACCATTAACACAACAGGGGATAGAGCATATTTGGTGCGTTCTATTTACTATAAATTATTTAGCTTTTGCAACTCTGATCATGGCTTCAAATTTGAACCAATAGTTAGAATTCCATTTTTTTACAGGAATTCTACATCAGACACACTGATGGAACTCCGATTAGTTCAGAACCCGAGCAGCATCGTGTTATTCAGTGTTTACAGGCTGCGATTCAACGAAGAACATCGAATGTAATGTTATTGTCAAACCATAATTCTGAAAGCTTCCAACCAATCTTCTGAAAAACAATTGATCAGATTATTTTTTATGCAACAGGGGGTGAGATTAGAGCTATGTGCTGAAGATAGGTCTGGCCTCTTAGCAGATGTGACAAGAACCTTTCGAGAAAACGGCCTCAATGTGGCAAGGGCGGAGATAACGACCTCGAGCGACACAGCTCGAAACGTGTTTTACGTGACCGATGCGTTAGGAAACCCTGCAGGGTCGAATACAATCGAAGAAATTCGACGGAGTGTCGGGTTGAGTAATTTGACAGTGATGGAGCTGCCGTTGATTCACCATCGAACGGCCGAGAGGGAAGAACAAGCGGCCGGAGTAGGCGGGGCGTTGCTGTTATCGATCGGGAGCTTGGTGATGAGGAATCTGTACAACTTGGGATTGATCAGATCCTATTCTTAGGAGGGAGTGAAAGTGAAAAGAGGGGAGTTTGGTGGGTATGAAGAATTTGTTTTGTGTTAGCATATTCTTTGCTTGAGATGTGGGTTTTTGTGTAGATATGAATGTGGGAAGGAAAAGAAGGTGGAATGTGGTTGAATTCTTTGATAGGAAGAGGCTGTCCCACCTCTGGTTTAGTAGGAAAGTTGCCAAAAGTGTTGGGTGGAGAGAGAGAAGAGAGAGAGGGAGGTGGGTAGGGTTGGAGTTATAGATGTTTGATTGTTTCTTACATTATGCTTACTTTACACATTCTGTACATAGCTACTGAGTATGCTAATAGAATTAATGCTTGGCATTTTTTTGGTCTAAAGAAACCAAAAACTTTGGTTTAATGGGAAGAGTTACACAGAAGAAGATCCCTGAGTTAAACGAGCTGAGTCAGGTTCAACCCGCCACAATATTGAGCTTGTCAGCCCGCACATTTAAGGTCCCTAATTTATCTTCTTGTATTATTCTAATCTCTAGGCTTAAAAACTCAATTTATTAATATGCTAGAAATCACAAAAATTAATTAAATAATAGTTTTGTTAAAGTAATTTATTGCCTATATACATTATACATTTTGGAAATGGCATTTTCTTATTTATAAAAATAAATTACATAATATTTTTATTTTAATAATATTGTATTATATAAAATATGAAAATTGACAAAACAATCACTACGGAAAATAAATAGAACAAATATCGTTGTTATGTTTTCCATTAAAAAAATGTTACCATTCTACTGTAAAACATTATCTTTTTGCTTGTAATACCTAGGGTATGTTGTTTCGTGTAAATATTGGATTAAGCGAAAATGTAATATGTTAGTCATTGTCAACTTGTCACACCTTACTATTGGTAGTATTAAATAATGAATTTATAAGAATAGGATTATATATTATTAGGAAATAAGGACTTCTATAATTATAACCGAATATTTGTACAGCATTCTTTGGCGGTCGAATGTCGTAGTCGATTGGCAACTGACATCTGTCGACCGGTGTTAAAATCAATCTGCAAATATATGTCTGGAGGTCGATCGTTTAAAGGAAACAATCGACCGGCACAATCGACCGACGTCTGTGGTTGGCGATCGATGACTGTGTCTAGCAGTTGATCGTCCAAATATGAATCGATCGACCGTCCATCCGAAACATTGTCTGAAACGATAACCGTCGCCTGGAAGCTTCGAGGTTTGACTCTTGACGCTTCAGAAGGTGTCCAAACGTTTCTCTTCTTGGCTTTTCACCTTTGTAGGGAGGCTGAAGGGTTGTTTGAGGCGTTGTATAAATAGAACGTGGGTGTTAGAAGTTTTTCCTTCTGGAAAAACTGGTGAGAGTCATGTTCTTTGTGTTGGAGTTTAGTGAGACGTCTCGACGGTGAGGAGGGCCGCTGCTAAGGAAGAAGAAGAGAAGGGTTAAGCGAAGTAAGGAATAATGTGTGTGATTTGTCCGTAAGAACCTACATCACGGAAGTAGGACTCATTATGTTTCTCTATAAACTTTCATGTCTGTTTCATGCAAAATATGGTTCTTTCATTGTTTATTACTCGCATTCCTTACTGCCTGAATTATTGGATTTGTTCCCTGTGATTCATGTCTTCGTTAATGGTTATAATTAAATATGTTGTTCTCCGTAGTTGAATTGCTAGTGAGATAGATGTTATTAAACTAAAGTTAGTAGCGTAAAAATGGGTTTTCCATGATTAGTTGTTTTTCTTTGTAAGTATTGTCTCTGTGATGGAATTATGCTTAGGTGCTTCTCTGTACGATTGGTTGTTTCTCTGCTTGAATTGTTCTTATACCTTTGATGATAAGAAATAACATGCTGCTAACCAATAGTGAAGAGGAAATAAACTTGTATATTTTGTTTGGTTTCTGTTGTATTTTGTCTGCAAATATATTGATTGTGAAAAGTGGTTTGTTCAACCTAATGTTTCCACTGTTATTAATCTGGACGGTAAATAAATTATCCCTTTGATAATTAATTTGTAATACTTGGATGATGATTAATTCCTTTGAATTAAAATAAATAAGAATTTATTAATTATGTTGAATGTATTTGGATCCTTTAGTGTATAGTAAAGATATAGAAAATCTATATTAACAACATGATTAAACTTGTTAAATAGTATTTGTTCTAAGACCATATTAAGTTGATTGTTATTATAGGTTAATATCATTACAGATAAATATATGTGAGAAATGATTTGTGAAAAATGAGGGAATAGGTATGTTATATGATTGTTAGGGTAAGTGAAATAATTGAAAACATGCTTAGTGTTAAATTATAGTTGAAGCATGATTATATTAATTGTTTGTTAGTTATTTGTAGTATTGTTTGCGATATTTGAACTGTTGTGTGACATTCATATATACATGTTAGTAGGATTGCACGCATGCATTCCATGGATTAATAACGAAGATAATAAATGACGTTTTCTATGTGAGTTCAGAAACTGAAAAGATTGCTCTCATGTAGAAAACAACCTGTTTGGATAAGTTTAAAAATTGAAGAAGTTGCTCTTACTCAACGGGTGGATGAGTTCGGAAACTGAAGATGTTGCTCTCACCCAAAAGTAAATAAACGTAAATATAAGTGGCCTCGTTTTTAGTGAGTTCGGGGACTAAAGAGTTTGCTCTCACGTAAAAACGAATCTAAGTGGTGGATTCAGAAACTGAAGAGGTTGCTCTCACCCAGCTTTTGGATATATCAGACTTAGGCATGTAGAGTTGTCATAGAGGTTGTAATTGCATTTCATTTATATTTCTTACCGGGCAATAGACTCATTATTCCTCCTGTGATGTAGATATTGATTGTGATCCGATTGAGGTGAATGTGGAAGAAGTGTGATGCAATGCAAGCTTGTGTTACTATGCGCTGATCGACCTCGGGGGTTATGGCTCTAAACAATAAAAGTTCTTTAAATGACATAAAGACTCTATTATGGTTTTTAAGTATTTTAGTTGTATTGTTTTCATAAAACAGTTAAATGTTTTTATTATTCCGCGTAACGTACTCTGATGTTTCTCTTTTAAGTATATTTTAAATGGGTTTTAAAATGTTCAAAATTTTTATGAAAAATGTATAAACAGAAATGAGATATTACACTACTAAATATATTTAAAAGATTACTTTCTGCGACGGAATGTTGCCGTTCCGGCTGTTGAAAGATTACTTTCCTCTAAGAAAAATGAAACATTAATGATAAGTACTAGACAACGACAATGGACCAGGAAGAAGAAAGAGAAGATGGTGATGAGAAATGGATGTGTGAAATCGAGAGAATGAGTGAGTCATGCCGACATTCGACAATGTTTTCAGAAAAATGAAATCCTGGGCATTGTTTTCGATGATGAGAAAATCATGCCTGAGCTTCCTAGCATCATATTCGTGGTAAAATTGCTTAAATTATTGTGATTTTAACATAAAATTAAAATATAATTAGAATTACAGAAAATATGTTTCTGCATTGTCTTTGCGATAACGTTTCTTTCAACATGTAACAATGATATTTTTTATCATCTATATTTCATAGTTCAATGTTTAAGTTATTAACAAAAATTATTTAGTGATTAACTTATTATTGAGTGCTTATTTTATTAATTTTATATTTTTAAGAGCTTGACAATATAATTTTTGTTCTTACTAAGTTTTTTTAAAAGATATTTTATTACTGTAAAAACAGAGCATATATTTAATAAAATTGCTTAGTCCATGATTTATTTCCAATATAAAATATATTTATATACTAAGCATAATTAAGGTCACATTTGCATCATCATAATTCTAGAAGATATATATAAAATTATATTTTAATCATAATTATTTTATACAAATTTTCTTTAATTATTAATTTTGGTGACTTGATCATTTAAATTCTAGAAGAACAATTTTATATTTAATATATATTTTTAATTTCTATTCTTATTTCTTGTCATATCAAATTAAATATTAATGGGTATAATTAATAATTTATAATTTATTACTCTAATTAATATTTGATAGGTCATTAAAAATAAAAATACAGAGAAAAGTATTTTATTTATTTATAATTTTTTAGAATTTCAAAAAATCTTTATTTTTATTTTCTACAAAGAAAAAAATGGCCATATTAATATTTTAGCATTCCTCAAAAGAATAAAAAATGATAATGATGATAATTTATTTTAAAAAAATAAAGTTTATATTTTTAATTTAAAGTTGCCAACTTTTTGAAGAACAACTAATATTTATGTGAAAAAGAACCTCTTCCCATTTTCAAATTTCAACTATATTTTAATAATTTCACAAAACAGATTCCTACCAAAACCCAAGAACAATTAAACTAATTGGACGATTCAGATTAATCAATACAGCTCGATCTATTTTCGAAAGATCAAACTTTTTTTTTTAATTTTTTATTTCTCATTTTGTTTTTGAAAAAATATTTCTTGGCCATGGCATCTATGTCTCGTCGAGCTGAGTGAAGAGCAGACGCGTTTTTGCAGGTGGAATCGCACTGTACGAGCTTTGAACCAGAGTTTCTATGGCGTTTTTCATTCTTCAACGGTCTTCTCTTTCTGGGTTTTAATTTTGAATGCTGTTTTTTGATTTTTTAAACCCATGGGCTTTGTTTTGACGTAAATTAAGCTTGGGACATTAATGCGTTTTCAGAACACAAACGCTGTAAGAAATTTGTGAGAGTTTGATTATGGAGGTTAGAGAAAGTGGGGTTACGGTGGTTAGATCAGATGCTCCGTCGGAGTACCACATAGCTCCGAGAACGGAAAACTCAGTCCCTGCCGGTAATCCCACACCGCAGGCAACGGAGCTGGGGAAGAAGAAAAGGGGCCGGCCGAGGAAGTACTTACCGGACGGTTCTCTCAACCCGGCTGTGTCACCCAAGTCGATATCGTCTTCCGTTTCCTCGCCGGTGATCGATTTCTCCGCAGCGAAGCGAGGAAAAGTCCGGCCGGCGAGCTCCGTGAGCAAAACTAAGTACGAAATGGAGAATATAGGTACGTTTCCTTATCGGATTCTTGATTTTATAGGATCCTTGATTTTGTAGGACCTTCAAGATCTTACTGTTTGGTAAATGGGAAAATAGAGAAACTTCTGATGCTATTTGTTCACACATTTTCCTGCATTTTCCCACATTTTCCTGCATTTTCCCGGGAAGAAATTGAAGCAGCTAGTCTTGCCTTCACACTGCTGCGACTAATGTACTGCATAATTAGAGATTTCATATGCTTATTTCTATGTCAGTCAGTCTAGATCCTCAGTGTTATCATGTTTTTACTGCATTTTTGGTAGAAGCTAGTCCAGCTTACAGTATTTTGCTGACTGGGGAAGAAGATAAAGTAGATTAACCAGTACAATTTCCCAGGTTTCCTCCTCATATTACCTCTCTTCAGCTGAAACTTTCCCGACCCATGCAGGAAGTTTTCCATTACCATTAATGTTGTATTACTTCAATAGTTCTTCACAGAATGGGGAAGAAGGTGATTCCTACCAGTAAAAGTTTCTGTTTCAAGTGTTCTTGATGAATCTCCTACGTTCTTTTGCACACTATCCATGATTAGTTCGAGTAATCTTAGCGAATAGGAAGTTTTAAACGATTCAATACTCGATTTATGTAAATTTGATTATCTTGCTCTTTGTATCGATTTTAGGTGAATGGGTAGCATGTTCTGCCGGAGCTAACTTCACACCGCATATTATCACAGTCAACTCCGGCGAGGTATTTTTCTTTCCGACAATGCTTTATCTTATGGGTTCCTTTTGAAGAATTTGATGTTTAGAGGTACATTCGAGTCGAATGTTCGGAATAAATTGGGATTTCCTCTTCGTGTTTTAGGACGTCACTACGAAAATTCTATCGTTTTCTCAACACGGGCCTCGAACCATATGCGTTCTGTCTGCAAATGGCGTGATCTCTAGCGTGACTCTTCGCCAACCGGATTCCTCCGGTGGTACATTGACATACGAGGTCACTTCCCTCTTCGGTTTATTTATTAAAACACTCGATTTCATCGTATATGCCTTTGGTGAGTCATAGACCGATGTTTTCTCTTTTTGTGCATCTCTTCCAGGGTCGATTTGAAATATTGTCCTTATCGGGATCGTTTACGCCTAACGATACCGGAGAGACACAAAGCAGGACGGGAGGAATGAGTGTCTCTTTAGCCAGTCCCGATGGACGAGTTGTCGGTGGTGCCATAGCCGGTTTACTAGTGGCTGCAAGTCCTGTACAGGTATTTTCTTCTAATCGAGATACTACCACTCCAAATTCGTTCCATTTATCGTCAAAAATTGAGTTGAATATCGAAACTATCCGTAAATTTGAGGAAAACATATCAATTAGACGAGTTAATCAATTATCAGGATATTCAATTATCAGGTTGTGGTAGGCAGTTTTCTATCAGGAAACCAACATGAGCAGAAATCCAAGAAGCAAAAACACGACTTCACCTCAACTTCGCCGCCGGCTGCAGCTCTTCCAGTTTCCGGCGACAATCCGAAGCCAAATTTGACGAATTCCTCGTCTTTCCGAGGCGATAATTGGTCATTACCTCCACTGGATTCGAGAAGCAAGCCAACTGACATCAACATATCTTTACCAGGAGAGATAGGCTAATCAAAATCACCAACATTATGCAGATCTGATCGTCAGTAATTTGCTATTTCACTATTTCTGGATAGAGTTCATCTTCATTTAGCAGAATAGTTAGGCTCCTGGATCATTAGTCCTTTGATTTCATGAAGGTTTTCTATTGATGTAATGGGATTTGATTTTGCATTTGAACAATCATGATATCTCTTACCAGATTGAACGGTTTATACGAGTTCAAAAATAGTCGGGATCGGTTTAAAGAAAAGCGAACTAGAACTATTACATTTTGGACTAACCAAGTCCTGTTCCTGCATCCTTGCGAGGGGCATCGGCTTTTATTCGAGGCGGCCTGACGATATGATCGATCAGGCCGTATTCAAGAGCCTCTTGAGCATTAAAGCGTTTCATCCGACCCAAGTCTTTGTTAATCTGGAAAGTTCAAGGTTTCAGAAAGCTGCCTTTATTGAAGAAGGTCTTGAGGACTAGTTGGCTGAGGAAGAGAACTGACCTTTTCGACTGGCTGCCCGGTTTTCATCGATAACTCGTTGAAAAGATAATCTCGGATTCTTAGAAGCTCGTTCGCTTCGTTTTGAATATCATCAGCCTATCGAAAAAGATGTCATACCGATAATAAGAAAAACAAAGAAATACAATATAGGTTGAGAGAAGAGGAGCAGCTCCGGCCTGTTGTTAAAGGAATGCGTTTATACCTGACCACGAGCAGCTCCGGCCGGGGACTGCAAGGCAATTCTTGACAAAGGCATTGCAAAACGGCTTCCCTACACGAGGAGAAAAAACGACAAAGTTGACCTTCAAGTTGGGAGTTTCTACCATACTACGACTTGGTTTGTGCTTGTTTTTTGAAAGCCAACCGCGCTTAGTTCATAATTTTAACCGTCATGAAATTATAGCAATACCAAACTGACGTCTACGAAATCACGGTAGATTAAATTGACTTCCTAGAGAATAACTGCGTTAAGCGTCTCGAGGTTACACCGAATAAAGTAATACCTTTTCTCCGGCTGCAAGAAGAAACGCAGCTAAGTTGTAGGCATACCCCACACAATGGGTGGCTACAGGGCTCTTCAAGCTCTGCATAGTGTCGTAAATGGCCATGCTCGGGGTTAACTGCAAACGGAAAGTTATCAGTAGATTTAACTTAAAACAAGATTGCGTAGAAGCAGAAGTCGAGTATTAGAAATACGGTCTGGAAAACTCACGTCTCCGCCGGGACCATTAATGTACATGTATAACTTTTTGGAAGATTCAATGGTGTCAAGGTATAGCATCGTCGCCAATATCTTGTTGCTAAACTCTTCGTCTATGTTTTGCCCGATAAAAATAACACGCTCACGATACTGCATTCACAAATAATTGCGATCGTAGGACATATCAGTGAAGACTTTACTTAATTTTCAAAAATAATTTCATTACGATGAAACCAAGCAGTTCAAAGGATGACTAAAATTCCCGGTCTCCAAATGAGTTTCATTTTCTTCTTGTGTCGTTCCTCCGCAATACAGGCATCTCCGATGAAGAATCTAATATCAGAGTAAACTCCCAGATGTCCGGTAAAACGAGGAAAAAAGAGGCATCCACATATGTTCAACAAATGGGAGATTAGGGACATAATTCAGAAACACTGACCACAGCCAAGAAATAAACATTTTCTTCAAAGGAAATTTTTGATGATATGGAAATGGCAGTGAATTGAGGATGAAGAAGACAAGATGAATAACTTACTAAGGCATTCCACAAATCAACCCACTGCCAAGTTCCCTCACCAGGAGTTCTATATGGCACCCTAGGAGTTCCTATTGGCATCATTGTGAATTGAGGCCGTGCTGATTTTCGGTTGTGGGTTCTGTGAAAAACAGAAAACCATTAATCTTAAGAAATATGGCATCTCATCAGCAATCAAAGGTAATACAGAAGTTAATCCAGGCATATTATTACCTAGGTTGTAAGCTTTTATGAACTTTAGCATAAAATTCAACTGTCAGACTAGGTCTGCCGCTCAATGGACCTAAAGAAATGAGGAGGAAGAAAAACAGAAGAAGAAAAATTGAAGTTGTGGAAGAACAAAGAAAATTAGAGTCAGGGATAGAAATGAGAGCGAAAATACCAGGAGATTGAAGCTTCAATCCGGAATAAACCTTCGTTGAAAAGCTGAAAACAACAAAAAATAAAGAAGATATGAAGTCTTGTCGATTATCATCAATGTTAGAAATCGCCAGAGAGAGAGAGAGAGAACCTGAGAGAAGGAAGAGGAACTTTAATTTGGGGTTGAAGACTTGGGATAGAGACCGCCATTCTTAGGGAGGGAGGGAGCGAGAGAGAGACCCTTTCTGGGTCGTAAGAAGATGATGTAGTTTCTCGCTCTAGACAGGAGAGAGAGAGAGTGCTCAACGGAGAGAGAGTGAAGACCGGAGAGTAGCGAAAGCAATCTCTTCCTGAAAAACGAGGCAATATTATTGGGCTTTAAGAACAGAGTTGGGTCCTCCTATACTGATTGAAAAGATTTACTTTTTGGAAGACGACCCAATTCAGACGAACTTGATCGCCATTTCAGCTGATTTTCACAGACGGGAGAGAGCATAGGTAAACGATCAAAAATTGATTTTTTATTTCATAAAAAATGCATTAAAAGGTGGCAATTTTATGAACAATTCGTCTCTTAAATTATAATTTACACAAAATTGATCCACAACCACCATTTTTTCAACCGCCAGCGAGCACCAAATGTTAATTTAAACTGAAAATTGTATCAAAAAGATCAAATTAACGAACTTGAGGAAGTAAAAACGAGACAATCAATGTCAATCTGTACAACTTTGTATAATCAAATCATTTAAACAGCAAGTGAAGGCCAACTGTGCATGATGGTTTGCACAGTTGAAAATTAACCCATGATTGATTTTGGCAGAGAGAGAGAGAGAGAGAGAGAGAGAGAGAGAGAGAGAGAGATCCTCACACAAACATCTAGAGAATCTCTCTAACCAGTCTGAAAAGGGGAAGCCATTAGAGCAAACCAAGCTTTGCACGAACCATTAAAGAAGACAACTTCACAACCCAGAACCAGAGTGTCATTAGGAAGCAAACGCCATGCAAAAGAAGCAAAAATTTGACTATCATACACCAGTCCAGTATCTCCTATCATACATCTTCCAATGTATCATAGATCATCCTGCAAATTACGATCAAGACAGACGAAGAACGATCTTGTTCAGAGACATAAACCCAGATGAATAAAGTAATTGCAAGTCTCTTTTTATGGCTAAAAATTACCAGAATATGCAGAGGACGAGGAGAAAAACAACATAGCCGAGTTTGAAAAGCCTTTGCTTCTTCTCCCAATTAAGTTGATTGAATATCTCTGTAACATCTACCAGATGCTTTCGTCGAGAGTACCTATAATTATGAGAAATAATTGTTCATGTTTGCAAGTATTAAAAATTAAACAATAAACCGAAAAAGAAATTACGAAAATTTGAATACCGAGATTTAACGTGCAAAAACCCTTTCGGAAAAAACACCCACAAGCAGAAGACCAAATTATAAATTCGAGTTTTGTGACTCAAGATTACATGTATTTATATAGCAAAAGAAAAGAATTCGAGTCACCAAACTCTAACAGTAAGATTGTAAATCAAGCGTATTTCAGTGAAATTGCAATGAATTGATTTTTTCTGCATTACAAAATGCAGCTTATAACTAGGACTACAATAGAATCCTCAAATTAAGTGTAACGTCTTCCGGTGCTCCCAGTATAATATTCTCTGCTTTGGGTCGAAACCCACACGGTTTTGTTCTTGGGGTTAACCCAAAACGCGTTGTAGTAGGTAGGGAGAGAAACCCTACTTATAAATTATGCATTTTCTATCCTCCCAAATGATGTGAGATTATGAACGTCACTAATATGGGTCGAACCCACACTTGTGTCTTTCCTAGCCTTTACAGGGCGAGCTGCCACATTAAGTTTATGGATTCGAATAATAATTAATAAGTATGTTTCTTTGAACAAATAACAATGCATATTCGATATATATGCGTCGATCAACGTAGACAAAATGTCCAAATTGGTAACAGATGGATTCAAATAAGATCAAAATAACTCCAAATGAACATTACTAAAAGAATGAAACTATGATTGAACTACATGAGAGAGAGAGAGAGAGAGAGAG
>CM039470.1:4833866-4889522 GCA_022433065.1 Begonia loranthoides
CCAGCGAGATCCAAGTCCGAGCTCCGTCCATCGACCGTCGCCAGCGTCCAGCGAGCTCCGAGCTCCATCCATCGACCGTCGCTCCGTCCATCGACCATCGCCAGTCCGTCCATCGACCGTCGCTCCGAGCTCCAGCTCCATCCATCGCTCCACTCGGCAGTCGGCACTCTCTAGCGAGCTCCGAGCTCCATCCATCGACGGTGCCACTCTGCCAGCTCCGAGCTCCGTCCGTCGTCCGAGCTCCGACTCTGTCCATCGCCACTGCCGCTGCCAGCTCCGACCTCTGTCCATCGCCACTGCCACTGCCACTGCCAGCTTGGTTAGCACTCTAATCTACTCTGTAGTCTGTTATGTGTAGTGTTTTAATGCTGAATGATCTGTTTTGGGCCTTTGGCAATAGTTGAAACAATTGATGAATTATGAATGAATTCTGTTCTGCTTAGTGTTTTGTTGAATTATCTGTTCTGGCAATGGTTGAAAGTTGAAACAACTCATAAATGAATTCTGTTCTGTTTAGTGTTTTGCATATTGGTAGTTGGTACATGTCAGTTCAGTGTTTATTGTTTTTCATATTGGTAGTTGGTGACTGTTATATTCATTATTTTCAGTGTATTGCTTGTGTTTATTTATTTATTTCAGAGGTTATTTTCTGACTGTTATGTGATTCTGATATGTATTTTGAAATTGTGTAAAATGTAGATAATGGATAGCTTTAATGATAAAACAATAGAGAGTGTTAATGTTAATCCAGTTACTGGTCAAACGACGAGGAAAAAATCAGATGTTTGGAATCATTTTACTATGGTTGAAAGCACTGATACAAACAATCCTAGAGCAAGATGTAATTATTGTGCTCAGACTTATGCTTGTCATCATACAAAGAATGGAACTTCAAGTTTGAAAAAGCATATTAATTCTTGTAAAAAGTTATTGGCAAGTGTAGATACGAAGCAAAAGACTTTAAGCTTCAAAACTATTTTTAATTACTTGTTCATCTATTTTTATTTAGTTTGTTTCATTAAATTTCTAGTAATTTTAATTTTTAAAAAACTATTACATTATATTATTTTTAATATTTAAAAAATTAGGAAACTAAACCGGTCCCAGACCGGAACCGGTACCGGAAATCCCAGTCCAGAACCGGACCGGAACCGGTTCAGAACCGGTTCCAGTACCGGTCTTCACACACTTGGCACCGGTACCGACCGGTCCCATGCACACCCCTAATTATAATCCTTATAGTTTAAGATTGGTTTTAATGTAATACTAATTGATTTAATGTTATCGTTTTAGTCTTCATAGTTTCAATTTTTTAAAGGGCCATTGCGTTAATTTCTACAATTAAATTTAAGAGAAAATGTCATGTAGTCATATTTCGATATACATCAGCATGCCATGTCACCACTTAATGAAAAAGAATATTTGGTTGGGTTTATTTTTTTAAAACCGAACCCAAACTAACCATTTTTTTTTTCATTTCCTTGTAACTCTCTCTCTCTTTCTCTACAAATAGTTGTAGATAGGGTGATAATATTTTGTTTCTTTGATGATCATGAAATAGTTGTTGTTCCCATCAGGAAGACATAACTAGAAGAACTCTTTCTATCATCTTGATCTCTAACATAGTCATTGTGTGTGAAATTAAGTAGATTCATCTTTATTCCTTTTTTTGTAATATAGCCCCCAATGAGTTGTCTCTTGCAAATATCGAAAAATTCTCGTTGCTGGTAAAAGGTGCATTTGTGCTTGACTTTCCATTTACCTGTTAATAAGACGAACACCACCACGCATTATATCGGGTTTTGTTGTAGTCAAATACATCAAGCTTCCCACAATATGTTAATAAATGATGTTTTCTACTTTCTTTAATTCATAATCTTTAACAAGCTTTGCACTTGATTCAGTTGGTGTGCTTACTAGATTACAATATTTAATCTTGAACCTCTCCAAAATTTCTTGTACATATGTCTTTTGACAAGTAAAGATGCAATCTGCAAATTAAATTACTTCTATACCCAAGAAATAATGCATTAATCTAAGATCAAAATAATGCATTAATCCAATATCACACATTTCAAATTCAAGCTTCATAGATTTCTTGAATTTTTTAAAACATGATCAAGTCGTTCATGTATAGATTAAATTATCTACATATAGACGAACTATTAACATCTTCCCAACTTCATTTTTCTTAACAAAAAAATGTATGTTCACATGGACACTTGTGAAATCATTCCTTCAAAAATAAGCTTCTATACGACTATATCAAGTATGTGGCGTTTGCTTTAATCCATATAAAACCTTATTTAACTCATGAATTTTGAGCCGCTAGAGCAATCTCTAACCTAATTGTATCATGTTCCTTGTAGTCAACCCTGAATTTTTGCTTAGAGCCTTTAGCAGCCAACTTATTGTGTTTTTCAACTTCTCCATACTCCTTCAACTTTGTCTTGTACACTCACTTGACACCAATAACATTGCATCCATTTGGAAGATTAGTGAGTTCCCAAGTGTTGTCTTTTTTCAATTGCAATAATTTCATTATCATTGTTTTTATCCACTTTGTTTGTTTGAAAACATCACTAAAAATTACAGGATTGCAATTTGAAAACAAAAGCATAATTAGTGAAAGTATCGTCAAGGTCATCAACTTCTGTTACGTTACATCGTAGTTTGTCATCCAAGTAGGTCTTCTTATAAGCCTTTGTGGTCTAGGCTCTGTTGATACTGTAAGTGGAAAGTGGACTATAGCTTGTTGCTCAATTGAATCGATTCTTGGTTGCTGTAAGTTCATTCCAAGTTAATCCTCCTCTTCTCCATCAAAGCATGCATGAATTTTTTGTTCAGCTCTATCTTCATTCCACTCCTAAAAACTTTCTTCATAAAAAATTACATATCTACTAATAATAATTTTCTTGCTACTGAGATTATACAACTTGTAATCATTTGAATGATTACTAATACCAACAAAAATACTTTTTCTACTTTGTCATCCAACTTCTTCATTCTTTTATCTAGTATATGGACATAGGGAATACAACAAAAAAATATGAAATGTCCCACAGTTGGCTTCCTTCCACTCCAAGCTTTTTCCGGTGTTTGATTTTGAACTACGAAATTAAGACTTATGTTTAGAATACGGATACTCCAATTCACAGCTTTGGGCTAAAATTGCTTTGGAACTTGACTTTGCACTAACAGACTCCTAACCATGTTCATGATAGTTTGATTCTTTCTCTCACACACCCCATTTTACTGTGGAGTGTAGGCTGCTATCAGTTGTTGCTTGATATCATGATTTTCACAAAATTTAGCAAACTTGTGTAAATTATATTGTCCTTCCGATCTGTGCGTAACAATCGAATTGAGTTTCCTACTTCTTTTTCAATGATGATTTTATAGTTTTTAAAAGCCATAAATGCTCCAGATTTTTCTTGTAAAAAATAAATCTAAATTTTTCTACTAATATCACTAATGAAAGTAATGAAATATCGTTTATCTCTATTAGAAGCTAGATTGATTGATCCACATATGTCATTGTACTATCTCCAATGGCTTAGTTGCTCTTTTGGTTTTTGTCTTTGAAAAAGGCTCAAGGTGTAGTTTACTAACAACACATTCTCTACACACTTTTGATGGAATATTAAACTGTGGGAGATCATCCACCTTTTCTTTTTGTTGAAGAGTTATCAAGCCTCCAAAGTTTAGATGACCATAGCAACAATGCCATAACCAAGCTTTATCCTTCAATTTCACTGAGAAGCATGTCTAGTTGACATTGTGAAGATAGAGTGGGAATATACGATTCAATGTCATATTGACTTGTGTAATAAGTCTCATATTTGCATCCTTAATACGGCAAACTCCATTTTTAATGGAAATTTCATAGCCCTTTTCTTGCAGCTGTCCAATGCTGAAAAGATTTGTCTTTAAATTTGGAGCAAACAACACATTTGAGATAATTTAGTAGGCATCTTTATTAGTATGTATTGTTACATGCCATTTTCCCATTACTGATATTTTGGAATTGTCTCCAAATTTGACATCATCTCGAAATGATTCATCCAAGAAAGAATATTTTTTTTTCTCCACACATATGGTTGCTACACCTAGTATTTAGATACCATAAATTTTTGTTGTTGGTCTCTTCTCTTACATGTCAAACCATCAAGAAAGAAATTTTCTCCTCTTGTTCTACAAAATTTGAATTTTCTCAACTGTTTTAGATAAGTTAGTTTGGCATTCAAATTGATAATGCCCATACCTGTGGCATTTGTAACATTCCACATTTGTTTTTGTTTGTTGATTTGCCTTTGCCTCTATCTCTACTTCTACCTCTGCCTCGAGTGTTTGACTGAAATCTACCTCTGCCTCGAGTTTTTGACTGCAATCTACCTCTACCTCGTCCTCTTCCTTGAAATTCACCAAATTGATTGTCATTTTGCTACTGCAGATCATGATCTATTTTGTTTAGAGTTTGATTCTAATCAATGGTTGACACTTTCAATGCTTGTTCCTCTTTATCTTGTTGGTTGATCTTCTGTTCATGAACCATCAAAGAGCTTTGGAATTCGTCAAGTGAAAGTTCATCAATGTCGTTGGACTCCTCTATGGAAGTAACAACAAAATTAAATTTTGATGTCATTGTTTGGAGTATCTTCTCGACAATGGTAACATCTTTCGTCTTGTCATCATATATCCTCATCTTGTTGACAATCGTCATTTCTCGTGAAAAATAATCACTAACGGACTCTTCAAACTTCATTCAAAGTGTTTCAAATTTTGTGTGTAATGATGAAAGCTGCTGCTTTTTGTCCTTGTTGATCCCTGGTACTTCTTCATGGAGTTCCAAATATGCTTAGATGTATCTATTAGGCTAATAAATATTAGGTTTTTTTATTTTGATAATGATTGTTTAATTGGTTAATAAGTTGTTTATTATGAATTTGTTGAATCAAGTGAATACATTATTAATATTCATTGGAAATACCTTTAATATGAGTATTAATGTTTACTAATATGTTTACCTAAGTCCATATAGCTTCTAGATTGATAATTGGGACTTAGAAGTATCAAAATATGCAAAACACAGAATAAAGGTCGATTGGGCGGTCGACCAGTTTGCTTCAAAGGCAAAACAGCAGGAAGCGATCGACCGAATAAGGAAACACAATCAACCAGAGAAATGATAGATTGCTCGACATATGTTGATGTGCAGAAGAGCGGTCGATCGAGACAAAGAAGCTTTCGACGAGAAAGTAGACAGAGTCGAGGCATTTTCTGATATACGTAGAACTGGGCGACTGGATCGACAGAGAACACAAAGGTAACAATCCAACGGTTGGAAAGCGGTCGACTAGACAAGAGAGTGGTTGACTAGTCAAACAGTTTCTATATATTTGTAATACCCGTGTTCCTCCATTTTCCTCGTTATTGTAAATTGGATCCATTTTTGGTCATCAATGACATTTTTGGAGTTGGTTATGTTTAATTTAAGTGTTGGAATAAGTAGTTATAAATTAGATTAAGTGTGGAAGTAGTTTGTTAGGTTTTTGGTGTGTTTGTTCGGGTTGGGGACGCTGAGGACGCAGTTCTGCGTCCTCACTGGCCTCTTTTGTGGACGCCGAGGACGCTGCGGACGCCATTTCTAGCGTCCGGTTCGCCTCTGGACTATCCTGCTTGATGCGGACGGTTCAAGCGGACGCTGCGGACGCAATTTTTAGCGTCCGGTTTGCCCCTGGACTATCCTGTTTGATGCGGACGGTTCAAGCGGACGATGTGGACGCCACCTTTAGCGTCCGATTTGCCTCTGTTTTGCCTTATGCGGACGCTGCGGACGCTGGGTGAGGACGGCAATTGGCGTCCGCCAGATCGCAGAATCGCGGGATTTAGTGGGCCAACCACTCCATCCCCATGCCATCCCCTATGCATTGACCCTCAATCGTCCCCCTAAGATAGACTCGACCTTAGGCAGCTAAATTAAGGGTTTTAATTAGCCTAGGGAGGGTTAGGGGGATGGGGCATGGGAATGGGTGAAGACTTTTGTAAATTGTTTTAGTAAAATATGCAATTAAGGGTACCTTGTCTATAAAACCCCCCTCCCACGAAAATTGGAGCTCATTTTGGAGAAGAGAACCTGCTGGAGAGTGTGTGGAAGTTGAGTGTGCTTTAGTGAAGGAGAAAGTGTGAGGAAAAGCTTGGAGTCAAGGTTTTTGCACAAGAATTGTAAAGGATTTCTACACCTCCGAGTTTCCACAAGAAAACCAAGGTAAGGAATAGGTCTTGGCATTCCAAATGCCCTACACCACAAGTAATGGCCTCTTGTTTAGGTCCAAAAGTAGGAATATATGTTGGTTGTTTAGGTTTCCTTCATTTTGTTTTCATTCCTTACTAAGCCTGTTTTTGGGCTTACAGTGTCTACTTGTGGTGTAGGTAACTATGAGTCAATCTATCCAGAGGTTGACGAAGGGGAGTTTCCCGTGGAGGAGGCGAGTTATCCGGCGAGGTAGACTTGTGGTTGTGGCCCTCCTAAGTAAAAATGGTTGTTTTAATTAAGTCCATTTGAGGTCAAATGTTTTGATTTAGTTGTCCTATTTTGGCTTGTACAACCTAACGTTTAAATTCCGCTTAAGAACTCTGATTTGGTTTTATGAATGAATGCTCTAGTTTTAAAAAGGAAAATTTTATTTCCGCTATGTTTTTATTTATGAAAAAGGGGTTTTAAAAGACGGGTCGTTACAGTTGGTATCAGAGCTCACAACCAGGTCTGAATCGTTTCTGTAGACTGCGGATAACTCGAGCCTTGACGGGAAATGCTTCTTCAAGTAAGTTTTCTAATTTGTTAAGTATTCCCTTAACTTGCACAACCTTAATTGTGACAATATAGGACTAATGGCTAGAAGAGCTAGAGCGAATATTACGATTAATGACGAGAGAGACGAAGCACCCGATTACCCGGAACTCCCTACTGATCGTCGTGGTGCTTCAAGTTCTTCTAACTCTGAGGACACTCTAGGACGTATGGCTGCTATGATGGAGCAGCAATCGAAGTTCATGCAGCAGCAGTCACAGTTTATGGCAAGTCACTTCCAATATATGGAACGTCATCTGGAACGTGAGGCGTCGAATGACGTAGTGGATCCTCGTGCGGTGGCTTTTCCAGATAGGTCTGGTTGGGAGAGATTCCAAAGGATGAAGCCACCCACCTTTAATGGCGATCTCACCGACATCGCGAAGGCTGATGAATGGATTCACACCATCGAGGAGTATTTTGAGTATGCCAATGTTGGGGAGGACGAAAAGATAAAGTGTGCCACCTTTCTCTTAGTTGAAGATGCCCGTTTTTGGTGGAACTCTGTTAAGGTATCCCAGAATGTGAGGACTCTTACTTGGGCAACCTTCAAGAATTTGTTCAATGATAAATATTTCAGTAGCTCGGCAAAGGCGCAAAAGATGGTGGAATTTGTTCGGCTGCGCCAAACGGGATCGGTGGCCGAGTATGTGCAGAAATTTGAGTCCTTGGCTCGTTTTGCAGCCCCCCTAGTGGAGAAGCCCGAAATCAAGGTTCACCAATTCATCCATGGTCTAAAAATGGATATACTTGAAAGTGTAACGATTGCGGGGACGGATGATGTTCCCTATGAGAAAGTCGTAGCAAAGGCGTTGGCCGTGGACAATATAAAAAGTATGGCAGCGAGGTACCGGGAATCAAATCAGAAGAATTGGAGTAATCAACCAAAACGCGGTGGAGGACCGCCCAACAAAAGGCCATTCAACAACAATCCACCTCAGCCAGCAAGCAAAAGACCAATGATCGAACACCCTTCTGACGCCCAAAAGAAGAATTTTGTTCCTTTGAAGCCATGCCCGAAATGCAACAAGACTCACCCTGGTGCGTGTTTGATGGGCACCAAGAATTGTTTTAGTTGTGGAAAAGCTGGTCATATTGCCCGTCAGTGCCCTTCTGGGGCAAGGAGGGAGGGGAATGTTGCCCCTCGGGTGTTTGCTATGGAGAACCTGGATGCGCATGGCGTGGAGGAGCCAGTCATGGTAACCGGTATGTATGCTTACCTAGCTCTTCCCAAAAACTTAACTACGCATATGATTAAAATAACTGTTTAGCTTAATTGTGAGTAGATCATTAATAATGTTTAAATCCTTTAGGTACGATTATCATTAGCAACTGTGTCGCGTCTACGTTATTCGATTCAGGTGCTACCCATTCCTTTATTTCTAGTGACTTCTTTATGAAAATAAAAGGTCCACCAAAGCCAGTATCGTGCACACTTAGAGTCTTACTGCCGTCGGGAGGATTTCTATCAGCCAATGGTGTTCTTAAGGATTTTGCGGTGGAGATAAATGGCCGTAGCGTGTGCATGGATTTGATAATTATGGAGCTTAAGGGCTACGACGTCATTGTGGGAATGGATTGGTTATCTCAGCATCATGCCGTCATCGATTGTAAGAAAAAGGAAGTATACTTTTATATTTCGGAAGGGGTGCCTCATGTGTTTAAAGGAGCTAAGGTGCGGAATGATTTCGCAGTTATCTCGGCACTCCGTGCGGAAAAGTTGTTGAGGAATGGATGTGAGGCCTGCATGATTAATGCTATTGATGCTTCTTCGGCTTCCAAGGTCAAGATTGAAGATGTTGCAATCGTTCGCGAATTTCCCAATGTATTTCTAGACGAACTCCCTGGCCTCCCGCCTGTCCGAGAAGTTGAATTTGGAATTGATCTCTACCCTGGAACGGAGCCCATTTCGAAGAATCCGTATCGTATGGCGCCTGCGGAACTCCGAGAGCTAAAGACGCAATTGGATGAACTGATCGCTAAGGGATTTGTTCGTCCAAGTTTTTCCCCTTGGGGTGCGCCTGTCCTATTTGTTAAGAAGAAGGACGGTTCTATGAGGATGTGTATCGACTACCGAGAATTGAACAAAGTGACCGTAAAGAATAAGTATCCTTTACCGCGAATTGATGATTTGTTCGACCAATTACCTGGAGCGGTGGTGTTCTCAAAAATTGATCTTCGCTCTGGATATCATCAGCTGCAGGTTAAGGCAGAGGATGTTCCTAAGACAGCCTTTCGCACTCGGTATGGACATTTCGAGTTTCTTGTGATGTCATTTGGATTAACCAATGCGCCAGCAGCTTTTATGGATCTTATGAATCGAATCTTCAAGGAGTACCTGGATAAGTTTATCATCGTCTTCATTGATGACATTCTTATTTATTCTAAGTCTGAGGAGGAGCATTGTGAGCATCTGCGCATTGCATTATCGGTTCTGGCGTGCCACCAGTTGTATGCGAAGTTTTCCAAATGCGAGTTCTGGTTGCGCGAAGTTAGTTTTCTCGGTCACGTTGTTTCTAAGGATGGTATTGCGGTGGACCCGGCTAAGATCCAAGCGGTTACTAATTGGACTCAACCGAACAACGTTGGTGAAATAAGAAGTTTTCTTGGTTTGGCCGGTTATTATAGAAGGTTTATCGAAGGATTTTCCAGACTTGCCTTGCCGCTGACTAGATTGACGAAGAAGGATGCTCGTTTTTGGTGGTCCGATGATTGCGAGCAAAGTTTTCAAGAGTTGAAGCGTCGGTTAACGTCTGCTCCAGTGCTGACTTTGCCTATGGAAGAAGGAGAGTTCTGCATTTATTGTGATGCGTCCAAGAAGGGTCTTGGCGGTGTGCTTATGCAGAGCGGGAAAGTTATTGCTTATGCGTCGCGACAACTCAAGCCTCACGAAGTAAATTACCCTACTCATGATTTGGAGCTTGCAGCCGTAGTTTTTACGCTGAAGATTTGGAGACACTACTTGTATGGGCGCCACTGTAAGATTTTCACGGACCATAAGAGCCTTAAGTATATCTTTACGCAGAAGGAGCTAAATATGAGGCAGCGTAGATGGTTGGAATTCGTGAAAGACTACGATTGCGAAATTATGTATCATCCGGGAAAAGCGAATGTCGTGGCTGATGCTCTTAGCCGCAAGGTAGCTGTTATGAGCATGTTGTGTTGCAAGATGCCCCAACCGCTGTCTAAGGATATGTTGGATCTTGATATTCTGATGGTGCCATCGGATCTGGACGTAGTATTATCAAAATTGACGTTGTTTCCTTCGATTTTGGAGCAAATCAAGGAAGCTCAATTGGACGACGAGGTTTGTAAGAATTTCGACCCAGCCTTGCCGGTATATCAATATTTTTCTAAGTCAGCAGATGGGATTATTAAGTTCAAAAATCGTTGGTACGTGCCTGCTGATAGTGAGTTGAGGAAGAAGATACTGCAGGAAGCTCACTCTTCTAACTTTTCTATCCACCCGGGAGGAAACAAGATGTATAGGGATCTCAAGACGCTGTATTACTGGCCTCGTATGAAACTCCACGTCTCTAGAATCGTAGCCTCGTGCCAAGTTTGCTTGCGTGTGAAAGCCGAGCACCAACGCCCTGGTGGGAAGCTTCAGCCTCTTTCGGTCCCTGAATGGAAGTGGGAGCACATTACGATGGATTTTGTCACTCATTTGCCTCGGAATGTTAAAGGAAATGATGCAATTTGGGTTATTGTGGATCGTTTGACTAAAGTTTCGCATTTCTTGCCGGTAGCAAGAACCTTTTCGATGAACCAGCTTGCCGAGTTGTATGTGAAAGAGATTGTTCGCCTTCATGGTACCCCAGTTTCTATTGTTTCGGATCGTGATTCGCACTTTACTTCAAGGTTTTGGAAGAGTTTGAATCATGCTATGGGTACGGAGTTGAAGTTTAGCACCGCGTTCCACCCTCAAACCGACGGTCAAAGTGAAAGGACTATTCAAATTCTGGAAGATATGCTCCGTGCTTGTGTGCTGGAATTTCATGTTGGATGGGAGAAGATTCTACCCTTGGTCGAATTCGCGTATAATAACAGTTACCAAGCGACGATTGGTATGCCCCCTTATGAAGCCTTGTATGGTAGGAGATGTAGATCGCCGTTGTATTGGAGCGAAGTGGGTGATACTCAGCATTATGGAACGGATTTGGTCCAGGAGACGGTGGATTCGGTAGCAATTATTAGACAAAGAATGTTAACCGCCCAAAGCCGACAAAAGAGTTATGCAGACAATCGACGTCGAGATTTGGAATTCGAAGAGGGTGATTTTGTATTCTTGAAGGTTTCACCTCTTAAGGGAGTTGTTCGCTTTGGGAAAAGAGGAAAATTGAATCCGAGGTATATTGGCCCTTTTCCAATTACGCGAAGAATTGGAAATTTAGCTTATCAACTTCAATTGCCGCCATCAATGCACGGAGTGCACGACGTTTTTCATGTGTCAATGTTGAAGAAGTCCCTTGGGGAATCGAATGTTTTGGATCCTCGCGAAGTTATCAACGTTCAGCCAAATATGAGTTATGAGGAGAAACCGGTTCAAATTTTGGATTTCCGAGTAAAAGAACTTCGCAACAAGAGTATTCCGTTAGTCAAAGTGTTATGGAGGAATCATGGAACGGAGGAGGCGACATGGGAGAAGGAAGACGAAATGCGAGCTAAGTACCCGGAATTGTTTAGCGTTTAAATTTTGAGGACAAAATTTTTGTAAGGAGGAAGGAATGTAATACCCGTGTTCCTCCATTTTCCTCGTTATTGTAAATTGGATCCATTTTTGGTCATCAATGACATTTTTGGAGTTGGTTATGTTTAATTTAAGTGTTGGAATAAGTAGTTATAAATTAGATTAAGTGTGGAAGTAGTTTGTTAGGTTTTTGGTGTGTTTGTTCGGGTTGGGGACGCTGAGGACGCAGTTCTGCGTCCTCACTGGCCTCTTTTGTGGACGCCGAGGACGCTGCGGACGCCATTTCTAGCGTCCGGTTCGCCTCTGGACTATCCTGCTTGATGCGGACGGTTCAAGCGGACGCTGCGGACGCAATTTTTAGCGTCCGGTTTGCCCCTGGACTATCCTGTTTGATGCGGACGGTTCAAGCGGACGATGCGGACGCCACCTTTAGCGTCCGATTTGCCTCTGTTTTGCCTTATGCGGACGCTGCGGACGCTGGGTGAGGACGGCAATTGGCGTCCGCCAGATCGCAGAATCGCGGGATTTAGTGGGTCAACCACTCCATCCCCATGCCATCCCCTATGCATTGACCCTCAATCGTCCCCCTAAGATAGACTCGACCTTAGGCAGCTAAATTAAGGGTTTTAATTAGCCTAGGGAGGGTTAGGGGGATGGGGCATGGGAATGGGTGAAGACTTTTGTAAATTGTTTTAGTAAAATATGCAATTAAGGGTACCTTGTCTATAAAACCCTCCTCCCACGAAAATTGGAGCTCATTTTGGAGAAGAGAACCTGCTGGAGAGTGTGTGGAAGTTGAGTGTGCTTTAGTGAAGGAGAAAGTGTGAGGAAAAGCTTGGAGTCAAGGTTTTTGCACAAGAATTGTAAAGGATTTCTACACCTCCGAGTTTCCACAAGAAAACCAAGGTAAGGAATAGGTCTTGGCATTCCAAATGCCCTACACCACAAGTAATGGCCTCTTGTTTAGGTCCAAAAGTAGGAATATATGTTGGTTGTTTAGGTTTCCTTCATTTTGTTTTCATTCCTTACTAAGCCTGTTTTTGGGCTTACAGTGTCTACTTGTGGTGTAGGTAACTATGAGTCAATCTATCCAGAGGTTGACGAAGGGGAGTTTCCCGTGGAGGAGGCGAGTTATCCGGCGAGGTAGACTTGTGGTTGTGGCCCTCCTAAGTAAAAATGGTTGTTTTAATTAAGTCCATTTGAGGTCAAATGTTTTGATTTAGTTGTCCTATTTTGGCTTGTACAACCTAACGTTTAAATTCCGCTTAAGAACTCTGATTTGGTTTTATGAATGAATGCTCTAGTTTTAAAAAGGAAAATTTTATTTCCGCTATGTTTTTATTTATGAAAAAGGGGTTTTAAAAGACGGGTCGTTACAATATTGAAGCACTCTGAATTGAAGTCTAACAAAGAGAGAATCGTACCGAAACACTGCCAATTTTTCTACTTGAATTCTCTCCCATAATTGAGTGATAAACCTAACTCTCATACTTCTCAACAGTTTTCATTTGAGAGAGTTAGGTCTTCAAAGTTATAATATTTCAATTACATCATTTGTACTTAACGGTGATCGAAAGGGGTGATGCCCTTGAATAGTTATCAAAGACTTGATTAATGCTTGGGAAGATCATGATGCAAATTTGAATCCATCAAAAGATATCAAGTCAAAGATCATGGAAATTTTTCAAATCAGTCGAGAATTATAACAAAAGATCCACTTTTTTAGGAGATCTAGATCCACTTATTTAGATTATTTTTTCTAATTTATGCTTTTAAATTAGCTATATATAAAGCCACCTAGTTTTATGTTTTTAAATAGTTGGAGATTAATACTAAATAGCTTTTGCTAAACTCGAAATTGGAGTGATTCCTCTTTCAAATCATTTGGTGAGTTACATCCAAAGAACCCTTTGGTGAGTTACATCCAAAGAACTCTTTCGTGTGAGTTATATCACGAAAGAAATTTGTAGTCGCATCCTTATCCAAGGAGGTGAGAAGCGTTGCGTTCATCCATTACGTGCGGTGAATTCTGTGCGCACATCATCTGGTATCAGAGCTAAACATATCCTTACATAAATTGTTATTTATGATTACTCGAGGAACAACCAAGGCAATGCAAATAGATGAGGCTACAACCTCCACGATGGTTGAAACTTCAACATCTCACTCCGAAGAAAATTTGAGGGAACTCGTTCTTTCACTACAACGAGAAGTTGCTCAACTAAAGATGAATCAAAACCATCATAACATCGACGAAGAGGCCGAAGAGACAGGAGCCTTTCCGCAAAGAAGGCCAATACAACGAGATGACTTAAGCCTTGTCAAAGTATCAATCCCACCATTCAATGAATCCACTAACGGTCACAACTACATCGAATGGAGAGACAAAATAGATTGGATATTCAGTTGTTATAACCTCCAAGACGACAAAAAGTTACAATTAGTCACGATTGAATTCACTGGTTATGCAATTATTTGGTGGAATAGCATAAGACAACTAGGAGGAAAAGCAATCCAAACATGGTCCTTACTCAAAGAATTTATGGACAACAAGTTCATTTCTAGGAATTACATTAAATACCTCTACCAACAATTCCAAAGACTCAAACAAGGAACCTCCACGGTAGATGAATATATTGCCAAATTTGAAACTTTACAAATCCAATGCAATTGGCAAGAACCGACAGAACAAACAATTGTCCGATTAATCTAGGGTCTCCACTATGATATTAACAACATTGTCGACTTGCAGCCTTACACCACACTGGAGCAAGTTATCAAGATAGCACAAAAGGTGGAAAAACAATTAAAAAGGAAAGAGAAGGAAAAAACTAGCCGGCCTCCACAAAGAACTATAGGCTTCTCCGAACCACCACCCAAACTAGATGACATCAAAACTACTACTCAAACAAGCGACGATAAATCATTATCTATTGAAGCAAAGCCAAAATTGAGAGAGATCAAATGTTTCAAATGTCTTGGAATCGTACACTATGCTCGCCAATGTCCAAATATGAAAGTGATGGTACTAAAAGAAAGCACTAATGAGGTTGAGAGTGAAGATGAAAGTGAGATACAAGAAACACTCAAGGAAGAAGAACACGTTGAAACAATATATACTCATGAGGGTCCCCTCCTTATGATCATTCGAAAGGTACTCACTGCTAAGGCAAGCATCAACGATGGTCAAAGGAAAAACATTTTCCATAGTCGTTGCAAGGTCAAAGACAAAGTTTGCTTTTTAATAATTGATGGAGGAAGTTGTGCTAATGTGGTTTCTACAGATCTAGTCAGAAAATTGGACATAGCAACAACCATGCATCGAACACCTTATAAGATAAGTTGGTTGAATGACAAAGCAGATACCAAGGTCAGCAAGCAAGCTCTAATTGAGTTCTCTATTGAGAGTTTCTCGGATAAGGTACTATGTGATGTGATTTCTATGAACGTTAGCCACCTACTTTTGGGAAGACCATGACAATATGATAGAAAAACTATGCATGATGGCTTCACCAATTGTTATTCATTCAAGATCCATGGAAAAATAGTCAAGCTAACCCCACTCCCACCGGAACAAGTAGCCAAGGATTGCAAAGAAATAAAGGAAGGAAAGATAAAGACTACCTTATTCATATCAAAGAAAGAAGATTTAGGGTCAAATCCTCAAAAACCCGAAGAGGATGATGCAAATTTGAATCCATCAAAAGATATCAAGTCAAAGATCATGGAAATTTTTCAAATCGGTCGAGAATCATAACAAAAGATCCACTTTTTTAGGAGATCTAGATCCACTTATCTAGGAGATCTAGATCCACTTATTTAGATTATTTTTTATTTAATTTTTCTAATTTATGCTTTTAAATTGGCTATATATAAAGCCACCTAGTTTTATATTTTTAGACAGTTGGAGATTAATACAAAATAGTTTTTGCTAAACCCGAAATTGGAGTGATTCCTCTTTCAAATCCTTTGGTGAGTTACATCCAAAGAACCCTTTGGTGAGTTATATCCAAAGAACTCTTTCGTGTGAGTTATATCACGAAAGATACTTGCAGCTGCGTCCTTATCCAAGGAGGTGAGAAGCGTTGCGTTCATCCATTACGTGCGGTGCATTCTGTGCGCACATCAGATCAATCCAAGGGTGACACCCTACGAATAGTCAAGTGTAAGGTTTGATTGGCACTCGTGAAGCTCAATCATCACTAACCAAGAAGGTTAGGTGATTAACAATCTCCAAGTAGGAAACTTGGAGCGCAGACGTAGGCGGGTTTGTCAAATCGCGTGAATAAATTGTTTGTATCTCTATTCCCTTATCTCTTTACTTTTTACGTATGTGTTAATTGCATATTGGTGTTAAATAACTTAGGGAATAGATATTATAATATCGCACGAAAAAGTTAGCTCATCTAATTCACTTTTTCCCGCCTCCTATTTAGGTGTGCATACGGTCCAATAGTATCTTTGCAAATAATAGTTTATAGAATTGATCGATTGATCAGTGGCTTGAAATAAATAGTTCTTAGCCTTCAAATCTTTCAAATGTTGGACCTCTACTTCGGCTCTTTGTGCATTAGTTAATGCATTCACAACTACAATTTCTAGTATTCCTCCATAAACTATTTGCCAATATTCTTTATAGAACATAAAAAATTTTCCATAAACATTTTTCAATAATCATAATGACCATCAACACGAGGAATTGTGGGCTGCACAAAACTATCAAATATCATTAAATGAGCTGTTGCAACAAGAATAATCAATTTGAGTATAAATAAGAGCTCTGATACCACTTTTTATGTCTCTTTTGTGCTCTATTTTTCATACAAAAAAAACATAAATTATGTATGAAAATATCAAAGAGAAAATAGACAGCAATATTATTCAAAGAACAAGGCCTACATATATATAGGCACACAACTAATGACATGATGATGTGAATTGAAAAAAAGTCTACACAACATTTTCTGTGTTAAATGTAACTGTAGAAATAATGATAATAGCAATTGAGACTACATAAAGGACGTTGAATTCAGCCTTAGACTACAAGGATTTAGTCTTAAAATTTTTATATTATATTATAGATTGTCAACTACGTCGTGTCGTGATGTGATTCACGTGCCATGCTGCTTTGCTTTGTAGGTTTGCACGTTGGACTTTCACATACGACAAGTCGTAACAGAACGGGAAAGCAAAAGCAATGAAGAAAAGGCCTTCCACGTGGCAAAAGTAGGTTTTACTTTAGGCCCAACTCGTTCTTCATTTGGGAGATCAATCAATAGCCCACGTGAGATTCCGACAGCCTTGCCACACTCCATAAATTTTTGAACATCTAATTAATTTGATTTTTACATCTATTAAATTTGGTGTCCTTTTATTTTTATAAAAAAATTAAAAAAATATTTATTTTTTATAAATCTATTTGTGGGATTAATCACTAAATTAACATAAATAAAACAAAAAATAACGAAGAGTTACCTCAACACGAAAAATAGAAAGGTAATTATCAATATTAACATTCTTAAAATATATAAGTTGTTTTTAATTCATATTTTAATTTTTTTTTTATTTAACATTTCAAAATTTGAGGTGTTAGTAATAGATACCTTTACTGTAAACGGTTCTATTAAATTATGAATATTATTTATGAAAATTATCTTTTTCTACTGCGAAAAATATTATTTTCGCAACAGATACTTGTCTTCTGCTACAAAAAGCAAGTTCTTAATTATAACTACTTCGTGTATAAGTTCATTGCGAAAAGACGACATATCTGATGCAGAGAAAAAAATTATCTAAAAAAAAACCTTCAAAGTGTATATATTTAATTTCAGAAAGATACGTGGCTACAAAAGCTTTGGTGTCTGCGAAAAGTGTTGTTATCTGCTATTTAATGGACTCTTTAATGGTAAGGGTGTCTACTAATAACGCTTCAAATTTTGAGACGATAAATAATAAAAATAAAAAGTTATTTAGAAAGAGAATATTCTAGAGACGATATAACTTGAAGAAAAAATAATAAAAAAACAGTATTTAATTTACATAAATGTTAAGAGCATTTAAAAAAAAAAAAAATTTTATTATGAGCAATGAAGTAATAAAGACTTTTCTAAAATAATAAATAATAGTTTAATTTATCTGTACTCCATGATTTATAAAGAACAGTGACTTGCTTTGAAGCATCAAAAATGGTTTTATAAGATTAAACACTCCCTGTTTTCTGCCACCATCTAAAAGCACTTTTTAAATATAATATATATCTTTTTTCAAAATTATATCTTTATTTAATATCATATTTTACATTTTAATATTTTTGTAAATGGTTTTAGAATAAAAAAAAAAGTTTTTTTTGAAAAGTGTTCTGAAAAACAGAGAATTTGTTGAAAATATGAGAAAAAAAGACATTTTTGTGAATAAATTATTTTTTTAACTGTTATATTTTGGAGTGACCTAATTTTATTGGGTCTGATTGATGGATTCGCATTATAAATTTTATTTAGAGTTTTAATTTTTTTATAAATTCATGTATGATAGAGTCGTAAAATTTATAATTATATTTTGATTTTCAATAAATTTATTTATTTACTCGTATTTTTTTTTCTAGAAATAATTTTTTTACGTAAATTTAGTGTCCTACATCGTATTTTTTTTTTTCAATTCCAGTTTAATTTCTAATATTAACATTTTAAAAAAAGTCTACTAGTTTATGAATTATTAATATTCACATTTTGTTTTTGAAAACCCATTTGCCTCAGAGCTATTTCTCAAGAGAAGGATCATAATATGCAAGACCTGAAAAAAAAATAATATTTTAATGCTGAACACTTGTCTTTTTAACCTACTTACCTTGTCTGTTCTACGGCTGCCTAACAGGAAGGCAATTATGTATGCTTTATTAGGTGAGTTTATGGGTCATTGTCTTATTTATATAAATATAATCAAACAATTCAGTAGCTGGCTGGCCCATTAAATGGAAAAAGCGAGCTTTTTGGTGATGAGAGTAGCACTTAACAGTCTGATTAGTGAAGTCTGTAAGATTTTAGCGTGCTCTAAACACAGTCTGACAAATCTTTGAGACGATGAAGAAGGGTATTAATGAAATCCTTTTGGGTTTGCGGGAACCAATTTAATCATTAGCGTAATTGATCGATCTCAAACAATGAAAGAAAATCTTCGATCAAACAACCCTCAAATAATTGTTTTCTAAGTTAATGCAAACATATTAGGAATTAAAAAGATTGTTTCTTTGGAAGCAATCGAAGCCGGAAACAGCCGATTTTGACGTCCAACATTGGAGAAAGCATTTGCTCCTGCTGTCGCTGTCATTTTTCTATTTTGAATCAGTTTCTTTTTCTTGAAAGCAAATCCCTCCTTTTCGTTGCGGCAAAACCTCTCTTTGAATCCAAGTTTCGTCCTCATTTGCTGGGTGTCTTTCAAGTTTCAGTCTTTCTTTTTGGGTCTTATGTAGACTAATGGTTTCTTTCGAGGGTGCTGTCGAATCTTGGATTTGAACTTACTGGCATTGTTTCAGAGCTTAAATTTTTGCATTTTGGGAGTTTAATTTTCTCTTCTTCTTCCCAAGATTTTTTCTATTGAAGTGAGATCTTTAACTCGGTATAGGTTTAGCAAATCCACATTTCCTCTCTTTTGTTCTCTCTCTTTGTTTTCCAACTTTCCCGTTTCTATTCTCCACTGCTTCTTTTTTTTTTCTTCGCTTAGAAATGCTTGGTTTCTGAGCTCTTCTCGCTATTGGTGTTCTTGAGAAAAAGAGAAAGAAGATGAAGCATTTTGTTTCATTTCAGCTTCTATGTCTAATTTCATCCATTCTGCTTGAAACTTGCTATTCCTTAGCTCCAAGTGAAGGTACATGTTTTAAGCACTCACTTTTATCTTCTGAATCTATGGTGATTACTTCTTAATTTATGAAGTACTAAACCCTGAAAATTGGCCGTGTGCACATTTTCGTCTGGAATTGTAGTTTCCTGTTCTTGGGGTTTAAAGTTATCTACTTTAGATGCAAATACATCACACAACTAAGAATTCTTTTCGATTCTAGAAATAGTTTCTGTTTCTATTTCATGATTTCTTAAAGGGTAATTTATTGTGTTTGCTCAGTCTCTGCTCTTACAACTTTCAAGCAAGGAATCTATGAAGATCCCCAGCTATTTTTATCTGATTGGAATAACTTAGCTGGAGATCCTTGTGATTGGTCGGGCTTATTGTGCTCTCAAGATCGAGACCATGTTCTAAAGATGTAAGATTTAGCCCAAATTTTATAACTCTTTATGTTCATTTGGTAATAATCGATATCACGATTCTATGCTCCAGTAACATTTCCGGGGCATCTTTGCGAGGATTTCTCGTTCCAGAATTGGGTCAACTGAGCTTCTTGCAAGAATTGTATGCAATGATCTTATCATTTTATTATGATTTGATTTGTATTTAAGTTGGAGTTGCCTCTTTGATGCCACTTATCGATGCTTGATTTCACTAACTGTCGATTTTATAGAATTTTGCACGCCAACAATCTGATCGGCGTAATTCCGAAAGAAATTGGATTGTTGAGAAGCCTCAGGATATTGGATTTAGGAACGAATCAACTCTCGGGTCCGATTCCTGCAGAGATTGGAAATTTAATCAACATTATCAAAATGTAAAACTGATTTTATTTGCTATATACTCTTATCTTCCTAGTACTCTTTAATTTGTCATCTTGCTTATGTTGTTTTGTGCTTTTGCAGAAATCTTCAATCTAATGGATTAACTGGTAGGCTACCTCCACAGTTTGAAAATTTGATGTATTTGGAAGAACTTAGATTGGACAGAAATAAGCTTCAGGGAGCCGTGCCTGCTGGTGGCAATATCGATTTCACATCGAACCTACGTGGAATGTAAGTTGAAATCTGTTACACAAATAGAGTTAGATTTAACATATGATTCTGAAAATGGTATTATGATTCATTCATAGTTGTAGGAAGTAGTACGATCAATCATATTCGTTCTGATTTTCATTTTTGTCGCATCGGATTCATTCAGATATGCATCGGGATCAAACTTGTCTGGCCTCTGCCGCTCACCTCAGCTAAAGTTTGTCGATTTCTCGAACAACTTCTTCGTTGGAAGCATACCCAAGTGTTTGCATTATCTTCCGAGGTAGTTTTTCCTCGTAAATTACGTTTTGATTGGCTAATTATGTATATAAAACCAGTGCAAAGTGCAGATAAAAGGGTAGAAAATGATATTTCCCCTTAATTTATCTTTGTAGCTCAAGTTTCCAAGGAAACTGCCTTCATAATGTTGGTTCGAAGCAGAGACCCGTCAACCAATGTGGTATGTATTGAATCTTATTCGACATTTTTGATATTTATGAATGTCGTCTTAATGAGGATCGAATTTCTAATTCTAGGAAGTAAAAGACACGCCGGAGGCAATCCGAAACACCGACCTTCTGACTCTAACCATATATCGAAGCATCAAACATCGTCAAAGCCCGGCTGGCTTTTGGCTCTTGAAATTGTGACTGGAACTCTTGTAGGTTTGCTCTTCGTCATCGCCATGGTCATTTCTTTGAAGAAATTCAATAGCAATTCCTCCGTTATAATCCCTTGGGGATCGAGAAAATCATCGAATGGGAAGGACCATGTCGTAATTTGCATAGGTCGAGTTCCTCTCCTTCCTTTCCACTTCCTCTACATAAATAACTTTTTTTTGAAGCAATGAAAAGAATCATCCTCTGAACTTTCCCGGGTTTCTGGACAGATTCTGAAATTTTGAAAGATGTGAGGAAATTTAGCAGACAAGAGCTTGAAGAAGCCTGCGAAGATTTCAGCAATATAATTGGTTCTTCGCCGGATAGCTTGGTCTACAAGGGCATCTTGAAAGGCGGGCCTGAAATTGCCGTTATCTCACTGTCCATAAAAGAAGAGCACTGGACCAGCTATCTCGAGCTATATTTCACGAGAGAGGTACAATTTTGCTTATTGAAAAAGGTTGGAAGTATTAATCTTCGAAATGTTTAAAGCTATATGTTCTAAATTGCATCACTAACTCTCATTCAGGTGGCCGATTTGGCAAGGTTGAATCACGAGAATACGGGAAAATTACTCGGTTATTGTACAGAGAGCATTCCTTTAACGAGAATGCTGGTTTTCGAGTACGCTTCAAATGGGACGTTATATGAACACCTCCATTGCATGCATAGTATGAATTTTCAATTATTTCTAGAAGCTTTTCTCTAAAATTTTTCTTTATCTTTCGATATAAATTTTAACGATAAAATCGGCAAGCGACTGCAGAATTTGTTCAGTTTGCGGGATCTTCGTAGAAGGACTTTGAGTATTTATCTACTAAATGCAGATGGAGAAGGAGACGGATGCCAATTAACTTGGACGAGGCGAATGAAGATAATTCTAGGCATCGCTAGAGGGCTCAAGTATCTTCACACTGAATTTCAACCTCCGTTTAGCATATCGGAGTTGAACTCCGGTACCGTATATCTCAAGGACGATTTTTCCCCGAAGGTACTGTCATGGCTTTTGTTCATGTTCCGTCCAACCTCATCAGCGGGCTGGGCCGAGCCAACCCGATGAATCAAGGCTCAGGTTGGGTCTGGCCTCACCTGCGAGCAGGCTAGGCCCACCCTAAGGGTATTCTAAGGCGGGTCTGCCGACCTTGGACCCTCGGGCTGGGCCGCTAGTGCTAATACAAAAATTCGCAAAAATAGGTTAAAATAGCGGGCCTGTGGGCGAACCACCTGTTGAAAAACAGGTCCTGACCTGGTCCCAACCTGGCCTAATAGAAAAAATTTCTGGCCATTTGCTGAGCTTGACTTCCACAAATATTGAGATAAAGAATCTTTGAATTATTGTTCACTTTGATGGTCTGAAATGTTGTAGTGAACTGAAAAGGAAGCTATATTTCCTCTATTTGTGACAAAATTCTCTTAAACTTAAATTGCAGTTGGTTGACTTTGAGTATTGGAAGACGATTCTTTCGAGATCCGAAAGAACCTCAAACATCGTTGGAAGCCAAGGCAATGTATGCGTCCTTCCAAATTCTCTCGAAGTGCGAAATCTCGATGTCAGAGGAAACATCTATTCTTTCGGCATCCTTTTGCTCGAAATAGTCAGCGGCCGACCTCCGTCCTGCAAAGACAATGGCTGCTTGGTAGATTGGGTAAGAAGAACAAAGAAAAACACTAATTCTTTCGGAATTTATGTTCGAAATCTTATTTTTCAATTGCAGGCAAAGGATTATCTTGAAGTGCCTGAAGTGATGGCTTATGTGATGGATCCTAAATTGAAGCATTTCAGATATGAAGACCTTGAAGTAATTTGTGAAGTGGTATGTTTGTGTATATATCCTGGTTCTTCCGAGAAGCTCATTTCAATGAAAGATTTGTGTGATATGTTAGAGTCTGGGATTGATATTTCAGTATCAATCGAGTCGAAATCGTCTTCTCTGGCATGGGCTGAGCATGCTCTTTTGTCCTGAAATGGCAAAAAGCTGACGTGTATGTAGTATGATCGAGATTAAGAGCGTGTAATCGTAATTGTATGCTAATTCTTTGTAGTGTGTTCTAACATCATGAACTAAAATTCTGTATCATTAGCTGATAATCTAGTACTCTAATTTTGAAAAAATTCGTTGGGTTGTAGTCGATTTTTGTTACGTTCTTACGTGTTTTGGCAGTATTTTTTGAAATTCGAGATTATATTTAAAGATCTCGAAAGAGCAATTTATTAAGAGCTATGGTTTCATAATTACAACACCATTAGAGGATTAAGGTGCTTAGACAATTATCATGGTAGAAGACAAGATCCCGTTCTTCTTGTCGAGAACAAGCGATTACAATGAAAACTCTCCCCAACAAGAAAAAGCGAAGGGTATAGAGATGACGATTAAAGAAAAAAAGGGACTAGTTGTAGTCGGGGTTGGATGATTGGAGGAAAGAGGAGGCCACCAAAAAAAACGAAGAGAAAAAACCCGAGAAAAATGGAAAATTAAGGAGAGCTAAGAAGAGGGTGATGATTAGAGGACTCTTCCCTTGACAATGTCCAAGCTCATCTCACTAGGATCTGTTGCTTGGAGTTCAAATTGAATCCCATCCAACTCTCTCTTGAATCTGTCCTTTGAGCTTGCATACACCATTTTACTCCTCACCCTTGATGCATCTGGTGACCTTCAAACAGAGAAACATGAACATGAGAGAGAGAGAGAGAGAGATTTCAAGGGAAAAATGGAAAAACTTGAAAGGGTGAAGATTAGGAGAAATTACAATGAACCTTCATTCAAACAACAAAACATTTATGTGAGAGAGAGAGAGAGAGAGAGGGTTTACCAAGCAACAAAGAAAATTTTGCTTCTTTGGCAATTCTCAGAGGTGATGAAATCAAAATCGAAAACAGCATAACGACACTCGTCGGGGGGCATACTTGCTGTGAAATCATCGTATGTTTCGGTTGGTTCTCCGAGCTTGTCGATCATTACTTGTTGTTGCTCAATCTTGAACACAATGAACCTGTAGCTTCTCTTTGCTTTTAGCTCCATGAACCTTAGCTTGCACTCATCATCCACAGCTATTCCAGAAGCAGAATTGGCCTGTTTCATTCAACCCATCAAAACATTCAACACATATTTTTCAAGAACTCAACTGCTTTTCCTTATTTTAAAAAATTAATTGACACCCAGAAACAAAAATCTCAAACTTAGTGAAATGAAAAGTAAAAAAACTACCATTTTTGCTTCCAATGAATTGTGGAAAATGAGAAAGAAAGAAAAGAGGGAAAATGAAAGAGGAACCCAAAAAGACAGAAAGAGAGGCAATCTGTGGCAAAAATAGACAAGTAGATCCTTGTTTTTAGAGGTTAAAGTTTAAGGAAGGCCATAAAAATGGTGGATGAGAAAATTTATAGGAGAATAATATTAATTATTATTATTTATTCTCGAAAAAAAAGAAGCTCTTCCTTTTGTTTTCTGTCTGTCGTTCAATTTTCCATATTTTTCTTTCCATCTTCCACGTATAATCTTTTGAAAAGACATTGCTTAGCTTAAATTAGAATCTCTAGTTTTACCCATTTCTTGAGAGAGAGAGAGAGAGAGGGAGTGAGAGAGAGAGATCTGGTTTGTAAAAATATATCTCCATGAACTGAAAAATCCAGAAATTTCTAATCTGGCAAATGTTTGTAAAAATCTGTGATATCAACGACAGAAGTACTTAATCATGCGACAATAACATTAAGAACAGCCATTTTAGACTCATTCGACAGATTTTTCAGAATTCTAAACCCAAACATAATGAAAACAGCAGTTCATTTGACTTTGAATGTGGGTTGAATTTCAAATTTTGAACGAATCCCATAAGACTCCAAGATCAACATTACCTCCAGAAACTATAATTCCTATTCTGCTGCAATTCTTCCAAATCGGGTGTTTCTTGAAACTATCTGACATAACGGCTGCAAGGCCAATCGCTCCGCTGGGTTCAACAACAATCTTTAGAATCTCAAAGCAGAGTCTCGTGGCTTCAATTATATCCTTGTCCTCCACAGTTAATACATCATCGACAAGATCTCGAACAATAGGCCTGCTCAAATTTATAAAATGTGAGTTATCTCGAAGTGAATATTATGATGGAGATTTAAAATTAGTTCTTTTTAGTTTTTACCATGTAAGATCACCTAGGAAAGCTCGAAGACCATCGGCTATGGTGTTAGTCTCAGGCAAAGTGATTATTCTACCAGCCTCTTTGGACTGTGCTGCATCGTTAGCTCCCTGAGGTTCGGCAGCCAAAATGCGAATAGCAGGGTTGATAGACTTTGCAGCCAGTGCCACTCCTGATATCAAACCACCCCCTATATATGCCTAGATTAGTTAGATAGGAACCCCATGAAGATCACCAAGAACAATGATGGAGATGAATAAAAATATGGAAGTTCAATTTTGAAAATTATTTTCACAAACCACTAATGGGAACGATTAATGTGTCCATTTGTTGTACTTGCTCTAAAAGCTCTAACACAATGGTGCCTTGCCCACTGCAAGAAAACATTTACCAACCATATTCATTCTAAAACAATATGGTATCGAAATACAGCACAAAAATACACATGTAAAAAAAGAACTCATTAAATTTTCATGGGAAAGGTTTAGCGATAGACTTTGACAAACCCTCCTCATCGTACTTTTCGAAGACATATTTAAAAACTGATCATTCATAAGTTATATTCTTCAAGAACAAAGGGCCAAGTATTGATCTTCAAGACGATAAATTAATTACTAAATTAGACAAGTATCTAAAAAATTAATTATTAATTTAAATAATTTTATGTAGAAAATACTCTTCTGTTGCGAAAAATACTCTTTTTACAGCCGAAAGAATATTTTCAAAAATTAATTTGGTAATTAATTAAATTGGTAATTCATTTCGCTTAATAATTAATTTCTTGGTAAATAATTATCAAATTGGGCGAGTATCTCAAAAGTTAATTACTAATTTAATTAATATTTTGCGAAAAATATATGTTGTGCAAAATAACATTTAAAAATTAAATGTTTAACGAAAAATGTGACGATGATATTTGCGACGTTCATTTCTTATAGTTCAATATTTTATGTGTAAGCTAAAATTGTTTAGTGTTTGTCTCGTTACTGATCTCATAGTTCAGTGGTTGTTTTGTTAATTTCCGATAATTATTTTAGACTTTTGAGAAAAGAGCTTTTGCGCTCTTGAGATAGTCTTTGACGAACTTTAAATATTGTCTCACCTTTCCAACATATAGATTCCAACAAATGGACAAGTAATCCTTAAAAACCAATCATTCATAACCAAAGTCCAACACAAAATCAGTAGTGTACCTTATTATGCGTTGATCATTGAAAGGATGTAAGAGAATTGCACCAGTTTCTTCCATGACCTTGGAAGCAGCACTCTCCCTGGACTGCATCGTGGGCTCACACCAAATAATCTGTCCACCATATCGGATCACATTTTCAACTTTGCATTTTGGAGCGTTTTTTGGAATAACTATGTAGGCAGGAATTCCTCGAAGTTTCGCAGCCAGAGCTAATGCTGCTGCATGGTTACCGCTAATTTAAGAAAATAATATCACTTGATATTTCAAATATAATGTAGAAGAAATCGTCCGAAAAGTACTACTGAGTTAAAAAAAAATGGTATACCTGCTGTGAGTTACAACCCCTTTAGCAGCCTCATGATCATCTAGCGAAAATACAGCATTGCAGGCTCCTCTGAATTTAAACGATCCACTGCAGTCACAAGCGGAGAGAATATAATCGTCCGATCAGATGAAACGATTAGAGCCATTGATCAGTCACGCAATGTCAAGATCAAACAAATCAATTTACGAGAAGAAAAGGCAAAATAGAAACTCGTAAAATAAGTGAAATCTCTCACCCCTTCTGAAAACATTCACATTTAAAAAATAGTTGCTTTCCTGAAGCCGCATTAATGGATTCAGAGGACAGCACTGGAGTTTGATGTATGAAAGACTTGATGCGAAAATGTGATTCTCGTATGAGGCGAATATTAGAAGCATAACTTTCTTTCTTGATTTGACTATCTTCTTCCATTCTATTACCCAGAAGCTTAACAAGGTCTACACCTGAGAGTGAGCACCTGAAAGTTACATATCCAGAGAATTTGTGTGAATGCCTGAAATTTGCTAAAATATATGCTAGTCGAAACTTTCCTTTGAAGAGTAACTAGCCCACATTACATATACATTAATCATTCAAAGAAAAACTAGATATTCTAATTCAACAACAGATATAGGTGAGTTCTATCTCTTAAGGCTCAAATTACTCCCAATATATAGTTGAGTTATTTTGAGGCGAGCACACTGGTCAACCATAGTTCGTCCTATAAGCACCGCTCGATCGATGATAAATAGAGACAGTATGTAACTAACTGTACTAAAATGATTTACTTTGAATCTCTCCTGAGAAAGAACCAAGAAAATTTTAACGATCTCAGTCTTTTATTTTCTTAATATAATCCATAAGAGCAGCTCAATGACTCTATACATACATTAGCAGTTGTGAGTACTTACTATCCAGATATCATAAATCTTCACTGAATGTATCATAGGATCTATAAATTTATTAACATGATAAATATTATATCTAGTAAAACTTTAAATGAATCATAGAGGGCAACTTGAGTTATACGAAAGTAATTACTAAAACAGCTGTGATGTACATCGATTTCAGGGCCAAATAATTTTTTGGGAAACAAAATGAACTTTGGGGTCATCAACAAGTCAAATCTTAAACTAAATTCGCTAACAACTAAAACTCTGAATTATGGAAAATGAATGATGCAACCTCACAGTCATGTTTTCTGTTAAAAGATGTCTCCCAGACGTCTTTTCTAGTAACTTTTGCGGATGACGGACGTCTTTCATAGGTAATGGACGTCCTTCCTATTAACTTTCGATGATGACAAACTTCCTTCATGAAGTAATTGTAGTCAAGGACTTACTTTCCATACCAAAAGATAAGTATCCAGTGCAGAAAAGGCATATTCCATAGCGAATACGTGTCTTCCGCTGCGAAAAGTAAGTTCTATCCCAAGGAGTACTCTTTAACATTTGCGGAAAGGGTACTTTTCGCAGCACAATTTAACATATTTAACATGTTCATTACATCAATTTAATCAACATGTTCATAATGTTGGATTATATGCGGGATTATAGAATTTTCAGCTGCGGAAACTAACCTCCCACTGAGGAAAGTATCCGTTGCGGAAAATAATATTTTCACTGCGGAAACTAGACTTTTGTCCAATTCCAAGGACTTTTTTTCTGCAGCGGAATGCACATTTCCGCTGAGGAAAATTTTAAATATTTAACGGAAAACGTGAATGCGTAGTTTAGAGTTTTAGTTGTTAGTAAATTTACTTTAAGATTTGATTTGTCTCTAACCCCAAATTCATGATTTTTTTTGTAAATTACCCTAAATTTTTTCCATTCGTCAGAAATTTCAGCAAGAGGATGTAGTTCCCACGTTTACCTCCTTTCAAGTTCTCATCCAAACTCAATGAAATGGAGCATACTACCTATCATGTACAATAACCAGAAAACCCATTTGTATTTACAGATCAAAAATGTGTTTTAACATTTCTAACCACACGTTCAAGAATCTGGCTTCGATACCCATAAGAGTATTACGATTTAGCACGAGGTCTACCTCGTGAAATTCATTTTCTGTTAAAGAATATTACTTCAAATTTCATTCAAAGGTTTCAGAAATCAGATACTTGCAAGATAAAAAAAAAACAAGAAGTTTCAATGAATTGATTCAGAAGGTTTGAAAAAACTTACCGTTATTGAGCTCAACAAAAGCCACTTCTCTCACCCAGAGCAGAGGTACACCGCAGCGCTTCTGTAGACTCAAAGTGAGAATTTCTCAATAAAGGGGTTTGCTTTTTATCTTTATTAAACTCTTGATGCACACACGTGTTTCCTAGTTTACACGGGGCTTTGATTTCATTTTTTGTTTTTATTTGTTAATGACATTAACCGGCTGGTTGCAACCCTGTATGGAAAAGGACACGTGTAAGATTCCAACTGCTTAAAGAATCATTTTTTTCCCCAGTCCAGTTAGACTTTCTTGTCTTCTCCCGACCCAAAACTCAAGAGCTCAGATTTTTGGCTTCTCCCGACCCAAATCTAAGGATGTCAAACCAGCCCTCCAAATACCCTGAATCAATATACGATATTTCTGTCAAAGTAAGTCTTTACCTCTCCATTTCTTTTTCACCGACTTCTAATTTTTTGTAGTTCTTGAGTATTTTTCTCTGTTTAGGCTTGCAAATTTCCCCTGTAAATTATCTTAAAGCAAGGACTCAAATTTTTCTTTTTCATGGTTCTTGTGTGGAAATCACGACCTGATCCAGTATTAACAGAAACCAATAACAATGTATGCAAAAGCAAAAAACAGTTTAGCATGAAAATCACCATGGTTCATGAGTAAAGCCGACTCTACATCGCTTTAGATTTCGCTATGATGAGAGAATAAATATAATATTGATCAATAAACAGAATTAAGTAAAGAGTCCTCTCAATGTTCGAGAAACGATCAGTTTCTTGATCACGAAATGGGTGTAAATCTTTTAGTCCTTTCACTATGTGGAGTAGGCATAGTTAACTCGCAATTTGAGTTGGGGAAATTAACAAAACATCCACTGAACTATGAGATCAATGACTAGTCAACTACTAAATAATTTTCGCTAACAAATAAAACACTTAATTATAGAAAATGAACAGACAAACATCGTTATTGCGTTTTCCATTGAAAAATGTTTTATTTCCGTTGCACAATGTTATCTTTCTGCTGCGAAAAATGAGTAATTGAAATAAGATTCAAGAAAAATTACTTTTCGCTGTAGAAAGTGAGTTATTAGAATAATACTTAGGAAATATGACTTTCCTTTGCAGAATAATAATCTTAGAACAATAATCTTAGAAAAATAATCTTTCCGTTAATCTTTCAGAGAATCTTGAAATAGGACTCACTTTCCGCAGCGGAAAGAATACTTTATAGAGTGGAAAGATTATTTTATGAAGTGAAAAATACTCTTTACGCTCCATTTGCTGAATTCTTTGTCGTTCTTCAGTATAGCAAACAACGAATTTTCTTGCAAGTTTTCTCAGGGGATCGGAAATATATCTAGCTTAGAGTACATTAATTTTTCAATAAACAGTTAATTGAAAATATTTCATTTTGATACCAAAATCGATTTCGAACAGGTTAATTGAAAATCTTCCATTTTGAAAAGTCTTCTCGTTTTTAACATTTCTTTCAACAGGTTAACGACAATGTTTATGTCGTTCATTTACCATATTTGAGTGTTTTATTTGTTAGCGAAAATTGTTTAGTGGTTGACTGGTCATTGACCCTATAGTTTAGAGAGAATGAGCTATATTGAGTAAACCATATTGCACTTTATTATTTTTTTAAATTACCAAAAATATCAAATTATAGTGAAGTGAGTGTTGAACATGATTGTAAGTGAATTTCAATTTACGCCCCCCACAAATTTACTTTCATCATCGTTCATTTCATTCTATTTATATTATTCAAAATATCATTTTCTGAATTCATTAATCCATAGGTGTTATATTGAACTTGAATCCCATGTCAAATCAATTTATAGTTTGATTGTCCGAATCCATGATTCATTTCATAGCAACGAAACAAATCTCATGAACATCATATAGAATTTCTCCACAAAAATACATAAAAACATGAATGTATACATATACACATGCATACATACATACATGTTTGTATGATAGTTATATTGTCCTTGTACTTTTTCATTCCTTTTTCATTATGCTTGAATCTAAGATGTTTGTTCTTTTGCTAATTGCAGGATGCGAGGGGGAATGATGTGAAGCTCAGTGATTATAAGGGAAAAGTTGTAGTGATTGTCAACGTTGCTTCCAAATGGTTATTGCTCTGTGCTTCTCCTTGTGCATTTGTTCCTTCATTTTTCTGTAAAACCTTCATGCATCAGCTCCATAATCTTATTTGTTGTTTTATGACTGTAAAATGGAAAATCACGACTCCATTTTCACCAACATTTTCCTTCGTTTCTCCGTCTTTTGATTTCTGCAGTGGAATGACGAACTCGAATTACCTGGAGCTGAATCAGCTTCACGAGAAATACAAAGATCAAGGTTTGTACTTTGACTTGAAGATGTGCTAAAATATGTTTAGATGTCTAAAAAATGTGCCTTTTGCTGCTTGTGCATTCGAAAAATGGGCGATAGATCTTATAAACATGCGATCTTATTTTGAGGCTTGGCTTGATTAGGCTTGGAGATTTTGGCATTTCCTTGCAATCAATTTGGGGAGGAGGAACCAGGAAGTAACGACGAGATTACAGAATTTGTCTGCACTCGATTCAAGTCGGAATTTCCCATCTTTGATAAGGTACAAGCAAGGATTGGAATATTCGATTAGCCCTCGTTTCATTTCTTTTCGTTAATGCATTCCTTTCTCTAATCTCTGCGATTTCTTTGCTTGACATTCTGCCATATTATCTTTTTATGATCTTCTCTGCAGCCTGCCTTGAGATAAGATCTTAAGACTCAAATCATAATATATCTTAGAATTTGATTATCCAGCCATTCTGTAGTCAAACAGTTCAACTGTCTGGATCAATTAAAACCATTTTTTCCACTTCCTTAGTTTAAACTAAACGCAACTTTTTCAGTAACAAATTATTTGAAATTATCAAATAATTCTTCAACTCGATTTGAAAGTGGTTGGTCCTTCTTTAGGATGAGGAACCACCATAATTTAATAAGAAGCAGAAAGAAGATTTTTTCCTGCTGCAACTCTCCATTTTGCTTCGTCATATTGCAGGAACTCTCTCGTTCCTCTCTATAAATAGAGAGTTACACATGAAGGAAGGTATCCAAAAAAGAAAGAGAAGAAGAGAAAGAGGAGAAAGAGAGAAAATAGAATAAAGATTATTTTGAGGGAGATAAAAGAAAGTGTGGGGGAAATACACATTGTGAAATCTAAGAGTGGTGATTTTTCTTTTTGTGAATATTTTCTAGAATATTTGATTTCTAGAAGAATATTATAAATCTTATTTTTCATAAGGAGATCTTTTTGGATTCGGTCCATATGCTTTTTTATTTTTTTAAATTTGGGTTTCCACATAAAAATTATCGGTGTCTATTTTTGTTGTTATTTCTCTTATTTCTTGACTGTTAGATTATAATAGTGTGATATTTTTTAATCACGTCTGCTATTGTTTTTCGTAGCGGTTAGTAGTGTAATTGTACTGTATAAGTAAACTCTCTATCTAAGGAGACTGAATTTTAAGTGGGATCGTTTATGACCTTTCAGTCTTTTCTGAGAACGTACTTAAAAAGGTAATTCTGTCTAAGGAAATTGTCAAAAACAGTATTTCTTGCGAATTATCTTGATCAGTATTATCCACGCTTATTTCTCAACTCTTTATTATTATCCTTATTTTTTCTCAACACAAACTTTTTTTTTGTAGATTGAAGTGAATGGTGCAAATACTGCTCCACTCTACAAGTTCTTGAAATTAGGCAAATGGGGGATATTTGGCGATGATATCCAGTGGAACTTTGCTAAATTTCTCGTTAACAAAGATGGACAAGTGGTCGACCGCTACTACCCGACGACATCCCCCCTCAGCATTGAGGTAAACTCTTACCCAAGTCTTGTTCAGTTCCATTATGTCAAAATGTGTTGATTAAACCAAAAACTTGATGGTTTATGCTGCAGCATGACATAAAGAAGCTCTTGAAAGTTCAATGATTCAACTCAACAAATATATATGATGATGACTCTTCACTCACAAGACTTGAATGGTTGCTTGTAGGTTTGTCTGCAAATTCTTATCAACTTCGCTTGTTGAATTGTTCTAAGATTGTTATAGTTCGAGATGATCTTTTCCGGAGTTATTAGGGCTATTATCTTGTCTGTTCATGTTTGACGATCCTTGTGAACTAATTGTTCTATCGTTCTTCGTTTCGTGTTACATGGGTCTTGGATAAGAACTTAGTTGCATGATTTTTTGTCACACATTGAAAATACATTCCATGTAGGTAAGTTATGATCAGGTCCACATTCAGAACATCACTTAAAAAGCAATAAGCTTCTCATTGGGAGATAAAATCCTTGTCTCAGATACACATTAGCATTAATTGAATCCTCAAACAACCACAAATTCAATGGATAACTAGAGATTTTGCATAAAGAAACACAAACTAAGGCTATCTTATCCAATATGTTAGGAGACAATGCCACCCCTAATGGGCAAACACATTGACTAGAAAAGTTACACTTCTCTGCAGCCTCACCAGCAAATATATACAAACTTTTGGAAGCAATACTGTCACCCACGAGTTAAATCAATGCCGGAATGAGAGAGCATGGGCCGGGATCCAGGCCAAAACCCAGCTGTGGATGGAGTGTAGGTTTGATCAGGAAAGGCAGATTGCGGAGCTAATTCATCGCTCGGTTGAGGCTCAGAACTGTCATCACTTTTGGGTGCAGCTACTTGCTTGTTCTTCGTCTTTGAACCACCATAGACAAAACTGCATACAATAACCTGCAAAAAAGGCCATAATTTTAAATTCTTGAATTGCTAGATACAAAATACTGTGTAAGTCACAATTATGCAAAGGTATTAGTTAAATTTGAACGAAAACAAAGTGATTGTGTTCGTCATAATCGAACTTCCTTTTGCGTTCTCCAAAAATACCTTTTTTTCTTGTTTTGCTTCAAAATAACATCCTCAAAACATATCTTCCAAAAAAATTGCATGCAAAAAGCAGAAATTTATTATAAGCATGGGGGGAAGAACCTGAACAGGGGCAGCTGAGATGAGCACATCAGCTGCACCACCGATCACCTGACCGTCGGGAGTAGCAAGAGATACGCTTACTCCTCCATTTCGATTTCGGGGGCCTCCATCTTCCGAAACCAAGTATGAACCTGACAAACACAATATTTGGAACCTCCCCTGCAAACCCAGATGCCAAAATAAACGCCTGACTAGTTGGTCATAGAGAAACACATGATAAATTATGAAAAATCAAACTAAAAAATAGTTGTAAAAGCCAAACGGGTATCCATAGCAACGTGATTACTATCAAAAGAGGATATAATAAAGAGAGAGAGAGAGAGAGAGAGAGAATAGGTAACAAAGAAAATCACATCTCAGCAACCAAAGTTCAAACCAGCAGAGTTTAGATTCATTTTCACCATCATTCTTGGAAGATAAAAAAGGAGTTTTATCCACTATAGCAATCAATCAGCAATTAGTTTCCCAAACAGGTTCTGGTGTTTCAGGGGAAAAAAGAAGTTCATCTTTCAATATGAGGAATCCATCTTTCGAAGATTTAGCACTCGTCTACCTCAAATTTTGGGCCCATATCGGCAGATGCAGGTAGGCGAAGTGTCACTGAAGAAACTGTACCATTTCCAGACATTATGCAAACAGCTCTTCCCTTCTGTTGTGAAAATGACAAAACTTTTGCAACAATGTCCTGTAAAACAAATCATAAAGCCTTGAGCTTCAGAACCAAAGATTTAAACCCAGCCTCGAATCGGAATAATATACAATTAAGTTTTAGTGAATTCTTCAAAAGTATAATCACATTGACCAGAAAATTATACTGTCCAATGAAATCCTAGCAAGTGAACTTGACAAAAGTTGGACAATTTCATCATATGCTCCATATTTGGGAACTTCCAATAGACCCATTTGTTTCCTTGTGAATGATGAGGGAGAATCAACTAATTATACCCAATGGAAAACAAGCAACCATATTCTTTTGTTATAAAGATCATACGACTTCAGAGAAACTCAACAAGATATACAACACCTCTCCTGCTCCAATGTGCATGACATGTGGCGCAAAAGCTTGTCCAGCTGAACTGTTCATCCATTCACCTAGAACAACCCAAATTCAACAAATAATTGGCACATCTTAAAACATTAATAAATATAAAAATAAAATAAATAAATGGCTAGGCTGTATGCAACTTTCAAGTGCATAAGAACAATAATAGGAATCAATGCATCTAAATATATATTAAAAAACTGTTCTGACAGAATATTCTAAAAAACAGTTTTTTTATTAGTTTCTATATTTCAAGAACAGATTTTGAAAAGATCTCTGTATATTTCCTTACATTTTCAGCAAAAATTTAAGCAAAATGAACTACCAATCGAGAGATGATATTCCACTAAGCAACTTACACTTTCCCCATGGAAATTACTGTAAACCAAGAACATATGCTAGTCCACAACAATTATAACACAGAAAGATCAAGACTTTCTTTATAATGCACGAAAAAGGTAAGTTTTCTGCTTCAACTCTGAACAATTCAAACATGGAAACTGCATAATTGGCATAAAACCTCACCAAGTGACGCTAATTGTTGTTTCCTTCCAGAACCAGGCGGTCTCCCTCTAGCTCGTTTAGGGTTCTCGGAGTTCGAACCAGAGTTTTTATTGGAATTAGCTGACATTGGAGATAGTCCCAATGAAACCGGGGCATCTGGTGCATATTTCCGAGGCCTTCCTCTTTTCTTCTTCACTGGTTCACTAGCTGGAGCTCCGGCAGACACTCCGGCGTTAATGCCTAGAGAGTAATTTCCTAGTGAAGACTCCACTGAAAATGCCGTTCCTACCGAGTGAGGATGCGGCTGGGACGGAATGCCAGAGTTCGAAAACTGCCTGAACTCCGGCGGAGAGTGCAGACCTGCGGTCTGATTTCCTGGACCAGATCCGCTAAAGCGTCCTCTGTGAATGTAATACTGAGCTGACCCACCAGAAATTGCCATAGCTTCTCTCCCATCCATGCATTTATCGAAGAGAAACAAACAGTCACAAAAATTCTGCGACTTTAATGTTAAAAAATATTACTTTGAACCATTCAACGCAGAATCCCTGTTAAAAATGTAGACCTTCGCTACAAAAGATCAAAGGAAAAAACGAAGCATTTGAAGTTTTAAAAACTGAAGCAATCACCTTTAGCTCAAAATATTCAAGACCCACAAAACATAATTCAAAGTTCAGAGCTTTTCGACTATTCGCAAAATCTAAGACGCAAGAAAACTCTGTTTACGCACGGAAAAAATAGAACGCTAGACTCCCAAGAAGCGAAAATGGGGGGAAGTTGGCAAATGAAAAACTAGAAGTAGCCAAGGGCAAAAACTACGCTCGTTAACTCTCGCTTCAGAAGTGCAAGGAACCCAAAACCCTAGATCAAATCTAGGGCTTGGAGGGGGAAAATGCAGGCAGGAAAGGAAAGAATGAAAAGAAAAGACAAGGAGAGGAGGGTATTATAGTATGAATAAAACAAAATAATATATCAATATACCACACATAAATATTACATCATATTCTAAAATTATAGTATAAGCAAATTTGTGAGATCAAGTTAATATCCAAATTATTTTGATTTAAAAAAAATTAAGAAATTCATCTGGTTTTCGTTAAATTACAGATAAAAACAACAAAAAGGGTAAAACTGTGGGTAAAGATGGGTTTTTTGCGTTTGCTTTAATGTAAAATAATAAACAGGGTTAGTGTAATTGCTAAGTAAGTGATTAAAGTGCCAATCACAAGGCTTGAAAGTCCCACAGAGTGTGGCCTACCAGAGGCAGAGGGTGCCTTAATGTTCTCATCTGATTTTGCCATTTCTTAGGGCAGTGAGCCTGGGGTTTCTCTCTCTAAGAGGCACCTCTCTCTCTCTCTCTCTTTCTAAAAGGGTACCTGCGTTTACCCTTGAAGCTGCTTTGGTCTACCATTACAGTTCTGATGTAAAACCAAGTTGAGGAGGGAAGTAGAAAGCAGAAAGAAAGAGACATCTGTTTGGTCTTCCAGAGGATAAAGAAAAAAGAGAAATTTTGAGTGGAGGGGAGAGGAAGAGGACAACGAGAATACCCCCCACCAACATTTCATGCTCTTCGATGCCCCCAAAACTACATGTCGTTTGGTGTTGTTCTCTTTTGCCTTTAAAACGAATCAACCTCCTACTCCCACCTCTGGTTGATGGGCTGGTCCAGTTAAGATTGCCTTTGGTTTGATTTGGTTTGAGCTGGACCTGTTTCTGATTGAAGTGGACAAGGCCAAATCGACTTGGTCCACCAATCAAGATTGAATTAAGTGTTTTCTTTTGATTCCATTACATTCAAACATGCTTTCTAAAGATAAAAAAGGTTATCAAATTTTGTTACGGGAAGATCGAAATGATGACACAACAACATGCAAAACTTCACATGGCATATCCCCAAATAGTGAAGGGGATATTCGTGAACAATGAAGCAGATATCTATAATGGACAGAAATGCGATCGTGGATAGGAGGAATCACATGAATATCTGTTTTCTCTGCTTACAACATATGTCAATCGTCACTACAGGACGTCCATTTTTTCATCCAGTGGCCACCATAGACATCCCTTAGCCTTACGCGCCTGATCCTTGAATGCTTCTCCTCGTGGATTAGCCTTGAACATCCCTAGTCATTGAAGAACGTCTTAGACGTTTTTAAATGGAAAATGTGACTGCGGGTTTTGCCTTGGCTTTTTTTACGGAAAACGTGATTATGAAGTTTGCATTTTTCATTTTCTATAGTTCAATGTTTTAATTATTCACGAAATTTCTTTAACATTTAACTTATCGCTGATTTCAATGTTTAGAATTTAATTTATTAATTTCTCAATTTAACATGATAAGTTCAAGAACTCCTCTACATAAACACTTACCAACAAATGTAGGACTATTAAGAACTAAACCCAAATGGGATAGGAAATCAAGGCAACAACAATTGTATATGTACCTTGCAAACAATCACCCTTTCTAGCATCTTTACTTACTACATCAAGAAAAAAAATTATGACCCAACTTTCAAAGTACAAAAACAACAAACAAATTTCACAAAGTTGACCAAAAAAATTTATTCTCTTAATTCCAAGCTGCAACTAATCCTAATTGCTAGAAAATCTAAGTCATTGATAGTACAAAATGTCGTTGTTTTGTTTGTAGTTGCATCTTTCTTGCGTGTTGACATGTCTACAATGGTTGATTTGCTGATGTGGGGAGTCATTGACCAGAGACAAAATTATGTTATTGAGTAATGGTATGATTCCTTGAAGCTCTGGATTGGTAAAGAATCTGTACAATAATTTTGGATTATCAATCTTTCAAAGTGTAGTAGAAATCCTTCAAATACGATAAATAAATTAAAACAACATTTAAAGTATGAATAAGATTAAAATTATAAATTACTTTCATAAAGAATAAGAGCAAAACTCTGTTGTGTGAATGATAGAAACATAATTCTTAGCAATGTCATCCTCGTTTCATCCCTCTCTCTCTCTTAAAGCGTAAACAGAGAGAGGGCGTAGGGAGAGAGAGAGAGAGAGAGCAGACCCATTTTCAATGGCGGAAACCCAGGCGGAGGTGGTAGAAACACAGCCGTAGTGGTGAAGGTTAACACGATGGCCAGTGAGAAGAAGATGTACGTGACTGGTTCCCATCCGCCATTGAAGCTGGATCCTTCTGCTCTGAATGGACAGGTCATAAAGACGACCAAATCCTCCAATCAATCTGTGAAATCATGGTGGAAAGACCCGGAAACGAAGAGGAGAAGAAGAGTGGCAAAGTACCAATTTTAATCAGCGGAAGGGAAGGTCAAGCATTCCTGGAAGAAAGGGTTTGGTTTCATGGATCAAGAACAAATGTGCAACGATCATATCTGGGTTTTAAGCACGTCAGATCAGATCAGATCTTGGTCCACCCAAGGCCCGTTGAGAATATGATTATGCTCTTTTAACTGGGAAACAACATTACTCTTGAGTACTAATCAAATTTTGTCATCTATTCTTAATTCTATCAATAATTCTAATGCTACATTCTGAAGTTAATGAACTGTTACACCATCAATTAAAGATTTCATGAATCCAACTATATAATAGATTTTTGTGTGATTGTTCATTCCTACTAATATTTTTTTGTTCATAATTAAAACAATCAAGAATCCAATAACTTACTTGGGTTTAACATGTCTAATAGTGATACTTGATAACGTAGTAATATAATACAAAATGAAATAACTGTGCAAAAATTATAAATAAGAATTACAGTTCCTCTGGCCCGGATCAACTTGGTCTGTGCAGATGCGACCCACGAGCCTTACCTTGCTCATGGGAATCGCAACCCGAACGAAGACGAATAGTCGTCTACGTCTCAATTTCTTCGGGGAGAGAGTTTGGATACAGACGACATGGGCACACCATCAGTTCAAATGCCCAAGGACAAAGCCGCGACGTCACAACTCAAGGTCTCCAACACCGGAGCCGCCGACCCTAACAATGAAGTTATCCATTTAACTAGCAATTTGAAGTAGACAGTCTGAAATTCTAAAGCAATGCTAGCAAATAGAGATACAATTCCAAGAGAAAAATCAGATTTTTATACCTTTGCCAGGAATCGCTGATTGCAGGTAATTCGACCACTAGATGCCTACGCTTCTTCACAAATTCGCAACGCAGGTAACTCCTCAATATCAAATTGTTGGACTTGGTTGAGCTTCGCTGGTGATTGGTGAGGGCAGAGAGGGGAAAGTCTGTGTGTGATTGTTTCCCCCAAAAGCAGGAACCTCTTTCCATAAAAAGAAGAATGTTTTTGATCTTTTAAATTTCGCATGGTTAAAATTTTTTATTGCATTACAAACTAATACAGTAGTAGCATCCTGCCATCAACATCCTTAAACCATAATAATTTTTCAGGAAACCTTGAAGAAAGTTAAGAAAATAAAAGCCCTAAAACATTGAAGAAGAAGAAAAACCCTAATAATTTCATAAGGTCGGCTGAATAAATATAGGGGGTGAGATGCGGTTGCGCCATACTCGTTGTATGATTGGTTCTATCGTCTTGTCAGCCATGTTAAAGATTCCCATATCGAAACCTGCTCCTTCACGAGTGCAATGAGAAAAACTAAAATTATGGTCGGTAAAGTAAATGGAATTCAGTTTACATCCTTCAACTTTTGCTGCGTTCAACGCCGTGGAAGAATTATAACCCAGAAAAAGGCTCCACTTTCCCTTTCAACTCCTCCCAACTCAAACTCTTGAAATCGAGTTTGAAAACTTGAAAATTTATAGTCTTGTAGGGCTTGGCACGGAATTCTTTTTCTCTATGGAAACACTCTGGCCCTTCCCTCGATACCAGCAAAAGTGATCCTTCCAGAATCACCAAATAAAGGGCTTTAAACAAATCTCCTTGAATTAGGTTTTTTGAGAACTCTGTTATAAACTTTATTGTTGTTGGGTTAAATATTCCAAAATCAGTGACCAGAAGCACTCCCCAGAAAGTAATAAAATAACACTTATCTTGGTAAAAAACAGCATCGGCAAAAGCTACTTCTGTCGTTTCGATCAACGTCCATCTTTTATCTCTCGATCTCCAATAAGTAGGCATAGCCAGACAACCTTGGATGACCATGAGAACAAAATTTGAAGTGAGAGAAAGATTGGTGGATAAAATTACTCAATGGATAAATTGAACGTAAGGTTTGCTAAATAATCCATGTCTGGACTTGTCAAAAGATTTGATCTCGGGAAGCTTGAATCTAGCAAGGGTCAATGGGTGCAACAAATACATACCTTAGTCGCAACTTTCCATGGTTTACAAATCAATCCAAGAACTATTGTCTCTTCAAAATCGCTCCTTTTTTCAGCAATTAACTAAAGAACGTGGTCAAGAAGTTCTCGCCACTTATTCATAGAGGATAAATGTGATACTCGAGAATTTTCAAGAGGGTAAATTTCATGTGCAAATTTTTTCGCATAAACATTGGATCATAACGTTAAAAAATTGACTCGAATTGTCTCGGAGCGACCATGCATACACATTTTGTCAATTGGTCAAATCAGTGAAATTGAAAATTCTCAAATACAAAATTTATTAAGAAATAAAGTTGGTGAATTAAATTACATTGGGATCAATTTCATGCTATGTTTGAAATAAGTTGGGAATTAAATTAGGCTAATTTAATGTGTAATACGTGTTGATGATGCCATTATGAAATGAATAGGGTATATTAATCGAATTAAGGAAAAGAAAAGGGAAGGATTTAGAAATAAATAAAATTAAAAGAATAAAGAAAGAAAAGAAATTTGAGGGAGAAGGAGAAATAGGGTTTCTCAGCCGACAGAGACGAACCGAGAGGGAGAGAGACGCTAGCTGCCAGAGGCGATTCGCGGGAGAGAAAAGGTGAGCAACGGAGGCGGATTCCGGGCAAGAGCTGGACGATTCCAGCAGCGAGTGGTCGAGCACCCTCGGACCTAGCTTTTCTCCTAGCAGCGAGCAAATTCCGAGCCCCGACCGAGAGCATTCCGATTAGTCTGGACGGTAGAGGCAGAACCGGAAGCTCCACTGCGCCAATCTCCGATTCCGGTTGAGGTAAGAAACGCCCCTGTCTATTTTGGCCTCTCGGATTGACCATTTTCGTCTCTGCTTGCTGCGGGTTTGGATTTATTTTGTTTCCATTCTGATTTCTGTTCTGGATTCTAAATTGGATGATAAATCTTTGGATTGTTGTTATTCGTCGGTTTCTGCTTTGAATGTTACTGTTGTTGGAGATTGTAGTTGAGTTGGGTTCTCTCTTAGTCTGGTTTCCACTGACGAGATTGTGTTGAGGTTTTATGGTTCTGTTTTGGTTCCGCTGTAAGCCATTTTGAGGGATATTACTCTTTGGCAAATGATTTCATTCTGTGTGGTGTTATTTCATACGCACGGATGTATTGTTGATAACCTAAGAATAATGATATGATATCTGAGTTGCTTGGCTCTGTTTGATATGGTCATCTAAGAACTCTCAGATTTACAGAATGTAGATGCCCTGTTGGTTGGAAGTTTCGGAACATTTTGAGGACTTGTTTAATGAGCGGGTTTAGTTCTATTTTGATAGACACTGTGGGGAGATGGTTATGTTGTGGACTTCTATTTTTGGATAATGGAATTGTAAAGTAATGTTGATGCATTGTATGGAAAGGGATGTAAAAATTGTTTAACTTATTTTTGTTGGATGTTACTAGAATTGTTAGACTCTGCTAAAGTGTTGTTTGGGGGATGTTATTTGGAATTGTTAGTGGACTCTTAAGGTAAAGTTGACAAATGATTAATTTTTATGAATTAAGGATGTGACAATATTTGTGAAGTTATTTACATATCAACTAGGCATGTTGTGTTATAGTCTATAGTAACATAGAGATGAACTTTGAACTTAGTCTTGATCTTGTATCTCTTCACTTTTCCTCGTAATGTGTTTAGGAGATTTTTTTATGTTTGACGTGTTGTAGGCTCAGACGAGTATGAGGAGAGCTGGTGCTTGAGGTAACTGTTTCTTCGCATATGAGGAAAGATCGCCATCGAGGTAGGGGCTTTATACTTACTTACTTGCATCGCATTACATAATTTTCAAAATAAAACCATATTTTGTGGAATACCACGTGAAAAACCTGACAGAGACTGTTCGACAACACGTCAACTTTTTTATACTATATATGTACAAAAGTTTTACCCGTTTACTTTCATGCATTGAATTTCATGTTTTTATATGATGATTATGACCTGATTCGGGAGTGATGAATCCTCCTGATACTTTAGACGGTTTCGGTATCAAAGTATTAGGAGACTATCCCCGATACATCTTCTGCTGTGTGGAGATGTTTTATTTGCGCGCTGTGTGAAATAAGAGATTAGGAAGAGCTAAGGTTTCCTTGGATTGCAAATCCCTAAACCTGATTAGGGTATATATCACGGGCGTGTCGTTGACAGAATTTGCTCATGACACCCCGGAAGACGGGTTGGGTCTACAGACCACCGTCATTTGTCTTCCTCCAAGCTCATGAGGTGTTGTTTACGTTGTATGAGGGAGGAAAAGAGAGTTCAAGTAGAGAGACATACGGAGGGAGAGAAGATAATGGAGGAAAGCCAAGCCAAAAGATTTTAAATAGATTGATAGTGTTTAATATTTATCTCAACTTTTCAAAATTCAATAAGATTTGATTATATTAGATTTATGAAAATTAAAAAAATTAATTGTATTTGATTAGGATTATATTATGTTTTCAGCTTACGCTGGTCTAAATTGATGATTAGCAATAGAATTGTCTAGGATGAAATGTCACCATCTATGCCCATGTCATCTCACTCTATGTCATCACCAGGGCCAAGAAGAGAGTAGTGGAAGATCTGCCACATCAGTGAACATTCACAGAATTTCAAAAGTACCCTCCTCTTCTTCATCCATATAAAAAAAACATCTTCCTCTTCTCTATACCTCCTTCCATCTTTAACAAATAAAGACAATATTCAACAAATTTATATCCTCTCAAACACGGTATCTCATTGAGTTTGATTGAAGTGGACCAGGCCGGAGAGAGTTGATCTGCCAGCCTTGACTAAAATAGTAAATAAAAGTGTAAAAAAGACCAAAGAAGAATGTTTTTCTTCATTAAGAGATGAAAACAATGACAACAAAATAATAAGTAAAACTGCAATTCTCTTGAAAAAATTTTGTTTTTACATAATAGACTGAAGGAGAAAAGCAGAGTAGTAGTATCCATAACTTTTCAGAAACACTAAAAAAAATGAAAAACTCTAATGATTTCAGAAGGTTCGCCCAACAAATATTGGGGTGAGATGTTGTTGGGCCATGCTCCCAAGGTTGCCTCTATCATCCTGTCAGCTATCTCCATATAGAAACTTGCTACTTCATGGGTGTGGTGAGAAAAAAATGTGAAAGGATGTCAAAACTTGTCACATTTGCAATAATAGCACATCAGTAAAATTAGAAAATGCATAAAAAAAAAAAATTTACTCTACTGATTGCCAAAAATTCACTTTCAATTTGATATTTTTGATTAAGGGTTTCCTCATGTAATGTACTATTTGAAATCATCTCAAACTCACTCTACTCTACAATATCTACAACATTTGAAAATATAATCTCGTTAGGTGCTAATGTAAGATTTAAAGTTGATTTATGATCTTGCTGATCAGGTGAATGCTTTACATTTACTGATGCCTTATTTATTGTTCATATTGTCATTTATGAAGCATTAGTAAAAAAAAGAAGCTAAAGAAGCTTGAGCTATTCAACAAATAATTTTATCAGTAGAATATCAAAAAATAAAAATAAATAATATTGCAAGAATCGACCTCAGTGGAAGAACTACTGACACTGGTCCTAGTGAGCGAGCGCCTCACCCTGACTTTTAAATGTGTTTTTCCATTGGTGTCTTCGCATTCTTATGGGCAATAGTCTGGTGGTCAAGGAAACTAGACTTGCACCGCAACTTCTTGCTCAATTCTATGAGAGAAATAAGTCTTGAAGATGTTAAAGCTAACGGAACCAGCCACATGACATAGATTATCACACTTACCTCCATCTAAGGGTGATAATCTATGTCATGTGACAGGTTCCGTTAGCTTTAGCATCTTCAAGACTTATTTCTCTCGCAGAGGAGAGCAAGAAGCTGCGGTGCAAGTCTGGTTTTCTTGACCACCTGACTATTGCCCACAAGAATGTGAAGGCACCAATGCAAAAAACACATTCAAAAGTTGGGGTGAGGCGCTCGCTCACCAGGACCAGTGTCGGCAGTTCTTCCATTGAGGTCGATTCTTGCAATATTAATTCTTTTTTTTTTTTTTTGGTATTCTATGATAAAACTATTTGTTGAATAGCTGAAATTTCTTTAACTTCTTTTGTTTTTTTATGAATGCTTGATAGATGGCAATATGAACAATAATAAGGCATCAGTAAATGTAAACATTCACCTTATCAGCAAGATCATAAATCAACTTTGAATCTTACATTAGCATCTAATGAGATTATTTTTTCAAATGTTGTAGATATTGTAGAGTGAGTTTGAGATGATTCCAAAGAGTACATTGTATGAGAAAACCCTTAATCAAAAACATCAAATTGAAAGGGAGTTTTTGGCAGTCAGATAAGTAAGTTATTTTTTTTGCATTTTCAAATTTTACTGTTGTTCTATTATTGCAAATTTAATAATTCTTTCGCATTTTTTTTTTCTCACTGCACTCATGAAGGAGCAAGTTTCTATAAGGGGATGGCTGACAGGATGACAAAAGCAATCTTGGAAGCATTGCCCAACAGCGTCTCACCTTGATATTTGTTGAGCGGACCTTCTAAAATCATTAGGGTTTTTTCTTTTTAGGGTTTCGGAAAAATTATTTGTAGATACTACTACATTTTTCTTTCGGACTATTATGTAAAAACAAAATTTTTCCAAAAAGATTGCAGTTTTGCATCTTATTTTGTCGTCATTGTTATTGTCTCTTAATGAAGATAAAAATTTCTTTTCTTTTATTTACTATTTTAGTCAAGGCTGGCAAAACAATTCTCTCTAGCTTGGTCCACTTCAATCAGACTCAGGGAGATAATGTGTTCGAACGGATATAAATTTGTTGAAGATCGTCTTTCTTTGTTAAAGATGGAAGGAGGTACGGAGGAGAATAAGATATTTTTTTTATATAGATGAAGAAGAGGAGGGTACTTTTGAAAGTTCGTGGATGTTCACTGACGTGGCAGATCTTCCACTACTCTTTCCCTGTGTGTGGCCCTGGTGATGACGAAGAGTGGGATGACATGAGGATAGATGGTGATGTTTCATTGTGTTTGTTGCTAATGATCAATTTAGACCACATCGGCGAAGGCTGAAAACATAAATATAATCCTAATAAAAAACAACATGTTTTTTTTTTAATTTTCATAAATCTAATTGAATTTTGAAAAGTTGAGATAAATATTAAGCATAGTCAATCTATTTAAAATCTTTTAGCTTAACTTTCCTCCATCATCTTCTCTCGCTTCCTTTGTCTCTCTACTCGAACTCTCTTTTCCTCCCTCACAACATAGGGTTTCATCCTCTATTAGTAAGCTGCCATGGTTAATGCTTCCATAATGCTTTTCTTCTAGAGGATTGCTTCTCACTGGTGGATCAGACTGAGGCATGAATTTGTTGCACCCATTGACCTTTGCTAGATTCAAGCTTCCTGGGATCAAATCTTTTGACAAGTCCAGGCATAGATTGTTTAGCAAACCCTATGTTCGATTTATCCATCAAGTAATTTTATCCACCAGTCCTCTCACTTCAAATTTTGTTCTCATGGTCATCCAAGGTTGTTTGGCTATGCCTGCTTATTGGAGACCAAGTGATAAAAGATGCATAAGTAGCTTTTGCCGATGCTGTTTTTTTACCAAGATAAGTTTTTTATTTATTTATTTTTTTTGGAGTGCTTTTGGTCACTGATTTTGGAACATCTAACCCAATAACAAAATTTATAACAGAGTTTTCAAAAAACCTAATTCAAGGAAATCTGTTTGAAGCCATTTATTTGTTGATTATAGAAGGATCATTTTTGCTGGTATCGAGGGAAGGCCCAGAGTGTTTCAATAGAGAAAAAGAATTATGTTCCAAGCTGTACAAAATTGTAAATTTTCAAGCTCTATTTCAAGAGTTTGAGTTTGTAGGAGTTGAAAAACTTGGAAAATTGTAGCCTTTTTTTGGGTTATAATTCTTCCATGGTGCTAAATGCAGCAGAGATTGAAGGATGTAAACCGAATTTTATTTACTTTACCGACGATAACTTTAGTTTTTCTCATTGCACTCGTGAAGGTTTTGATATTAGAATCTTTAACATGGCTAACAAGACAATAGAACCAATCATAGAAGAAATTAAGATTAAAAGGAAAATAGGGATTAAATAGAACCAATCACAGTCCGATCCGATGGTGAGAAGCCATCCTTGGGAAGAATAGCATTTTTTTCTGTTGGAAAGACTATAAAACCCACGCCACGCAGGTGACATTCTTTTTCGAGTGGAAGCATCAACCATGGTAGCTTTTTCTTCATCAAACTGTGTTTGCATACTTCGACCACAGCTTTCCATGGTTCACAAATCAATCCAAGAACGATGATGTCTACGAAGTCGCTCTCTTTTTCAGCAATCAACTCAAGAAGGTGGTAGGAAGTTCCCACCACTCACTCACAGTCAACCTCCAATATTAAGAACTCATAAATTCCTGTGCTGCTGTGTGAGGGAGGAGAGAGAGTTCCAAGGGGAGGGAGAGAAGATGGTGGACGGAATCCTGAAAGTACCCTCCTGTTCTTCATCCATATAAAAAACACATTCCTTTGTTATCTTCTACGTTGTCCTCCTCCCCTCTTTATCTCCACCCCATTTTCTTCCAAACCTCTTCGCATCCAGAGCCGCCTATTCATATTTTCCGTCAATTCCTTCGACGCTGAAATTGTAAAATTTAACTTGAAATTACTGACTGAATACTTTCTATATCCTTAATCATTCAACAGAAATCTAAACCAAGGCCAATATGATATTCAGATAAATACAATCCAACGTAAGCGAACATCCAATAATCCATTCACTATCTTCAAGTGTACAACTTCAGGCCAACATCAAACAAGGAATGATTTCAATACCTGAAGAATGTCCAAAAACAACAGTATATCACATTCCTTAGAAATTGTCAGCATGTCGACCATCAATCAGTAGATATTCGTCCATTATCCATTTTGCAGCAACTCACAAATAGAAACAAAAAACAAATGGTCATAACCCAAGACCAACCAACCTAACAAATTATCCAACAAATCATTTAGATTGTCAACACCTTCGATCATTCAATATGCAATAGACAACCTTAACTCAAACTTATATCCATACAACTTTCTCTTCCCATATTGCAAGCCAATAATCAACACAGAGTTAAAGTATAAAACAAACAAATTCATTCCCAACATTTCATGATTTATAGAATCCAAACGTAATTCAATCAAACCTTCAACTTCTTAGAACTGTCGACAGAAGACAAATCATATGCACAACCCTTTTCCAACAATACCCACAATACTAACATATTTTCCAAGTCTGAACATATTATAATTTACTGCATAACTCATAAAACTCAAAGGAAGAGGGAAGGAAAGCACTCACCAGCCAACACCCGAGAAGAACAAAACACCCAGAATCAATAGCCCTACTCATTTACAGGGGAGTTGCCGCGTGGAGGCCTCCTTCCAGCTAAAGAAATCGAAAGTAAAATGAATTACGAAAGAGAGAGACATTAGATTCAAATGGGTTTTTCGGCCAATTTTGCCCTTCTGGATACGGTGCGTCGTCTGCAGTCGTCTGCATCGTCTGAAACCAGTTTTCGGACGAGAAAACCTGTCCCCAGTCCTTCGTCCGTTAGCGTCCACGTGAGTCGTTCGAATGTGTCTAGACTTAGGACATAGTCATTCGGACGCCATTTTTCCCTCGTCCGCTACCGTCCAAAAGTTCCCAGAATTAGAACAGATTCATTCGGACGTCATTTTTCTCTTGTTCGTAGTCGTCCGCAAGCGTCCGAATTGTCCTAGAATTGGATAGATTCAAAGCTGACGGTTCTGCTGTCGTTCGCAGCGTCCGCACTGTGACAGTTTAGAGTTGAGGACGCCAAATACCATTCCAACTCGTCCCAAAATCCATTTTCCTCAATGAAATATTATAACATATTGATTACATCATACGTCATTAGTAATATTCTGATAATTTATTCGACTAATTCGAATATCTTCAATTATTTTTCAATTATCAATTTTTAAATTCTGATATAAAATTCGGGATATTACAATTAGCAACAGAAAAGTCCACAATTAAACGTCACCATCCATCCCCATGTCATCCCACTCTACGTCATCCCCAGGGCTAGACACAGGGAGAGAGTAGTGGAAGATCTGCCACGTCAGTAAACATCCACGGAATTCCAAAAGTACTCTCGTCTTCTTCATCCATATAAAAAAAAACATCTTCCTCTTCCCTCTACCTCCTTCCATCTTTCACAAATAAAGACAATCTTTAACAAATTTATATCTGCTGAATACATTATCTCACTGAGGTGCAGTCAAACGACAGGGAGCAAATCCATAAAAGAATTCTCCTTACCTGAAAATAAGCAGACCGAAGAGACGCATCAGAGAATTGCAGAGTAACATACACGGCAGAACCAAATCCAAAACTAAAACCATAAAGTATCACATTTATCCTTCAATTATTTTCTATGGCATATTCTTCACATAAAACCCACAAGAAGAATGAAGAAACCATTCTCACCAGAAGGATCCGAGAGGCCCGAGAGCTTCTTCACCATAGACATTCTTTCACCTCTGTAATTTCCACTGCAACTCCAACTGCAGAACAAACCAGACCGCATAGTACAATCCCACTGTAACTTCCGTCAACAGAAAAGGACAAAAGAGGGAAAAATATAGCACTCGGCATTGGAGGCCAAGAGTCAAGATGCAAGGAACTTACCCCACAATGGCAATGGAGAACCACCGCCCCTGCCGTCCAAAATCTAATCCCCAGACTCGCAAATGTTCATCTCGGTTACGAGCTGCAACATTCCAGCTCGCGGGAACCATTTCACACCCGAGCCCTAGTCCGCTATTCGTCGGATCTGCTTCACACGTCGTCACCCACTGCTCGCCGAACCACCCGACGATCTTCGCATGTCAGACTCCAGCTTCACGTCGCTTCCCCTGTCGTTCCCAAGTCGCTCGCCATTCGCAAAGTCGTGGCCGAAGAAGACGTCTTGTCCCATACCCGATTCCCTCTCTCTTTCTGCAATTTTGGCCACAAGCCATTTTGTTTTTCTTCCTCCTTTCTTCTTTTCAAAACCAAACCGGTTCAGGAAAACCGGTTTAATGCCTACCATTTTCTTTATTTGTTATTTTATTTAATTTCTTTTTTATTTAATTAATCCTATTTTTTAAATTTATTTTCAATAAATCCTAATGAAAATCTTCACTTAACTAATTCTAATAATTTTTATCGAATAGATTTTCAATAATTTTATTACACCTGATTAATTTCTCAATTATTTTTACTTAATTTCGTTACGAGAAATCAAATTATTACCATTACAAAGTAAAATTTAGACATTGGTACACTGGGAAGACCAGAGACGTTGGTATGGCAGGTTATGGAGATCCTTACAGTTGGAAGTGTTTAAATTAGTGGTGGCTAACGGGCGGGCTGGCGCCTATATTGTAGCGGGTCGAGCTCGTAAATGAGCGGGCTTGGCCTGGGCCAAGCTGGCGAGCTGAGCCGAGCCCGAAATGGCGGGCTCGGCAGCCCGCCGAGCTCGGGCTTGCGAGCCTAGCTCGCGGGCTGGCCCGGCAAGCCCTTGGACGAGCCAGGAGCCCGCAAGCTGCGTGAGCCTCTGCTTCTCGTCACAACGAGACGAGACGACGACCTCGTCGTCTCCGGTCTTGGTCTCTGTCAGACGAGATGACGACTTCATCGTCTCCACTCTCCAGTGGAACTGCAGACTCTCCACTGGACCAGAGAGGTTCGACGATGCCCGACGAGCAGAGGCGAGACAGATCTAGAGACGTCCGACGGGCGACGATGCCCTCTCTGGATCTCGCGTCGAAGCTTGTAGTCCAGACTCCAGCGTCGAAGGACGAGGCCGGAGGTAGAGGGTCGTTGTCTCGTCTTGGTCTCGTCTCTCACATCGCCTCGCGTTGTCTCGGTCTCCCACTCCCGTTTCGCGTTTCGACTTGCAGTTGAACACTCTGAACTTGAGTTCATAGTGGAAAAAACTAGAGACTCTCACTATGAGAGTCGACGACTCTCTCTGTGGGAGTCACAGAGAGCGTCGACTTTCTCTGTGAGAGTCGATGACTCTCACTATGAGACTCACCGACGGTGAGTCACCGTGAAGGCGTCGGGCGACGACTCTCTGTGAGAGTCACAGAGAGCATAGCTTCGACTCTCACTCACTGTGAGAGTCGACCTCTTTGCAACGGTCTTCTGACCGTTGCTTTGCAATTGCAACGGTCCGAAGACCGTTGGTGATGGTGTTGGCAAGAATGGCAACGGTTCAGTGACTGTTGCCTTGCCTTCCCCGGCCGTTGCTTGCTTCTCTGCACAGAGAAGCAAGATGCTTCAAGCAACGGTCTGAAGACCGTTTCCCTCATCCCCTCCTTCATTTTTTCTATAAATACCATTACAATTCTTCCTAAATTCTTCACCAAAATCTTCCTCCCAATCTCTCAATCTATTACATTTCTCATCAATTTATCAATCTCTCAATATTTCTCACCGAGTCACCTTTTTAAAGGTATAATATTGAAAATAATTTATAATATATTTATAAAAGATATTATTATTTATGTATATTTGGCTCGTTAGGCTCGGCTCGTTAAGGCTCGCTCGGCTCGGCTTGGCTTGGCTTGGCTTGTTAGGCTCAGCAGGCTCGTTAGGCTCGGCTCATTAAGCTCGGCAGGCTCGATGAGCCAGACTTTTTCAGGCTCGACTTGGCTCGTTAGCCACCTCTAGTTTAAATAGAAGCGGAAGCAGAGAAACTCCATAATAGTCAAAGATCGAAATGGTTTCTTGGCAAAGCAAAGCATGGATAGTAATAATCAAATCTGGGTGAGATAGCAAGACTGAAGAGACTTGATTATCGGGTAAAATGAGTAACTTTTTTGCGAAATTAATAATTATTCAGTTTGAATTAAAAAAATAAAAATAAAGAACAAAGGGTAATTATGGGATTCCCTCCACTCACCTTTTATAAAACTTTAAATATTTATACCCATCCTTGCTCCTGCTACTCCCGTTAAAAAACAAGCCTAACTTATTACACTCTCTCCTTCTCATGTAGCTCGCTCTCTCTCCGACTCATATCATTCTCCTCTCTCTTCGTAGCTTAAACTTGAATGGAACCTATGGTTCCTAATTACTGTTCTCCCTACCGTCTCATTCTCCTGTCTTTTCTTCTCCGTTTCTGTTCCGTTCCTGGTTCGACAGAGCGAGGCGAAGATCACTTTTCCAGAGAAAAGCAATCGAGAGGCCGGAATCACTCCGCTTGAGCATATTAGTATACTTACATGGACAAAGGGAAGACATGCAAACTATCAAACACCATTTGAATGACCATTGATTTTATTCACCCAAAACCACAAACTACAGACATAACTTTCATTACAAGTCATTCTTCTTGTAGCCATAGCCAAAATTTTTTACAGGTCTCAGCTTCTTTACTAATAACGTCAAGAAACAAAAGGACAACAACAATGATATATGTACCATGAAACTGACAAAAAAAAATTGTATTCTCTTAATTCCAACCTAAAAAATCTAGGTCATTGATCATACAAAATGTTGTCCTTGTCTTGAATGTTGACATGTCTTCTATGGTTGATTGCAAGTCATCCACGAGAGACCGTTTATGTTCCAGAGAAACAATATGAAGCTGTAAAGAATTTGTACAAAAAGCCTGCAAATACCATAAACAAATTAAAACTAACGATGACAATCAAAAAATAAAAAAAGAAAAACAGACTTCAAGAAGGGGGGTGTACCTCAGCGGTAGAAGGACGCTCTACATTGTTCTTGGTGAATGAGTGCATCACCATGACTTTGAAATCTGTTCTTGCACTCGTATGTGTAGCCTTTGTGCGCGTCTTTCTGGTGGCTGAGAAAGCCCGACTTTCCCCCACCACCTTCCTGCAGACGAGGCATCTTACCCGCTTCTCTTCCTCTGCCAGTGCCAGGAGAAAAATTAAAAAAAAAAAAAAAATTACAGAGAACTCTTACCTGCATTCATGTCTGTCAACGAATCTTGGAGAAAAACGATGGATTTTGTGGAGAAAGATTATTTCCACGTCAGTCAGCTGATGGGTAAGTTGGCTGCTGGCTTGTTTAAGTCCTACTCTTCAGCCCGGGCTCTGGTAGGAAGATGGCAACGATGACAAAATAAGATGCAAAACTTCACATGAAAAGATTTTGATGCATAATAAACCACTAGAGTAGTATTATCCTACAATCACCTTCTTCAAACCCTAATAATTTTGCAAAAAACACCCTAAAAGTGCATTGAAAAGTTAAAAGAAGAAAAAACTTAATAATTTCATAAGGTTGGCTGAACAAATATCGGGGGAGAGACACGGTTGCGCCATGCTCCTTCTATGATTGGTTCTATCATCTTGTCAGCCATGTTAAAGATTCCCGAATCAAAACCTGCTCCTTCACGAGTGGAATGAGAAAAACTAAAGTTATCGTCGGTAAAGTAAATGGAATTCGGTTTACATCCTTCAACTTCTGATGCGTTCAGTGCCATGGAAGAATTATAACCTAGAAAATGCTCTAGTTTCCCAAGTTTTTCAACTCCTCCCAACTCAAACTCTTGAAATCGAGCTTGAAAACTTGAAAATTTACAGTCTTGTACGCCTTGGAACAGAATTCGTTTTCTGTACGGAAGCACTCAGGCCCTTCCCTCGATACAAGCAGAAGTGATCCTTCCAGAATCACCAAATAAAGGGCTTCGAAAAAATCCCCTTGAATTAGGTTTTCTGAGAACTCTGTTATAAATGTTGCTGTTGTTGGGTTAGACGTTCCAAAATCGGTGACCAAAAGCACTCCCCAGAAAGTAATAAAATAACACTTGTCTTGGTAAAAAACAACATTGGCAAAAGCTATTTCTGTGGTTTCGATCAACGTCCATCTTTTATCACCAAGTCTCCAATAAGCAGGCATAGCAGGACAACCTTGGATGATCATGACAACAAAATTTAAAGTGAGAGAAAGACTGGCTGATAAAATTACTCGATAGATAAATCAAAAATAGGGTTTGCTAAACGATGCATATTTGGACTTGTCAAAAGATTTGATCCCGGGAAGCTTGAATCTAGCAAGGGTCATTGGGTGCAATAAATTCATGCCCCAATCCGTTCCGACGGTGAGAAGCTATCCTCGAGAAGAATAACATTTTTTTTCCATTGGATTCCCGCGATGGAATTTGAAGGATTCTTCTGGTCAAAAGACTATAAAACCCACGCAGGTGACATCCTTTTTTGGGTGGAAGCATTAACCATGGCAACTGATGAGCTGTATTCTTCATCAAACTTTGTTTACATACTTTAGCCACAGCTTTCCATGGTTTACAAATCAATCCAAGAACTACAATGATTTCAAAGTCGTCGTTTTTTTCAGCAATCAACTCAAGAACGTGGCTAGGGAGTTCCCGCCACTTGCTCATACTCAACCTCGAATATTAAGAACTCATAAAACCTTGTGGCAGGTGACGGAGGAAGAGAGAGTTCCGGCAGAGAGAGAGAGAGAGAGAGAAGATGGTGGATGGAAGAAGAGCAGACAGGTCTTAAATAGACCCTTAATATTTATCTAAACTTATCAAAAATTTGAATATGATTTGATTAGGATCATATATTAGATTCGTAAATGTTTAAAAAAACAAAACTAATTGTATGGTGGACGGAATTCCCAAAGTACCCTCCTGTTCTCTGTCATCTTCTACGTTGTCCGCCTCCCCTCTTTCTCTCCACCCCCTTCTCTCCCAAACCTCTCCGCATGCAGAGCCGCCTTTATTCTTATTTTTCGTCAATTCCTTCCACGCCGGGACTGTAAAATGCCACGTCGGGTCAGCGAAATTGAGACACACCGTCTTCCCCCTCAGAGCTGGCACGGCAACTTCGTGAGCAAGAGCGGCCATTTCGGCGGTCAGATACGTGGGTGAAGTAAAAAACATAACGGGTAATTGGAACGTTAAAAAACAAAATCATTCTTTACAAAAACAAAATTTCAACATAAATACAATTGGGTTAGCCTTAGCTCTGAGCCTCCGATCTTCGTTACTAACTAACTGGCACTTCTTTAAATATGGTGCCTTTGTTCATGGTTGATTAGCCCAGACTGCCCAGCATTGCAGAAATCTTAAACATTAGAGCCAACGCATTGTTTACCTCGCATACCATTTTACTGGGGAAACTGTCATCATAGTTTTGGATCGAGGAGGGTCCCATTCCAAGGATTCAACCCATTCTCTCTTTTTTCTCATATTCAATCTGCGTAAATGGTCGGTGTTGATCATCCACGTCAAATACCATATGGTTCAACATATTTGGTGGTGCAGGGACAAGTTGATGTATGCCATCCTCTTCTTCATCATACTCCTCGTTATCTGCCACTGCATCTTGATACTGCTGATACTCCCAAACCAAATCGTTCATGTTGCTCCTCTACCTCGGTGAACTCCATCTCGTCCATTCCCTCCCCGGTATACCCATGAAAAAATGCCTTTCACCTAAACATGACTGTGAATTGCTCGGAAACCCGCCTAAACATTTCTTGAGTCGACGTAGAATTTCCCATAAACGTCGAAGACATCGGCAACCTTACCCAGTCGGCGGAATACCACAAACACTTGACTTGACATTGTTTGGAATCCATTCCACAAAATACGACGAGTTCTTGTTCTGCACATTTATCATTTGTTTAAACACTCTCCGCCCACTCCTTTCTTCGATCTGTTCGTTAAAAGCTTGGATATTTGTTTTAGGCAAACTCTGTCCTCGATTTTGAAAGTAAAAATCCAGATTTTCATTTTGATCGAACTTTATATTCTGGCAATTTGATTTAGCTATTGGATTTTTGGAAATTCGAATATGTTGGATGAAATTATGTGTTGAAT
>CM039470.1:4889984-4926691 GCA_022433065.1 Begonia loranthoides
ATGAGGTCCAAGATTTGAAAGGTGGATAAAAACGTGGTTAAGTTTCCTTTGTCGATTGCTTTCTAAGGTTGTCATTTGTTGGGACTAGATGTTATATGGAGTTGTTTATCTTTCCTGTATAGGTAACATCAGAGTGCATTGTCGTATTAGACCATTCTTTCCTGGGCAAAATAAAAAGCAAACCACTGTAGAATATATTGGTGACAATGGAGAATTAGTAATTACTAACCCATCAAAACCTGGAAAAGACACTCGCAAGCTATTCAAGTTCAACAAGGTGTTTGGTCCTACATCTTCTCAGGGTATTTGTTTCTTATTTAATCTAACGATTTTTTCTTTGTTAATGAAAAATTTACGACTTTTTCTTTACTTTTCATGTCTTAGTCCGTGTTTGCATTTATAAGAAATATAGTTAGAAAAACTTATTCAATATGTTAATGTACTTGTATCCAGAGGACATATTCATCGAGATTCAACCTTTGATTCAATCTGTTCTGGATGGATATAATGTTTGTATATTTGCTTATGGACAGACAGGCTCTGGAAAGACGTACACAATGGTATTTAGAGTGTTTATCATTCTTCACTTTGTAAATATATTTTGAAATTGGAATTGATTCTTATATATTTTCATAATTTTTTAGAGCGGGCCGAGTATCGTGTCAAAGGAGGATTGGGGAGTCAATAATCGAGCACTTAATGACCTTTTTGAAATTTCTCAAAGTAGGACAAATTCTATTTTATATGAAGTTGGCGTACAAATGGTTGAGATATATAACGAACAAGTCAGGGATTTACTGTCAATTGATGGCCCTCAAAAGAGATATCCTTAATGTTTTATAATAGGTTTCCATTTTAATTTACTAACTTGTTTAAATTTCTGGTAATTTGAGTTTATTAATCACATTTGTGGATAATACCACTTTTTTAAGCTTGTGTGTTTTAAAAAGATTTTGATTTATCTTTTATGAAAGAATGCATGTTTTCTTTCACTTGCGCACACTTGGGATTTGGAGTACTACTCAACCAAATGGATTGGCTGTTCCTGATGCGAGCATGTATCCTGTCAAATCTACGGCAGATGTCTTGGAGTTGATGAACATTGGGATGATGAATCGAGCTGTTGGAGCCACGGCTATTAATGAAAGAAGCAGCAGATCTCATAGGTGGCACTTTCAGTTTGTTGACAGTTCTTTCTTACTTGATTGTCATGATTTTCATACTATTATGATGTTGCAGTGTACTCACAGTTCATGTTCGTGGCATGGACTTGGAGACAGATGCGGTGTTGCGTGGCAATCTCCATTTAGTGGATCTTGCTGGTAGTGAAAGAGTGGATCGCTCTGAAGCAACAGGAGAGAGACTCAAGGAGGCACAGCATATAAATAAGTCATTGTCTGCACTTGGAGATGTAATCTTTGCTCTGGCCCAAAAGAACCAACATGTGCCTTACAGAAATAGCAAATTAACTCAAGTCCTTCAAAGTTCTTTGGGTACCGTGCCATTTCAATGGTTTGTTGTTGTCACGCATTTGCTTGATTAAACATCATTTCCCTCATGCATGGCAGGTGGTCAGGCAAAAACTTTAATGTTTGTACAACTTAATCCTGACGTGGATTCCTACTCAGAAACAATAAGCACGTTGAAGTTTGCAGAAAGGGTTTCAGGTGTTGAGTTAGGTGCTGCACGGAGCAATAAAGAGGGAAGATATGTTAGAGAACTCATGGAACAGGTAATGTTATGCTTTCATGTCTGACATTATCGTGTTTAAGGTGAAGATTGCAAAGTTTTTGTTATGGATTGTTTTGAATCAAAATGTAAATTTCCTTTTGCTTAGGGTCTTGACATAATCGTTGCTCTATCTTTAGAATGTAACTACTTTTGATGTTTGTCTCCATTTTTGTTGTTAACAAATTTGAAACTTTGAGAATTGCTCTAAGTTCTTTCATTTGTTTGTCTTCTTACTTTCCATATGCAGGTGGCATCTCTCAAGGATACATTGGCGAACAAAGATGCTGAGATAGAGCGATTGCAGCAGCTCAAATCTTATGTCAATGGAACGAAGCCTGGGGTGAGTTCTATCAGGTACGGGTCTTCTTCTCCAAGAAGGCAATCCTTAGGAACACCAGGACGAAGCCAAAGACTTCCAGAAAGGAAAGCTTCTGCTTCTGATTTGGATAATTGCTCGGAATTCAGTGATAAACGTTCTGAAAGTGGTTCACATCAGTCAATGGATGACTTAAGAAGTCGCAAAGATGTTTCTTCTCTGTTGAATCAAGGAGGGGAAGCTGCTCAGAATCACAACGATGACGTTGAACTGTTAGGCTTTGGGGAGGAGGATTCTGACGAGAGGTTAAGTGATATATCTGACAGTGGTCTTTCAATGGGAACAGAAACAGAAGGTTCAATATGTAGCGTTGTGGAGTATACTCTGTTCCCGGAAGTTGCAAAATCTTCTGAAAATAGAGAAGTTGATGTCAGACAAGGCAGTAACACATCAATCTGCAAGGCACAATCAAACATTAATGGTGTCGAGCATACAACTTCTGCAAGCACGTCTATGTCCGAGAGGTATGTCTTCCTCGGTTCTTTGTAATGAGTGTAACTATGCCATTAGCACATCAATTTTAGCAGGCGTGTCTTTGCTTCTAGTCAATTAGCATGTCAACAAATGGCCATGGCCCGTGGTCCAGCACGGCCCAAAAGCTGCCCCAATGGTCCAAGGTTGGCGGGGTAGACCTTGGACCACAAAATTTTGTCCGAGCCATACTAGGCGTGGGCAAAAATTTTGTCAAAGGCCCGTCAAACTAGGCTTAGTCTGCTATTTAGCGGACCAAGTCGGTTCAGTCTGGTCCAGTGATGATCCTGAATTGATTAGCTACTTCTTGAAAATCAAATTATGTTATTGCAGATCCAGGGTTCCATCCCAACTTCCGAAGCCTCCTAGAAAACTGGAGCAGACAAAGCTGCCTCATGGCTCATTAAACAGAAGCTCCTCTAAGGTTTCTTCAAGTAAGCAAAAACTGTTTTTGAATCTACTGTCATGGAAATTGAAGTCTTTCCATTTGGAGTTATTTGTGTTGAACATCTTTCTCCATTTCCGTCACTGTACCTCTCAGGTGTCCGGAAAATTGCGACGGGCAGCTCCTCTACAATGAAGACCCCGAAACGGTGGCAGTAAATTCGAAAACTGGTGGAATCTTTGCTTAGTTGTAGGAAGCTCTAATTCTCCCTTATCTAACTTATTCTTGTTGTCTTGCCTCCCTTATTGGAAACTTAGAATTTCCATTTTGTAATATATGCATACTCTCATTGTCCAACTTTAACTCGTTGGGTTTCTCTCATCGCGTGCCTCTTCTTTTATGCCTATTTTTAAAGTTAGTAGTAATTAAGTAGAAATTAGGAAGTAAGGAGATAGTATTTTGACGGCACTTGGGGAGTTGATACTAATTTATTTAAGAAATATAAATAAAGTAAAATAATTTTTTTGTTGAATTCAAATAACAAAATTAATTATGTACAGTCTTATAAAATAATAAACAAATTTATTTTTAATAAGGAAAATTAATAAAATAACTACTGAATTATGAGGTAAATGATAGGTCAACTATTAAATGATTTTTGCTAGCAATTAAAATACTCAACTATGAAAAATGAATAAAGCAAATACCTTTGTCACGTTTTTCATTAAAAAATGTTTTTTTTCTTGTTATAAGAAGCAAACCTTTTAAATAGAACTCAGAAAAAATTATTTTCTTTTACAAAAAATAATTTTTCTGTTATAAAAAGATTACTTTCCTTTATGAATAGTGAGTCAATAGTGATTAGAACTAGATGACGACGATAGACTAGGAATAGGAAAAAGATGATAATGATAAGAACTGGACGGATGAAATCAAGAGTAGGTGAATCACCAGAAGACGTTTGGAAAATTGAAAACATGATAATTGTTTTTGGCTTTTTTGTTCAATATTCATGGGCTTTTAGTATTGTCTTCGCGGTAAGGTTGCTTCAATTATTACGATTTTAACATAAAAGTTAAGTATAATTAAAATTGCAGAACAAATTCAGCACTACAATTTTTCTAAAATTTAGTATTTATTTTAACAAATTAATAGTGATGTTTGCGTCATTCATTTGTCGTAGTTGAATGTTTTATTTGTTAGCGAAAATTGTTTAGTAGTTGACTTGTCATTGATTCTATAGTTCTATTGTTATTTTGTTAATTTTCCTTTAAAAAATTATTTAAATCATCAAATCTTAATAAATTTTAAACAAATTACTAATAATAAAAGGAAAATTAACACTGCAAACCCCATAGTTCGTGATCAATGACAAGTCAAACTCTGAAGAATTTTTTTAACAACTAAAACCCTAAACTATGGAAAATTCTCACCGGAGACCTCGCAGTCATGATTCTCGTCCAGTACCGTCGAGTTTAACGCCTCAATTTTGTCTCTGTCAAGCACCGTCGAACGGAGACGAAAGACGTCAAGTACGGTCCCTCCTGGCAGTTTGAAGAAGATAGGCAATGGCAGGCGAGAGGGGACAATGGCAGGCGAGGGGGGACAATGGCAGGCGAGGGGGGACAATGGCAGGCGAGGGGGGACAATGGCGTCTCTCCTGGCGGTTTCGTCCCTGTCCAGGTCATTGGTTGTTGGATCGCGGAATGTACGGCCAAGATTGCATAGACGGACGAACGACGAATGGACGAACGCATATTCCTAGCAGTTGGATCGAGCGAGGGATGTCCCTCATCTGGATCGATGGCCAAGATTGAATCTGGCGTCTTCCAAAGGCTACAGACGGATGTCCATCCTTGGCTGTTGGATCGAGCGAGGGACTCCCTCGTCTAGATTGACGACCAGGATTGACTCCGGATTAACTGTCACGTGCAAGGCACACACGATTTTAAAACGCGCGAATTCCCTCAATTAAGACGGACGTCCCTCGCCATGAAACGGACGTCCGTCGGCCAATACTACAGCGTTCTGCCCTCAATGGACGCCTCTCGCCTTTAGACAGCGTCGTTTAGGCCATGATAGACGTTCGTCTTAATGTGAGGGACGTTCGTTCCTCTCAGATTTCATTCTCTGGACGACACGAAGTTGCCTTATAGCACAATTGAACACAATAAGTTCGTCCCTTGCCCTAGATATTGGAGATAGAAATTTTGTCTTCCCCTGCCAAACTCCCTATACACAATCGAACGAACAGAGTGTTGCAAATCACATGGAGTCAAAGGGTGCTGCTTCATCTATTGTTGAAGAATCCATTGACTGCAGAATGGAGGTAGATCCTAATCCTATTTCGGCAGTAGAGACCGATGAGAATCGGTGGTTCTATCACGAAGATGGTTTAGAGGTGCATTCAATCTCGGCATCTCTAGACTCGGAGCTTCGTTCAATATGTGACTCAGATGATGATGAATGGATAGAGAGTATGCATCCCCAACTAGAATGTTCATCCTTAGAGCTCTATCTAGGGAAGAAGTATAGTTCGTTAAAAGATATTAGAGATGAAGTGATTGATTATGCTTTGAAAAATGGGCATAAGATCAAGTTTTTCAAAAGCGAACGTCATCGATTGACTGTTGTGTGCAACGATGGATGCAGTTGGCGGCTTCACACTTCAAAAATGAAAGGTGAGATTACCTTTCAAATTAAGAGCTATAATGAGGCGCACACATGTGCACGACAAATGGAAAACCGACACGCTTCCTACAAATGGGTGGCAAAGCAATATTTGGATAGATTCAAAAGTCAACCCACGTGGGACCTACCTTCCATTATTGAGACTGTCAGGAAAAACTTTAACGTGAACATTACCTCGAGTCTTGCCAAAAGGACCAGGAATTTAGCACTGAACCTGAACGAAGGGGATGTTGATGAACAATACAAGCAACTGTGGTCCTACGTAGAAGAGATTCGAAGATCCAATCTCGACAACACATTGTTGTTAGTGGTAGATATTCTTGAGCTTACGCCCCATCTAAGTCTAATATTTAAAAGGATGTACATGTGTTTAGATGCGTGCAAGAGAGGTCTGAGGGAGTTTGGTAGACCCGTCATTTGCCTAGATGGCTGTCACCTGAAGGGGTCATGCCCAGGCCAATTGCTCATAGCTGTCATCATTGACATCAATGATAGAATTTATCCAGTTGCTGTGGCACTAGTTGAATCAAAAGTTTGAGACTTCTAGATCTGGTTTTTGTGCTGCTTGCTTTTGGACCTAGATAATGACATAGGCAAGGGATGGATATTTATTTTCGACCTACAGAAGGGGTTAGTGTTTGCTATCGAACAATATGTACAAGCAGCTGAACATCATTTCTGCCTCATACATTTGTATGCCAATTTCAAAAAATAATTTCCAGGCATACAGTACAAAGATATCATGTGGAAGGTAGCTAGGGCCACAACATCATCGCAATATCAGAGGGAGATGAATAAACTACTTGTGCTCTATCAGTCAGCACACACATATTTGCAGAAAATTAACCCGAGGTGTTGGTCGAAATATGCTTTCAGTTCCGTCCCAAAATGCGACATGGGCCTCAATAATTTGAGCGAGTGCTACAATGTTTGCCTCTTGCTAGCTTGGGACAAACCGATCCTCACTATGTTCGAGATGATTAATGACTAGGATCGTTAAGAAACATAACCAGATGACTGAATCAACAGATCTATTGTGTCCTAGGACGACAAAGAAGCTTGCCAATTTGCAACATGCAGCTCGGAATTGGTGTCCAACACTTGCAGAAGCTAATCCTCTATGGAGCATCCAATAAGCTCATTCAACTGGTTAAGAGTTATCATAATCTGTTTTCTATACAGAAAAGTCCTTAACTCCCTGTCGCTGGAGATGTACAACTCCAAGTTTGCATAAAACAGTTTCGCAGCCCTTTGACAGTAATAACCCCTCATCGTGCATAATTTATACAAACCAATTCGCTTAAACATGTTCTTTAATCCAAAACCAGTGAACAAATTGAAATCTACCTTCCCATATATAATTATGGTATGTGGTACAATGTCATTCTCGTACCGTTCTTTGGAGGAGGCCGAGCTGAACAACCCATGTTTGGAGGTCCCTATAGAAACGCACACTAGACCTGCGGGCTCGGAGGGAGCTACCTTACGTTTCTTCGACACTTGACCTGCCTTCGGCGCCATTTTCCACTTCAACAATCGGGAGGTTGGAAGTTCATCAAGTTCGTCGGGTTATCTCTCTGCAATATCTAGGGCAAGGGACGCCCTTTGCGACGAGAGGAAAACGTTATCGTTTAGCGTTTAAAGTATGAAATCCGAGAGGAATAGACATCCGTCGTATTAAGACCGACGTCCGTCATGGCCTAAACGATGCCGTCTAAAGATAGATTTGAATGAAATCTGAGAGGAATGAAGGTCCCTCGTATTAAGACGGATGTCCGTCATGGCCTAAACGACTCCGTCTAAAGGCGAGAGGCGTCCATTGAGGGCAGAACGACGTAGTATTGGCCGAAGGACTTTCGTTTCATGGCGAGGGACGTCCATCTTAATTGAGGGAATTCGTGCGTTTTAAAATCAAGTGTGCCTTGCACATGACAGTTAATTCGGAGTCAATCCTGTCCGTCAATCCAAACGAGGGACGTTTGTTGCTCGATCCAACAGCCAGCGATTGTTGTTCACCATCGCCTTTGGAAGACGCTAGATGCAATTTTGGCTGTCGATCCAAAGGAGGGACGTCCCTCGCTCGATCCAACGGCCAGGGATGGCATCCGTCTGTAGCCTCTGGAATACGCCAGATTCAATCCTGGCCTTCGATCCTGATGAGGGACGTCCCTCGCTCCATCCAATGGCCAGAGATATGCGTTCGTCCATTCTTCGTCTGTTCGTCCATGCAATCCTGGCCGTATATTCCGAGATCCAACGGCCAATGAACTCGATAGAGACGAAACCGCCAAGAGGGACGCCATCGTCCACCCTCGCCGCCCATCGCCCATCTTCTTCGAACTGTCAGGAGGAACGGTACTTAACGTCCTTCGTCTCCGTTCGACAGTGCTTGACAGAGACAAAATTGAGGCGTTAAACTCAACAGTACATATAAATTATATCCCTAAATAATTCTTATCTTATTTGAATACGAAATAAACTAATAAATTCTATTAGTTAGAAGACAAAATATGGAAATAGTCTTTCAGAAACCAAACTTTATTTGAACATCATTTTGGAGAATAATTTGAAAATACTTTGACAATAATTAAACAGAAATCTCTACAACATTTTTTTGACCGGTCGAATAAAAATCAAGCTAGTCAATATTTGTCTTCCAATAGAAATAAATCGATCGGATCAATGATGAACACTTATTTGTCGGTGATAAGCTCGATCGACTTCAAGCGTCAAACTAATCGACTCAAATTAAGGCGTCTACACAAATATTTTGAAGATCCGATCGAATTACTTTCAAATAAAAAAGAAATTCGAGTATGAACTTCGTTATTCTTCGCCAATATGTATTAGAAAAATACATAATATGTTCTCTAATTAAACAAGTATGAATTCCTAGGTATCATGCTACCTGTTTTTAGTGACATAAATCATATAATTTCTCAACGTTTATTTGATTTACAAATTATAATCACGTGTTAATTAATAATAAGATATATTATATTATATTGTTATTGTCATTTAACGTCAAATACAAAGAGAGTATTTCTATTTTATGTGAAAATGAAATGAAGCCACCTTTATGGTCCAAGTCTACTCTCCATTTTCAATTTCTTTTATTGCAAAAAAAAAAAAAAGTTTAAAAAGTGATTTTCAAAAGAGTTTAATTTTGAAGGAAGTAATTAATTAAGTAGTACATAATATTACCGATGAATGTTTAAATTTTGAAACATTAACAAGATAAATACTGAATTATGAAATTAATGATAAGTTAAGTACTCAATAATTTTTGTTAACAAATAAAATATTTAATTATGAGAAATAAAAGACGTAAATATTGTCGTTAACTTGTTGAAAGAAATGTTAAATTTTAGAAAAGGATAGTGTTGAATCTGCTTTGCAATTCTAATTTTACTTCAGTTTTATGCTAAAATTGCAATAATTAAAGAAATCTTATTAGGAAGATGATGTCGAAAGCCCATAAATACTGAAAAAAAAACTGAGAGCATCCCACTGCGGACCCTCCCAAAAATCTAACTCCTTGCTGGGAGGTTTCGATATGATCTTCTCATCACAATCTTCTATTTCTTCTTTTTGGTCGGTCGTTTTTATCCAGTTTTCATCACCATATTTGCTCTGTCATTTTAATTATACTTTCTTGAATCATATTCCAATGACTCACTTTCTGCTGCAAAAAATAATCTTTCATTTGGGAAAAATCACCTTTTTTATGTGGAAAATCATATTTCCTCTATGGAACGTTTTTTTTTCCACTGCTAAATATTGTCTTTCCGCTACAGAAAATAAATTCTATTTCTCTGCGAAAAGTCATCTTTCCACAGGAGAGGAAAGTAATCTTTCCACAGGAGCGAAAAGTAATCTTTCATCTGCGAAAAATAACATTTTCAGAGTCTTATTTTAAGGACTTACTTTCTGCAGTGGAAAGACAACGTTCCGTTATGGAAAGAAAACGTTAATGCGACAATAATGTTTGCTCCATTTATTTATTATAGTTGAGTGTTTTATTTATTAATAAAAATTATTTAATGGTTGATTTATCATTGATTCTATAGTTCAATGGTTGTTTAGATAATTTTACTTAAATTTATAATTTGAATCTAGTAAATATTTTTAAAAATTAAAAATTAATATTTTAAATTTGAATATTCTCCAATAAATTTATAAGATTGTTGATCCATATATCATTATCTATCATAAAAAATAAATATTTTTGATCCAATCAACGTGACAATTGATTTAATAATATCTATTAAAATCTGATTTGCGAAGAAGATTACCGACACGTTTGCTTTCACATCATCACTTTCACCGGCATGACTTGTATCATCTTCGCGTTGGCGTGCACCTGTGTTCTCTCTCTCTGTCTCTCTCTCTGTCTCTCTCTCTCTCTAGCCTGTTATGAATCGATTATAAGCCACAAAAATCATCTTCTACCTCAAGAAACCCAAAAAAGTGGAAGATTCATTTTTCAATACTCGAGTGTAATTCATCTCCCTCACTCTCTCTCACCTCCCATTAAAATCCTGATTAGTTTGGTTCATCCCCCAGGTATTTCTCTCTCCTTTTACCTTCCTTCATAGCTCAGTTTCGTCGTATTTCTTACTTGCTGCTGTTTTTCATTTTAGTTTCGTGGAGTTTGGTCGATTTGCTATGAAGGGTTTCTTTTTCTTTCACATACCCCAGTTTTCGCTTCGTTTCTAGTTTATATGACTGCTAATTGAGTAATTTCTTGTTCGTAGAGTTGAATTTCTGGTTTTCAGTTGTTTAATCGGTGTGTGTTGGATCTAGATTGATGGATTTGATGTATTACGGGTAATATGCTTGGTTTTGTCCGGAAGAAATCGTTTGTTTGCAGGTTGGACCTTTTCTCTGCGAAGGCTGATATATTCTTTACCTTTTTCTGTTATAGAGAATAAATTTGGGAGCTATCGCATTAATTTGGAGATTGACTTGAGGTTGCTGTGGGGAGAAGTTTAATATATTTTTTGATCTTCCAGTCTGTATTTACATTGGGGACAACTTAAGCAACGTTTGTCTGGTAAATATTTGTAAATTTAGAGTTGGAGTTGATTTTGAGGAGAGGGTTCTGTTCTCGGTCTATTTTGTTCAAGCAATTGTGAAGGGATAAAAATGGTTGAATCCATGGCTGCAACTCATCTTCTTGGCCACCCACCTCTCGTAGGAGGAAATTCAGTCAAGGATGTGTGTTGTAAGCGAAAATCTTCTAACCTCTATCGGTGTTCCATAACAGAAATATTCGGACGAAAGCTTACTATTTCTCATACTTCGACAAGATTGAAGGTCGATCGAGTTGTACTTTCACCAATTATGTCTCTTGCAATGGAGCTTACGAAAGAGCTATCTTCGTATAAACATGACCGAATGCCTGAGGATTGGAATTATGACATGGATACTGGATTTGACAGAAAACCCGGTTTGTGGCCTCCGAAAAACAAAGCTGATAACCCTTCATTACATAATCCGCTGCTTCGACAAGAGAGAATGGGCTGTGGTTGGTTGGGTGCCATTTTTGAATGGGAAGGAGTCTTAATTGAGGACAGTTCTGAGCTTGAAAAGCAGGCATGGCTGGCTCTTTCTCAGGAAGAAGGAAAATCTCCCCCTCCCGCGTTTATTCTCAAAAGAATCGAAGGGATGAAGAATGAACAGGCGATATCTGAAGTTCTTTGCTGGTCTAGAGACTCTGCCCAAATGAGAAGAATGGCTTCCAGGAAGGAAGAAATTTATCAAGCCTTGCAAGGCGGAATATATCAGGTTCAAGCCGGGTCAAAAGAATTCGTCAATGTCTTGATGCACTACAAAATCCCAATGGCGTTGGTGTCGACTCGTCCGAGACAGACACTCGAAACTGCAATTGGAACAATCGGAATCGAAGGTTTCTTCAACGTGATTGTGGCTGCTGAGGATGTTCATAGGGGGAAGCCAGACCCAGAAATGTACATATATGCAGCTCAGCAGCTCAATTTCATTCCTGAAAGATGCATTGTGATTGGAAACTCAAATCAGACGGTGGAAGCTGCCCACGATGCACGCATGAAGTGTGTAGCTGTTGCCAGTAAGCATCCAGTCTATGAACTCGGAGCTGCTGATTTGATCGTGAGGCGCCTCGATGAACTATCAGTCGTTGATTTAAAGAGTCTTGCTGATATCGAATCTGCCGAATTCGGTCCGGGGGAGCCGGAGTTGGAGGTGGAAGAGGAATATGATGATCCGCCTCCATCAACGGTGGCTGCAGTGGATGACAATTTCTGGTAACATTTATGGAAATGTTTTAAGTTTCTTACTCTTCATGTTGTCAATGATTATAGTTGGTCAGACTGTATATAAACCAAACAAAAAATGAAGAAAAATAGGAAAAGGCAGAGGTGGTCTACATTGGCCCATCTTAATGCCATTATGTATGTATTCCTTCACATTTACATCTAATATATATATTTGGAACTACCATTCCACCTTGAATATATATATATATATATATATTGCAACTTTGATAGGAAATATGGTATTTTAGTAGTTCTATACATTAATATAGTCGATATATTGAAGTTTGATCTGTAAAATTGTATGTTTTTTAGTATTCTGTCTTGGGACAATTCGATTTTGAACTCAATAATTAACTGTGGATTAGATATGTATAATTGCCGGTAATGTTTAGAGTATCATTGTTGTGAACAAAAAAAAATGACTATTGAGAGCATGATGGTGAGTGTTCGTCGTATAATTAAGGGCAAAGTGCAATTTAGTCTCTAATATTTGATGTCATTTATAAATTAGATGTCAATTTTTGTCAAACCTTTATTTTTTCAGTTATCAATGATTGAGAATTTTGTCACAACCCGAAAGCAAGTCTAATAGAAACGACGGATCGAGCGACCCTATTTTTAGAGAGGATCCAATCGCCTAGTCCAAGACTAGGCTCACAGCAGAAGACTTGAACACAATCAAAATCATAGTTCACACAAAATGAGTCTAGGTCCAAATAGTAATTATTAGAAACGATAGCGCAAACAATATAAATTAAATTCAATAATATGCATGCAAATTTCAAGTAAATAGTATCATTCAAATTTATACATGATAAATTCAAAGTATCCTCGCCTAGTGATTCAATACAAATAAGGAAGCAAAATAAATGGATGACGACTCCTCGACATGAACTCTAACGATTATATCTGCTTTTGTCTTTACATAGAGGGGATAAGTAGTTGAGGTGAGAGAATAATTGAATAGGAAACTTATACTAGATGCAATGCAGTGTAAAACTTATTTGATCTTTTCTCATTAAAACAATAATCTAGAGAAGCGTGCATTGATTAAAATCATTTTCAAATCTTTATCACAATTTGAAGGAAAATTGGTTTCAAAGATCTCTGACGAGATATTATTCAAAACATGGTTGTATACATAAACAACTAATATCAAAATACCATGATCGTATTTTATACTAAAACCAATTATTAGTGAAAATGGAGGATAATACAAGGGCTCATTTGAATATACAAATAGAAAGACGATGACAATTTTCAAGCAGCACTTCATGAGCCAAGAGAAAGAAATGACGGTGGTTTAAAGATCCAACATGTCACCCGAGTTGCCATCGAGCAATGTTCTGCTAAAACACAACCCGTAGGTAATAAAAAAACACTATGATCAAGTTTAGGGATTTGAAACCCAAGGAGCGCGTCATCATTACCCTATTACCCATTTTCATAACGTGTAAACAATCATTTTCACACAACAGAAGATGCATCAAGATAGCATCATAATACTTGGACACCAAGACCGTTCAAAGTATCACGATGAATCATCCCCCAAATCAATAGTCACCAACAGATAAGATATCATGCACCCCGAAATGTAAACATGTAAAACTCGCATACATATAACATAAAATCAGATGTTTTGTCAAACAGTCACCGTTAGTTTTCATATCTGGCAACCCATAAAAATACAGTTTCCGAAAACAGTGCAGTACAATGCAACTAAGTATAAAATCCCTACCTCGGCAGTCGGCAACTGTCTCTCCTTTTCACAGAAGAAGTAGCAACTTTAGGCGTCAGTTCACAATATGCAAAGTCGTTCAAACCTATATAGATTCTCAACCCCAAAAATTTCACAAATCAACTCAAGAAAAATGAAAGAGAATAGGTTCCGTATTGGGCTAGGAAACCCAAACAAAAAAACAACATTGTGACTGCAAATATCGCTAGGTGTGCGATGCCGCGGTGGCAAGGACTCGACTCGGAAGTTCGAGTAGCAACCAAGACACATAAACAGAGTTTGCCAGGTTTTGCGCTATGCAGACTTTTTGAGCTTCCACGGAAGCTTGGGATTTTGCCTCAAAAAGATAGGTGCCTCGCTTTGCAATGGACAAGTAAGTCTTTTGAAGATTTAACTCCCACTGTCACTTGCACGTGACACGTGTGTCACTTAAGATGTCGCAGAAACCTATGTTTTCGCAGGCACGTGTCAACCGCAAGAGCTTTCCTCTCGTGGACACACATATTCGCGAATGCCCTTGTAATAATCCAAAAAAAAAGAGTTTTTGAGTTTAAGAAAATATGAATTAAAGGATAAATAAAATAAAAATTATAAAAATTTAAAAGTTGGAACAAATGTTTCTGCGCAGACCCCAAACATTTTCGTGGACACAGCCTCTGCAGAGGCACTCTCCTCGTGGACACGTGTTCTCCACAGAGACACTCTCCTTGCGGACACGAGTGTCCTACGGAAGCTACCTTCCACAAACACACACGTTTTACTTGGAAACCTGTCTTCAGCTGACACTAGTCCGTTGTCTCTATAGATGAAACTCTAGCGCAATCCAGAGATGAAAAGTTCCTCATTGTGTTGGTTCTCGCCTTCAAATAGCCTGAACCTCTACACAACTCTATATCTGTTCCACGTTGAGGCACACCATGACTTTGAGTTCCTGACCCCAAAACCAAAATCCAATTGGAGACTCAACTCACCGAAGCGACATAGACGAAGGAAAACTTGCCCTCAGAGTTCTTTTAGGGTTGAAAGGGTGTTAAGGTCTTGCGAGCGACTTTCCAAATTTTCACCGATAACGGAAATTCCTCACCTCACTCTCGACACTATTTTATTGTAGCTGGCGGCAGCAAATGAGAGAAAGTGAAACTATTCACTAGAGTTTTTTTAACACTTTTTTACCATTTTACTTATTTACCATTGTGTATCCACATCCTTTATGTGTTGACTTATTTGAGCAAGACTGCAAAAGTAGCAAAATTTGATTGAATTGCACAAGAATTCGAGTCAACACAAAACATGTTGACCAAGATGACATAACGAGTCTACATGACAAAAATTTTAATTCTCATGTAAAATATTTTCAGTTTTTACAAATTTAGATTGTGTTTTCAATTCATCTGTTAAAGCTACCTTGTGTATACCACATTTTGTTATTTACTTAGAAGTTTTAATTTGATTTCAAATTCTTCTGACAATGTCTGACATAATTTTGAATTCTATCGATATTTTCTCTAGCGATTTTGAATTTTAGTGAGAGATTGATGAATTTTCTAGCAAGTTAAAAATCGAGTTAAAATACTTAATTAAATAGAATTGTGGTATAATTAAATGTGAACTATAGTAGCTTGATTTGTTAAAATAGGCTAATTTGTAAATCCCATCCAGGATCAAATTACACCACCTTGATCCTATGATTTATTTTAGTTGTGACATTTGATGGAAAATAATGCAATGATTATTACGTTTACTTAAAATGTTCTCTCTCTCGTCAAATGTAGGCGGCTTTGCAAAAGCCAAACATAATATTTGATTTTTAGTGACAGTTTCAAATACCCAACACTGTGAATTATGATTTATGAAGCCAAGTTAGACCCGTATTTAACTATACGTTAAAATATTTATTTTCATAAAAAATTATTTAAATAAACTTTATTTTTAAAAAATAAAATTAAAACAAATATATTTCATGATTGAATTGAATGGAGTGGGATCTAACAAACACATCATCGCTAACGTCTTCTAATTGACTACTTCTAAGACAGTTGATGAAGAAACTATTTTCAATCTTTTTTAGTACACAAAATTAAATTATTTTATTTTTGCAAATTAATTTCATTATTTCAAAATGATTTACTATTTTTTTTTTAAAATTGAGAAGTCTATTTGTTGAAATATTATATATATTAAAAGAATTATGAAGTAGTTGAATAGAAAATTTACTTTTCGCAGCAAAAGACAAGTATCTATTGCAAAAAAAAAAGATTTTTCACTGCGGGTACTTACTTTCTGCTGCAAAAAAAGTATTTTCTATAACAGAAATATTGATATCTATTATAGATATTTGTCTTCCGCTGTAGAATCTAAGTTTCTTCAGTGGAAACATGTATTCTATTATCATATCAGTCAATATATCAAAATATACTCTTCTATATACAATAATTGAATCATTTTTAATATCAACTTTGTACATATCATTCGTCGACTTAGTCATGAATGCCGGTGAGTAAAAACAATATAATAACGGTTGAAAACTAACTAATTAAGCCACTGATCGTGATTTAGGTAGAGGTTGAGATTGTGTTTCAGGTTGGAGTTGTACTTTACTTTCAAGTTGTGCTGAGAAAATTAAAATTTCGCAGTAAAAAACAAATAACCATTGCAAAAACTAGTATTTCTTAGTGAAAATGCTTTTCACTGTAGAATATTTGATGGATTATTTAAAAAAATTTAAATGTTTAACTGAAAACATGATAGATAAGTTTGCTTTCTTTATTTTTTATAGTTTGAGATTTTAATTATTCGTAAAATTATTTTAAAATTTGACTTGTAGCGGATCCAATAGTTTAATGATTTATTTGGTTAATTTCCCAAAATATTAAAATGGGAAAATGACAAATTAACCATCGTTGTTTGCGATCAATGACAAGTCAACCACTATGGTATGTTTTTTAACAAGTTAACCACTGACGTGTGAGAAAATGATAAATCCAACATCGAAGTATGTTTGCCGTTGCGGTGTCTTGGGAGGACGTCGTGGCATGGATGCCACGGTTAGAACGCCGAACGCCACGACGACATTCTGATTTTTAAAACGCCGGAATGGCCAGCCGCGTTCTGAAGAAAATTCAGAATGCTCTTCAGAGCACCGGGCATTTTTAATTTTCTCCAGAACGTCGTGGGGTGTTTTAGCGTTCTAAAAATCAGAACACCGCTGGGGCGTTAGGCATTCTAATCATGGCGTCTAGGCCGCGGTGTCCTTCCAAGACACTGCAATAGTGAATATCATCGTAGTATTAAATTTGTCATTTTCTCATACATTAATAGTTAACTTATTAAAAAATATATCGTAGTGCTTGAAAATTAGGTTGGTTGATTTGTCATTTTTACTATTAAAATGAAGAGGGATATTTACTATTTAATTTGAGTTGACAGATAAGACCTATGTTATAGACAACAGCAGCAAATTAAAAGCTGACGTGTCACGCATAAAAAACGCCGCCCCTGTGGACCACAGTAAGAGTATGAACTGCACCGCACTATTTAAGTGACGGCCGGAAAGCGTCATTATCTCCTCCCAGGGCGAATGGGAAGCAACAGCAATCCCCTCGTCTCGTTGTCCTTTCAATCACTTTCTCACTCTCTCTTCTTTTTCGGAGTGTTATCATCATCCTCACTAGCTCGGATTTTCGTCCGCTTCGTGTTTCTGTCTTTTTCAGGTACTGACCGCTTCCCTATTTTACTCGCTAAGAGAGCGTTCTGTTTTTTTGTTCATTTCTTATTTGTTTGATCGACATGGAAGGTAATGATGTGTGTAGGAATTCATGTAGCGGTGATTGATATTAATGACTTGTTATTGGTGTTGTTTGTTAATTTGGATCTACGTATAGAATTATAATGAGTTTTAAGACAATTTCAGGGCCTTTTGTTCGTTCAGTTGTTCTGTTTTAACTGTTGTCTCTTCAATTATTGCGCGTTCAGCTGAATTATAATTAAAATTTGCTGATTTCAATTAGTCATTTGCCGTTTCAATTGTGTCGTTCAGCACAAAGCTGCAAATCTACTGATTATCGTGGATATTTTTCTTTAGCAGTTGTGTGAAGTTCTTCGAGGTTTCTTTTTCAGATTCACTGATATATTCCGAAGTTTGAAATTGGAATAATCGTTCCAAGGGATGCTATCCATGTGTTAAACGTAAAGCGAATAAACCACTCAATTTTTTTGATAGTCATTACGGATCAGGTATCGTAATTGATACTGTACGTTTTTGTTCCTCGCGTCCCATTTAGATTTATTTTTGCAGCACTTAAGATATCAGCATTTGATCTTAAACAGGGCTACAAAATGGCACTCATCTCACAGACTGGTCTATCAAACTGCCTTCATACTGATATTACATACTGTAAAGTTGGAAAACGTAAAGATTTTAACCTGGCATATGCTTGGGAGGTACTCCAAGCGAAGGGAGCTTGCTTTGGTTTATCTTCCTTATTATGTGATTCTGCAAAGAACAAGCATAGTCTTCACATAGGCATCACAAGAGTTGGAACAAAAAGAAAGAGTAGGGCGATTGTTGCTGCCAGCCCTCCTACAGATGATGCTGTCATTGCAACCGAACCACTTACAAAAGAGGATCTTGTTGGATATCTTGCCTCTGGATGCAAGCCAAAAGAAAAATGGAGGTGAAATTCCATGTGTACCTTTATCTGGTCAAATCATGTTAGATCTCTAATCTGACAAGGAAAATGTTTTTTTCGCTATCCATGGATAATTGAAGATTGTGGACCTAGTTACTTATTTTTCTAGAATGATAATTTTTGTAGGCATTGTAACTCTCGATTCCTACTCTTTTGAATTGATTTCTTATTTTCTTCTTTTATATTGCTTTCCTTGTCATTATACTTCTTAGATGAAGAATGATAAAGTTCGTGTTTTTTCATTCTCTTAAGGCTTTGTTTTTGACATTCTGTTAAATTCTAAGAATTCTAAATGTGACACCTATTTGGGTTATAGTATTTTTATTCATGTTATTTCAGTTAAAATTCCAACTAGCCCAGCAGATGTTATGTTTATGTAAATCTTTTTTATCCTATCTTCTTTCTAATCGGTATTTGTTTTGGATATGTTTTTTCTACGTTTGCAGTTTGTCGTTTCATTTGTTAATTTAATCCTATTCACAATTCCTATATCATTGCCACCAGCTTAGTAACGGAATCATCTAATTGGTTCAGAATAGGAACAGAGCATGAGAAATTTGGTTTTGATATTGAAACCTTACGTCCTATGAGATACGAGCAGATTTCTGAGTTGCTCCATGGGATTGCAGAGAGATTTGATTGGGAGAAAATAATGGAGGGTGACAATATTATTGGACTCAAACAGGTCATTTTTTCTTTCACTTTATTAATGTTGTTATTAGCTTCCCCAAGCCAAAGTTCCAGGAGGAAAAAATGAATTTTCTTTTGAAATGTATAATTGCTGTTATATTGATGATTTGGGTTTATAGCAATACTCAGACAAAAAAAAATGATATAAAAAAATTTAATTTCTAAAACATGTTGATTGTAGTATTAAACATGTTTTAAATAATTAAAACTTTAAAATATAATTAATATCTTGTTTTCTAATAATGTTAGAATTTTTACTTGTTATCATTTTTAAAATTTAATATATATGTATATATATAAAAAAATAAGTTATATTTTATTAGGGTAATAATTGACTGGTTTATTGTTATTTTTTGCATTGGAGTGTTTTTTTAAACCAAACATTTTCAAAAGTTGTGAAGTGAACAAATTGGATTTAAATATGAATATGATAAATCTCGTGTGAGGTTTACATACGCTAGAAAAAGGAAATGAGAAAATTAAGCGAGTAACTGAATGAATAGTAACTGTTTTAGCAGATAAGGAAATAAGTACCGGGGGAGGAGAAGGAAAAGAGGGAGGAAAAAAGAAGAAAAAAGGAGAGTGAAGGGTCTCTCGAATTACCCTGTGTACGTGTGAAAGTGTGTTAGTTCAGTAAATCTACTATCAGTAATCATTGGGTTGTTTTAAGAATTGAATAAAGAAGTAGCTTTTTATCATATTTAAGGCTCTATTTCTTACACCACTACAAAAAACCACATACTTCATGTTTTTATTTTATCAAATCATTTGGTTGTTTTAAGAATTGAATAAAGAAGTAGCTTTTTATCATATTTAAGGCTCTATTTCTTACACCACTATAAAAAACCACATACTTCATGTTTTTATTTTATCTATGTTCCATAAACAAAAAATAATTTTCACCAAGTTGGACTAGCTTTTAAAATCAGACTGAACTTAGTTAAGCAGGAAAAACAAAGCATATCACTGGAGCCCGGTGGTCAGTTTGAACTGAGTGGTGCTCCTCTTGAAACTTTACATCAAACCTGTGCTGAAGTTAATTCGCATCTCTACCAGGTATGTTGGAGGAGGCTAATTACGGCTGCGTTTTTCTAATTTGCATTTTTATTTAAAACTCTGAACAACAATTGGTTTTTAATGGATGAATTGTTTCCTTGTCTTACTCCTTTAGGTTAAAGCTGTTGCAGAGGAAATGGGAATAGGATTTCTAGGAATTGGTTTCCAGCCTAAATGGGGATTGAAGGACATTCCAGTTATGCCCAAGGTAAAGTCTGCTATTCTCATTCTTTTGCAGTGAAAAGAAAATCACAAAAGCTATCATAGTGACATCATGGTTCCAGAATTCACCAGCTATATTATTCCACTCACAATTCATGTTTTATATCAAAGTTGGTTTTTTGTACCATTTTAAGACGTGCATGCTTTTTATAAATCACGTTCAGCATCTAAGAAGTGTTGCTTAATTTCCCAACATCCAAACTTTCATTGTTCTCCATTTTCTTTTTTGTTTTGCAATTCCATTACTACATATTGACTTAGTACTTTGGCTCAGGGAAGATATGAAATTATGAGGAATTACATGCCAAGAGTTGGAACACTTGGGCTTGATATGATGTTTAGGACCTGTACTGTGCAGGTAACATTGGATTTACAAGTTCTATATCGAGTCCATTTCAAATCTAACATTCAGTACCACCTTATCAATTAACTTTACATGTTGTCATTTCTACTGTGTTGAAAATTATGACGTAGTATTGATGAGGGTTATTAAATTTCCTTTTCTTGTTAGGTGAATTTGGATTTTAGTTCTGAAGCTGACATGATTCGAAAGTTTCGCGCTGGTCTTGCTTTGCAGCCTGTGAGAAATCATTTTGTTATTTTTTTTTTCAAAATTTGTTCAAATTGAACACTACATGATCAGTTTGACATAATAAATAGATAGCAACAGCCATATTTGCAAATTCACCCTTCACAGAAGGAAAGCCAAATGGTTATCTCAGCATGAGAAGGTTATTTTGGATTAATTATATTGATGTTTTATTTCATCATACAACCTTCTCCTGATCTAGCACATTTATTCTATGTTTAAATAGCCACATTTGGACTGATACTGATAATAACCGAGCTGGCATGCTCCCCTTTGTTTTTGATGACTCATTTGGGTAAGTGATTTTTTTTCTCTAAGAAGAGGCAAAGTTCAACTGTATTCTTTTCTCATCTGAATGAGTTATAGTGTTCTTTGAACATTGTTTACTTAGGGATTCTCCTTTAGAATGGCCCATTCATTTCTTGCCTAATGCATCTCTTGTACAATCTTTCCTGTTTTTCATGGAATTCTTTTGTGTAGTGTTATGGCATTTGTATGCACGTAATTTTTCATTTACTATGACCGATATTAGCTTTAGTGAAAGTTATTTTTACAGTTTCTTCCAAATACATAGTTGTCAACTCAAAATGTTGACCCAAGAACAAAAATAAGTGGCTCTTAGTTATTGTTTTTGAAAAATTATTATTTATTCAAAAAACTTAAGTAGTTTGACTATTACCCCTCCCTCACCTATGTAACATATTCAACTCTAATGGTCCTCAACACTTGTGCATTTTCAATTTGAAAGGGGAATAAGGTGACGTGCAAGAAATTTGAACTCTAAATCTATTGTTCGGCTGAATTATTATCACTCATAAAAAAATTTTAACTATTAGTTTGAAGTTATTTTAATCCCATAAATTAATTAATAGTTTTGTTTGTTCTTGTCTTGTTTTTTTGCAGATTTGAGCAGTATGTTGAGTATGCCCTTGATGTTCCCATGTATTTTGTGTATCGTAAAAAGAAGTTTATTGATTGTTGTGGAATGTCCTTCAGGGTTTTTATCTATCCTTAAATCTCTTCTAATTTAAGACTGTTCTTTGTCTACATGCTCTTTCATGTTCTATTTCCTTGAGGTGACGTTTTTCAGATCAGTCTTTTTCTTTATTTTATTTAGAAAACAATGTTGGTTTCATTGTATGCAGGACTTCATGGCAGGAAAACTTCCTTGTATTCCTGGTGAATTGCCAACCTTAAATGATTGGGAGAATCATCTGACCACCATATTTCCTGAAGTATGTATGTCTCTATTTGAAATATGCTAACTTTCTGTTTGTTATCACCTACAATCTTTTATGTTTTACATTCAGGTTAGACTTAAGAGGTACTTAGAGATGAGAGGGGCTGATGGTGGGCCTTGGAGGAGGTTGTGCGCATTGCCAGCATTTTGGGTTAGTAATATCATCTCTTCTATCATTAATAGCCTCGATGTAGGATCTCTCTGAACATGCAAATAATGTGAACTGTAAAACATATATGGAGGCTTCATTTTTAGATTCTACTGTTGTTTGTGTTTCATAAGAGGACCCATAACAATGCAGATAGTCTTTATTAGGGTTCTATTTGTGCGCCACATATGTGCCTATGGTATTGAGTCATAAATGCTCTCATATGTCTTTAAAACGAAGCGGGTACCTCGTTTTTTGTGATGCTGATTATGCAGCCTAGTGCTTGCAAGGCGCTTACAGAATCTTCTTTCAAATTTTATTGTCAGGTTGGTTTGTTATATGATGAAGTTTCATTGCAAAATGTTTTAGATCTGACGGCTGATTGGACTCCGGAAGAAAGGCAAATGTTAAGAAATAAGGTAATGACATTCTCATACTTCTCCAATTCGAAGGACTGAGTAATAACATTATCCAACTCGTGTTTGTGCAATTTTTCGTGCTGCCTCTTCTGTATTTATGCTTCAAAGAAGAATTTTTTTGATGGAACCCAAATGTGGGAAGTGGTGAATTATATAAAGGGTTCTCCCCCTCTTTACAGTCCTACTGAGATGAGGTGGTAAAAGATGCTTTCATCATAGGAGTTTTCCTAGAACATGTATTCCTCACACCTAAGGACACTGTTGACAAGCTCCTCTATTTTTTACATTATTTAGTAGTATACATCGTCTCCAGTTTCTTCGGTTCAATTTGCTACAGTATGAATTGACTTCTACTTAGTTCTTCCAGATAAGTTTATTCTAAAACGAAACTCTGTTTAGTAGGTTCCGTCAACTGGTCTTAATACGCCATTTCGTGATGGGTTGCTGAGGCATGTCGCTGAAGATGTTCTTAAGTTGGCCAAGGTAAGTTCAGCGTTACTCTTTTTGTTTTCCTCTCTGGTGTTGTCTCAATGCTGTTAGCAATCTGTGAAACTAACACCACAAACACCTTCAATGTAGGATGGATTGGAGCGAAGAGGCTTTAAGGAATTAGGCTTTTTGAATGCGGTGGATGAGGTGGTTAAAACAGGTAACGTTATATATAGGCCATGATTTAAGGAGTTCATTTAATTTTCAGGCCATTTTTCAACTACTTGAAATGAAGGTGATCATAAAGTATTGTTATCTATGGCAGGTGTAACGCCAGCGGAAAAACTCTTGGAATTATATCATGGGAAATGGGGACAGAGTGTGGATCCAGTTTTTGTGGAGCTGCTTTACTGAGCTTCATGTCTCTTCTGCCATTTCTCTGCAGGTCGTTTTGTTCGTATATCTGTCCTTCTGTTTCACTTTCTCCCTTGTCAATTTGTGATAATAAAAGCATTAAAAAATCAATTCAATATACTTTTTACGTATTCTTATTTATAACGTAAGGACAAGGTCGTTGATAGGGTAGGTGTGAAGTCAATATCGATGTTTATAGCATATCAACTAAGGGACCATAAAATCCCTACCTTCTAATTAGAATATTTCAATTTTGGGACAAAAAAAATGACATAATTGTACAAAAATTATGTGAAAGAATTAGGGTTCGATGAGAAAATGAAGCTTATACTTGAAAACACATGTGGAACTACTCTTTAAGAATATAGGTTTAAATAGATGGACTAGAAGCAATGTTTGGTGCCCGTCCCTATCCTTCAAAAAAGAATATTTAAATTTTGGGGGAAAAAAATGAGATATTTGTACAAAATGTATGTGAAAAATTTAGATTTTGATAGATAAGGCTTACCCTTGAAAACACTAGCGGAATTCCCCTTTATGAATATAGGCATTAATGGAAGGAAGAACTAGAAAGCAATGTTTGATGTGAGTTTATATCACATAAAGTTGGATGGTTTCTATCGTAGTAGGCAAGTAGATATCATCTGAATCTATCCTACACTAAAAGACACTGTTTTTCGTCCCATTCTTTCTATTTTTACGGGCTTTTTCTCTTTTAACTATCTGGTTTGTACTAGTTTAAATCCAAGATTTCTTATCTTCTCCATGTGTAGTCTAAGCTCCACCCATGTGGTCTCTGTTCTTTGTCATGAATCTTATTTATCCTATCCTTATCTCGTGGCCAGCTATATATCTGTACACACATCACACCATGCGTGCTGACTTTTATTTTTAAATATAAAACCATTGATCTTGGTGGACAGATTAGAGTAACATGTATTATGTGACGTCTTACCTGAAATAACACGACAGTATAGCAGCAATTTATGTTTCAAATTATAATTTTAGTTAGGGTAAAATGCAATTGAAACCCAAACGTTTTAGGTTATTTACAAATAAGATTTCAAACTATTTTTTCTACAAAGCAAACTTTCACTTTTCAGGTATTAGCAATTTGGATTATGTTGTCTATTTCTATTAGATTCAACTCGCTAATATTATGTATTTCATTTAATAAGGCGTTTTAACCCTATTCGTAACCATTTCGACAATTTTTTATCAGGTTTAGAAATTTAATGACCTCTTATTTGATAATTTTGAATTATGACAATCATGTGATAAACGTCTGAAGTTGAGTAATGAGTTAGAAATCAGGTTAAAATATCTTATTAAATAAAAAACTTGGATAAATTGACATAATAGTCTAAATTATTGATACATACAAAGTATATGCTTAATTTATTCAAAAAAGTAATTTATAGTCTAATTCATTGGTAGCCTGAATGGTATGGTGTCTTTTTTTTATTACTATTCATATTTGTGTTGTGTAATAGGAGAAAAGGAGAGAAATGAGATTAGGAGGAGAAATTGATGCAATTAGTCGGTGGATAGAGGTGGGACTCGGGAGGATGCGTTGAAAGGAACATCTTAACCTATTAGTCTATGAATTCAGATTTGGGCGGCTCTCTCCTACAATTAACTATAATTAAACTCTAATCGTATTTGGAAAATGATTAGAAATAAATTAAAAATGGATTAGTAACAATGGTTTCTTGCAATTTGATTTGAATAAATTATTAATTTTGTTTATATTATTTTACTCAACATTGGATTCCAGTTCCTAGTAGGCCACTGCCCTTTGTGCAGCGATGGAGATTGGAGAGAGAAGAAGGATATTATTGAGAGCAACTCTCTCATGCCTTCGATTATTGAGTTCTTCCTTTCCTTCCTCTCATCCATTTCCCCCCTTCACTTTTATATTACAATTTTAACTCATAAAATCATCACAATAAATTATTTCAATTAGGGTTTAAATCTTTTAAATCAATGGGTAATTGAAATTGCTGGGTATAAAAGTGGAGGTGCACATTATTTAGAAAAATGAAAAATGTATGATTTATAAGTAGAATTATTGAGTACAACGTGTTTTTTATTAACTTTAAGAGTAAATTGTATGAGATTTAGGGTAAAATAAACCATATTATACTTGGAGAACTATATATATATTAAAACTATTATAGACCCACCTTGCCCATCATGTACCATCATTTTGATTTAATGCCAGATCAATCTTGTTAGGTTATTTATCATTATTAGGCTATTGTACTCAGAATAAGCCAATCAAAATCCTTGGAAATACTAAAATTAAGAAATGGGTATTTTTGGAAAAGCCAGTGCCATGAATGAATTATTTTAGAATGACGCCAAAACTACAGGCATTTGTCTTGTTGTCTCCTTTCATATCCAGCTCAGAGCTTCTTGTTGGAGTTTGACGGCCTCCCCACAAACACATCCACGTGAAATTATTGATTGGATATCTCGTCATTTATTCTTTTTTCCCATATTTTAAAACCTATTGAAACTCAATATCCATTAATTTAAATAGTGTAATAATTAAAATAAAATCAAACAAATTATAAATAAGTTTGACTAATAAAAACATTGATTGGTGATTAACAAAAAATATCTGTTTTTAATAAATTACTTTAATAAAAAATTATTATTATTTATTTTTATTTTGTTTTTAAGTATTTTTATATTTATTAGGAAATTGTAAACAGTTAATGCAGACTGTGTCTCTGGCCAGCTTCTTCGTCTCCTATATATTATTATCCAATTTGGCTCTTAACGGAGAGAGGCCACAGCCATAGCCATTGTTGCCATCGCCGTTGCGTTTTCTCCTTCTTCGTCTTCTCTTTCTTAGAAAATGAGAGAAATTCTTCACATTCAAGCCGGCCAATGTGGAAACCAAATCGGCGCTAAATTCTGGGAGGTTGTTTGTGACGAACATGGAATTGATGCTGCTGGAAATTACGTTGGGAATTCTCATCTTCAACTAGAGAGAGTTAACGTCTATTACAATGAAGCAAGTGGTGGTCGATATGTCCCTAGAGCGGTGCTTATGGATCTTGAGCCTGGAACCATGGACAGCCTGCGTACTGGTCCGTACGGAAAAATCTTTCGCCCTGATAACTTTGTTTTCGGCCAAAATGGCGCCGGAAATAATTGGGCGAAAGGGCATTACACTGAGGGAGCTGAACTGATCGATTCGGTTCTTGATGTTGTCCGTAAAGAAGCTGAAAACTGTGACTGTTTGCAAGGTACATCATTGTTGCTGCCCTTTTTGTTGCCTTGATTTTCTATCTCAATTAGGTTTAGTTCTTAATCGTCCTACATTTGTTGATAAGTGTTTATGTAGAGTAATAACTGAACTTACCATATTGAATTCCAATTCAAATCTTGTTGTCAATCAAGGAACAATAAAGTCATATAAGGAAATTGAGAAAGATCAAAACTGATGTCAAATTATTAAGTTTATGCTCTAATTGTGATGAACACATTGAGTAGAACTCACATGGATTTTTAGCTAGGAAAGGGTGTTTAAATGCATTATAAACTCTCATGACTAGTTTAGTTACCGGAGGCGAGATAATTACATTGTTATTGACCGACTGAATTTGAATTTGAACATGTATGTTATTTTCATTGTTTGTATTTATCAAATGATTGTGGAAAAGTCATTGTTATGCACGTATGAAGTAAGAAAAGTGCGACATAATTTCACTATCATGTTCTAAGGTCAAAAGTAAACATTATGCAATGGACAAAAAGAGCCAAATTAACATTTAGACAGGTCTCCACTTTCCACTGCGCCATCTGTTTGCAACCTTTTTTTTTGGCATCTGGGTTCAAAGTAAAAGCAAAAAAGAAATAGAGACTGCACAAAGAAAGGTTCTTGTACAGTGAAAAAAATGATTATTAGAATGTTGGCAATGTTTAATGGATTCAAGTGTAAATATGAACAGGCTTCCAGATTTGTCACTCACTGGGAGGTGGGACAGGCTCAGGAATGGGGACTCTACTATTGTCAAAGACGAGGGAAGAGTATCCAGATAGGATGATGTTGACTTTCTCTGTCTTCCCCTCACCTAAGGTGTCGGACACAGTGGTTGAACCCTACAATGCCACCCTCTCTGTGCACCAGCTTGTCGAAAATGCGGACGAGTGCATGGTCCTTGACAATGAAGCTCTCTACGATATCTGCTTTCGAACACTCAAGCTCACAAATCCAAGTTGTAAGTTCTTCCTCCTTAAAAAGAACTTCAAACTATCCAGTTAATTTCATGCTAATATGTTGTTTGATCATGAGATTGGGTCTCAAAATCTATTATAATTTTGTTTCAAACGGTCTAATTTACTTAGTTTTATGTGGCAGTTGGTGATCTCAACCATTTGATTTCAACAACTATGAGTGGAGTAACTTGTTGCCTCCGCTTCCCCGGACAACTCAACTCCGATCTCCGTAAACTAGCCGTGAATCTCATCCCCTTCCCCCGGCTTCACTTCTTCATGGTTGGCTTTGCACCTTTAACATCCCGCGGATCCCAACAATATAGAGCCCTCACAATTCCCGAGCTCACACAACAAATGTGGGACGCTAAAAACATGATGTGCGCTGCTGATCCTCGCCATGGTCGGTACCTGACAGCATCGGCCATGTTCCGAGGCAAAATGAGCACGAAGGAAGTCGACGAACAGATGATAAACGTGCAGAACAAGAACTCGTCGTATTTTGTGGAATGGATTCCAAACAATGTCAAGTCAAGTGTTTGTGATATTCCACCGACTGGGTTGTCGATGTCTTCGACGTTTATGGGAAATTCTACGTCTATTCAAGAAATGTTTAGGCGGGTTTCCGAGCAATTCACAGTCATGTTTAGGCGAAAGGCATTTTTGCATTGGTATACCGGGGAGGGAATGGACGAGATGGAGTTCACCGAGGCAGAGAGCAACATGAACGACTTGGTTTCGGAGTATCAGCAGTATCAAGATGCAGTGGCAGATAATGAGGAGGATTATGACGAAGAAGAGGTTGTGGAGAGTTAAGAGGTGGATGCTTTTGGCTATGGCTACTACCAGAAGAATGCCTTGTGTCTGAAAGTTTGTCTGCAGTTTGTGGTTTTGGGTGAATAAAATCAACTATCATTCAAATGGTTTTTGATATTATTTATGTACCTCATGAATTTCTTTTTCTTTTGGTTTATCTTCGTACAAATTTTTTGAATTTGTAATTATAAGTATATTATTATGCTCCAACTATAAGATTTATAATAGAGAATCATTACTACTTTGTCTTCCGTCTATCTTCACAATAGATTTAAAGACCAAAACATTGACATTACGTGAGAATCAAATGGGCCAAAAATCGAATCTCGCCCAAGTTAGACATGCTTAGGTTTCTCGAGCCGTGGGTTGACATGTGTATGAAGGACACGAGTCGGGTATAACGAACCATGTGACAACGTAATATCTTTCTGACAGATTTTGCTGATTTTTCTATATTTTCATTGTCAATTTGAGATAGAATGAGAAGCAACCTTGAACACGTACAGTTATCCTATTACTCTATTTAACAACAACAAAAACATTTTGTATGGTCAAATGTGTGAAAATAAAACAGACTCAAAATCTGGTCAATCGAACTCGGTTTATACGACCGAGTTAATTCATAAATATAATATGTATGCTTAATTTTAACGTGTTTGGTAAAAATTTAAATATAATTTAAAAATATGACAAACATAAAATAGACACGTCATTTTAATATGAGATAAGCCTCAAAATATTTATTTTATAAGAATTATGTAATATAGTGCATAAAAATAAGCCCAAAAATCTAAATCCAAATGTCCACATATTTAAATTAATATTTGAGTACCTAAAAATAGGATTGACAAATTTTGCAAGTTAATTTTATTAAAGTCCCTAATTATTTAAAAATAAATTAATATTAATTGAGTTATAGAAATACCCAAAAACTGACATATCTAAAATAGGCCTGGATCACGACCACGGGTCAGACCCTACAGCCCACGGGTCAGACCCTACAGATCGGGTTTGCAACCAGCATAGAAGAGGACTACGTCCCCTTCTTCGACGGCCGACGCGAATGATTTTGTCGTTCTTGCCCCCAACGCGAAGGGGTTCTACTCTGGCCGAGATAGCCTTGGCCAGACGTTCTTCCCACCGAAGCTAAAGGCTTCGTAAACTTGCAGTTCACTATTCTGAGTCGCAATTCAGAGCCCTCGCCCCCCGCGAGGCCAACCAGAAGGATTCATCGAACCCTTTCCAAGAACTCGGTAAAACACCAAACTTTCCACACCAAAAATTTTCAATTCAACACATAATGTCATCCAACAGATTCGAATATCCAAAAATCCAACAACTAAACCAAATTGCAGAATATAAAGTTCGATCAAAATGAAAATTTGAATATTTACTTTCAAAACTGAGGACAGAGTTTGCCTAAAACAAATATCCAAGCTTTTAACTAGAATCTAAATACTTCAATCACGAAGTTGGATATACAGAGTCGGAAGAAAACAAGCTTACCGTTTTCTTCTTCTGATTTCGGAAGTATTAGCCACTTGCTGTTAGGTCCGCTACAGCATCCGTTAACTTCCATTAATTCTTCTCTCATCTATTTCCTCTTCCCCGGCCTGGCTCACCCGAGAAGCTCATTGAAAGACAGGAGAGTTCTTGCTTGGATCGGTGAGTTCCTCATTCTGTCGAAGACGTCATATTGGCGACGAACAGACCGAAGAAAGGAGTGGGCTGGGAGTATTTAAAGAGACGAGGCATCCTGTTTACAGAGGAGTGCGCAGAAGAAACTCTGACAAGTGGGTTTGCGACATTTGAGAACCGAAGAGGAAGACGCGGATTTGGCGGCTAGGCAGGTATCTGACCGCCGAAATGGCCGCTCTTGCTCACGACGTTGCCGTGCTAGCTCTGAGGGGGAAGACGGTGTGTCTCAATTTCGCCGACCCGGCGTTGCATTTTACGGTACCGGCGTGGAAGGAATTGACGGAAAATAAGAATAAAGGCGGCTCTGGATACGGAGAGGTTTGGAAGAGAAGGGGGTGGAGAGACAGAGGGGAGGCGAACAACGTAGAAGATGACAGAGAACAGGAGGGTACTTTGGGAATTTCGTCCACCATACAATTAGTTTTGTTTTTTTTAAAAATTTCCGAATCTAATATATAATCCTAATCAAATCAGATTCAAATTTTTCATAAGTTTAGATAAATATTAAGGGTCTATTTAAAACCTGTCTGCTCTTCTTCCATCCACCATCTTCTCTCTCTCTCTCTCTCTCTCCGCCGGAACTCTCTCTTCCTCCATCACACGCCACGGGGTTTTATTAGTTCTTAATATTCGAGGTTGACTATGAGTAAGTGGCGGGAACTCCCTGGCCACGTTCTTGAGTTGATTGCTGAAAAAAACAACGACTTCGAAATTATTGTAGTTCTTGGATTGATTTGTAAACCATGGAAAGCTGTGGCTGAGGTATGTAAACAAAGTTTGGCGAAGAAAACAGCTCATCAGTTGCCATGGTTAATGCTTCCACCCAAAAAAGGATGTCACCTGCGTGGGTTTTATAGTCTTTCGACTAGAAGAATCCTTCAAATTCCATCGTGGGAATCCAACGGAAAAAAATGTTATTCTTCTCGAGGATGGCTTCTCAACGTCGGATCGGATTGGGGCATGAATTTGTTGCACCCAATGACCCTTGCTAGATTCAAGCTTCCCGGGATCAAATCTTTTGACAGGTCCAGATATGAAGGGTATAACAAACCCTATGTTCGATTTATCTATCGAGTAATTTTATCCGCCAGTCCTTCTCTCACTTCAAATTTCGTTCTCATGGTCATCCAAGGTTGTCCTACTATGCCTGCTTATTGGAGACTTGGTGATAAAAGATGGACGTTGATCGAAACCACAGAAATAGCTTTTGCTGATGCTGTTTTTTACCAAGACAAGTGTTATTTTATTACTTTCTGGGGAGTGCTTTTGGTCACCGATTTTGGAACGTCTAACCCAACAACAGCAACGTTTATAACAGAATTCTCAGAAAACCTAATTCAAGGGGATTTCTTCGAAGCCCTTTATTTGATAATTCTAGAAGGATCACTTTTGCTTGTATCGAGGGAAGGGCCTGAGTGCTTCCGTACAGAAAACGAATTCCGTTCCAAGCCGTACAAGACTGTAAATTTTCAAGTTTTCAAGCTCGATTTCAAGAGTTTGAGTTGGGAGGAGTTGAAAAACTTGGGAAACTGGAGCCTTTTTCTGGGTAAGAATTCTTCCATGGCGCTGAACGCATCAGAGGTTGAAGGATGTAAACCGAATTCCATTTACTTTACAGATGATAACTTTAGTTTTTCTCATTCCACTCGTGAAGGAGCAGGTTTTGATTCGGGGATCTTTAACATGGCTGACAAGACGATAGAACCAATCATAGAAGGAGAATGGCGCAATCGTGTCTCGCCTCCGATATTTATTCAGCCAACCTTTTGAAATTTTTAGTGCTTTTTTGCAAAATTATTAGGGTTTGAAACGGTGATTGTAGGATAATACTACTCTAGTGGCTTTTCAAAGAGAATTACCAGGTGAATTTTTGCATCTTATTTTGTCATATTTGCCATCTTCCCGTAATAAAATTTAATGAAGCAAAACCATGCGAATCGAAGAATGGAATTGAATCAAAGGAAAAACTAAATTATCCACTCTCGACCAATTTTGGTCCACTTCAATCATAACTAGGTTCAAGTAAGACCCATACATTCTCAGCATAGGCACAATATATAGGTTGAACTCGACGGGCCTTGAGTGGACCAAGACTCGATCTGTGAGTCATTTGCCAAGACGTAGCTCAAGCCTAGTCTGGCAGGCTGAGCCTGGATTTATATCGAGACTTGCGCTGACCCATGCCAAAAACAATGTGCCGCGTCGCTAAAAAATGGCCACACTGTGAATTCCACACCAAATGTAGGGGCTAAACTATAAATATTAAATAGCACGAGCCTTTCTTTGAAAACTATGAATAAAGGACCTTCGTATCATCATCTTTGGTGACGTGGTTAAATGATCAGCTTCCTCGTTTAAGTTTGCCAGCGGAAATTTCAGAATGTCTTCCTCATTTTTTCCTCATGGCGAAGGACCTTCTGCGAGAAGTGTATGGCGAGCTTCAAAGGAGGAAGCAACGTTGGAGGCATTTCGGGTGGCAGGAGAAGACAGTGGAGCGTCTTGGACAACAAGAGTGCCTCTTCCTGAGTCAACTGCAGAGGCCATGGCTGATGACAATGTTGGTCAAGAAAGGGACTTGGTCTGGACTTCATGGAGGAACGCCATGGATGCTCGCTCTTCATGTGGTTGATACGGACTCAGCCTACGCTGAAGTTTTATCTACTGCAGATGGGATTTTGCTTGTTAAGTTAATGGACAAATCTGATCCTTGATAAACAACTTAAACCTTCATTCAATCAAATCACTGACGTCTTGCCTGCAGTGGGACAGTTTCGAAGTTCCGTGTGATTCCTCATTTAATTTGCTTTTTTTTTTTGGGTTATTATCAATTTTTACCTTATAGTTTAGGGTTCTTGAAGTTTAAATTTTTTCAAGGAACACCTTTTAGTTTTAAGGGTTATCACCTACACCTTGGCGTTTCTCTTCGTTATTCTTAGAAGGCTCTCCCCTGCGAAGGCGAACCTGCTATCTCCTCTTCTACTTCTTCGTCTCCTTCCATTTCTCTGTAAGCTGACCAATTCTTCATCAGCCTCAATCTCAGCCTCCCATTTCCCAGCTCAAGCCAAAAATAGCTTCTGCAACAATGGTAGAACTCTGCTTTCAGAAGAATAAACAGGAAGTTTTTTTATCAGAGATTTCTTCTCCAATGCAGTTTGGTTTCTGCTCTTCGCTGTCAGTCCAACTCGATCAAGTATAAGTCTCCTCCCATGGTGAAGAGACAGCGCCACTGCATTTGCGTCAATGGGCTCCACCCCAATAATCTTCACTTGCATCACCAAATTATGGCAAACAGATATGACATCATTTGAATGGAAGATTAGAAATGTTTTGGAGGTGTAGGTTAATGTCAGTTTCTGCAACAATGGCCGAACTCCGAGAAGAGCAATGAATTGCTCTTCCATTCAAAACAAATTTATGAGTATGGCTAAAGGGGCTGCATAGGAGAAACTTGATTCTCCGATCCCAAAACATCAAAACATCATTTTAATCATCAAAACATCATTTTGATCATCCTCATCATTTTCAAACCCAACTTTAAGTGGCGAAGAACAGGGATTTATTCTCTCATCGATGCTAATGTCTTTGACGATGTTGCAAGAACTTTCTTCGAAACAAACGATCAGTTTAGGTAGATCACATTCGGGTACATTTTTTTTTCTGGGTAAAGATATGAATCTTTCATATTCTAAAATTATTTGATGGTCAATCATCAAAACTGAAATCGATCTCCCAAAAATATTCTATGCCTACCAGCTAGTGTTGTTCTAAGCTGCTTGTAGGTACCTTTTGATTTCTAAATTTTCAATTCAACAGGACCAAAAGAAGCTTCAGGATCTGCTTCTGACTGAGAAAGAAGCCATCTTTGGGTCAAAACCCAGTCCTAGAAAATGCAACAGTTTTAGGAAGCCGAATGGGCACCGTTCAAATGGAAATGGGTCGATGACACCTACTGAAACGACTCGAAGACGGGCCTAACAGAACCGCCGGGTCAGGCGACCCGATCCTCATAGAGAACTCGATCACCCAGCCCAAGGCGTGAGTTTTGCGGAAGACTTATAATATTTGATTCGGCCCAAGGTAATATGGGCCTAGGTCCGAGTAGGGATCACGAGAAGATAACAGTGCATAAATTAAAAATACAATCCAAGTACTGTGCAACAAATCCAAAACCAACTGTGTTTAAGGTTTACAGACCCAAATGGAAACATAAATGTCCTCACCAAATAACGATAAATCGCTCAAGTAGAAATAACAAAACGCTTCAACTCCTGATCCTCAGCTACTCCTTGCCCTTACTTGAAGTTTTGGGGAAGGAGTCGTTTGGGGTGAGTGACTAACTCAGTAAAGTATGACTATACTAAATGCACCTCATGCAAAACTGGTTTTGTACATTTTTCGAGAACAAGGTTATGTTTCATTCTGACGTACATGGATTTAAAAAAATCACTTTAAAACTCTTTATCATTTTACCAAACCGACCCAAGGGCCGTCGATGAGGCTTTTATTAAAAATCTTGTTGTATACATAGACAGCTATATCTCGTAAAATAGGCCATCATCGTTTTCCAATTTGAAAACGTCGTCAGTGAAAAGGGGTGGTCACTCATGGACTCACCCGCCACACAACATAGAAGAGGTGGTCACCCGTCGATGACAACACCTTATGAGGCAGGAATAATGACGACGATCCGAAGATTCCGTACGTCACCCGAGTTGCCGGCGCACCTGGCTGCATGACACAACTCGTATAATCGTATAATCGTATAATCAAATAAAACGGATACAGTTGCTCGCTATATGTGGACTTAGGATAAACAAGTCTCAGCGATTGACAACCGTCTGATCCGTGGGACAAATCCTGGCCAGGTTTAGGGGCTTGCGACCCAAGAAGGCGTCATCACCCTCCCATACGAGGTTTACGACTTTCAGGAGTTTCAACCTGAGGACACGTCACCAATGCCCTACCTATAATTTTCGCACGTCAAACAATCAACCTTCACGCAGCAGAAGGTATCAAAGGGGATGGCGGATCCATCCCTCAACATGGGCAAAATAAATCTCAAACCATGTACGGAATTGAAACTTGAGAAAACATACTACTAATAAAAACGGACGTGCTGTCGAACAGTCCCCGTCATTTTCCAAGTGTGGTAGTCCACAAAATAATCATTTTGGAAAACGGAATAGGATGCAATATAACGCAAGAGGTATAGAAATCCCTACCTTTTCGGCGTTCTTTACGATTAAGCGGAGCAACTACCTCCTCGGGAATCGTGGCACACTCGCCAAAGTCGTCGAAGCCTAACAAGGATACAAATACATAAATTAAAATTTTAATTCTAGGAAATAAATGGATGGTCCTATACCGGGAATAGGAGCCCAACCGAAGTGTGAGTGACAAGCAAGAAAATCCATATAAATTCTCTAGGCCTTATTCAACATCCTTTAACACAAAACTCAATCTTGAATATATAAACAATTTCTAACATCCAAATTCCATTCACTTAAACTTGACAGATTTTCACTTCAACCAACTTGAAACTAAAACCCTTAAATTTCAATAACCAACTGTAACCTCAATAAGTTCAGCCACATGATTTAAAAAAAAATAATCCAGATAAGGAAATTATGAACCAACTAAAATATCCAACTTTAACATATTGACAACTTAAAAGTCGAATTCAACGAACCATGTTAAAGCACGTACATCGAACAGCACCAAATCAGAATCAGGTTCTATTGTTGACAAATTTATCCAAAAATCAAAACTTCTTTCACCAACAGAAATAATCTCAAAATAGTAACCTATCAGTGTATAATATTTCAGATCCTCAACCAATATATTTCTCCTAACCAGAAATAAATCCACATCCAAGTTTAGAAATCGAAATGAGTAATTCCAACTAAAATTTTCCTCACCAATAGGATGAGATCTACGTCCTGTTCTGCTCGTCGGAAAATCTTAATATGTTCAGATCCAAAGCTGCCCTCGCCGGAGATTTGTTCGTCCGGAATCCTCTAGACCGACCGCTGTAAATCAAATCACCAATCAACCAATGACATCATAAATCCCAAATTTAACATCGGAGTAAAACTCGGATCGAAACCTCACCCACTGAACAGATCGGAGCAGTTTGTCACCGGGAACGAAAATCTGTTCGTCGTCGGAAACCAGAGTCGGGTTCGGCCTCGGAGTCGCTCCGTCACAGATCTGGAGTCGCCGTTCGCCGGAGTCGAAGGATCGGCTCAACTCGGAGTTCCGGCCGCAGATCTGTACTCGCCGGATCTGCTCGAGATCGGGAGTTCGTCGTTCGGGGAAACGGCCGTCGGCTCTCGGCCGACGTCGCACGGGTTGCGGTTCGCAGCCGGAAGGAATGC
>CM039470.1:4927166-4949250 GCA_022433065.1 Begonia loranthoides
CTTCTGCGGTACCAACTGCAAGGGTTTCAAGTACTCTTATTTTAGATTTATAATTTTCTTCACGCATATGATAAACAGAATTTTGCTGCAGGCATCAAACACTATAAAACCTCAATATTAAGAGATACTGAATAGTTGCAATGAAGATAAAACTGAAAGGACCTCACATTTTTCAAATTTTTCGCTTCAGTTAAGATTCGCTGCTCAAACACTTGCATAACTTTCCTCAACAAATATGCCACCCGCTACAAGGAAGTTTCAACCATGAAAATAGAAGATAAAATAGTAAGAAGAAATACAAACTGAGACTGCCAGCAGGTAAGAAAAAATAAAAACTAATCGTGTTTTCATACATGAGATATGTCTCCATTTTTTCTTTCAATGCTTTCATCTAGGATTCCATTGACTATACTGAAAAGTGATTGGAAAGAGGCATTCTGCAAGAAAGAATTGCAAACTTTGCATGACACATCATTAACAATATCTTTCAACAATGAAACCTTGAATATCCTTTATGCTACTCAAAGTATAAATTCCACAAATGGAAGTTTAGTGTATTACACTTAAGCTTTTTGTTTTCATTAATTCTACAATAGTATCTTCAGAAAGACATCCTTGTGCCATTTGACACCACTCATGAGACTCGTTTCCAGGGTGAGCAGTAGATGGCTCTAACAACAAGAAAAAGTCAAAAAATAAGTACAGTTCACAAACAAAAAAATTAGTATATAAGAAGCCAACATGGTAGATATGGAAAGCATTATCTGATGAGCCGATCTCAAGCCTGCCCNTACACAAAGTAAAAATTCATGTTTCACATTAGACTAGAGTATCACTTTTTCTTGTTCAATTATTAATTATACATAAAAATATTACAATATCCAATGATTTAAAAAAAATGATTTTCTTCTATGACATATGTTTATAAGTATTGTTAATATAGTTTAATAATAAGTTGATAAAATTTAAAAAAAAAAAAATACATATTTTAGCAAACAAAGAAGCCATGAATAAAACGACCCCTTAACTATATGATTAGTGATAAGACAAATAATAATAATTTTTACTAACAAATAAATACTATAAAAAATGAATAAATCAAACATCGTTGTTACGTTTTCTGTTAAAAATATAAAAAAAAAATTTCGCAGTGAAAGACAGTAAATCTTATTCTAATGAATTGTTTTCCTCAGCAAAATGTTTTAATGAATTGTTTTCCTCAACAAAACGTGATGTTATATACTATGGTAAATGTATACAAATATTTGCTGGGAAAATTATTATTTTCTCTATGGAAAATACTCTTTTTCACTGTAGAGAATACCCTTCAGCTGGGGAAATAATATTTCCTACAACAAACACTTGTCTTCCATTGTGGAAAGCAAATCTTTAGATTATGACTTACTTTCTGTAGTGGAAAACACGTTTTGTTGCTGAAAATGATACTTTTCGCAGCAGAGACTTGTATTCTGCTGTAAAAACTAAATCTTTGACTATAATTACTTCATATACAGGTCCGCTGGGGAAAGAAGATCTATCCACTGCATAAACAAATTGAAATTTTTTACAGAAAAATGTGACAATGATGTTTGTTCTGTTATTTCTCATAGTTTATTGTTTTATTCGTTATAAAAAATTGTTTAATGTTTGATTTGTAATTAATATCATAATTCAGTGGTTGTTTTATTAATAATCTAAAATAAATAAATAAATAAAAATAATTGAATTTAAAACAATATTGTCTAATAAGAAGCATATACACTAAAACATATCCGTATAATATTAATTTTTATTTTCTAATAGCTTGTGATAAGTTTAATTAGCAATAGACTTTCCAACATAATTTGGCTAATAAAATCGAAAATTTGAGTTTCACATTGGGAAAATATTGAATTCTCCATCTAAATTATTGCTCTAACTCTCGATTATTTAATATATGCGACAAAAGATTATGAGTTATACTAAAACAACTGAGATTTTGTTCCAATCTTAAAATCCAAGAATCCCCTACTCCTATGAGTGATTATATTAATTATATTTTTATTTAATATAATCACCCATTAATAAATTAAAGGAAAATTAACAAAAAAATCACTGTACTATGAAATTAATGATAAGTCAACCACTGAACAATTTTTACTAACAACTTAAACACTAAACCATGAGAAATGAACAGGCCAAACATTAACGTTAATTTTCTAAGAACTCGAGAGCTAATACCCATGAAAAAACTACAAAAACTCATGATTTTAAAGATTTCAGTGGAAAAAAGTTAATACCTATGGATAATGAATTTTACAAAATACTGTGTATGTTGATTTTAATTTTTTTAGTTTTTTAATTTAGAAGATTTTATAAAATAATATATAATGTTTTAGATTTGGGATGATTTAGAATTGTTTTACTGTTCATGGGAGAATCACAACTTGTCTGTATTGTTTGTGTTGTCTGTGTTTTTCTACGAAAAAAACAATGCTTTTGTTCTTTATCTGAAGATTTTCCTTTGTAGAACGTTGTCTTTTCGCAGCTAAAAGTTATATTTACTCTGCAGAAAGTCATATTTCCTCTGTAGAAATTTATCTTTATGCAGAGAAAAAGTGTCTTTCCTACGTGAAAAATTATATTTATGCTGCAGAAAGTTATATTTTCTCTATGCAGAACGATAATGTTTTTTTAATGACAAACGTTATTACGATTCTATTTATTATAATTCAGTGATTAAGTTGTTAGTAAAAATTATTTTAGTAGTTGATTTATCGTCAATCACAAAAGTACTCAACTTGTTAATATTCTTTAATTAAAAAAAATTATTAAGAATTTAAATTAAATGCCACGTCAAGAGGAGCCGAGCCGGGTTGGCCGGATCATAGCCGAATTAGTCACGTGGATAAAGGGTAAATGGAGAAAATTGCGGACCCGGAAAAAGCAAATTACGTTAGCAGAAAAGAAACAGTGCTAACCAGAATGTAATACAAACTTTCACAATAATTGGTTTTGGTTTTTTCGTTATTATTTCTCCATAAAGCATATGCGACGACTGTCATTCCCTCCTGCTTAACTTTGTTGCCATGTGACTCTCTCTCTCTAGTCTCCTCTCTCTAGAATTGGGTCGTGGGTAATGGGTTCAAAGAATTTTCAGCTGCTTCGTGCATTTTCTTTTACCAGCTCTAGAATTTTATGCAGAAGTGAAATGGGTGAGCTTTTTACAGAGCTTTCAGCTTATTATGACTGTTTCAGATCTTTCCTTTTTCTCCTAAGCTTTTAAAGTACTAGTTTACAGTATTTGTTTGGCAGCCATGAGAGACTGCTTGAGTTTCTGGAGTGAAAGAAAGCAAACCCACTTCGCTGAGAGGAAGGGAAAGTGGGTTTAGCAAATGGTCTAATTGTAGGTCCCAAGTGTGTCAGATTTCTGGTTCTGAAAATCCCGATCTTCGCCTTAATTTTTTTGTTTAGGAGTTTCAAAAGGGAGTTCTACTGTTATTATTATTAATCTACTCCATTTTCCACTATCATAGTTCCTATCTTTTTTGGGTTCTCTTCCAAGTTGCATCTTTTATAGAGAAAAGCTGAATATATTTCGTAGTATCCTAAATTTGGAGATTTAACTTGAGATTTCCTTGGATTTCTTTCTTTCTTTTTTACCCTTTTGTTTATCCTTTTTTTTTTTTTTGCAATTACTTGTCCAATGGGTGTCATTAGCTGGTTGATAGACCTGGTTTTCCAGTCCAAACTAATATAAGTGAAAGTAGTTCCTCCTGACCTTTCTACACTAATTTTCTGTCAATTTTTAGCTGTGCATTTTGTTGATTTTGGTACCAGAAGCTGTTATGGGAAACACCCACCTGCGTGATTGTTCGAAGATTCAAGAGGTGAATAATTTGGTCTGAGAAAATGATCTTATTGCTCATCTGTGAAAAAACATTTACCAACTGAAGAAGTCAAAACCAGGGACTGAAGATAGTAGTAGTATCTCTGCAAAGGATCTGATAAAGTGGTTAGAAATTTGTACTCTTTGGAGTTGTTTATTGGAAAATGGAAATGGAACTCCAAGAAGGAGTGCCAGAAAACCTTAAAAAACATCTCGCCCTCGCTGTTAGGAGCATCCAATGGAGCTATGCGATATTCTGGTCAGCTTCAGCTCAACAACCAGGGTAATATTTTCAGTCTTCCATCTCTTTATTTGGATTTTCTGGTCAGTTTTGAATCTGCTTCTGATTCTGTGAGAATTCATCTCGGAAGTTCTTAGATTTCTGGATATATTGATTGTTATTCAGACCAATCTCATCATTCCTCATTATTTGGAGCAGTTCGCGTCTCGTCGAAATAAAAGAAACATTTCTTACTTTATTTTACAGGGTCTTGGAGTGGGGTGATGGATTTTACAATGGAGATATCAAGACGAGAAAAACAGTTCAAGCAATGGAAATTGATGCTAATCAGATTGTTTTTCAACGGAGTGAACAATTAAGAGACCTATACGAGTCTCTTTCCATCGGAGAAGCAAGCCCCCGAGCTAAACGCCCTTCGGCCGCATTATCCCCCGAAGATCTCACTGATGCCGAATGGTATTACTTGGTTTGCATGTCCTTCATATTCAACACTGGACAAGGGTACTAAAAACTATCTTCACTCTACTCTCTTGCTGATTTCATCTTTTAACGTTTTCGCTTATGCATAGATAGATTTTCTAGCTTTTAAACCAAAAATTTGCATAGAAATTTATGTCTGAAGTAGATTTTGGATACAAATGCAAAAAATAGATGTTATTTTAGTAGAACCATCAAAACTTTAACACTGATTTCCTACTTCAAACCCCAAAAGATTGCTTCTTACAGTATTTTAATGATCAAGAGATCACCTTGAAATGTTTTGCAAGAACTACACTCCATTTGTAAGCTCTAAAGTCAGTTCATGACTCTAATTTATTTAGATTGCCTGGAAGAACATATACTACTGGTCAACCCATCTGGCTGTGCAATGCTCATGCTGCAGATAGCAAAGTTTTCAGTCGCTCTCTGCTGGCGAAGGTTAGTTGCGGTTGATTAGAATTAATTTGATTCCGATTGTAATTCATGTTTACTCGATGGTACTAATGGAAATTAATATCTGTTTGATCTTGTTTTTCTGCCATGGCTGAACTTTAATCACTGTCATCTTCCTCAGAGCGCATCTATTCAGGTACCAATCTAAGTATTTTCTGTTTGTTGATGTCCTACTTGTTTTGTAGAACTTCTTCATCCCTTTTTTCGACGTTAGACTTTCTGCAAGAACTCATTTTCTGGCAAAACGATTGTCGAGTGATCCCTTTTCATCATCATATTCAAAGCTAAGTAGCTCATACGAATATTGTTGGCATTATTTAATTTTTGTTTAAATGATATTTCGGTTTTATCGTGCAGACTGTTGTGTGTTTTCCCTTCCTAGATGGTGTGGTGGAGCTTGGAGTGACTGACTTGGTAATTTATTTGTCCGAAAACTAGTCATAAATATATATATTTTACAAATAAGAATCACTTTGCTGAATGCAATCTCTTTTGCGAAGGTCTTTGAGGATCCCGGCCTCATTCAACGCCTTAAAACTTCTTTTTTGGATGCTCCGTTTTCATTCAGTTCTTCGGCCGTAAAACCGAGAAATGGTGAAAATATTCTGAGCACTGCACCCGATTGTAAGATCTTTGAAACTAAAGAAGTCTCGGCCGTACATCGTGCAGAGCCTGATATGACTTCTCCAAGCAACGGTTCGAATCGAATGGAAAGCAATCAACTCGCAGAAGGCTCGTTTATTGGTGAGGGGCGAAGTAGAGGAGCTTCTCAAGCACAAAGCTGGCAGTTGATGGATGATGGGATAAGTAACTGCGCCCATCAGTCCGTAAATTCTAGTGATTGTATATCTCAGACCCTTGTCGAGCCTGAAAAAGTCAGCTCCGATGCGAATAGAGAAAAAGTCAAAAACCACTTGCCAAATCAAGAGGATCATTGCCCGAAACGAAACTTGTGGGCACCACAGAAGGACGATCTACATTATCGACTGATTCTCAGTAACCTTTTTAACAGCTCAAACGGGTCGATGTTAGGATCACTAGCTCGATATTGTCGAAAAGATTCGAGCTTTATCAGTTGGAAACAAGGCCTATTGAGTTTGAAAATTCCAAGAGGCAGAGCTCCACAAATTCGATTGAAGAAGATTTTGCTCGAAGTTCCTCGATGGGTTGCTCGTATTTCGGCTGCTTCTCCCGAGAGTTGTGGTTATAAGACGGAAACTCAGATTCAAGAAGCCGACAAAATCGGAACTAACCATGCATTGTCAGAGAAGAGGCAAAGAGATAAACTTAATGAAAAATTTTTCATTTTAAGATCTCTAATCCCTTCAAATAATAAGGTACCGCAAAAAATTCTCACTCGAAAGTTTATTATATCGACAATGATCTTCTCACTCGATTCTTTTTTTCAGTACGATGAAGTTATGATACTCGATGAAGCAATTGATTATTTGAAACAACTCGAACGAAGAGTTAAAGAGTTAGAATCTGTCCAAGACCTAACGGAATCAGAGACAAGAACATCCGACAACTATGGAAACGACAAAAAAACTAGTAATAATACAAGGAAATCCCCACCGACGAAGAGGAAGGCTTGTCATGTGATAGAAATGGAGGAGACGGACGAAAGCTTGGACGAGTCGATAAACGTTTCTATAACCAACAAGGAAGTTATGATTAGACTGAGATGTGCTTGGAGGGATGGTGTTTTGCTGGATATCATGGATGCTATTAGCAATTTTCATTTAGATTCTTATTCAGTTCAGTCATCCACTGCAGAGGGAATTCTTTCTCTTACGATCAAGTCGAAGGTGCGATAGATTTTCAACCTTTATCGAAAAAGAATCTCGTTCTAGCTCGATTATTTTCTTGCATTCAAACACTCGAAATGAGTATAATTCTTCTGAAATATATTGCTTTTGTGCATGCAGTTCAATGCATCGCCCGTGGTGTCGGCTAGGACGATCCAACAAGCTCTCCGGCGGATTGCCGGGAAATGTTGAATATTGTTTGTTCGTAATTTATCTTTCGGAATTCGACGCCTTGAGGCTGTACAATTTGTGCACTGAGTTACTAATCATCTGTAAAGTATGTACTCTTTGAGTTCTTGATATTTTTCCCAGAGGTTATTTAATGAAGTCAAGGAAAGTTGTTCTTGCGCTCAGGCTTTTTGTTCCCTTAAAATCCTCACTTGCAAGTCTTAAGCTTGGTTTGTATTGTAGTTTTGCTGAGGAATGTCTTGTGGTGGGCAGAACACTTACTCTAACCACCATTGGATATGGAACCCGGTTCCGTCCAAGTTCGGTCCCGTTCTTACATTTGTGTGACCTGCAACCAACCAATTCTTGATATAGAAGAATCATCTTAGGGGTGGAAATTGGTTCAGTTCGGTTTTGATAACAGAGATTTTTTGTGTTAGAACCGAACTAAACCTACGTTCGGTTCGGTTGTCGATTTTGAACGGAGTGAACCGAGGAAACTGAAACTGAACCAACCATATAAAAAGAATTTGTTACTTGAGCCATGTTGGGCTATGAGGAACTGATTCAAGTCATAAATGAATGTGCAATGTTTGATTTATATTGGGCTAATTCGGTCAAAAACTGATCCGAACCGAACTGAACTGAACTGATTTCACCCCTAAATTGTCTTGCAATGATCTTGTTAACAGTTAGCAGTGAATCAAATTAAACTGTGAATGACAAAATTTGATACTCTTTAAACTTAGTCCAAAATCAAAATTAGCTCTGGGATTCGGTCCAAATCGATCCAAACTTGTCCAAAGTTGACTCCAAACTTTTGCCCTTGTAACTCACAATTCGGTTTAACTTTGAAACACGTCGAATGGTTTGACTTTAAAACACGTCGAACGGGCCATTCTCATCTTCCCGCAAAAGGGAGAACAAAGTACATTCAACATCACCAAAATGGCTAAAATTTACGTTAATTGAGCACAATCAACAATTACTTTATGTGATCGAATCACAATCAACAGTTTATGAAAGAAAATGGGAAATTACATGACCCACGAAATCTTATATGAAGGCCATGATGAACCCTCTTTCTTAAAACAGCATCTAGCATCTAGCATCCTCTTCAAAATAAGCTGTCTGCTAGTGCTAATGATGACACCAGATATTTCAAGACTTTCATACAACTCACAATTCACTTTCTTCTTCCAAAATATATAATGCTTCATGATTTTAAGTTTTTAACAAAATTGCTTATTTTAATTGTTCTTCGAAAGAGAAAGCGTGATGGAAAAAAGAAGGGGAAAATTCAAATTCAAGTATAACGTTTGAGATTATTTACTTATTAGATTTCAAACTAAAATTTTAAACAAATTGAACCTCTATTTTTTAGCTATCAACAGTTTTGACCATGTCGTTGATTTATCTGTTAAACTAAGCACGTACACATCACATTTTTTATTTAATAAAGTGTTTCAACCCGATTTTTAACCCTTTCAGCAATTTCTTATCCGATTTTTAACCCTTTCACTCGGTTGATAGAGTTCAAAATCACTGGATAAGAGATCAATAGACTTCGAAGTCAGGTTAGAAATTGCCTTTCAAGTTAAAACATCTTATTGAATAGAATACGTGGTGTATACATGATGAATTTAATAGATAAATTGACAGCTTAGTTTTAGCAGACTGCCTTGTGAAGGCCAGGATGACCCATGTAAGGGTCCGCCCCATAGTAGTGGGGGTGAACAATCTTACATTACTTGGGAGAGTGAAAAATACATAGTTTATAAGTAGGGTTCTTTTTCCTACCTAGTACAATACATTTTGAGCTAACCCCAAGAACAAAACCGTGCGAGTTTTGATCCAAAGCAGACAATATTGTACTTGGAGTACTGGAAGGCGTTACAAATAGTATCAGAGCCAAATCTCAACCAAAAGTGTGGCTGACGAGTACGTCGGGTCCCCAAGGTGAGGAGATTATAGCAATCCGCCCTGTGAAGGGCAAGATGACCTATGTGAGGGTCCGGTCCATACCAATGAGGGTGCACAATCTCACATCATTTGAAAGAGTGGAAAATGCATGATTTATAATTAGGGTTCTCCTCCCTACATAGTACAACGCGTTTTGGGTTAAATCAAATAATAAAACAGTGTAGGCTTCGGTGAAAAGCAAACAATATTGTACTACGAGAACTGGAGGATGTTACAATAGTCCAAATTGATGATAATTAAAACGTAAAAGATCGATTTATCTAAAAAAATAGTTGAAGCTTTAATCTGGAAATAATCTTAAATGTTAGAGTTTAAATTATACTTTATACAAAAAATATATATTATAGCTCAATAATAGAACATGCCTATTTGTTCGAACAAGCTTCTTTTCTTGTATAAAGTTAACCTTAATCCTTATTTAACTAATCACACTAATTAAATTGCTTGAAGTACTCATTATTTAAACATTTGCAAAAGTGGGTTTGAAAAAATGGGTGGAAATTATGATACCAAAGGCCATTGTCAAGTGCATTTGAAAGTAGATATCCATCCATTAACACCGACTTCAACTTTATCCATATTATTCAATATTATCTCATGCAACAAATAGAATATTAACTAATCAATACATTTTTAATTAAATTTTAAGATACTTATTTCAAATTTATTGAGAAAATATTTCTTGATTAAGCTTTCGCTCATTCATTTATTCATTCGTGAGCAAGATTTTGTGAAAATGAATAATAGAAACAAAGGATTGCAGAATCTAAATTGTTTGATGATTTCAAATTTCTTCGAAGGCAATCACGCAGAGCGTCGATGATAGGTTCTCAAACTTTTCATTTTCTTTCTTTGCATATGGTTACAAGGTTTTTTTTATTACAAGGAAACTCAAATAAAAAAAATGAACATTATGATTTACGCATAAATCTTTATGAGAAAAAGCGATGAGCATAGAAAAGAAATTCATGATAAAAAACGAAGGCCACATTGCTGAGAGAGTTTCTTGTGCGACAATACTGTTGCTAATATAGGCTATGGATCAAAATTTAACTAGATAGTCTCAGACATTCAGCATGATTTTTTTGCTCGTCACAAACTCGCCAAAATATACATTTTTTGCTCTTCAATAATATCAAACCCAAATTGTATTTGGGTCATCAAACTCTAACATTGTTATATTTTGGGAAATTAACAAATCAACTCCTGTACTTTGTGATCAATAAAAAGTCAACCACTAAACAAATTTCGCTAACAATTTAACTACTGAATTATGGAAAAAAGACGCCACAAACATCACTGTCAAATTTGTCGTTAAGAATTTCAATTTCGACATCATTGTCACATTTGTCGTTAAGAATTTCAATTTCGTTTTTCTGCGGAACGCTATACTTTCCTTCGCAGAACGTCAATACTAAATATAAAGCTTCTAGTTTGTTGTTCTTTCACAGAATGTTATATTTTTCTCCACAAAACATCATTACTAATAAACATTTTCCCTTGTCAGTCGTTCATGGGCGGAAAGACATTGTTTCTAGACAAAATGTCAGAGTTTATATATATAAATTGACATTTCGTGCTCTGGAGAGATCAACGATTTTCTAAGCAAATCCCGAACCCTTCATACTATCATAGTGATTTCCTCACTGTTTCATCAATTCCAATAGATTCTTAGATGAACAAATTGACTATTAAGCATAAAGGTAATTTGTCACACTCTTAGCCTCAACCTCAACCAGAAACAGACTCGCCCTGTGATCATAGACGAAGGACAACTGAGTTCATTCTCGCTCAGTTTTAGGACAATGCACCAGCCGTGGTTGAAGCACAATCCAAGGTTGAAGTACAAGCACAATCTGAGGTTGAAGTACAATTCTAACCTCAACGACGACCAGGAGCTCAATTGGTCCATTTCGAACCAGTTATAGATAGTTTCCACTCCCCGCTCTTCAGGACTGCGGCAGTGAACGATACATATGAAGCCAATATTAAATATCGTTCGATCATTGTATCTAGAAGAGTATACTTTGATTCATTGGCTGATTTGGGAATTGAAGAATTGGTTGAGAGGGCTGGCTTAGCCAGGTTGTGCAGATTGGGCAGAAGTTTCTATTAACGGATTGTGAAACTATTTTATCTCAATTTGGAAATGTCCACCAACCATTAAAGGCCTGGACTTACATGTTTAGACGGGAGTTAAGGCTGACTCCCAATGATATTAACGTGCTTCTTGGATGTTTCATGGAGGAACCAATGGAGGAATATTACCAAGTGTCTCGGGAGCCAGATTTCATCAGATGAGGAGAAGGTATGATAGTTCTTAGATAGTTGCATCGGGATCCCAATATTGCAGCGTTGAAGAAGCCAAAGTCCAATTACTTGAAAGCCAAATCCCGAGTGATCCTCACCATCATGATGCACACTATTCTGCCTTGAGATGAGCATCGAGACTATGTTAGCTGCATGAATCTCTATATGCTGGAGAAGGTGTTCAACTAAAATAAAGTGAACATCAGCTATGTGATTTTGAATCACATGTACGATGTCATCAATAACCTGGTCAAGAGTCTACCATTTAATTGGCTCATTCAAAGGATTGTTGAGCATAACGGGGTATCAGTCTTAGATGGGGAGCTGAGAATCCAAGAGAAGGCTTATGACATCTACAATAAATTGAAAGTGGACCGCATGTGGAACACCAAAGTTGGAGGGAAATGGATATGTAAGACTCCATTCAAGCTCGCCTCGAACACTCAAGCAAAAGTTTCCCATCCTCCAGCCCCCTCAGCCGTACGACCTTCAATCCCCTCAGTTATACAACCACTAGCCCCCTAGGCTAGACAACCTTCATCCACCTTGGAGGAACAACCTCCATCATCACCTCTGTAGCACATAGAGGATGATACTCTACAACAAATGTTTCTGCCTCCTCCTCAATCATCTCACTTTATGTTGATACTTGAGGAGATTGTCAGCTGGATTCAAAGAATGGAGGAGCAGCGGAGAAGCGACATCAAATGGTGTTGGACTGAGTTCAAAGGATGGTGGATAGAGTTCAAAGGATAGAGAAGTACCATCAAATGGTGTTGCACCAAATGAAAAGAATGGAGAACCGAGCTGAGGAACGCCATCATGAGTTGTTGACTGAATTGTAAAGAATGAGACCACGAGCAGTCCCTTCAGCATCCTCTCAAGCAGCCCCAAAAGCATCCTATCTAAAAGCCTCTCCAGCAACTAAACACACAGAATACCTGTAAGTTTTTTAGTTTATACGTAAAGTCCATTATTTAGTTTATTTGTATGCAATATAATAACGTGTCTCAAATTCACAACGCTCTTGCCCATACATGCCAACTTTCTCCTCTTGCTGTGTTTGCCAAGGTGCAACAGATAGTGGCTCTCATTCGTTCATCGATAGACGTCTCGGGTGGAATACAACCTCCACTTAAAGCTTTGCACGTGGTATGTCTTTGATTTGGTTATCTACATGTCTGCACTTATTCATGCCTTATTAGTCTGACAGTTTAAAAATGTTCATTGTAGCATGGTGACCTGATGAATATTTTCACGAGATTGACGGGTGCAAACACGAAGAAAAACTTAGAGACCTGTGCATTTCTCGTAGGGGTTATGGTAGGCTATTTCATTTTCTGGCCTAGTGTTTGGGATTGGACGCTTAGGATATTTCGCTTCTTGTTTTCATTTTCAGTTAAATGATGAGTATCACATCACTAATCTCATCCTCCCGAAGCAAGAAGTGACAACAGACATAGTGAGAATTACGTTATGTTGAATTAAGTAGTTTAGAAGATTTTATTTTAATACTCATAATTGCGTTGTGTTCTTTGTATGCACTGTAATGCATTGAACGAAGAAGAATACTTCAATGTTCTAATGGAAGGATCACTTATTACATTAGGGTGAATAACTTCTCACTTTTGTTGTACTTCATATTTGAACAGCTTTAATACGTGATTTACTTTTCAGACACCCACAACAAGCATGTTTTTTTTCATCCGTTGACCTGCACACTCACTACCCTTACCAAGCGTTGTTGCTAGAAGCAGTTGCAATTGTCATAGTGCCAATAGACAAAGCGGGGTATATCTTTTTACTTGTGTATATTCATATTGGTTTCCACTTACGTGCTGATTTTCCCCTTTGTATTCCAGCCCACATGACATCTTTGGCTATATCAGTGGGAGTTTAGGGTTGCTCTGAAATTGTAAGAAGACCTGCTTCCACCCTTACGAAGATCTACCGGATAAGGCTCCTTTGTACACCAAAGGTTTCAACGTATACGTGGACATGAAGTTGTGATTCGCAATCACCAATTTACCAAGGAAATCTTGCAAGGAGACAGTGCTAAAGTAGTTTATTTGATGTGTATGGATATTGATTGTGATATTCTTGTCACGAATACTTATTGTTTACTTTGCATAGTTAATTGTTTGACTTGAAACATCTGTTTGGAAAATATCTGTTTAGATACCTATTGAAAACTTCATTGCTTGATTTCTTTTTGCTAATGCCACAGAGGAAGAGACTAAAACAAGGAAAACTCTTACAAAAATTTCATATTTTTGAAAGAAAGAGAAAGAAAGAAACTTTGACGCAAACCAAATTATCCATTTTATTCATCATTAATAAATAATTAACTTACATTTACATTTATCTATGTTTAACATGTTCATTACTACAATTTAAGCAACATGTCTATTACAACCATTTAATCTACATGTGCATTATAACGATCTAATCAAGGTGAATGTCCACATTTGTGTTTTTTTGGTAAAGGTTACAATGGCCTTTATATTTGTGGACCTTGTGCAGCAAACTCCTATCAATTCCCACCTGTAACAATTACAAGTACGTCTGTCTAAATTGACAGAGTACTGTTTGTTACCATTGCTCACCTCAAACTGGCCACCACTTGCAAAGACAATACTCCAAATTTGACCTGCAAGTTGTAGTTTGGTAATCCGATCCTTGATCTGTGGACACAAAAGGTTCGTCGACTGAGCCATCTTTTCGTGTTTCTTAATGATCCTCCACATGATGTCATTTCTTATAATCTCGAACATACTAAGAATCGGTTTGTTCTAGACTTATAGGATGCATGCATGCATTGAATGACTCGCTCAAGTTGTTCAGGCTTATGTCACACTTTGGGATCGAGCTAAAGACATGTTTAGACCAAAATCTTGCATCTATTACTCGTAGATATGTGTGTTGTGACTGTTCAAACAAAAATAGCTTCCTCATTCTCTCTCTCAAAGTGCGGTGATGTTGTAGCCCGAAGCGCCCCACATTGCATCTTTAAACAACTTACCTCTAAATTGTTTTTGGAAGTTTGCATACAGGTGTCGTAAGCAAAAACGATGCTCCACTGACCTTGCAAACTCTCTGACAGGTGGCACCAATCCCTACAAAAATTAACAAACTGAGTAAAAAATTCGTACACAATACATAACATAAACATAAATTACAAAAGCAATCAATCATAAATTTTGTCGGTTGAAAATAATTGTCCATCCATTGTCGGATAAGGTGTTTAGATCCGCAAGCAACAATTTCAAAGACTGGCACTATTATCTCTACATTTTGTTTCAACCACTGCTACAACAATAAGATAAATTTTATCATTGCCATCAATGCTGACAGCAGTGAACAGTTGGCCTGGATACGATCCCTTCAAGTGGCAAACATCCAAGCAAATAACAGGTCTACCACAATTCAACAGCCCCATTTTACATGCAACTAAACACATGTACATCCTTTTAAATGTTAAACAGTGTGAAAGATCAATCATTTATAGCTAAACACGCAGTGAGCTTCCAGAATTAGATCTCTAAATCTCCTCGCCATACGACCATATGGGCTTGTATTGCTTATTGACATCCTCTTCATTCAGTTTTCGGGTTGCATTTCTTGCTATTTTGGCATGGCTGGGTGTAATGTTTATATTAAAACCCTTCATGACTATCTCAATTATGGAAGGAAGGTCCAAGTCTGCCTGACTTTTGAATCTGTCCAAGTAATACATTGCCACCTATTTGGTAAAGGCATGACGACTTTCCATCTTTCTTAAGTAAGTGTGAACATCATTATAACTCTTTATTTGAAACGTAAATTCATATTGCATTTTTTAGGCGTACGTTCGCCTAGTGCATCCTTCTTGGCAGGCGCCCCCCCTCAACTGATGAAAGTCAATATGCATGAATTTTATCTCGTACCCATTCTTCAACGCATGATCTGTGATTTCTTCTCGAATTTGGTGCAAATAACTATACTTCTTGCACATACACATACTAACGAAAGAGCATTCCGATTGTGGTGGTCGTTGAGACCTATTGTCACGCCCCCATTCTCACAAGGCGTGAACGGGCCAAGGCCCGAAGGGAGGCTTCCAGGAAGTCTCCCCGCGCACACCAAGTGGACATCTAGGAGGATGCACGCAGAAGTGCCCGCGGGGAGCGCACCGTTCGGACAAGCAACGGGCAGAAACAGACACGCTGGCGACTTCAGATAAGGATGCGAGAAATGCGGGACACGTTGGCGTTCGGACAGAGGAGCGCACACAGCCGGGAGATGCGGAGTAGTGTCGGGGTTCGAACATGCAGCGCGCAAAGCAGACACGCTGTCGAAATTCGGACAGCAGCCCAAGAAGCCTGGAGATGTCGGAAAGCCTCACGGGCCATCGACGAGGATGGGTTGTGCCTCAGTTAAGTCGCAAAATGAGCTGGACTGCGACGCAGGGAGACGGGCCGCACAGTACATGGGCCAGCAGGAGACTGGGCCGCAGACGCAAGAGATCTGAATCCCAGATTTAGAGGGATCCGGCTCGCCAATTGGATTAGCGCGCCTGGCTGGCAGATCCAGACAAGATCTAGATAAGATTTGCGCCTATCTGGAGCAGGTGGGCTGGGCCAGATGACAACCTCAGCCAATGAGAAGACGACACTTTGACAATTAGAATCTTGGAGATCTCTAGTTGCCTTAGGATTCCTAGTTGCTCTAGGATTTCTGTAAGTCTATAAAGAAGACCCTTGAGACACCAAGCCAAGATATTGAATTCAATCGAGTGTGAGATTGAAGAGAGCTAAATTGGGGTTTAGCTATCCTTGAGCGAGTTGTGGTGATCCGAGTGGAAAGTTGTATTCCTAGTTTCTTTGATTTGGGGATCGAAAGAAAGGGTTAGGAGTTGGGGCTCCCGTAAAGATCTTGGTGTTTCCGTAAAGTTCTTGTGTTCATCGCGAAGAGGCGACATCCTAAGGTTATTCAGCGGAGGCTGGCCGTAGTTGGATTGCGGTGGCGCACACTATTCGCCCTATTCCGCACAGCAAAAATTTAGGGGTGTGACACCTACTATCCCCCATGTCTTTGTCATTGAATTTGCATAATGAATAGAGTTCTTCATTGTCTGGAGTTGTCGAGATGGAATGCACTACTATAACAACTTCGTCTATGAATGCACAAACACCATGTGCCAAGTCTATTGACATTGGCTCTACTTCCAATGGGCAGTTAACGGATTCCTGATCACTCCCAGACATCATTGGTGAGCAACAATTGATAACGCTTCAACTTCGCCTAGATGCAGTACACTTTAGCTCTCGGAAAGCTTTAAGGTTCGATAATCACTGAGGAAATCGCTATGAGAGTAGTGTGAATTTAAAAAAAAGGCAGAGGAACTTTGATGTTCTGCCCAGGAACGACAGACAAGGGGAAATATTTATTAGTAATAACGTTCCGCAGAGGAAAGTTGACGTTCCGCCGCAGAATGTCATACTTTCCACAGAAAGAAGTATAACGTTCTGCAGAGGAACAACAAACTTGAAAATTTATATTTAGTACTGATGTTCCACGAAGGAACATATATCGTTCCGCCGCGAAACAAAATTGAAATGGTTAACGGCAAACGCGATAACGATGTTTGTGGCGTCTATTTTTTATAGTTCAGTGTTTAAGTTGTTAACAAAAATACTTTAGTGGTTAACTTGTCATTAATTCTAAAATATAGTGGTTGATTTGTTAATTTTCCTTTTATTTTTATAGACATTAAACTAAAATTTAGACTTTAACATTTAAATCATTTACATATTAGACTTTCAACTTTTAACAAATATATCATGAGTTGTCTTAATCAGACTTCTAAAAGTTTCCATCCATAAAAACAATGATAAAGAGTTACTTTAGAGGAGGAGATATGCAAAATTTGTGGGCTGCACCATTATGGTGGCTTTAGAAAAAACATGAATGCCATTATAAAGCTGCTTCATTTAGACTACTGAGGTTCGATGCATTTCATCATTTAAAATGGAATCTAGAAGAAGAATTGTTCATTTCAAGTTCTGATTTTCCCTTTTTGATCTGCTACCAGAAGATGTCAGAATCACAGATTTCAGCCCAGCTCCCAGTTTTGGATTTATCAAAACAGATCAACCCGACCGTACTATCTTCTCTTGCAGAAGCATGTGAAGAATGGGGTTTCTTCTACGTCACCAACCATGGCGTCTCTGAAAATCTCTGCAGCAAACTTTTTTCATTCTCCAAGAAAATCTTCAGCCTTCCTCTGGATTCGAAACTCAAGCTCGGCCCTTCTTCCCATCTCAAAACCTACACTCCACCCTTCTTAGCATCTCCTTACTTCGAAAGCCTGCTGGTTTCTGGGCCAGATTTCGTCACCTCCGCCGAGAGTTCTATCACTGAACTCTTCGGCCGCCACAATTCTGAAAGCAGGTAACCATAGTTATAGCGCGAATTAAAGAACTAAATCGATGTAGCTTTTACATTTTGATCGAACCGACATAGTTTTTTACGCGCGGTGATTTGTATTTTTGTTTTTTTCTTTTCATCTGTTCATCCTACGAAATTATGGATTGACTCTTGATCATATTTTTCAGTGAGTTGCTGCAAGAATATGGAAGCAAGATGGCAGAATTATCAAAGAGGATTGTTTCTGCTGTGTTGATGGGGTTAGGAGAGCGTTATGAAAGGCAGTTTTACGAATCTGAGTTTAGTAAATGCCATGGCTATTTGAGAATAGTGAACTATACAGCACCAGAGAAAAAAGAAGAAGAAGAAGTGGAAGGGCTTGGAATGCACACTGATATGAGCTGCCTGACCATAGTCTACCAAGATGAAGTAGGTGGGCTGCAGATGAGATCAAAGAGTGGAAAATGGATGGATATCAAACCATGTGAGAAATGCTTAGTTGTTAACGTAGGCGATCTGATGCAGGCGTGGACTAACGGAAGGTTTAGATCGTCCGAACACCGAGTCGTTTTGAAGAATCGGGCGGTGAATCGTCGCTCGTTGGCCTTCTTTTGGTGCTTTGAGGACGAGAAGCTGATCTCGGCCCCGGACGAAGTCGTGGGGGAAGACAAGTCGAGAATTTACGTGCCGTTTGTTTGTTCGGATTATCTCAAATTTAGAGAAAGCAATGAAGTAGGCAAATTCGATAGAATTAGCTATTCAGTCAATGATTTTGCACTGAATTTAGACGATGATCAATAAGAACATATTGCTCTACATTGATATGTTGGTGCATTTTTTTTAATAATCATATTTTTAGTTGGGCTGCCAAAATAATCAACTACCAAGGTGTAAAAACCAGAACTCTATTTTGATAATTTGGTCAAATTAGTTACAAAGTCAATAATTTCGTCTTTCATTTTTACAAAGTTAAGTTGACGAAAATGTGTGTTTTATTAATTAATTTAGTTTGAAATCAGGGTTATTTTAAACCACAACTTAAGTATGGGTCAATGACAATTCAATCACTAAATAATTTTTACTAATAAACAAAACACTAAAGTAGGGGAAATAAACGGCGCAAATATCGCTATCACATTTTTTCGTTAAAAATTTTAAATTCATTCTGCAGCGAACATATTTGCTTTCCGCAACAGACCCATTCTCTTCTCATTGCCGAATTCGTTTAACTCTAATTTCAATCTCTTCAGTTTTTTCAGTTTCGAAATCGATTTTGCTATCAAACTGGTAAACTTATTATGCATTTCATCAGTGACGTGGGAAAAAATCCAAACAGTTTGTTATTTGATAAACTCAAATAGTTTAATAATTTAAGGAAACTTGCTGAAATATTCATTGTCTACTACACTGAAAAATGACAAATGGAACGGAAAGTGGCACCTTCTGTTGTGGAAAAAAGACGCTTCTGACTCGGAAGGAATCACTTTCCTCAGTGGAAACATATTTATGGTCATATTAGCCGTAAAGATGAAAGAAGCGGATGAAATATAGACGATCAAATGAAAGGACTCACTTTCCACAGCGGAATGAGTACTTTCAAGATTACCCATTGGATGAAAGAAGCGGATGAAGTATAGACCATCAGATGAAATGACTCATCTGTCATTGCGGAATGATGCACTTTCCGCTGCGGAACGTCGTAGTTTTCGCATCAGAATGAAGACTTTCCACCGCATAAACTATACTTTTGCTACGAAAAATTATATAATCTTGTATACTTTCCCCCACAGAAACTATACTTACGCTGCGAAAAATTCTATAATCTTGTATACAACCCAACACTACTGAAACTCATCTCTTATTGAAGCTAGATCTTTTCGATAGCCAAAGTGGAATGCATTCAGGCAGAGTTGAAGCATTCTTAATTGTTGCTCACTAATTGCGTCGAGGAGCAATCAAAAATTCGTAAACTGGCGAATTGGAAGTGGAACCGATGCCGACAATCTTGGCCCATGAGCTTTGTACATTCGGACGCGAAGTTGCTATAGAGGTACATTCCATCTCAGCAACTCTAGACAATGAGGAGCTCTGTTTATTATGTGAATCCGAAGATGAAAACATGGAGGAGAGTAGACCTCAAACACAACCACAACCGGAAAGTGTTTGGGCAAGAAGTATAGTTCGTTGAACGAAATTAGAAAAGAAATCGTGGATTATCGCATTCAAAAATGAGTACAAGATAAAATTAATGCATAGTGACTCTTATAGGTTGAGGACTGCGTGCTAGGAATGATGCATTTGGGAGATACATATCTAAAAAATGCAAGGTGAACTTATGTTTCAAATAAAAAGTTATAGCAACGTTCACACTTGCTCACCAAGATGAAATGCCACCATGCCTCTGCCAAATGGGTGGAAACTCAATACCTGTACAGATTCAAAAGTCAGGCCAACTGAGACATTCCTTCCATAATTGAGACAGTCATGAAGGATTTTAACCTGAACATTACACCTAACCTTGTTAGTAGGGCAAGAAATGAAGCCTGAAAACTGAATGAAGGGGATGACAATGAACAATACAAGCTTATATGGTCGTATGAGGAGATTCAGAGATCTAATCCTAGCAGCTCATTGCTTGTTCAGCTACATATTATTGATTTTTCACGCAGTCCAACATTTAAGAAGATGTACATGTGTTTGATTGCATGTAAGATGAGTTTGTTGAATTGTAGTAGACTTGTTATTTGCTTGGACGGTTATCACTTGAAAGGTTCGTGTCTAGGATAGTTGCTCACAGTTGTCAACATTAATGAGAACGATGAAATTTATCTGATTGTTGTCGCGATGGTTGAAGCAGAATGCATGGACTCTTAGGGCTACTTTTTGAAATTGTTGCTTATAGATCTAAATAGTCATTCCGACATAAGGTGGACAATCATTTCCGACCGACAAAATGTATAGTTGATTGTTTTTGTAATGTATGTTTATATTATGCATTGTATATGAATTTCATTTTTGTAGGGGCTGGTGCCAGTTATTGGAGAGTTTGCAGACTCAGCGGATCATCATTTTTGCCTCACATACTTGTATGCCAACTTCCAAAAATAATTTAGAGGCAAATTGTTCAAAGATGCGATGTTAAGCACTTCTAGAGCCACAATATCAACGCAATTTGAGAGAGAGAGATGAAAAAGCTATTTTTGCTTGACCAATACACGTATATCTACGAGGAATCGATGCAAAATTTTGGTCGAAACATGTCTTCAGTTCAATCCCAAAGTACGACATAAGCCTCAACAGCTTGAGAGAGTCCTTCAATGTTTGCATCTTACAAACCCGGGACAAACTGATGTTGACTATGTTTGATATGATAAGAAAGAGTATCATGTCGAGAACAGTTAAGAGATATGAAAAGATGATTGAGTTGACGAACATTTTGTGTCCTCAGATCAGGAAGTGGCTAGCCAAACTACAATTTGCAGCTCAAAATTGGAGTCTTGTTTTTGTAGGCGCTGCCCGATTTGAGGTGAGCAATGGTAACAACCAGTATGTAGTCGATTTGGACAGACGTGCTTGTAACTGTTATCAGTGGAGCTGACTGGAATCCTGTGTGGGGATGTAATCTCGTGTATGTGTTGTATGAGGAGTTCAATTGAGGAATTTGTGCATGTATGCTACCACCCCACACCCTGGTGAGGCAAGTGGCAGCCATAGATCCAGAGGCAGAGGTGGGAGAGAAAGCTCGCAAGACACATTTATGGGTTTCACAATTGCCAAGACACAGGTGAGCACATTATTATGTTTATGTTTTCAAATGTTATTTTAACTATATTAATTTTATTGGCAATGTGTTTAAATTGTTATATAAGAGTCTACCACGCAAGGTCCACATATATGAGAGGCTAATACAACCCTTTCCAAAAAAAAACACATGTGGCCTGTTATGGATCTTGATCCAATTATGCTACCACCTTTTAAGAGATGTTTAGGAAGGCCACGAAAACAAAGAATAAGAGATGTTGATGAGCCCCATAAACATACAGCTCTGGCCAAGAGAAATAACAACATGATATGTAGGTGGTGTCAGGGTGTGGGCCATAATTTCCGCACTTGTCAAGGTGGAGGCCCACACACTGGTGAGGCAAGTGGCAGCCATAAGTCCAGAGGCAGAGGTGGGAGAGAAAGCTCGCAAGACACATTTATGGGTTTTACAATTGCCGAGACACAGGTGAGCATATTATTATGTTTATGTTTTCAAATATTATTTTAACTATGTTAATTTTATTGGCAATGTGTTTAAATTGTTATATAAGAGTCTACCGCGCAAGGTCCACATATATGAAAGGCTAATACAACCCTTTCCAA
>CM039470.1:4954221-4981069 GCA_022433065.1 Begonia loranthoides
CCAATCTCTCTCTCTCTCTCTCTCTCTCTCTCTCTCTCTCCCCCCTCTTGTATTGTGGCCTCCCATCCTATCCTACTCAATTCAATTGTTTTAAATATGGGGTTCACTGTCCATTTAAGTGTAGCCCTATCCTGTCCCAAGTCATCACACAATTCTAATACGGAACTTACAACACATGTTATAACTTAAAAGAATCAATTAAGAGCTAATCTACTTTAATAAGTTATCGTAAAATTCAGCCGATACATTTGAAAATGTTGACCATGGCTCTAATGAAAATGTACATGTAAACTAGAATTACCTAAAGTGGCACTTTTAGATTGACAAAATTATGAAACCCATAGTTTAAACTACCGCACCAAATTATGTGGCAGTTCGTCCGTAAAAATTAAGATGATCTATGTGAGAATTTGACCCATTATCAGTAAGGGTGTTTAGAAAAATAAATAATGCATGATCTATACGTAAAGTTTTCATTCCTACCCAGTATAATGTGTTTTAGATTAACTCTAAAAACAAAATCGTATAAATTTCAACCAAAAGTAGATAATATTGTACTAAGAAAACTAAACGACGTTACAAATTACCTCACCGTAACTCTGAAAAATGGCTTTCTTGCAACAGTTAAAAGGCTTGTTACATAATTTGGGAGGAAATGCAGGCTCAGGCTTTAAAGGGGGAATCAAATAAAGGCAGAGCAATAATAGAATGGGATGCTCAAACTCCCCAGGATCTGTAATTGAACATCTTGAATAATGTATTACTGTAGGAAAAGGAAAGAAAATAACCAAACAGATGCACAGAAATGTAAAGACAAATTGGCCGAAAGAGCCTAAAGAAGGCGAGTACCCTTCTTCTCAGACAAATTCTACTTTATGGAAATGGAAATGAATAACCTGTTTAATCAATGATGGTGAATGGATCTTTATAATCATGCTATGCCTATCTAACCCACTACTGTTTTCCCTTTTTTCTTTTCTTTTTTAAACCTTTTCCACCTCTTCCTTTTGGAGTTGAAAAGCGGCAAATGCATAATCTCTCTCACAGCCTTTGGACTTTTGGCACTGGTTCTGTCTTTGATGGCACCGGCCATATGCAGGGGAACAGACCCCTGAAAATGCTTTATACATGTGTTCGATATCTTCCTACTATACTTCAGATATTCCCTGAAACCATAAGAAAAATTTGGAAAGCTGCATCTGACTGCGGCTACAACTGGGTGGTAGGAGGGGGACTGAAGATCATTTCCTACACCAGAAGTGAAGAAAAAACCGGTTAGAATGGTTTAAATGGTGTTTTATGATTTTTGCACGAGGAAAAGAGACGAAATAAGACGCATTAGGATCATACCTGATCACACACAGGACAGATGTCACTTCTTTCCATCCATTCAAGAATGCAGGCGAGGTGATAATGATGCTCACATTTTGTGCTAAGTTTAGGATTCTCAGCATCATATTCTACACAAAAGAAGATAAAAAGTGAATACGCGTGTCTCAACCCAAAAACATGAACAGAGTTAATTCACTTCATGGCCTGCCATCAAAAAATGAAGAAAGAATTAGTTAAACGATTTTTAAAAGTCTATAATACGTGACATGTCCTGATGAAATGCCTGTTCAAACCGCTAAAAAATGCAATCAGACATTCACCTTCTAAACATATCGGGCAAACATCCTCTTCTTCTATTGATAGAACAATAGATTCCACTGACTTGGAGAGTTCAAATTCTGACTCCTTTCCCAACTCAATTTCAAGGCCAGTTTTCAATTTGCAGTCTGGTTCGATTAAATTGGCACATTTATCTATTTTTTCTTGGGAATTTCCAGTAAATGTTTCTTGAACAGAATCAGACCCTGAAGTCTGCACACCACCATCATTCTTGTCTGCACAAATTTCTTGAGCCACTTGTGGGGTATGTGGAGGCCTTAAGGCAACATCAAAAGGAATTGGTGCAGGAGGTGGTCTATAGTGGTCAGGGGTTGAGGTGTCCAGACTCAAATCAACCAGGAGACCCACTGCAAGTGAAGAGGCAGGTCCATGCTGAGCTGACAAACGCAAATGCTCTTCCGCTGCTCTTGGATACTGAACCAACTTTTCTTTTTAGTAATGCATAATGGCAATGAATAGAGAAAGGTATAATAAGTTTTCTTTCACTACTAAAAGCAGACCGGGAGATTATGCCAATTATATTGGTAAATTGACTATTAGCTTTTGTTTCCAAACCATACGATGTAATGATATCATATACATCATCAGACTAAGAATAAGACTTAATTTTAAAAAATACCAAATTGAGCATAGATGCCATCAATGATACATAACACTTCCAAACATTAAGTTTGCATTCATCATTGGCAAATCTTTAAGTTCAGCCATCATCATAAAAAAATTATGGTAATTCAATGGGGGTATAAACCAATGTAATTAAAAGGTTAGATTACCAAAAAAAAATTTACGATAAAAAAATAAATCATACTCATGATGCATGTATATTTTAGTGTATGCTTAGCAATGAAATAGAAGGCAATACTGACATAATAATATCCTGGTTCACTATTCAGCTGGTTTCCTTTGGAAGAACAGCAGCAGCAACCTCCCATTTCCTTCGCTTACTTATCTTCACAGCGTACTTCTAATATCATTGGCACTCCAAATAGCATATTCTTCATTTCTGTCAAAAAGCTACAAAAAAATAAATTCACTATCACTAAAACAAGGATTTCCTAAATCACATGCGCGTGTTAAACAAACAAGAGCTGAATTGAAACTTAATTATGCAACTCTGAGTATAAAGTTAGCAATAGGATACTGGTAGGCATAAATTCACACAATTGCCAAACCTACTATCAAACTGGTTAATCTTCTTTTACTAATCAGTCTTCAACCTAGTTAATAATTCTCACAATCTCTCTATTTTTTCAACTCTTAGTTCCATGCAAAATGTATTTTAATACATGATTATTTTGGCCGGCCAGCGAAATAAATAAATCAAGTGAAAGAACAATTAAATCACAAACAATGAATAAAAGGTTAAGCATTGGACCTTTTTCGTCTTCTTCTCAAAGCAAACAAAGAAGACCGGACCAATACTACTACAATTACAATGCAAATATAGACACCAGCAATGGTTTATGATCAGCATCGTAATCAAAGAACTGAAATTAGGGATAAATGCCAAACAAACAGCATGACCGTTTCAACTCGATCTCGCTTTGAACAAAAAAAAACTAGAGAGAAAAGCTAATTTATCCTACTTAACCGTAGAAAATAAGTTCACAGGCGACGATCAGCTGACGAGGAGACCTGTAAGTCAGCACACAAACAAATCACGACAGAAACTAAACCAAATTAAAAATACAAAACATCAATACAAACTAAATCAAAAAGGAAAAAAAAAGTAAATAATAATCTGACAACGATGCGATTCAACTCAGAGCAACATCAAACTACCACAAATTGACTTAAACGGAGAAGCTCAACAAAAAAAAAAAAACAGAAGAAAAATAGAGAAGTGAACAGAAAAGCTCGTAATCAATCATACACAAATAAGATAGTACAAAGATGATAGAGAAATTCACTAGTTAGATTCGATCAGATTGAACGGATAAGAAATTGGAATTGGATTCCAGTGAAAAGGAAAGGAGGTGGACTAGTTTCAAGCGCGGATTAGGCTTGTTCGCTTGAGAGTGGAGGAGGGAAGGAAGAAAGTCCTCTCTCTCTCGCTCTCGCTCTCGCTCTCTCTCTAGTCCCTACCAGCTCAGCTCTGTAACTCTGTAGACCGTCGGTGAGAGTATATTTGCCGTTTGGTACGAATTCCACTCCCAGTAGGGAATACTCCATTAATGCGTACACTACGTGGAATCACGTTTTGGAGAAGATAGTTGACCACGTGGCAGAGCACGGGCCACGCTGTGTTATGCACCGTTTGATGAGTTTGGTATTAATAATAATAAAAAATTAAATAAATATCTATAATCATTAATTTGAGGAAATTACTTAATTAGGATGATTATTTCATTCTTTCACTTAAATTAGTTTCCTAATGACAATGATTTTAATGTAACCACACCTCATATTTTATTTTTGGGTAAAGTGCATATAGTTTCACTGCTCTTGTCTTTTAGTTTTGCTAGCACAGTGCTCTGAGTTAGATTGACTATTTTCAATGTTGATTGTAATGAGTCAAAAAAACACATGATTAGTTAAAATGATTATTACAAGCAAAAAATGTATTAAATTTGATAAATTCTATCAAAATATGAATCAATTTTATAACATTCTCTGGTACTCTCAATACAATATTATTTGCTTTGAACTGAAATCTGCACGATTTTGCTTTTGAAATTAGCCCAAAACGTGTTGTACTAAATAAAGAGGAGAATGCTATTTTTATAAACCATGCATTTTTTACTTTTTTTAATCGATGTATAATTGTTATGAGCTGAACTCACACCACCTAGAATTTTGAAAGCAATGGGCATAATTTTGCTATCAACCCAAAAATATAAGAGTATTTTTACTAAAATAAAAAAGAAAGTTTAGGCCATCAGATATTATCCCTAATCCCTAAGTTCAAAGCTAAATTGTACTTTTTTTTCTCAAATTCTTCACGGCATCAAAGCAATTATTAGATTTTGAAATTTTAGCTCAACTTACAATAATCATCCTCATCTAGCGTCGCATTCAAGGTGTTATAGTCAACCAATGCCCAATTTTCCATTAGAAGTATCCAAGATCACAACCAACACCATCTCCTCCTTTCTCTAATATTTCTATAAACTAATAAATTAATCCTCTTTTTAATTAAATATTTCAGTTTTATTGATGTTTAGCAAACAGGAAGAATCAAGGAAGAGAGCAACACATGGGCATCTGCTGTGTATATGGCAGGAAGCGTGGAATGATAATTCACAAATATTAACATTAAGGGTTAGAATCCTAGGCAGACCAAGTCTATAATTAGATTCCGTTTAGAGGTTAGAACTAATATATCTATATATAATTACACAAATCATTTTAGAAACCTGCACCCTTCATCTATCTTGTGATCTTCGTCTTTTGGCTGCGGCGACCCGGATAAATTCTGTCAATACGGCCACCTCATCCAAGTGGGTCTGTATTAATCAATCGGCGTTAGAGAGAGAGAGAGAGAGAGAGAGAGAGAGAGAGAGAGAGAGAGAGAGAGAGAGACCTGTAATTCAAAATGGCGCTGCACTGCAGTAAGGATATGTTCCCTTGAGGTATTGGACAGGCCATTTGCCTTCAAATTCGCAGATCACTTAATTTAGAAAAGATAAAAGATAATCTAAGTCAGATAACAGTGAGAACTAGATGACTCACTAGGTTGAAACGTCTGCAGTATTTCCACAGAGAGTCCGTTCCAAGTTTTGCCAAGTTCACCCTCTGGCTCTGGATATACAGAAGGAGATAAAAAAAACAAGATATTAATCAACAGGAAGGGATAAAAATGTTAAATTTTTGCGATTATAGATTGAACATCGCCCATACGGACGCAATAACAAATATATGTTTGAATTAGAACTTTCCTACAATCATTTGCAAAAAATAACTACACAACAAATGATAATTATACCAGCTGAGGCATATGAATAGAATGAACTTCTCGATAGCTCCCTCTACCAGTAAACTTGGAGGATGTAGAAGGCGCCCAGGGCCTTGAATGCCTAATTTTGGGTTTACTGAGTTTGGAGAACACAGCATTGGTAGCTGCAAGGGAGGGAAATTAGTTTTAGACAATTATGATATAATGAAACTTGGGTTTGACTTTTGAAAGAAAATAGAGCTCACAGAAATCATTGTCTTTTTCGCCAATGTCAGAGCTACAGCTAGAATTGTCAAAGTCGTGATCATCGTCTTCATTCCCTGTTGGATGTTCCAGCACACTTAGTGCATTTCTTTGCAGCTTCACTTCAACCCCATTTTTCAAAACCTTGCATGCAAAATCATTAGAATAATTACTTAACCATTAAAACTAATTAGAATGTAATTCTAATAATTACACGGATTTTAGCCAAATTGATATTGGAAACTGAAAAGCAAAAATGAAGTTCAAAATCTAGTAAGTCAAAGATTGTGTTAAATTTTTAGTTTCCTTATTTCATGTTAATATCATAGACCAGCTGACATACTAAAGAAATCTAGATTAAAAATAATCCAAATTGCTGGATTTTTATTTTGTTAATTTAAAGTACTAGCATATCGAAAAGCAAACCCCCAAAAACAAAGATTCCCAGTTATTTAATAGTAGAATCCTCTTTATATTCCATTATTATCGATAAAAAAACACAGGGAAATCCACAGAAGTCAATCGGTGAATAATTGAAATATACCCAGTATGTAAAACGTCTACAAGAAATTTTAAATAAACAAAAAGTACCAAGAGAAGATTTAAAGCTGATAAGAAAAGATACCAGCCAATGCCAGCCCCCGAGGCCAACAGCTTTTTTCACCACGCCTTGCAGACCCACCAAAACAGACTTTGTTCTGTTGTTTCCAGTGACTATAACTTTGGTGTGCCTTGGAAGAACTGAAAGTTCTTCGTCTCCACTTTCTTCGCGAAAAGGTGACAGTACTCTAGAGGAACAGAGCTCAGGCTCTAACATATTTTCCCTAAATAAAATCTCTTTATGGGTTTGGATCGGAAGGCAATATTTGAACGGCAGCTATCTAATCTATAAACAAATACTACCATAAAAGCTTCAATTTAGCTACCCAGCAAACGATGCCTCCTTTCTTGAAAAGTAAATCAACCAGACAAAACAGCGGAGAACAATGGTGCTTTCCACTAAATGGGAATTAATAACATTCGAATTAACTTCTAGATTGGGAACAACCAGAAGAGAAGAACCCCAAAGTATTTCTCAAAGATCTACAACTACACAGTGAGTATTTTGGAGAGAGACAAGAGAGAGAGAGAGACAGAGACAGAGACAGAGAGTCACAAGGAGTGGTTGGGTAGGGTCTGACACGAATAGTAACGAGAAATGTTAAATGCAACTAGCCTCGTAGAAGGGTATCAAATCTTCGAGTCACGAGCACAAATTGATCACAATGAATGAATGAACTTCTGCAGAATCAGATCAAAGGAATGCCGATCATCACGCCCTTCAATGAAGAGTGATATCACAACGAACCTGAAACTAATAATTGAAGAATCAATATAGAAGTTCAAGTGAAGTTTGATTAAAATTTGCGAGCAATCAACAAAAAGAAAATGCAGTTCAAAATACGCTCTAATCGCTCATCACTGCTAAAAGAGAAATTCAAAAATCCATATAATTTCTTTTTCTCTAACTTTTACTCCATTCTCGTCCGAAAAAGCAAAAGACGGTAAAAAAAGGTTGAAAAAGGAAACAAACAGAATCTACTAGAAATAGCAGGAATTATCACTACAAGATCACTGAATTGAGGACAATTCCAAACCAATTACAAAACCCGCAAAAAAAAAAATTAGATGAGGATAACAATTACTCGAACTAAGTTTAAAAATTCTTTTGAGATTTCTACAAATAGAAACTTAATCGCAATTAGTAATAAATATCTCCATAGAAGCTAAAAGAAAGTTCAAAATAATTCAAGAAAAAAATTCTTGAAAAGTTAAAGGGGGCAACCAAACAAGTCCAAATACCAGAAACAAGCGAAAATCGGCAAATGCAAGCTAACCAGATAAGAATGTAGTCTGAAGCACAGGTAATGGTGTGAAGCCGATTACAGAGAAAGAATCGAGAGAAAAGAACAACGAGATCTGTAAGAGGAAATCCTTTCCGTGAGTAAAAGTAGCCAGATAATTCGAGAACTTCGACGCAATGTGAATGCACAGTTCGAAACGAGAGAGAGAGAGAGAGAGCAGAAGGAGAGAGAGAACAGGGTCTCTGCAAACACACACTAAATGCTTACCAACTGCCACGGAAACGACCTGCCATGTGCCGTACGGTCTCCACCTTTGAAACCGGCGTTATCGTCATTCTCCACCGGTTATATCCCGTTTCTCTTTTAGAGTTCGGCTCAGCAAATAGAGTGAGCCGAGCCGAGTGGGTTTTTTTTTTGTCGTGGTAAGGAGACAACAAGGACGATAAATCGGGTTGAGTCATCGGTAAGAGATCTCCTATTATCTCGTGGGCCCCTTTATTATTTTTGAATTTAATATTTTATAAATGATAATAATTACTTTGGGTATTGTTTGCTAAATCATTTAATTTTATTATATAGTTTAATGTTTTTTTTGGGTAAATAGAATTATTTCAATTCTCGTAATATATGAGATTTATAATATTGATTACAGGTGGTTTGGTTTGGTTTAAGTCTCCTTTTTGGGTTAGGTTTTGATCAATTTTGGCTAGAAATTTTTCAAAAATAAATATATTTTAATAAAAGTAAATTTTATTCTAAATAGTTACTTAACGCATCGGAACATAAATATTCACAGTGAAAAATATTCTTTTCGCTGGATACTGCTTTACTGCTAGGAAAAATAAAAGTCTAGCTATATCTTTTGAATAAAAAATTTTAAATTTTTAATAGAAAACGTGACAATGATATTTGTTTCATTCATTTCTTATAGTTTAGTATTTTATTTATTAGAGAAAGTTGTTGGAGTTTGTTCTGTTAATTATTTTAATTAAAATGATTATAATTTAGGAAATTAACACCGTAAACTCTATAGTTTATACTTAATGACAAGTCAAACCTTGAAGAAATTTTGCTAATAATTAAAACCCTGAACTATAGAAAATTCTCTCCAGCTACCTCGCAGTTTCCTTTCCCGTCCAAATCTGTCAACTTTAACACCTCGATTTCGTTGACGCCAAGAACTGTTGAACAGAGATGAATGACGTCAATTATCGGAGGTCGAGGGACGTCCCTCCTGCTTGTTGGAAGACGGACAATCGTTTGAATGATTATCAAGCGATGCCGGACGATCTTCATTGGCCGTTGGATCGAGGAAGGACGTCCCCCACTTGAAATTGACGACCATGATTGAATCTGTCAATTTCCAAAGGCGATGGTAGACGATCATCCACGCCGTTGGATCGAGAGATGGACGTCCCTTATAAGGATTGACGGCAAGGATTGAATCTGTCATTTTCCAAAAGCAATGACAGACGACATGGTCGTTGGATCGAGCGAGGGACATCCTTGGATCGGAATGGACGGTCAGGATGGACTCCAAATTCTTTTCAGTTGAAGGGTTCACGTGCAAGACACACACGTTTTTAAAACGCGCGAATTCCCTCAATTAAGACGGACGTCTCTCTTCCATAACGGACATCCCACGACCTATTTTGGATGTCTCTTGTTGAGAAACGGACGTTCCTCAACCAAGATTACGTCATTCTGCCAGCAATGGAGGTCTCTTGTCTTAAGACGTCGTCGTTCAGTATGAAAACGAACGTCCGTTTTAATATGAGGGACATCTATTTTTTGTTCAAATAATGACATTCGGTCCAAAACGGACGTTCCTCGTATTAAGACGGACGTTCCTTGTATTCAATCCTAGTTGTTAATCTCGATAAGGGACGTCGGTCACTCGATCCAGTAGTCATGGAATGTCGTTTGCCATCGTCTTTGGAAATTGACAAATTCAATCATGACCATCAATTCCGAGCATAGAATGTCTTTCCTCGATCCAATGGCCATTGACAATCGTCTGTCATCACCCGATAATCGTTTCGATGCCCGATAACTGGCAGGAGGGACGTCACTCGGCCCCCAATATATGATGTCTTTCATCTCCGTTCAACGATTCTTGGCATCAACGAAACTGAGGAATTAAATTCGACAAATTTGAACCGAAAACGTGACTGGAAGGTGACCGGCAAAAATTTCTCATAATTTAATATTTTAATTGATATCAAAATTTATTTAAAATTTAACTTATCATTTATCCCAAAGAGGTTAATTTCCCTTATCATTTTAATAGTAGATGATATCATAATTGCTTGTGAAATTAATATGAGGAAAAAATTGAAAAATAAATCTTGAAAGGAACGAAGGGAAGCCGAGAAGCAAGCCGATGGGTTGGCTGGGGGGAGAGAGGGAACGACGTACACGTGTCAGATACACAGCTGCGGGATCTTATCCTACCATGCTATGATTTACGGATTATAATAATAATTCGAAAAAAAATCAAAAAAAGAAATTCCAAATTTCAAAAAAAAAAAATGGGGCCCACGTCTGGGAAAAATATTAAAGGAATTGAAATTGGGTTTGAAGTCCGCCTCGTTGCAGCTGGATTCCATTATTAGAAGAAGGTGTGAAGAACCAAAATCCCCCGCTCTCTCATTTCGAAAGGGCGGAATTCATTCCCCAGAGTGGGCCCCGCGTCCAACCTCCCTCCCCCTGCTATCAATTATATATTGTTTGGGGTTGGGATCCAGTGTGTTTTCTCGTCTTTCTAAGAGAGTCATCTCCACCGTCTGATTCATTTGAGTATGATCAACACAAAATCCACTGTACTATTATATCAATGACAAATTAATCACTAAACAATTATTACTAACAACTTAAATAACAGATCAAATATCGCCGTTAACTAGAACTTGAGAGCTAATACTCATAAAAAAAAAACTAAAAGAATTTATGATTTTAGAGACTTTCAGTAGAAAAGAGTTAATACTCATGGATAATGAATTTGAGAAAATACTGTATAATTTGATTTTAATTTTTGTTAGTTTTAAAATTTAGAAGATTTTATAAAATAATATATAATGTAAAGATTTCAGATGATTTATAATTATTTTTCTGTCTATTGAATAATCACAGTTTACCTGTATTTTTCTAGGAATAAGACAATGAATTTTTTCTTTATCTGTAAACTTTCCTTTGCGGAACGTTTTCTTTTCGCAGCGTAAAGTTGTCTTTTCTCTGTGTAGAAATACGACTTTCCTCTTTGCAGAACGACAATGTTTTTAACGGAAAACGAGATAACCATGTTTTCGGCGTCTATTTTCCATAGTTGGGTGGTTAAGTTGTTAGTAAAAATATTTCAGTGGTTAACTTATCGTTAATCGCAGAGTACGATAGTTTATTTGTTAATTTTTCTATTTAAAACAAATTTAATAAAAGAAATTAGTTTATGTATGAGTTAAATGATTATATTAATATCAATTTTCAATTATTATGAATCAAATAATAGATAACATTTGACCAAATATACTAAGTAGATGTAACAATCCATGCCCTCTTGGAGGGGCAATGTCACACAAAAATATCTTAGATATTTTAATTCATGTTTTTTATTTTTGGGATATTGTCGAATATCTAATTATTCTCATTTTCGTCAAATTCATCGTACGAAAGACATCTGTGACATTTTCTATCTGGTTTTAACTTTAATTCTAACGAATCTAGTATGTTTTACTTTGCGAAGTGAACTACCTTTTTGATTGTCTATTTTAGATGCGTTATGATTCTTCTAAATTCAACCAGATAACGAAATAAATATATGGTTTTTGTCGAATATCATCGTATAATTGATTTAACGTATTAAATAACGATGAAACTAAATTGTTAAAATATATTTTATTTTAATAAGGAAAATTAACAAATCAATCATTGTACTATGAAATCAATGATAAGTCAACCATCAAACAATTTTTGCTAACAACTTAAACACTAAACTATGAAAATAGAATGAGTAAATACTGCGGTTACGTTTTTCATTAAATAGCATTGTCGTTACTCTGCGGAACATTGTCTTTCCTCTACGGAACGTTAGTTTTCTGTAGCGGAACGTTGTCTTTCTACTGCGAAAAGTGAGTCATTGAAATAGAATTCAAGAAAGTCGTCTTTCCGCAAAGAAAATTTGACTTTTCTCTGCAGAAAGATAACTTTTGCAGAGGAAAGGCTACAGATAAAAACAAATTCATTGTCTTATTCGTAGAAAAACACAGACAAGCTGTAATTCTCTTATAGACAGTAAAACAATTTTAAATCATCCGAAGTCTAAAACATTAACATTCTTTTACAAAATCTTATAAATTATAAAACTAAAAAAAATTAAAATCAACTTATACAGTATTTTTTTCAAATCCATTCTCCATTGATATTAACTATTTTTCACTGAAAGTCTCTAAAATAACTAGTTATTGCAGTTTTTTCTTATGGGTATTAGCTCTTTTTTACTGCGAGTTCTCAGAAAATTAACGGCGAGATTTGTTTCGTTCATTTTTCGTAGTTCAGTTTTTAAGTAATTAGCGAAAATTGTTCAATAATTAACTTGTCATTGACCTCACGGGACTTTGTTAATTTCCCTTTTAATAAAAATTCAATGCATAGGATGTTAGAACCTAAAAATTAGAATATAAATTTAAGGGAAAATAACAAATCAATCATTATCTTTTACTATTAGTAACAAACCAACCATTATCCTTTTTTTTTCTAACAAATAAACCACTAAATTATAAAAAATTGATGCCGCAACCATCGCTGTCACGTTTGTCGTTAACGCTTTAATGACGAACTGCGGCGGTTCGTTGCAAACCGGCTCGGCCTCGTGACGAACCGCGGTGGTTTGTCATGAGACCTCTGCGGTTGGTTCGTCGTCAAAATGTTAACAGCAAACATGACAGCGATGATTGCAGCGTTAATTTTTCTTATTTTAGTAGTTTATTTGTTAGAAACAAAAAAAGATGATGTTTAGTTTCTCACCCACAGTTAAAAGATGATGGTTGATTTGTCATTTTCCCTCAATTTAATTGAAGCAAAGGAGACGATAAACAGTGGAAAAAAGCATTGTCTTATCTTCCAACAATCATCATCATAATCTTCGCTAATTAAAGAGAAAATGACAAATCAACCATCTTGGTTTCAGATCAATGACAAGTCAATCACTGTGGTTTAAATCTTAACAAGTTAACCACTAACGTATGAGAAAATGACAAATTTAACATCGCAGTGACGTTCGCAGTTAAAAATTAGTGGGGACGCCGCAGCGGTGTCGTGTATTGTGAAGGAAAACACAAAATTTTTCCTGGACGCCACAGCGGCCTCCCGGGACACCCCTGCGGTCTCCTTCAAAATCACAGTTTTTATTAGATTTTCGACCTCTTCAACTTTAAACAACCATAACTTTCGTTACGAGTGTCGGAATTGGACGCATAAGATATCAAATCGAAGCTCTCTCAGAGATCTACATCATGCCATGGGTAACCCCTCTATCTCCTTTTCTCGACCCCAAAATCAATCGTTTAAGCTCTCAAATCTGCGATTTAACATTTTTAATCCTAAACTATGTATGACGCCGCTGCTGCGTCCTGGGAAACCACGGCGGCGTCCTGATTACGTTTTAACGGCAAACGTAATTGTAATTGTTGATTTGTCATTTACACGTACGTTAGTGGTTAATTTATTAAAATCTATACTATAGTGGTTAACTTGTTATTGATTTAAAACACGAAGGTTGATTTGTTATTTTCACCAAATTAAAACGGAGGAATATGGCTACCAATCCGAACATAAACGATGAGCATTCGTTTGATAAACTACACATTTGCATCAAATTAGTCGTAAAACATTGTCATTTTTCTTAATCTTCAGGCAGAATTTCAGAGCTCAGAAGTCAGTACTTTCTCCAAACGGATCTTTTGTTTTCCGTCGAAGCGGCCATTACTGTTGATGAAGCACGCAGGGACGACCATTTCTGTGATCGAGTGGAGTTTCGGAAGAGAAAACCTTAATATAGAAAGCTCTGGTTGTGATTTGTGAAATTTAAGGCTCGGCCATTTTTACAGAGCAATATGGAGATGAAAAAGCTTCCTTTTTTCTGTGGATCGTTGAAGGAAGAGTCGAAGAAGACCGTCCGGTCCAGTTTTGGAAGCCATTGTAAAGAAGTTTCTTTGCTAATTGGTCCTCCGAATTCAACCGTTTCCAGAAAGTTTCCAACTTTATCGTCGTCACGTTCATTAATCATATTCAACCGCATCTAACTAATCCCATTTGGTGACTTTCGTCCCTCGTAGAAGGCAAGAACAGAAAACAAAAATATTTCATTTTATTGAAAAATTTGGCCGTCTTGTTCCTGGAAGCGGAAGAAGTAGTCATCATCTTCGGGTTGAAAACCCAGTTGGGTACTTGGCCAACCCCATTTCCAAGGTCTGAAAATCATCAGCCTCTGTTCAGATTTCGGCGAGTAGAGTCAGACGATGGCCATGGCTATGCAGAAGGCGGTTGACAAGCTGCAGCTTCGTCAGAGCTTCCGAAATCTCTGGCACTCCGATATCTTGGGCACCGTTCAAGCCGATACTGCCTGTACCTCTCTCTCTCTCTATCTCTCTTTCACGTCTGTATCGATGAAATTAACCTAATTTTCTGCTTCTGGTTTCCATTTCTGCGCAGATTGCTGCATTACGCTCTGGTGGTCAGTCCTAGTATTTCATTTCCCCCCCTCCCCCCCACATTTTGTTGGAATTCATTGCAATTTCTTGCAGTTCTGTTTCTATGTAGATTAATCATACATTTATAAATTTCAGCTCATTCATGGGATGTTCTTGTTGTCGATTCAATCCTAGTTTTTCGGTTTTGTTATCCTGAGATCTTGTTTTCATGTTGTAGAGAGACAGAAGTTGACTTAAATTTTCATTCTTTGGCTTCGTAAATTTACTGTTCTTTCCAGTATTTGAGGCTTCCATGCTGAATGTTTGAGTAGATATCAGTTCCTCAGAACATCGGATTTTAGCATCAAATATTTTCGATGCGAATTCGACTGTCGAAAACGATATATTTAACGTTTATGATGCAGTGTTACGTCAAATTTTCTTGTTTGATCACAACATTTTGTTAAATTGATTGGTGGATTCGATCGATTATTTTGCGATTTCTACACATCTTGTTGTGTTTTCGCTTCTTGTAGTGGCCCGTGCGCATCGTACATGCTCCGTAAGAGAGCTCTTTATAATGACATGTCGAGGTAACGAAGAATTCAATGTTATTTATGTAACTTCACTCATCGTGTCGCCGGATTTAATCTTGTTTTGTTGTTTTGGTTTTATTCGTAGATACGCATGTTGTGCTGGTTATACGCGGTGTAGTGGAAGGTGCGGAGAAAGCAAATGCCCCGAAATTTGCCTTGGCACGGAGGTAGACATATTCGTTTTATCGAAGAACATTTAAATTTTGCATAGAGCTTTGCGTTTTAGGATTCATGATTTAAATACGAGACGTACGTAAATGTATGTACTCGATCGATTAGGTTTTCCTATGCTTTGATAATTCGGTCGCGTCCATTCGCTTCGTGTTGCAAGACGAGTTCAACATTCAAACGACCAAGTGCGATAATTGCATCATTGTAATACCTCTCTCTCTTTCTCGCTCTTTCTTTCTCTGTCTCTCGCTTTTCGTTTTTTGGAGATCGACAAAAATGTTGTTTAAGGTTGTTTCTTGATCGAATTCAGGGATTTATGTTTTGTCTTCAACAAGTGGCGTGTGTATTCTCCGTCGATGCCATGATTGTCGGAAGCGAAGAAATTCAAGAAGCTCCTCAACTTTTATTGTGCTTGGCCAACCTTGTTTATTGCTCGTAAAATTGCGTTTTTCCTTTCTTCACAAAACATTACTTTTAATGTCTTATTTTAAATATTTATAATTTATTTTAATTATAATATCAATTAATGAATGACTTTTTCGTTTTTTTAGCGTTTGTGCATCTATGCATGTAAAAGACGGTATTTTGAACAGAGGAGATTTTAAGTGAACGGATTTTGTAAGATATTGTAATCGAATTATTTGTAGACGCAACACAAAATTGAGATGGACAAACGAGATGGTGTGTTTGGGCGGTCGGTGATGGGAGTCCCACCGATCCAACAAATGTCTCGGATCGATCAACCTATCCCTCCCTTCGTTGGATATTCTCAACCCGGATATGGACAGCGCTACAGATACCCTCCTCCCGGCTATGGACATTCGCAACCCAGATATCGGCAGCCCTATCCTTCTAATGCATATCTCGGGTGATTATCGAACAGATCATCTGCGATAAACCTGTCAAATTTTCACGTAGTATATTTACGTAGTATTATTATTAGAAATCTCTTTGCATGTGTTTTATTTTCGATCTAGAGAAAAGTAATAACTTAAAAAAAAATGAAAATTAACAAAACAACCATTGTACTATGGGATTAATGACAAATCAACCATTGAACTATAGAAAATACATGAATCAAATGCCGCAGTTACGTTTTTCATTAAAAACGTTGTCGTTCTGCTACGAACGTTGTCTTTATACTGTAGAACATTGTCTTTATGCTGTGGAAAATGAGTTTTTGAAATAAGATTTAGGAATGACGTCTTTCCTCACTATCAACTGAAAGTTGTCTTTCCACAGAGGAAATATGACTTTCTTTTGTAGATATTTTCTCAAATCCATTCTCCGTGAGTATTAGCTCTTTTTCACTAAAATTTTCTAAAATCATGAGTTCTTGCTTTTTTTTTTCACGGGTATTCACTCTTTTCCACTGCGAGTTCTCTGAAACGATATGGTCGAGTCATTTTTCTCAAGTCAACGACAATGTTTACGCCGTTCATTTTTCATAGTTGAATATTTTATTTATTAGTAAAAATTGTTCAGTAATTGACTTGTCATTAATTTTATAGTTATTTTAAAAAAAAATAATAATGTTTCTTTATATTTTTGAAAATTCAAGGAACTGACACGTGTAGAACTAAAAAGTCAAGGTTGCCGTGAAGCTCAGGACATGGTGGTGGGGATGACAATGGAAGCTCATCACGGGTTTGCAGAATCGTTCTTCCTCCAAATTCATTCTCCGTCATTTTCTCACTCATTTCTCCTCAATTTATTGAATTTTTGGACAAGAAACTGAAAGAAGAAAAGCCCATATCCTCTGGTATACGAGCTTAATTCCGCCATTGTTGTTCTTCTTCGTTGTTAATCACTGAGCGAGGACGAAAACGTGTTGATAATTTATAATAAAAGTAGAGTTTATAAACAAATACTTTCTTCTGCGTGGACGATCGATGCTGTTTCTGTGCAACATTTGCCAGAAACCTTCTCGTCGTTTCTTCGATGGAGTAGCAGATCATCGTTGTCTTTTTCCTTTGCGCATGAAACGTTCTCTCTCTGCCTCAGTCTCATCCAGCTGATGTGATGAGTAAGAGTCTGTTTGGAAGCTGAGAAAGTTACCCAATCAATTTTCCCGGCTCGGAGGTTTCTTGATCCGATCTACGTTGAATTCATACACATGCCGGGTTACCCATCTGACTCGAGGGACTCAAACCCCAAGAATATGTCACTAATGCTTCACAGCAGAAGATCCACGATAATAGTCTCGTGATGTTTTGGTATCAACACCGTCTAAAGTATCAAGAGAATTCATCCTTCTGAATATGCATATAACATATAAAATTAAAATACCATGTACGATAAATTAAACAAGAGAAAGTATACGTACATATATGTAAAAATAGATGTGATATTGAACAATTTCCGTTGAATTTTTATATATGACGACCTACAAAATACGTTTAAAAACTATGTCATGCAATGCAGTGTATAAAGTATAAATCTCTACATTTTCGGAGACTTTTCTTACCAACTAGTGCTACAACCTCGGGTACCGGATCAAAATCTTTGAAATCGTTTGAGTCTATAACACAAAAATATGAATTTCTCATTGACAAAATAATCAGGAAAAATGGAAGGGTTCTAAACTGGATTAGGAACCCAAATTAGAAGAATTTGTGAAAATTTGTATGTGGAATGGTATCTGCGGAAGCGAAACAGTGCATCCGTGGAAGCATACACTTTAAAATATATTTGGGGATAAGTGTCTATATATACATCTTGCGGACTCGTGTCCTCCACAGAAGCTTGAGATTCTGCTTACACGTGCGTTTTGCAGTAGCCTACGCTTTCGCAAAAATCTATGCTTCCGTGGACACGTTTGGGGCACTTGCGCTCCATGGAAATTTCCATCTCTTTGAATGTGAACGTTTATATGGAAGCCTAAACTTCCGTTGACATGTGCGGGGCACGTGTGCTCTGCAGAAGCCTACATTTCCTCAAACGGAAATGTTTCAGAGACATTGTGTCTTCTGCAAACATGTGTAGAGCATGTGCGCTTCGCGGAAATTTCAATCTTCACAAACACAAATGTTTCCGCAAAAACCTACCATCCCGCGGACAAGAATGTTTCCGTGACATTATGTCTTCCGCGGAGACGAGCCTATGTGTCCATGGCGAATTTCTAGCACAAGATATAGCGAGGAAAAAGAAAATTCTTCTTTCGTCGTTTTTTGCCTCCATCTGGTTTTAACCTTTTCACTGAGACTTTGGGATTCGAACTTCCAAACTAGAATCTGATTTCAACATCCAATCTAGACTCTCAACTCGAAAATACTTTTAAAAACAAACTTGCTCTTAAATACGCTTTTGCAACTTTGGTCTTTTTCACTCTCTACCCATCGTTAGCAAGTATACCAGAGAATAATTATTTACTTTCTTCTTTTAAGTACCGAAACTTATTCTTATTTTATATTTAAATTAAAAAAATATATAATAATATATGAAACACTTATTATACATATATCAAGGAACTCAAATTTTTAAAGATCCGAGCAATTAACAGAAAATTCACACGTGACCACTACGCGACAAATCAATCAACCCTAAACACTTCGATAGAAAATTGCGCGAAAATTTTACCCAAGAAATTTTGTATATATTTAAAAATTTTGGGTTCTTAGAAAGCCATTCTTCCATTACTGAAAGAAAGAGAGATTTGATAAAGCTTTCTCCTCCATTTGGATAGTATCGATTTGGGTCATCAGGGGATTCCGGTGGCACCATCGATGGTCAGTGCGATGGAGAAAATTCCGAGACGGCAAGCTTACATATACTCAGCCGAACTTGATCGAGCTGATGTACTCTAATAAAATTCAAACTTCTAATCTCACATTGCTCAATTCTCCAATCGTGGAATGTTCATCCTGTTTATTGCAGGCTCATCTCCTTCACTTGCACCATCCAAGGCCTTAAAATCCTTCCACGAGTTACATTTTGAAACACAGATGGAATCAATCCGGGTAAGCTTGAAAATTAAGTCAATGATCAAGAATCAGGAGTTAGAATCAAAACCACAATTGGACAAGTAGGGTAAGTAAAAGATGCATACGTGAGGAGCGACTATGCATGCGATGAAGTGGGCGTTTTGGATGACCAGAAACTGTGGCTCCCATGCATACGATGACTACGATCGAAATGCATGTATGGTGATTGAGAACATAAACTATCATGACAACAGGACGACACTAGAGGGAATTTCCGGCCATTTGTTTAGAGGAATTTGTATATCGAATGTGACGATCATCCTTGCAAAGATGCATTCTAAGAAAAAGATGATATTTTTATGAAAGAAAGTAGCAGCAACAGCCTATGATAACTCTTGTCTCAGGCAGGAGAGTGTTTCACAGAGGTACAAAGCTCACTCTCTTCCCAAGCTCATGCCCTTTCCTTTGATACAAAAAGATGTGCAATATATAGCTTTCTACTAGAAGGGTGGTTCTCATGGAGAGAGTTGTGAAGAACCTATTCCTGAGTTTTGTGATAATTTCTTGCTCAATATTTTCCCAACTATCTTTGCAGTAAAAAAGATTTTGAAGAATTTGGTGAAAAATGTATTGAAATGTTCTTCCAAATTGCAGAATGATGAGTACTAACAATTTTTATGAAGCAGTGACCAGAGAGGAGGACGATAAGATGGAAGTGTAGCATCAATAAGTTTACATTCAAAAGATTTTTGAGAATTTGACGAGCTAACAAAGTGAAAAATCTGAAGAAACCAGACAAAACTGATACTGTTTTTTAATGAAGAAGCATAAGATTCATTCTTTTTACTGAGAACGCCTCAAACAAAACATACATTAAGAGAGGTTTGAGCTCGCAGCACCTCCACCATAGCCACCAGCTCCACGGCCAAAGCCAGGCCTTCCACCAGGACCCTGATAATTTATATTGCAACATACAAAATTATTACATCTACACTAGCAAACAAAAAATTTACCACTATTCATGAATTTTTGAAAACAGTCAAACTATAAAATATTAACTTTGAAGATGAAGTGAGGAGATATTAAAAAATGAACTTGAGATTCTTTCAAACTGAAACATTATGGTTTCAAATGTTGTAGTTAAAGAAAAGGCAAAACTTACTCCAAAAGAAGGTCTGTAATCAGCTGGAGCTCCACTTTTGTCACCACCAAAATCACCACCGGGTCCTCGAGGACCTCCCCGGTAACCATCCCTATCTCCGAACCTCCTCTCCCCTTCAAAGCGAGGAGGACCACTAATTCACAAAAAGAACGGTGGCATCAAAAATCATGTTATATAGAAGTTAAAAGTTAATATTTTAAGAACATGACATACAGAAAATAAACCAAATTCAGAAAACAGCCTAACAGATCAAATGAACCAGAGAGAACGGAAAATAACTAAGCATTACTAACCGCGGCCGATCACCAGGAGGGCCACCCATAGGCCTTCCAGCAGGCTTAGCCTGTTTCTTCAAGGTAGCAGGAACAATTTCAGAAGGAAGATTAAGGTAGGTCCTGAGAAACTCAATGCCTTCGTTGGTGAGGTACCAGTAATAGTGCATCCAAGCGAAGGTCTCCCGTACATACTCCTTGGACTTAAAACTCTGCATAAGCTTTATCACTTGCAGATTCGGCACATCGATCTCTGGGTGCTTCGCCAAATTGAAGTCCTTCTTTGCATAACAAACTCCCTCTGAAAACATACATCCAAATTTAACCAAAAAGAAACTACTAATTATTAGAATAGACGAAGACATTACGACAGACTGTGGTACCTTGAAAGAGGTACTTGGAAATCTCTCTTCTGTTCTTCTCCGGAATGATCTGAAGATTTAAGAAAAAGATAAATAGAACGCCGACGTAAAAAAAAAAAAAAGGAATCAACGCTTCACCTTCCCTAAAAATCCATTAAATTCACAGATTAACTCTCTCTCTCAGTTTCTCGCTAACTAAACAGAACAGTAAACCATATTCATTACAGAGAATTACCATCGTTGCAATGAAACCGAATCAACTATGGCGAGAGGAGGCGACGTCTGCGGGGGCACTGGTTAGGTCTTTCAACTACACCGCTTCTCAAGATGCAGTGAAACCCTAACGAAAGAATCGAGCTCTTGATTTATAAACGAAGACATTTGATTGGGCCCATTTCTACATTGGGCCTCGTATGGGTTAATCGGCCCATCTGGTTATGATTTCGTCAAATAATTATTAATTTTATATCAATTAATTAGTAAAATCAATAATTATTTTATTAATTGATACTAATAAATAAATATAAACATTACTTCTAAAGTCACATCCGGTCATGAACATAAACATTCGGTCATGAATAAATAGTCTAAAAAAATGGTAATTATCATTATGAAGTATGAGAGTCTCTTTAATTGATTAAGGATAGAAATCAGTTCGGTTCGAATTGAGTAACCGAATCGATCCGAATGATTTTACTCGGTTCAGTTCAGTTTTAAAAGGCAAAAAAATCAAATTTAAAACCGAACCGAATATAACTGAAATCTTTGGTTTTGTTCTCAGTTTTAATGAAGAAAAATCGAGTAAAACCGAACCAAACCGAAAAAAACCTAAACCAACTCATTTAACCCAATTCCAATAATCAAATATTTACTGCTGTACTTTACAATTTTGTTTACAAATTTTTCATAAATAATAAAATTATAATCTAATTATTTATATGATTCTAATTTATCATGATGTAATATAAATATTTAAAATAATAAATTATATGAATTAACAAATGAATGATACATAAACATCATACCAAATATTGTCTATACTATTTGAAAACCAAAAAGCTAAGAAAATCCAAATTTTTTTGTTTTTTCAAAAATAAAAAACTGAACCAAGAAAAACCGAAAACTGAGGTTCGTTTTTTTATTAGTTTTCCAATGGATTCGGTTCGGTTTTCATTTTTTATTTTCAAAACCGAACTGAGTCAGTTCGGTTTCAATTCATTATAAAACCAAACCGAACCGAACTGATTCCACCCCTACAATTGATAGCATAAACTTCAAATTTGGAATTCTAACACCTTAATGTTTGAGACGTTATCAACTAACACCATCTCTATTACTCCATCGTTAAAAAGATGCAATTTCCATCTCTCTCTCTCTCTCTTCTACTCTCTTTCTCTCTCTCTCTAATAGTTTTTCTGTTTGATGAATGAGAAAGAGTTTGAAGAAGAGCAATCTCAGAGGAGAAAGGGAGCATAGGAAGACGAAGAAGAAGGAGAAGTAGGTGATGTTCAAATATGTCCATTCCAATCTTTGAAGCGGGCTGAAGGAGGAGAAGTAAGCCAAAGGTCTGTGGATTCAACCTCTTTGCTTACTCTTATTAATAGATAGAGAATAAATGCAGTATTAGTCTTAATTTATTTACCATTGATTAATACATTAATAAAGTTATATTTATGCATTAATAAATTATAATTAAAATATTTATTTTAATAAATAAAATAAACGACAAGGAAGGGAAGTGCAAATTAATATAGTGTGATTAAAGAGACAATGATATTTCGGCCGGCGAGAGGATGATCGTGGAAGAACAGTAGGGTATCTAAGCTAGTGCCTTGTCAATGGGACCCAGTCAATAAAACATGTTTGACTTTTTCCTTTTTACTTTTTCTTTTCTCCTCTTCAGTGACTTTCCTTTGGCGCGTCGCCACCACGCGCTCTTGATTCTCAATACTACCCTCCAGTTTAGGTTTCTCTCCTTGTTAATGCTTTTGTGAGAGTGAATGGTATTGTTGTAATTAGAGAAAACATGGGAGGGCAGATTTGGGTACAAAAATGGAGGAAGAGAAAGGGTCGTATCTGCAGAAGCCATGGCGCGATTCCATTTATTTATTTCGCTCTTCCATGGATGATAGGCCGACTCCTTTGTCTTTTTCCATCTGATCGTCTTCTTTTGCTTCTTCTTCTTCCTCTTTCTTTTCAGGCACGAATTTCCCTCCCGAAAATGCCGGCGACGGAGTATCAAGGCTCCTTTCTGGGCCGGATAAGCATCCGCCGGAACCAGGTCATTTCAATGGACCGCAACCACGAACAAGAACTCGAAGACCTTGAGCTTTTTCAGAAACATGTCGCCGATCGATTTTCTGATCTGTTAACTCCTGCCGATGATGGGTCCTCCGATCCTCTTCTCTCCGTCGCTTGGCTGCGGAAATTTCTAGACGCCTTCCTCGGCTGCGAGGCCCAGTTCAAAACTGCTGTCATGATGGCACGCGATCCGTCTCAGATTTTGAAGTCGCCGCTCGATCGTCTTCTTCCCGAGCTTCTCGATCGCCTTGTGAAGTCTTTGGATATATGTAATGCAGTTATCCATGGGGTTGAATCGGTCCGTCAGTTTCAGAAACTGGCTGAAATTGCCGTTTCGGCTCTGGGGAAACAGCCGATTGGCGACGGACAAGTGAAGCGAGCTCGAAAAGCTTTAAATTCATTAATTACTTCAATGGCGGTCGAGGATAAAAACATCGGAAGCACGAAATCGACGGAGCGAACTTGGTCTTTTGGGCACAGGCAGAAAGACCGTACTTTCTCAGAATTCCGATCTCTTTCGTGGAGTATGGGCAAGGGATGGTCTGCGGCAAAGCAGATTCAGGCGATTTCTTCAAATCTAGTATCTCCCAGAGGTAGCGAGTCTTCCGGATTGGCCTTGCCGGTCTGCATAATGTCGACGGTTCTGGCGTTTGTGATGTGGACTCTTGTAGCGGCGATTCCTTGCCAGGAACGAACCGGATTATCAACTCATTTTCCGGCAGCAAGGCATCTGAGCTGGGTGCAGCCGATGATCACACTGCAGGAGAAAATTGCAGACGAGTGGAAGAAGAAGGAGAAGAAAGGAACGAGTGGATTAATGGAGGAGATCCAAAGAATGGAGAACCTAAGTCATTCTTTAATGGAATTAACGGATTCCTTCACGTTTTCATTGGAGGGCGAGAGATTACAGCAAATTAAAGAGAAGGCGAGTGAATTGGGAGAGACTTGCAGGAAATTGGATGAAGGGCTGGTGCCTCTGCAACAGCAAATCAGAGAGGTGTTTCATAGAGTTGTGAGAACCAGGACGGAGATGCTGGAAATGATGGACCAATCAGGGAAAGTAGTAGCTCCGATCGTCTAAAAATGGCGGACACAAACAGACAAGGCTGTATAGATTTCCCAGCAGAAAACTTCCATGGATCACGGACAGTTTAAGCTGCAAATTTACACGTTGGTAGGTGTTTAAAAAGGAACAAGCTTTATCCTTTAATCTCATTGTTCTAGGACATTGAATGCAAATCCTGTTTTGTCTGTGTTAATTACAGTAAGTTTATAGCTCAGAAACTCGTCCCGAACAGCTATGTACATAACTGCAATGTTTTATTGTTAATTACAGTATGTTCTCTTAAAAGTGCATATTCATGATTGGGCTCCTTTGATAGTATCTGTTGTCAATCCAAGACCCGAATTGCTCGACCCTTTAAGTTGATGTTATGGAATCCTATATTCCTACATGATCGATTTGAGTGAGAACGATACCACATCGAGGTATTTGCTGTGGATGCACGTTGGTTTGCGTTAACATCTCTAGATGTAATGACCGGAGAAGGTATTCGAACAACGCGTATGAGAGCGATATCGAGCAACTTGTTGGTTTGACCATTTTAACATTGATAGTTGTATATTGTAGTCTTAAACAATGTCGTAAATTAAATACTAAAGTTAATTATGTTTAAGAAAGGTTCAATTATTTAATAATAATATGTTCAAGTATCTACGTATGGAAGGAATATTGCTTACCTCATACTTGGAAGAATATGGTAGGTGTACTTTGTTGAATGTATCTCATAAATAACAGCCGTCTTATCCCCTCCTTCAAAAAATTAAAAAAAAAAAGAAGGCAAATACAATATATTATGACAAAAACTCTAAGATAAAAATGAATGTAATTAGCAATTTGACTATTAAAATCTAGTATTTCAACTAATACCTTAAATTTTAAAATTTTAAATTTGACAACTTAAAATTTAAAGAAAATGACAAATCAACCGTCGTACTTTGTAATTAATAGCAAGTCAACTATTAAACTATTTTTCCCAACAAATTAACTACTGAACTATAGAAAAAGGTCTTCGCAAACATCGCTGTCACGTTTGCCGTTAAACGCATTGATTTTGATCCGCGGCAGATTGATAATGATCCGTCGTGGATTATCGTGCGTAGTTCTGCGTTCCTTTGCCTTACTATGTAAGACTCGACTGATCGCTGCGGCTAGTTCACCGCGAACCACGATATTCTTAGCGAACATTCGTACTCTCAAACTCAGACCTTCGTTCCACACTGTTTAATCGATACTAATTGATTCTCGTGCCAAGAAAATGCCGCTCAAGCGAAAGTGATGTGCCCCCAAACTCCAAACCAACAAACAAGTGGAAATTGTAATTGGCCCAGAGCTAACCCAAACATCAGATTTAAAACAATTATAACTCCAATTGTATACAAGCTTTGGAGCTCAAATTCACAGATTCACTAATTCACAATCCAAATAATAATGCCTGCAAAAATCAACTTCAAAGACGTGCATATACGAAGTTATGCGTGAAGCAATTTGGAATTCGGAAATAGAAATCGCGGAAAAACAATTTTGCGCCAATCCTATAAAAATGGGCATAATTTTCAAAATACGAATCCAATTTAAGCGATTTCACTCAGCATTTCTCAAGGACAGGGAGACCAATAATTTCAAGTAAAAATTACAGTAGTATCCTTTAGAAAAAATCGAAAAAAAAATCGTGCACTAAGTTGATTCGCGGATCTCCTCGAAGCTAGGGTTTGCAGAAAATAACAGATTTGCGGTTCCCTTAATAAATCAAGCATAACTCGAGATTTATAAATCCAAATTAAGAAATCCCAATCAGCAAATCACCACAACATATAGAATATGCTCTTCAACTCATAAAATAGCAGGGTATTGGAGAAAAATTGGGTAGAAACAAAATACCAAGTTGGTCCGCTCCTCCCACACAGCAGAGAGTAACGAGTGAATCAGATCCTCCAAAAAAAAGGACCACTCCACCTTGGGTTTGATACGTTCTTCTATTTCCTCACATCAAAGGACACCCTCTACTGAAGATGTTGGAGAAACTAGCGCCCAACTCCCCCTCAAGAATGAACAAGAAAAATAAGAAACGATGAAGGAGTTGGTTTGATGAAGGGTTTATGTGAAGCTAGCCGAACATCCAAGATTGAGAGAGCAACGCTCTACACGATTTTTACACAGCAAAAATGGGGAATCAAATCTGATTTAGGGTTTCATTAGAGAGGGTTAAATACCTCCCTAATGACACAAAAGGAGAAAATTATAGAAAAGCCCCTTGGTTCACAAAAATGGGCATGAGTCAAAACAATTCTAAGCAACCTAAAATTAACCAAAATATAATTCAACCAAAAATTAAACTATTACAAATTAAAATACTTAATTTAAATTAAAATAAAATATGATGCAGATCCGGGGTGCATAAGAAAGGGTGGTGCGTCTCAAGTTCAGTCGAGGCCACAACCACAAACGACGGACTTCGGTCGTCAACAAATCTTTGGTTAGGTACATGGCAATGTACCCTCTACGGTGCAAGATGGAGCACCTACGGTTCAAGGTTGAGCAGTCGCGGTTGACGTTGGAGGACCTGCGGTTGCCCTGTTACAGAAGCCAAGGATGAAGCACAACCTCAACCTCTGTAATACCCGTGTTCCTCCATTTTCCTCGTTATTGTAAATTGGATCCATTT
>CM039470.1:5026061-5387502 GCA_022433065.1 Begonia loranthoides
TCTACACAGGATTTATAATGAATAACACCTTTGGTTTTATAGAAATCAATGAGAGCAAATTCATTAGCATTATCCGAACGAATACTTTTTATAGAAACATGGAATTGATTATCAATAAGTTGGAAAAATTGGGGAAGAATAGTTCGGACTTCAGCCTTTGATTTCATTAGGTAAACCCAAGTGGCACGGGAAAAATCATCCACAATGGTGAGGAAAAATCTATAGCCATCATGAGTAGGTGTGGCAAATGGTCCCCAAACATCACAATGAATAAGAAAAAATGGAAAATTAGATATGTTGTTATGAGAAACAAATGGTAATTTCTTTTGTTTGGCCATAGGACATATCAAACATGTTTTATTTGAGTCATTTTGAGAAACAGAAAGTGAAATTTGATCCTTAATAGCATGGACAACCATATGTGATGGATGACCGAGTCTATAATGCCATAAGGACAAATCAGTAATATAAGAATTACAAGAGGAAACATCTGTAAGTTTGAAGGTAGATTGTTTGGAAACAACAGAAGCAGCAGAGGAGGGAGATATTTGATGTAGAATATACAGGTTGCCTTGTCTCTCACCCGTCCCAATCGTCTGGTCCAAGAGATGGTCCCGAATATAACATTTTAAAGATTGAAAAGTAATTGAACAAGTGAGATGAGATGTCAAGGCACTAACTGATAGCAAATTAAATCGAAAGGTTGGGACATATAGAACATTTGAAAGACAAATGGTAGGAGTAACTTGGACAGAGCCAATACGTAGAATCTGAACTTTAGAATTGTTTGGTAGGATGACATATTTATGTAGAACAGGATAAGAATCAGAAAAAAATGTGATGTTAGAGCAAATGTGATGAGTTGCACCAGTATCAATGACCCATTTATTGAAAGAAAGAACTGCTTCATTAGAAGTAACAGAATTGAGACAAGAAGGAAAAATACCAGTGAAGCTAGATGCAGAAGGTGTTGGGGTAAAGCAGTCCGAGTTATCACTGATGGAAGAAGAATGTCGCTGAAGTTGTGAGCTGAGAAGAGCCATCAATTGCTGACATTGGTCTGCTGAGATACCATCTGAAATCTTGATATTAATAGGAGAAGAGCCCATTTGATCAGTACTAGTTTGATTTATGGAAGCCTTATTGCCTGTCTTTATTTTATACCCTGGAGGATATCCGTGCAACTTGTAGCACTTTTCAACTGTGTGGCCTGAAAGCTTACAATGTGTGCAGAATGGGCGATCTTTCTTTGGCTTAGAATAAGATCCAGGATTAGAATTAGAGTGAAAAGCCATAGGAATAGATTTTTCATTTTGAAATCGTGGTTCAAGAACTGCCCTCTGTCTCTCATCCTGGATGATTAAGGAAAAAACTTTTCCAATAGTGGGCAAAGGATCCATCATCAAAATTTGGGCACGAATAGCAGAGAAAGAGTCATTCAAACCCATTAGAAATTGCATCACATATTCTTGTTGTTGATATGAAATGAGAGATTTTATACCCCCACAAGAGCAGTTCGAAATGGGTCGAAAATCTTGTAACTCATCCCAGAGAATCTTGATTTGAGTATAATACGTACTAACATCCAGTGTTCCTTGAGAAAAAGATGATAAAGATTTGCGTAATTGATAGGTGCGTGGTCTATTACTCTGTTTGAACCTCTCTGATAAATCATTCCATACAGCCGTAGCAGAATCAAAATATATGAGACTATCTGCAATGTCTTTGTTCACCGAATTTAGAATCCAGGAAACAACCATGCTATTGCATCGCTTCCAATGATTAAAAATATCATTGGACGATAATGGTTGTGTGATTGAACCATCGACAAAAGCAAGCTTATTCTTGGCATTAAGAGCCATTATCATAGCTCGTCGCCAAGTGAGAAAATTAGGGCCATATAGAGGGTGAGCTACCAAAATTAAGCCTGGATGATCTGAATTATGTAAGAAAAAAGGACTACTTGGATCTTCCATGACTGACCTAGATGAAGAAGTACTAGGCATGATCAGAGTATCAGGCGATTGTCTTCAAGAATGCGGATCAGAATGTGACGAAACAATATTGGGAGGAACGCCAATTGAAAAAGGATCGGCAGCGGAAGGAACTCCGATTGAAGAAGGACCTGCAGCAGTTGGAGGAACTCCGATTGAGGAAGGACCTGCAGCAACTGATTTGTATGAAGCCCTATTTCGAGTCATCGGAGAAGAAGAGTACGCAGAAGAGCAAAAAATTGCTATGATACCATGTTAAGACAGAAAAGCAGAAAGAACTTTTCATAAAACTCTTCAATATTCAGTACAATGCAAGGATGAACTCTTATATACTGAGCTCATTATTCAGCAATACAAGAAGGAAAATAAAACTGAAAATAACTGCTTGAGCACGTGACACAATCCAGTGTAAGTATGCTGATCCAGCTGGAGCTTCACAGACTAAGTCTTCATATCAGCATTGTTGTTATTTGTAATATACGCACGTTACTATTGTTATGAACATCTGTAATTCTGCCGTGCGAGGAACCTAAAAACCAACACAAAGGTCATCAAGTTTTGCAAGTACAAGCTTGAAAGAAGTAAAAACTACGGAGTTCGAAAGTGAATTTCGTGTGAACACCTATGTATTCACTTTCTCCGACAGTATTTCCTCTAGTTTCTTCGTATCGATCTTCAGCTTCACTCTCCAAAACCCATCCCCCTCCAACGATAAAACCTCTAGATCCGATCCGTTCGCTAAATGCTCCACCAAATTTGAACCTCCTCAGAATGTTTCTCCAACGACACATCGCTGCCACAACTGAAGAAGCTCCTGTTCTTCGCAAGTGGAAGCAAATAGTAAAAGTTTGAACCGCTCAAGCTCTGGTGAATCGGCAATGGCGAAGAAGACGAATTAAAAGTTTCTTGGGGGTGTTTGGATGGTGGTAATCACACGTGGGATGCACGCCCTATTTTAACGAATGGAACTATCAATCTTTAAGGACTTAGATTTGAAATTTTAAAATTTTATGCAATAATTAAAATGATCTTAAATTTTAAGAGCCAAATTAATAATTATCCAAAAAGTTAATAACACATGATATTTATTTATTGTCAACATTATGTAGACTAGTGAGGCCAATCCGGAAGACTCATTGCCTCTAGCAGCTACTAGATTTGATGAAATCGCCTGAATCTGCTTTGTTGCAGACCATCCCTTGGGCATACTCCACGATGAACCTCATGATTGAAGGTACAATGCCTCTAAGAAACTTAAAAGTAGGAAAAGATCGGAGATTCACAATAGACAAGACAATCGTTTCTGATGACAGCTGAACAAAAGATAAGAAAATATCTTATGAGTAAGACAATGATAGGGATAACAAATTTTTTTTCCCAAAAAACTATAATATTATATTTAATTCTGGACGCGTCAAATATTAATAAATTATAAATAATTAAAATAAGTTATTAGTTAAAATAATTTAAACAAGAAAGTAACTAAGATTTAAGTATACTAATAATGTAATATAATATTTTGTTGCTTACCTCGTCCTTGGAAGAACATGGTAGGTGTACTTGTTGAATGTATCTCATAAATAACAGCCGTCTTATCCACACCAAAAATTAAAAGACAAAAACCGCAAATACAATATATTATAACAAAAGCTCTAAGGTTAAAATTAATTACATATGATATTTATTTATCATGCCAGTTAGGTAGATCGGCAAGGCCAATTCCGGAGACTCGCTGCCTCTGGGAGCTACTAGATTTGATGAAGTCGCCTTAATCTACTTTGCCGCATACCATCCCTTGGCCATACTCCAAGACGAATCTGTTCATCGGAGGTATAACGTCTATGACAAACTATTTCTAATGGTGGCAAGACAATAGAGGAAACACAAATCTTATGAGCAAGACAACTGGCAGGGAAAATAATTTTTCCTTTTTTTTTCCCACAAAACTGTAACTTTTTGAAAAATTACAAAAACCTTATTCGGTACGAAACGACCGGAGAAAATCGATATTTTGACGAATTTTGAAACCCGGATTATATAATATCTCTCCAAACCAGACTCTGATACCAATAATTAAGAATCTAATGCAAAATCAAAAAAAGAAAAACACGCAGAACATGGACACTTGGATTTACGTGAAAAATCCTTTTGAAAAAAAACTACGAACATATGAAAAATCTACTTTGAAGATTGAAATACAACAATATATCTTATCTTTTTTCGATTTCATGTTCGATTCTCAACAACATCAATGATTATAGCAATGAAACACAAATGAGCACCCAAATTGAATAACGTACATATTCATGTGAAAACTATAATATTCATACATATAATTTTTTAATAATGCTATATTTAATTCTTGACGTTTTAAATATTATAATAAATTATAAATAATTAAAATAAGTTATTAATTGTAGCGAAAAATATTGTTATAAGTTAGTAAGATTTAAGTATATTAATAGTATAATATAATATTATAATGTTTTTTTTGTGGGGACTCTGCAATTAATTGCACGCGTATTGAACCTTATTTTAACAGCCTTAATCAGCAATTAATGAAGGACAAAATTGGATCATTTGATTAAATGGACGGTTCAGATCGAAACAACAAAAAAGAAAGGGTCTTGATTTCTTTATTTAGTCAGTCAAAACCTAGTGGCTGCTGGTTTGAATTTCTTCAGCAGTCTCTTCTGTTTTTTTTATGGCTACTGACGATGACAGGATTAGTCTCCCCCCAATTTGTTCAATTTTCTTGCTAATTGTCTTTTTTCCAACTTAATTAGTACGCCAATTACTAGATTAAATGGCATCCTTATCAACTGTCTACGTTCATTATTATTAAGATAATTAATAATTAATTTTAAATATGTAACGATTCAGATTTTCGTAAATTCTAAAAATGCGTAAAAATTTAAAATTTTCTTTTTAAGACAAATCAGAGTGCGTAAATCCGAATCGCTACTAACTCTTTCTTAAAACTTATCATGAAAACCAACTTATTAATTATGCGGAAGCGTTAAAAATCATCTATTTAAATTCTTGCGAAAACGTTATAAAATATCTCTTTTTAAATCATAGCGAAAACGTGATAATTCTTTCAAAAGAATTACTAAACAATACTAAACCATTTAATCATTTCGTTTTTCAAATAAAACCAAACCATTTCTTCATTGATTCAATACCGTTTACTTTTCTTTAACTTCGTTGATTCATAACCATTTACTTTCATTTGTCTTTTGCCTTGCCAGCCCGAATCCTGTGCGTGCGAAATCATCCATCTCTGCCTCATTATGCGTTTCTCATCTTCTTCTTATTCGTTTACTATTTGTTCGTCATTGTACTTACACCACAAGTAAGGACGTGAGCTTACGCCCAGTAAGGAGATGGGAAAAAACAATTTATGCATTCTCTCTTTAGTCTTTGTTGGATGGAGAGCCACTCAATCCAACTCTTTCATTACGTTCTTTTTCTTTATTCGTTTCTTACTCGTACATCGAGCTTGGAGATTGGAGGTTTTCCTTTGAGATGGCGTAGCCGCTCGGGCTACCCATCTACTCCAACTCCCTATTTCCGGCATATACCCGCCTTTAGGGTTCTTTTCTTTCTGTCCTGGCATATACCCGCCTTTAGGGTTCTTTCATTCTATTTCCGGCATATACCCGCCTTTAGGGTTCTTTCATTCTATCTCGGCATATACCCGCCTTTAGGGTTCTTTCATTCTATTTCCGGCATATACCCGCCTTTAGGGTTCTTTCGTTTTCATTTCGTTCTTCCTCACTCATGCATGTGGGCACCATTCCGATGGTTACCCCCTACTTGGTTTCTATTATCATGAAACACACTGCATAACAATAACTTAAAGATATAATGATAAGTAAACGCGCATAGAAAGAATAATTGAAATGACATGAATATAAAGTAACGTGCAACACTTATTATCGAAAGCTAACATGTTCCTCGAAAACAGTCTAATCATAGAAACATGCTTAAGCGTCAATAATTGAATATATATATATAACCTAGAACCAGAAGGTTCCTATCCAGAACCAAGAATAACATGTACAAAATCCATAGGAACAGTAAAATCTGAAACGACTTACACAATGCTATTAAAACCCTTATCCTTTCGTTCTTTCGTTCATTCATTCTCATCATACGTTTTCTTTTCATTTCATCATTTATCATTCTCATCATACTTTTTTTTTCATTTCATCATTCATCATTCTCGTCATACTTTTCTTTTCATTTCATCATTTATCATTCTCATCATACGTTTTCTTTTCATTTCTTTCATTATTCATATAGTTCATTCGTACTTTTTCTAACTTAATTCATTTTCATTTCTTAGTATCATCCTAGTAAAACAATAAGAATAATCGACTTCAACACGAAGCAACTCACACACACTTTACTTGGGTGTAGGACGCAAGGCCAAGACAACCCATTCCTTACCTTGAAGCTTTAATGTGATCCTCGCTTAATCGTTTTCTTTCTTCTCTTTTAGTACCTTCAAAATATAATAACATTTAATTATTAATCCAATCAATTAATAAATCTATTAATTCTCGTCGTCTTTTCATATCTTAAATTCTTATACGTCGCTTACTAGAGTTTCATAAACGAAACCGTTTCGTTAATTATAACTTGACTTAATTAGTCAATCTTAATCAATAACGTCTAGAAACTAAGCTTATCGTATAGCGAAAACCAACAAGATTCTATCCATAATTTATTGGCCTATAAACCAAAGCCCAATAACAATATCTGAATCGAGTCATAAACTATTTTATCCAATTCTCATGATATCTTTATAACAATTAATGAACTGAAACCAAAACCAACAGCAGTTAAACTTGTCTAACATGTAGAGCAGTTCATATAAGAAACTAGTAATCTAACATTTGATCCCATGGATTGATCCAACAACTACATATATATCAGATTTATATCCAAATATTGCACTTTCAACATTCATAAATGTCCAACAACTGATTAACAAACCAAGCAAGGAACATCATTCAATAATAGATTAAGCACCAACAATAGGTTAACACATTCTCTTTTAGCATTTTTGATAACTACAATGGTGAATAGATCCACTTAATACACCCTTCAATTTAACAGATTATCTCATCCCATAAATCCATGTTTCTCGTAACAACACCCAACCAGAGAGTTTATAGATACTTAATCAGATCAACAGAGCATTATCCAATAAACGTTTTATCAAACTACCATAACCAACATCCAGAAGATCCATACGCAACAGAGAAATAGATCCAAACAATAACCAACAGATTATCATACCAAATCAGATCATCCAACAACAACATATCACGACACACTTCTTACTATTACAGGTCATATATTTCAGAATCAAACCAACCAGCAGCTTATCATCCATCCACTAAGTATTTCAAATTATAATTTTGAGCAACAAAGTATTAATCCAGAGATACATCCAATGTACTTAAATCTTTTCTTCATAAAACCAAACACATTCCAGAACTTAAAACCAAATCCATCATAATGTTCCAACAAGTTACATAGAATATCCTCTAAGTCATCATCCAAATAATAGGAATATGTCTAGAACCAAAATCACAAATCAGAGCTATATCCAACATGTTCACAGATTCAGAATCAAACCAACACAACATTGATAACAGCAGAACATCTCCAAGTTAACTACAGTTTCCCCAAAATACCACACAATATCAAAGTGGGACTTAACATTCAAAAACAGAACCAAATGGCCAAAGAGCAGACAGGAAAGCTCACCAACAAAGCAGACCCGAAGCTCAGCCCTCAAATCCTCATCCTTCTCGGCCAACAGCCCAGAGAGCACTCAGCTCTTCTTTTCTTCCAAAGCTGGATAAGCAGGGGGAAAATGGTAAGAAGACCCACCTCTGCCATTTTTAAACATCCCACCATCCACTGCCATAAATCTCTCCCGACAGCATCTCTTCATTTTCTTCTCTGCATTTAATAGTTGACCCATTTTTCATTTAATTCCACCACCTTTCCAGTTGGAAAGTAAAGCTTGAAGATTCGTCCAAGGCAGCAACTGCTCAACCCGAACCACCAAACCGAGTTCCAGACAGATTCGGGTCGGAGCATCCAAATTCAGAATCAATTGGACCCAAGTCGGAGCAACCGGGTCGCGGGTCGCCGGCAGCAGCCCAACCCGTCGCCGGAGATCGCCCAGCCCCTGCGAAAATCGCCACTGCCAACACATCCCGTCCACTTCCGATCAATAACACGTAAAGGGGAAGGGAAATCGACCAAGCTTACCGCAAAAATCGTCGCCGGAACATCGTCACCGTGGAAGAACGCCGATTCGCGACCGAGCGAACCGTGCCCTAGCTCCGCCGTTTCGCGCCCAAGTAAGCCGCGTCGATGGCCAGCAGTCCGCCCCCGGGACAGAGTCCCACGCCGGACCCGTCGTTCGCCTCTCGCCGTCGCCTCGTGTCTCGCCGTCGTTGGCTCTCCCTCTCCCTCTTGTCGATTTTCATCCAGAGAAGAAATGGCTTCTGCCATTTCTTCTGTTTTATTTATTTACTTTTTTATTTATTTTATTATATATATATATTTTTTATTTTATTTTCATTCTAATTCTTAATTTAATTAATTCTTTATTTAATTAACTATGTTATTTAAATAGTCCACAATCAATTAGTTAACAATACCCAATTAATTCGTTAAATATTTAAGGTATTACAAAATATCACCCAAAATTAAAAAAAAAAAGCTGTAATTTGCATTATTTTCTAGTAATTGGATGAAATATTACACAAATAATATTATAATTACTTTCTATTTTTATATTTTATTTCTACGTAATAAATTGATTAATACAATTAATTATTTTTAATTTATTACATTAATTATACTAATAAATATTTATCACTTCAATAAATAATAATTATAAATTAAAAATAGAGAGTAAATATAATATTTATAATTTATTTTGTATTTAATTTTTATTCTTAATTTCGAGAATTTTAAATATAATTAATATTTTATTTTAATTATTTATAATTTATTATATTAATAAAATCAAGCAATATTTATGAGAGTACACGTAGAATTAATAAGAGTGAGAGCAATGATTTAAAATGCAAGAAATGCACTCATTCTAGCTTTTGTTACAAAAATAATAATAATTAAAATAAAATATTCTCTTTTAATTTTTGACCTTTTTTTCTAGCTAAGAAAAAGTCAACGCTACGGAGCTCGGTTCTATGTGGCGGCTCGAACGAGAGGTGACTGAGGAACTGGCGAATGAGGGGACATGAGTACGTCGTCCAATCTTCTGGGAGAGAGCAGGAGCTGATCCAGATTACTTTGAAGTAGCCATGAAACACAAAAAATCAAGAACCACTGCGGACTTTGAAGAAGTCATGTATGAAAAACAGAGTCTCTATGTATATGTTTTTCGAATCCAATATTTTTATTAAATTTTTTATATCTTCAACTTCAAACGACCATAATTTTGGCTACAAGTGTCAGAATCGGCTGCAAAAGGTATCAAATCGAAGTTCTCTCAGAGATCTATATCTTTTTATTGGGTTTGCCCCATGACCTCATTTCTCGGCCCCAAAATCAATCGTTTAAGCCCTCAAATTTGCAATCAAACATTTTTAACAGCAGCGTCCCGAGACAATGCCACAGTTTGGCCTTCAAAATCACTGTGCCGCGGCGTTTTGTCTACGAACAGCCACGGCGCCCCGACTAATTTTTAACGGCGAACGTGACAATGATGTTGAATTTGTCATTTTCTCATACGTCAATGGTTAACTTGTTATAAACTATACCATAGTGGTTGACTTGTCATTGATCGCAAATCACGATTTGTCATTTTCCATTAAAAAAAAAAGTTGTAATTTGCATCATTTTATACTAATTTGATGAAATATTTCACAAATAATATTATAATTATTTTCTATTTTTATATTTTATTCCTACGTGATAAATATTTATTAATATAATTAATAATTATAAACTAGAAATAGAGTAAATATAAATATTACTTATATTTTATTTTTATACTCTATTTTGCATTTAATTTTTATTTTTAGTTTAAATATTAAAAAATATAATTAATATTTTATTTTAATTATTTATAATTTATTATATTAATTAAATCAATCAATATTTATGAGAATATACGTAGAATTACTCTTATTTTATTTCAAAAAAATGCTAGAAATGCACTTAGCTTTGTTACAAAAAAAATAAATAAATAAATAAAATAAAATATTCTCTTTTAATTTTTGACCATTTTTTCTAGCTAAGAAAAAGTCAACGTTACGGAGCTCGGCTCTATGTGGCGGCTAGAACGAGAGGTGACTGAGGAACTGGCGAATGAGGGGACATGAGTACGTCGTCCAATCTTCTGGGAGAGAGCAGGAGCTGATCCAGATTACTCTGCCAGCAAAACCGCTGTCTCTTCTTCGTCTTGACCTCCTTGTTTTGCAGAACAAACAATCTTATTCTCCTCAAAGCTTCTCCCATGGTTTCTTCTTCCATGTTAGCAAAACAAACCCTGAACCAGCCTGGCTCAGAGCAATGGAACGAAGAACCAGGCGAAACGTTCAGCTTTACCTCATTGATTATCAGTTTCCACAACGCCATTTCTGCGTCGAATGTCTTCTCTTTCAAGAGATGACGTAAATCCATCCACAGAAATAGCCCGGCGTTGCTCTTCAAACACTCTATTCCCACCTTGGCTAGCCCTTTCGTGAACATCTTCTGTCTGGCTCCTAATCTCCGAGAGCTTTCTCCGATGAAGGAGTCGATGAAGGAGTCGTCAGACAGCATTCCGGCTATCAAGTGTTGGGATTGGGTTGAAACGAGGCCGAAACTGGACATCTTTCTGGCGATCTGAACAACTTGGTCGTTGTAAGAATACACAATTCCAACTCTAAAGCCTGGAAATCCCAAGTCTTTTGAGAGACTATAAACTATGTGAATGAGATTTCTGTTGCAGTGGGGGTCTTCTTCGATTATTTCTGAGATGCTGATGAAGTTCGGTCGGGAATAGACAGTGGCTGCGTAGATTTCGTCGCAGATTAGGTGGATGTTGTTTTGGTTGACGAAGGCGACGAGGTTTTTGAGGGTTTCTGAGTCTAAAACTGTACCGAGTGGATTTGAGGGGTTGTTTATGAGCAAGCCTTTGATTTGGACGTTGGATGCTCGAGCTTTTTCGAAGGCTGTTTGGAGAGATTTTGTTGTTATTTTGAAGTTGTTTGAGCTTTCGCAGACGACCGGAAGAAGTTTTACTCCTGTTCTCCATCCTAAATCTCGATCGAATCTGCAACGAGCAAGAAAAACACAGGATTGGTTTTGCGTGGTGGAAGTTAAAGATAAGTGAAAGTTCATCAATGGATTCTTATGTACTATCATTTTCAAAGAAGCTTACTCTCTCTCTCTCTCTCTCTCTCTCTAAGCTAGTTCATTGTTAGATATCAATATCTCTCCCCCTCTCTCTCTCTCTCTACAAGCTGTCTAATAATCTCTCTCTCTCTCTAAGCTAATAGTTGGATCTCAATCTCTGTCTCTCTCTTTCATGCACACACAGCTAGCTAATGCTAGATGATATCGATCAGTCTCACTCACTGTTTCTCCATCTCTCTCTTTCTCTCTCTATACGGGCAGAACCAGACAGAACAAGTGTCGTCAGGCATAATAAATTCTGAGCATTGAATGTTTCCAATCAAACTCTTCGAATTCCACCCAATTAGGGCCAACATGAATAGAACAGAAAACCCAAAATAGTGAGTCGTAATTAATTACCCAGGATAATAAGGAGTAGGAACAAGAAAAGCTTCTCCAGGATTAGCCAGACAGAAAGCCAACATTTCATGAGCACCGGTCGCCCCGCCGCTCATCACAATCCGATCAGGATCATAGCTCGCCCTATCCCCCCTCGTCCTCCCCATGAATTTAGCGACAGCCTGCAACAAAAGTAATCATTTCAATCAGCCTACTTTCATTATTTCTGTAAAACTTTATGAAAGTGACCTTCATCTGAGAAGCTTCGTTGCAAATATAATGGAAACTTCCGAGTCGTTTCAAACAACGAAGATCATTTTTCACTGAACATGAAATGAGATGATTGTTTTTCTCAATCTTCACGTTTTTGGAAGACGATGGTTTAATTTATTCGAATATTTGTAAATAATTTGTGAGAAATATTACGTTTCTGAACTCTGGTAAGCCATGATAATCCTGGAAAATAGCCTTCTCGCTGAACGCATTCACTCCTTCTGCACTGCAAATGGAGGCTTGTGGGTTTTTCAAGAGCCACTCTTGAACCAAATCCATTGATAGCTGTAAGCAAATCTAGAGAGTTAGAAACAGATAAGTTTTTCAGCAAAAAAAAATCATTTTTTTTTCATTTTACCAGATTCTCCGCGAGACCCATCTGGATAACTCCACGACGGTTCAGTTTAAGATGAAAAGGGTCGCTATCGTACGCCTTCCAGCCATCAAAATAAGGAGAATCTTCACCATGGCCATTGCCTGTAGCCATATTCGACAATACAACCATTTCTCCAAAGAAAAAAACCCTCGAAGAAGACGAAGCTCAGAGAAGAAGATGAAGGAGAAAGGATTGAGAAGTGAGATCCAAAGCAATGGAGATGCAAAAACATGAATGATCCAACTGAGTATATATAGATGGCCGAACAAAGATTAAGAAAGACCAGATTCTAAATCAGGCGACTTCAATGAAGATTCGCAACGTAGAATTTGTTAATTTTGAAAAATTTAAAAGTGGGTGAAGCTTGGCGGGCGGCTCAAGACTTGCCTTAGAAATGGACCACTTGGCTTAAAGTTCATTATCTCTAAGACTAGACTCTCTACAAATCACCAAATTTACTACCATCTCTATTGATTTATTGTCAATCTCTTGGTCAATAAAAAGAGTTGGAAGTATTGTCGTGGCCAATCCCTAAGATCGACTCTGATATTTGAAAAGTATATAATTTTTTTTTCAAGAAAATTTTATTATGCAACGGCTTTGATTCATATAATTTTGTCTACGTATCCCAGATTTGACAGTTATCCCATCTTTCTTTGATCTATTTTTCTTCTTCAATGATCGCCGGTCTTTCACTGATGGTCATAGGACAACTATCCTTTCACAGTGCACGCAAAAAATATTCTTCATATTTTTAGATTGCATCTAATATTGTTTTTTCATACCGGTTAGTGGTGTAATTGTACTATATAAGTAAGCCATGTCTAAAGAAAATAGATTTTAAGTGAGATCATTTGTGACACCTCCGGCATCTTCTGGAAACTTATTTGAAAATGTAAGCTATTTAAAGAGATTGCCAAGAGTAGTATTTCTTGAGAATTCTCCAATTCTATATACATTTATTTCTCAACTCTCATTATTATTATTTTTTTTCTAACAAGTTTGATATAATCTTAAACATAGTGTCACACTTGACACAAGAAATATAGTTAGACTATATATTTTTAATGAGTAACACGTAAGAAAATTTTGTTTTTTGACAAGTTGTTGCTCGGGAAAATTCAAATTGATCTTCAAAATGCGTTTTTAAAGAATTCGGAGGAGATATCGTGTTTTGAACATGTTGAGAATAGAATATTACAAGTGTATTTTGATTATTGCGAACGAGTATCGTTAATATTAGTCATGTTTTTTTTTTAATGAGCAAATTATTCACAAAAAAATAACATTTTGGTGAGAAAATAACACAATCAATGTGAAAACAAGGCAAAAACTTTAAATTGAATTAATTTTAAGTGAGAAATTTTATTAAAATAATAAAATTTTATGCATGAATTAACGAGAGACTATTAATTATTTGTTACGACCAATTAAAATTAATAAAAACCTAAGAAACTTCAACAATTTGCCTTTGACTAGACTGAACTCGAACCCTAACAGTAGTAAGACCGTGGACCACGTAAGTTGTTTCCAAACAAGAGAACATGGAATAGTTTGTCGAATAAATCGTCAAATGTCACTAAATTATTATAAATTTTACAGAAATTAATAAAACAACCACTGAACTATAAGAGATTAATGACAAGTTAACTACTAAATAATTTTAAATAACAAATTAAACACTCAACTTTGATAAATGAATTGAGCAAACATCGATGTTATGTTTTTGTCAAAAAACGTTTATCGTTATGCAACACAAAGTGAGCCATTAGACCACGTGAGTTGTTTTCAAACGACAGAACATAGAATAATTTCTGGTCGAATATATAGTCAAATGTCACTAAATTATTATAAATTTTATTAAAATAGTTTATATATTAGACGAATGGAAATTTTATATATTAAACGATCCAGGTCCTGAAATTATTGTCAGACTCTAATCTTTTATATAAACTCATTATCAAATTCATTTGGCTTAGTGTAAGAATCTGGGCTTGTCCAGAACGTATTGTTCATGGTCGTCCATGTTGTTAGAGTAGATTTCTTTCTATTTATGGCACACTTCGTTGGTTGACTCATTGTTCTCCCTAATAACGGGTGCCGCAATATCCTTCTTAAGTCTCTTGAAAGTAGGATCGTGACACTTAGCAAGAACTTTAATTATGGTGCAAAATATATAATCGCCCAAGAATTTAGGTCGACTAATTATCATTAACCAATGTTTAGTCTAACCCAAAACAAAAAAAGAAACAAACCTTCAATTCAATTAATTTGACCCCAATGACTCCAACAAAATCAAATATTTTGACCAAGCCAATAGTTCGTTGATAGCCAAAATCTAAGTTTACACTGTCGCGTTCACATTAAGACGTTATTACACAATAAAATTAACACACTAAATTATAAAAAATAAACGACACAAATATCATCGTTATTTATTAAAAAAAATTATAATTATGTATTTTTAGTGCTCGTTAGTTATAAGTTCGAGGTCGAGGGCCTCGTGATACAATGTATTTTCACTTGAATTAAGTGGAGCATGGAAGAGCGTATTATAATTTAAATAATTGAATATTGCGTTGGTAAATGATGTTGCAAATTACATGGGTGGCGGAATTGGGTCAAAAGATTTGAGATTTTCTTGGTCAAATTGAAGAATTCTAAGTGTCGTAATAGATGGGCACTGTTTGGATGGCTGAGATTTATCTAAATCGACACAAACACATCTCTCTCTCTCTCTCTGTCTAATCTTTTTCTCTCTCTAAGACCAGAGAGTATTTTGTGAATGACGACGATGGCCAAGTATTTTTTTACCGAATTGCCTCCAGATTCTTCTGCAGGATTCAATGGGCAGAACTGTTGGAAGGGGTAAAAGGGTTTGAACAAGAAGATGATCGTGGCAAGTTTCCATTTTTTTTTATCTGCAAAATCCAAAAAGGAGAGGCTGTAAACATATTTAATTTCAAAAATGGCGAACTGATGGAGGTTATCCTAGTATTTGTCAAAAAGATGATCGGGAATACTCGAATTCTTTAACATTTCTAATCACATTTTTCCCATGTACTAAAAAAATCATCTCTTTACAAAAGGTGGAGAGAGAGAGAGAGAGAGAGAGAGAGAGAGAGAGAGAGAGAGAGAGAGAGAGAGAGAGAGAGATTCAACAGAGGCAGGCTACGTTTGTTTTCTCATAAGAAGAACAGCAGTCCGAGCTGCACTACTTGTGTTTTCGATAAATTGGCTCTCATGGCTTCCTTTTGTAGACTCAGCTTTGGTCTTTCAAGTATCAATGTCTAATCCAAGTTGCCTACTTCATTGTTAGAATTCAGAAATTAGTAAGAGAAGTACAAAAAAAGGGGAGGCTAGGGTTTTCTTTGAATCAACTACACCTCAAAGAGACAATGAAAGTAAGTTTAAGTAAACATAAAAACTATTTTACCCTCAATTGAAATACTTAAATATATTATATAATCTACCAACTCACCATATCGCAATAAGAACTATTGAGAGTTTGCTAACAAGAATTTGAAATTGTGAACTAGAATTTGATTTGATAAAGTAATTTGCTATCTGCAAGTACTAATGGACAAAGGAAACCGTAATTGTATTAGCATGAAATGGTGTCGAACAATATGACAATCAATCTTAATGTGTGTGTAATCTGAATAACACTCTTGTTATCACAATATGAGGAAGTATACTGATAAAAAAGAACACTCATGTTAGCAATTAACCAACGTAACCAAACTATCTCACAGGTAGTAAAAATCATAACACGATACTCTTTTTTTTGTAGAAGATCTAGAAACACTATCTTGTTTTTTTACTCTTTCAATAAATAAGAGAATCATCCAGAAAATACAAAATCTAATGGTGTACTTACAATCTTCATGATCACCGGCCCAATCAACATCAGAGTAGATACGCGTATTTAAGGATGAAGAAGATGGAAGCAAAAGATTTTGAATCTGAGTGCTCAAAGATATCATAAAATACAAAGAACAACGATCCAATATCTGGATAAGTGATGGTAAAATATACCCAGCTCCCAACAACAATGCGATACAAGCTAGGATCAGATAGAGGAACTTCATTAGAGGAGGAATATCGAGCATTAAGCTCAAGAGATGTATCTATAGTCTTGTTATTAGTAAGACGAGCATTGTAACAACCCAAATCTGATGTGGGATGGCGAAACATCGCACATCACCCCACTAGGTCCATTACCTGTAAAGATTGAAAAATCCAATCGCGGTAGTCTATGCATATAAGACTTATTTGGTCTGTAACCTTCATGTGGCCTGGGAATTATCGGAACGGGAGGGTTGGATGTCTCCCCTTGAGCTAGCGTATATAGCTTCTGTCGCACATCCGATTTTGGTGGCATCAAATGACTCAATGCCAACATGACCTCGTCATGCTTAGCCTCTGAATACTCTAAGCGCTCATTCCACTGTTCCAACATCTTGTCAACTCACTCTACTCGGTCTCCCCATAGGTCTAACTTCTTGTCGGACTGCTCCATCCATGAACAGAGAGAGTTGACAATGGTCTTCATCTCCTTCACATCGCCGTCCATCCGCGGCCAGTGATCTTCATTCAACTTAGAACGGGTTTCTGCCATCCCGACCAAAATGGCTATGATACCAATTTGTTATGGGCAAACCCAATCAGAGCAAAATGAAGTTATCTAAAAATTGAAAATCAACCAACAAGTCGCCGAAGTTTCCTCCCAGCGAGAGTCCAACAGAAAAGAAAATACAGGAAAGTAAAACAGAATTGAAATTCACACACTCCACACTCATTTTCTTATGCTTCCTCTTATTTTTACTCTCTGGTTACCGTAGTTTCTTCCACGTTTTTTTCTTGCGCTGGTGCTTGCTCTAGCAATTCTGTCGAGTCCACACTTTCCGACTGAATATGTTCCCCGAGCCTTCGAGTTACTGATGGATGAAGAACCAGGTTGACTTGAGTCGTTTTCCTAGGCCGCCTGCCCCTCTTACGACGTTGGCCCCACCTCGCATAGCTGAGGTCGTAACATTTTGTCGTAAATGTGGTTAGAGAAGAACATGATGCAACTCCGGTAATCGTAAGAATCTCATATATGCTATCTCCATTCCTGGTGAAGAGGAGGTTGAACAAATTATTGGATTGACGAAAGAAGAAGAACTAGTGATTGAAGTAGGCGAAACTGCCCAAGTTCTCTTCCCTTCTTGTTTTTCTCCATTGCAGATTTTATTTCCAAGCATTGAAGAATTGCTTTTTGAGTAGTAGTAGATTGAATGTCATGGTTTAAAAATTTTCATCACAGAGTTTCCACATCTGGGTTTACACCTTTTTTCATTTTTGATAAATGGAAGTAGGGATTGTATTTTCCTAAGTCATTTTCCTTTTTTTTGTTGAATTTATGCATCTATTTATGTAAGTTCATCGAATGCATCTATATTTTGGGACAAAATTTTGAGAAAAACAGTATAACGATTGACCTTCGACGAGAGCCTGATTGCCCAATTGTTTTTGTCGAACCTTTGTCATGGTTCCAATCACTCAAATGAGCTTAGGCCCGTAATACACAAGATCTGGTATATTCCAAGCAGTCGAGCTTTCTTCGAAAGTGACCTCGTTTTATCCAAAATTCCCCCTGGAATCATAACATGACAGGAATTCAAGTGAGAAGCCATCATTATGAGTATAAATACGTGCAATATTTGTAGAGTTTCTAGGATGGGAGGGTAAATTAACTCAACACAATCATCTTTGAGTTCTTGGAAGTCAAGTGGATAAGGTTTATACTCCAAATTGATCATCTTTAGCATGACTCACTAATCCAACCAATTTTCCAATGTTAACCAGAAGAAAATGAATGCCACGTGTCATCTATCCAACCTCCCAAAATTTACCTACTTCATACCTTAACTGAACTGCTTTCTCTCTCAATTCAAGAAACCCACATGCATATAATTCTGAACTACCATGGCTGTCCTGTCATTGATTTCTTACAACATCAAACTTTTTACTTTTTAAGTCATTCCAAATCTACAATGTAGAGAGAGAGAGAAAGAGAGAGAGAGAGAGGGGTTTCCTAGGATAAGCTTGCCTTGTAGACATTAGCACCTATACTCACCTATTTCTGTTCAACTACATTGCTTGGATAAGTCTATTTTCTCTCTCTCTGGAAAATTAATGGGACTGTCAAAAGAGGTACATAAATTCTCAAAAGCCAAAGACAATCCTGTACCCAGATAAGCATAGTCATGGATGGAGACATCGTACCTTACAACATCACAAACTCACAAGAACAACTCCACCTCTCTTCAGAAATTGATTGGATCAGCCTTCTCTCTTCTTCTCCTTCTTCCTCTTCTTTCAATTTGAACAATCAGAACAAACTCATTACACCATCTGAAAATAAGCCTGTGATAGCTGGAAATGGAGGAGATAAACTTGATGAAGGTAGAAATAAAGGGTCAGTCAACAGACATAACAAAGCTGTAACCCCGAGGATTGCCTTCCACACACGAAGTGTTGATGATATTCTGGATGATGGATTCAGATGGAGAAAATATGGACAGAAGGCTGTCAAGAATAGCAGCTTCCCAAGGTACAACTCTTAATTTATATTTCTACATAATTACCTTTTTTTCTTGAGGAAATTGAAAAACAAAACATTGGGACGTTTAACATGTTTAAATAAATTTTAATTCAATATGATTTTAAAGAAATTCTATCTTGAAAATGAGCGTAGATTTTGAAAATTGAACGAGTAAGCATTCTATTAACACATCAAATAGGAGCTATTACAAATGTACCTATCATACATGCAACGTCAAGAAACAGATCCAGCGGCTCTCAAGAGATTCTGGCATTGTGGTGACAACTTATGAGGGCATTCACAACCATCCTTGTGAGAAGTTAATGGAGCTCTTAACCCCACTTCTTAGACAAATGCATTTCCTGCAAGGAAAATTACAGTAACTTCTTGTATATTTGTGCTCAAAAAGATTATGTAACCTAACACTGAACAAGAGAAAGCTTTTGTGTCCAACTGGAAAAAAGGCAAGTGTTTTTTTTGCTCAGATCATAGAAAAAACTGTAGAAGTTGAAACCACCTCAAACTCAAATACCTATGCGGGTAAATTTTCTGTCAAAATTGCGCATCCAATGCTGACAAACGAAGATTGCAGGTCTTCATAATGCCATAACGAATTTTGATCAAAATGCCATTAAATTATAGTATCTTGGTGATGCCGCCACTAACCCCAGTAGACATTTTTCTAGATGACTAGAACTGAAATGTCCCAAGTTCATTACCAAGCCTCTTCAAAGTTACTTTTCGATCAGCGACCCACTCCAGTCTATGAGAGAGATCAAGATTGTGAATCAATAGCGACAATTTATCCACATGATTTAAACCCTTTCCATTGTCCTACATAAAAGAAAAAAATAAGGTAATGTTTTAAGACAGTTATACATAGTGAACTTTAATCATTCGACTGCAACTTCAGTGAACACAAGATGTAGAACTTAAAACACAACAAGAAAGAACGTAATGCCAGAGAACAATTAATTACCTTAACATTTGAACGTTTATCAGGTCCCATTATGCTTTCCATTATGCTTGACCTTGAAGAGTTTGGTGAGAATCCTTCCCATGGTGGAACAAAGATAAGTTTGGTGCATTGAACAGGAAGAAAGTTCCTGCTCAGTTTCTCCCACCAAACAGATCCTAATGACCACCATCGTATCATTAACCCATGTTCAGAAAAGGCAACCAACCCCTGTAGTTACATGTATGGAATAGTGAGATCAAAATTGGAGTTCCATCCATGGTCTAGTAATGCTTAATTAAATTTGTCAAATAACATTGCATATTATTGATGTGAACCAAAATATGAGGATTACCAGGCTACTTGCCCACTCTTAAATTATTTTATTTAAATTTATTGTGTTTAGATCACATGCATGGCCATTGATGCTCAAGAGGAAGAAAAAACAGGGACATATACAATGTCTTACCTCTCCATCTGGAGAAAAGCTTAAGGCAGAAATTGCAGAAGTTACCATAGTCTTTGACTCCGATGCAAGCAAACTTGGAAGTCCAGGTGGTCCACTTGCATCCAAGACCTTAATCTTTGTAACACTACTTAAAAGGAAGACATAATAAAGATACTCAAAACCAGTCCGTAATCCAACCTCATTAAGTACTTTCCCATGGAAGGGTGAGGTTTGTTGATAATTTTTACTTCACTGATCAAACAATTTATATGCATAGATCATATGATAATGCACTCTAACACCAATAAAATCATACACTTAACTTGCAATAATGCCAGCATTCGTGATCTGAAATTTGATCCAGAAAATCAACAAATAACCTATTCATGTGAGAGTTTGTACCTTTGCACGTCATATACTGAAATGCTAGCATTGTCAATCTCTCCAATTACATCCCCAACAGCTAATCTTGTCCATGAATCATTCAAGGCTACCATAGGAAAGACATGTACAACTTCCTTTAAAACAGTCATTGAACTCTGAAAGCATGTTTTGCGCATGACCGTGTTGCTAGGGTCCATAGTATGTAAAATGAAACTAACAAGCTGCATGTCAAACCTACCGTTAGTTAGATGCTTAAAAATAGTAAAAAAGTATCTATATTTTAACCAACAATGAGATAATCAGCATACTATATGGTTAACAATTACAATAGAAGGGCCACTAATCCCCCTTAACTTAGAGACAGAAAATACATATGAACATCACTTCCCTCGGGTTGTCCTTTCGACATTTACAATTCAAATTCCACCAAAATAAATTTAGGCTTGAAGTGGAAGGCTCACATATAGACATCAAATTCTTCTACTCACTAGTCATGGTTACCGTATAAAATTCACTCAAGTGCCCAAATATAGAACTTGCATTTGTGACTGCAATAAGCAGCATTCTTCATGGCCATCAGATGATATGCACAAACCTTCATACATTGACAACCAAATATTTTTTCCTTTCCTCTTCAACACAGTTTTACCACCAAAAAAAAGGGAATTGATCTAACAAACCTTATCAAGGTACTGTGCCAAGTTTCTTGGACATCCACGCACAACTCTGACCAGAGTCATCAACGACACCAGGTGAACGGATGAATCTGATGACGTAGACCAGATTTGGCTCTCTATGACTGTTAGAAAACCATGTATATCAGCCATTGCTAAACTTGGAAGAAGAATTTCAACTAAAGTCTCACGAATAGCAGCTGAAGCAGCCTCATTTTGTGCAGGCATATTAACCAATGGACCACTGACACACTCTATCTGGAAGAATATATCCTCAATCAATCGATGAATTTCAGACCCAAGACATACTTTCCAAGTGCTCTCCATACCTTCTGCAATGAGTTCTGCTGCAGTAGAACTGTATTTCTCATTCATGGCCATTACCAACTTCACTAATGGATGAATAACCAGCATTGAAAGACGGGGCTTTACAAGACTTGGATACCAAATAGCCAATGCTGCAGCAACAATGATATGAGACGTCATTGCGTCTTGACTTGTTCCCCCAACGCAAGAAATCCAATCTTGCAGTTCAAATGATTCTAGCCAAGTCCTTATATTAGAATCTTCTGCATGAGAAAGTCCTGTTTCCAATTGATGTAGTTTCCCTTCAGAAGGCTCAATTTCATTTTGACTGGCTCCAGCTGACATCCTCTTATTTCCTTGCTCAGTGGATCTTTGACCACACAGCGGAAGAGGAATTGAGCGTGAAGCAGCACAATGAAATAGAGAACGTGCAGCCATACGAACATGTTCACTTTTATCTTGCCAAAAACTCACCAACAGCTGTACAACAAAGAAATGGACAAAGAAGTAAGCACTTCACGTATATCAAACAGATGACTGAGCAGTATTATCAATTGTTTAAACGAGTCAATGAATACAAGTTTCTCAGATTAAAAAAATAGCTTTACAAATTATCACCTTTAATCCTACTTTAACATAGAAACTTCATCAAATCTGAAAAATAGAAGTTAACTCGAAGTTCTAATGTGCTAGCTATGATCAATGCAATTTAATAGAAATAACTCAATTTGATACATACATCATTCCTCGTTCGAACAGTGCTCTGTAAAGAGGAGGAGAACACCAGAATTTCATTAAGAACGACAATTTTAGGTCCCAAATTTCACTATCTTCACCCAATATTACCATCCAGCCTATCAGACATTTTATGTTTCATCCTTATTTCAACTTTCATTTTGCATCTACATACAACTAATTTGCTTAACAAAAGTTTTTGTACATTATTCACCATTTTATTTTGATAGGATAAAACCTTTCCAAAAGAAATCTCAAAAGTATACGCTTACCAAGTGTTGGTATGGTGACACTTACAGAAACTATTAACTATGCCATATCAAAGAAGAGTTGTTACCTTATTTATCAGAGATCTTGCATGTCAAAGATTACTTTAACAAAACAGTTCAAATGTGGAAATTTTTGGCCGTAATTTATTATGAGAAGAAAAGGTTTCGCTCAAGAACATACTTTAGTCAACAAATGCTGCATATGGCTATGATACTAGAATTAAACACCTTGGAATATATAACACCAGAGCAGCATGATAAAGTTTCCATATCCAAAGTTTCAGCAAGATATCATATAACTTAACTATAATTATAGTTAAAGAAACTCAAACTGAACAAAAAGCCATTAGAACTAGATGGGACCTGAAGTAAAGGTGGCTTCATATCTGGGACTTTTTCGGCAAATGTTCGACTATAGAATGCAGCTAAAGCACTAAAAACAATAGCAATTGAGTCAGAACCAGAAAGTCCTGTCTCCACACTAATACTCAAGAAATATAAAGCTCATTTGAAGGCATGACACTCAAAGAAAACATATTACTAAAATTCTGCAATGGGCAATGCAAGGTAACTTGTACCTAATGTATTGCCAAAACTGCATAAAATAATACTTACAAGATCATCAACTTGAAATAACGGAATCAAAAACAGAAATATGGGAACTCTTTTGTAATTTTGTAGAGAGTATCTAGCAATTATGTAGTATAGTCAAGCTCAAGTATGAGGGTGACCCCCAAATCATTTGTTGACCAAGATGAAATTTTTTACTCATTTTCAATACAAGACAAATAGAAGACGTGCTACAAGATTTAAATTTCCTTTCTTCTAGTAGATTAATTTGTGGAAACTTATACCGAGCGTTAAATTCATGATACTCTAGACATTGTTGAAGTATCCTCTTCAAGAGTTAGAAAAAACATCTTATCAAAAAAAATCTCATGAAAAATACAATAACCATGAGGAATAAGCATGAATAGTTCATCCTATTTATTTCATGATGAATTGTGACTAAACATCATAACACCTGCTCGCAGCAGAACCCGAGTGGGATAAGGTAATCATGCGTTGAGCAAGGGACACCATTGTGAGCGATCTCATGGCACAAAATTCGGATGATGATTTCCAAAGCTGAAAAGTTGCAAGTCTCAGGAAAATTTGGAGTCAAATTAGAAAACATGGACCTAATATTCAAAACAGACTTCCGTCATACCTCAAGAATAGCACTCATACCAGGAAAAGACACAGTCAAAGAACCTTTGTCCCCCTGCAATCCAGAAGAGACAATGAAATTATTTGGTCTCTTTAACTTCATGTCTGTAATCAGCAAATTGTCCAGATCTCTATCTACATTCCACAAGTGTAAAAAAGATAGGCTAAACCGAACCAAGCACTCTTCAAGTGATTTAGTCCCTTTCTCAACAGAATCAATCAAAGTCCCCGGCATAATAGATCCATTATCAAACTTAGTGGGACAGAAACTTGTTGTATCAGTTTTCTGTTCCTTTATATTTTGTGTTTCTTCGTAATTGCTGTCATTTTCTATGGAGTCAGATATCTTATTAGAAGACATTAATGATGCAAGATCAAAAGTTACATAAGTCAGTCCAGGGAATGGAGACGAGCATCTGATTGAATGTTTAATGCTTTGAGAAATAGATGAAGTGGTAGGCAATGATTTCACAGACATTCCTTTACCGAGATGAGACTGAAATGGGATAGTTTCTTTCGCTTTTGACAAACTAGTAACCACATTTGCTGAAGTAACTGACTTACTCAAATTAACTGCAGCAGATTGAAAAAGACTTTCTTCTTCAATTATCGCAAGCAGCAACGAAGAAGCTGAGGTATCTCCACTCAAAGCAGTATCAGAAAAAGAATGTTGACTGAGGCTTCTACAAAAATGGTCAAACATTGCATGAGAAGCACTCCCACGAAGAATCCGCTCACGAGAACCTGTTTTAACGTCCCAAATGTATAGAACATCTACAGCATCAGCTGTTCCAGAATAGTCTTTGCATAGGCATGCAACATAACCTCTAATACCATCCCACACAACTTTTGTAGGATAACTGGGATGGCCAGGAAACATTCTCTCCACCCGTAAGGTCTCCAAAGAAGTAAGAGCGATGCATGAATCCTCTCCAACAGAAAGAAAACAATCAATCCATGGACGGTTGGTTTCTTTTGGGGAAAGAATTATCTGTCTCACTGGAGCAACATGTTGGTGCATGATAGTGATAATATTTCCAGAGTCAAGATCCCATGCACGAACTGTGCAATCCATGCTTCCAGACAACAAAACATGTTTGAAAGTCCGTCCTTTAGCAACGCCCATCATCTGATGAGTTGCCAAACACAGTACAGCTCCTGTGTGACCTAAAAATTTGACTTTGGGCATATTAGAATAAACTTCACCATAAGGACTTCCACAATGAGGAGATGTCACCTGAAATGAATCAAAGCTAACAACCTCTATCACCCCACTAGAGAAGCCATAAACAATAGCATGTGGAATGCAGAAACTGCCAGAGATAACCATAGAAGAAGTCACTACTTTACCCTTATTGATAAAAGCATGATTTTCATCATCCATGCACATTGTTATTTCGACATCAGAACTTTGAACGGCCAATCTCTCAGAACTTAACTCGACTTCCCTACCAGATTGATCCTCAATTTGATGGAGGGAAGAGGAAAATGGGATCCAGTCAGCCATATAATTTCCTTTACAAAGCATATTGCATTGCTTAAAAAACTTCCCATTGTCCTCACACTTTTCATAAATCATAATGTTGGGAGTCCAGTGTTTAGTTTCTTCCACACAATGGCAAAGTGACTGGATGCATAGTAGACAATGGTTCAACTGAACAAAAAATTTTGATGACCTCAAATTTGGGGAACAAGGTAAGGCAGGAATCTCACAAAGAGGTTGGCACGTAAATATGTCATTCAAATATGATATCATATATACAATTGCATAACCTTCACTATTCCAAACCACAAATCTTGTCATTGATATTTCGTGGGATTCCAGGATGCGTATCATATCCTTGGACTCTTTTCTGTCAAGGAAAATGCAACCAGTAGTATGTTTTTTAGTTGAATCTTTTTGAAGAAATTGGGAATTTTCCATGAAAGATATATTTCCAATGGTGACGCCATTGGACAAAAGCTTAAATATGCAACGATCATATAAAAGGAAAGCTATGATGGTACCCTGGGTTGTCAATGCCACCACACCTCCTGTCTCACTCATTACCTCTGCCCAAACAGCCATTTCCATATGCGTACTTTTATGTGAGCCTGGCCCACCTTCCTTATCTTTGTGTGATTCTTTTTCTGGTATTGAAACCATATGTATCCTACCAAATGAATCTGCTAAGACAACTGAACAAGTCTCCTTGTCTGTAATTGGTGAAACAACTACCATAAACCTCAACATCCCGAAAGATAAAGTTCCATGAAAAACAGTCTGAACAACAGCAAGAGTATATGTATCAACAATAACAATAGTGCACTTGGGACGTTTTCTGTGCTGTGATTCTCTATCAATTGTACCATCACTCCCTTCCACGGAATCAAGAGATTGATGGTCAGAAAACATATCACTTTCTGTAAAACGACAGCCAACACACACATATCTCGGTTTTGAGGGCAATATACGAACTACAGATGGACTTCCCACCCAGGCAGGCAATTTCCTTCTCCGCCTGCAATGCCCACTTCTCCTACTCCATACGCACAGAACTCCATCTGTACAAGCACTAACTAACGCGCCCCAATTTCCTGAACTACAGTTCACCTCAGCATCATATGTGTCATCTTTTGTCTCATTTTCCGAGACTTCCACTGGATAACAAATTCCAAGATCAGCTATAGTCGCAGCATGACCGCAGAGAATAGCTACTGGTTTGATTTCCTGTTCGGATGAAAATTTTATTATGTAGTCCCACTACTTGATTTTCCTAGCTAGAGCATGTAAAAAAAAAAAAAAAACACTCAGAAAGGAAAGCCAAAAAAATTGCTGGTATTTCATTTTCACATAGGACAAGAACAATAATTCATTCATCCTCAGTGATTAGCTATCTGTGGCTAGAAGTGAGTCCAATCCAATCAGATGGACAAGCTAAAATAGGTTTCCTTTCAATCAAGCTAACGGCTAAATCATCCACTCACAATGTCTCTAGCTACAGTCAATTCAAATTAGAACGAATCAGAATAATATGAAGACCGAGTTTGAATGAGTCATTACCAGGTTGGAGATGCTCCACCAGATGATAGACCCATCAGATCCGCCGGTGTAGAGCGTCGGAGGATAGTCAAGCACGGCGGTGGTTGTTACTTTGTGAGATGGCGGGGTAGGGGACCATATGCACGCGACAGACCGGCACTTCATGACTCAGTGAGCTAATTCAGCTCGCAATTCCATTCGGAGACGAACCCGATCAGGGAAATGGCGCGACAAGAAGCAGTTGGAACGTGAATGGTAATGCAAATACGAGCAGCAGGGAAGAACGATGATATTCGGATCGGGTTATAATACAAAACGGGTCATTTAGAGCCCAACTAAATTATTTGGGCTTTTGGGCCCAAGAGTCAGGCCCAAATAGCGGGATAATGAATAAAATTACTTCCTATGATAATCAAGTAGTGATGGGCATAGTCCGGCTCGATCCAATTTTAGGACCAAGCCGATTTAGAACTGTAAATATTAAAAACCAACCCAGACCTTTACGGTTCATTTCCAAAATAAAAATTGATTTTATTAAATATATAAATTTAGGATTGAATTTAAACAGTTTGAACCGAATTTGGATCAGAATTTTTGATCCATGGTTTGGTTCAATTCTAAAGATTCCCACCCAAAATTGTAAAGCGAGCCGTGAATGACAATTCTTCTACGTTAAGAGTTTGTCGTCGAGCATGGAAATTCTGAACCATGAACACATGACACATGCTATATATACTGAGTTCTAACAACTCCGAATCCACAAGATGGGCTAAATTAAAACATAATCTCTCCTTAATCATACCCTTCGCGTGGGATCGACATTCGAGACAGGAGCCAGACCCGTTTAGTATTCTGCAGCCGAACCAGGTCTGGGCAGTTCGGGTTGGGTTGGGCGAATAATGAACTTGTCGAGAGCAGGAGCATATGCTCGGCCCGAGAGACTTCCTCGCATTTGACCAGTGGGACGCCAATCTTGTTCCGATGTCAAGTTAGGAGTCATACTGTCTGTGGGGGATATTACCCTTCCCCCAAAGTTGCCTCTGTCAAAGCTTGGTTGGAAAGGAAGCACAGTTGGTGGTGATGGATTTTGGACCGAATGTTGAGCCATCAGAGCAGCATGTTGAGCTGGAATGTGGCGGAACTGTTGCCGACCCGGGTTGAGGTGTCTTATGTTCTGAGTAACTACTGAATTCAGACCTTGTTGAAGGTGTTCGTTTTGGAAATGGGCAAACATTGGAGATTGTTGATTTATACTCCGCGGCAATGAACTCTGAATAATGGCCGGACTGGGAAGAGGAGGGCGATCTCGAACTTGGTTCTGCAGTGAAAAAAATCAAAGCAAAATGAGGTTGTCAAAGCAAAGTGATGTAAAAAGAACCGTTCAAAGCTGGAATACGAAGACACAAGGCAAGAACTTAGCCAAATAAGCCATTGTGGACAATCAATGCAGCTAACTTATAGAAAATGGAAGAAAATAAGAGATTGTGAAGTGGCACCTTCAGCATTGAAGCAATCAATAATTATCACATCACTAATTAACTAAAAAACTACATAAATTACTCAGAAAATAATATTAAAGAACACCTGAAATGTTGATGGATGCTGCACAGCACCCACAGAGGGGTGATTTGGTGCTTGATGAGGATAACTATGGTGTCTAGAAAGGTGTGGCGGCCTTTCCAAGTTCCTATGAACCGTGTCATCTCTAGTGGGCATAATTGAAGAGGGGGGTAAACCATTCACATTCAAGGAATTCCAATTGTTTCTCGATCTATGTTGCTGTCCTGTTATTGGCGACTGCACGGGAAGAGCCTGGACTGCAATTGGGGCCCTGCTTGGATGGCTCTGCACGGCAGGGACACTTCCATACTCGTTTGCCAGCAAAGTCGGAGCATATGAATCTTGCATCTGGAGATTGTTATGAGAAGAGAATTGACTATGCATCGAAGTGGATGCATAATTAGCATACCCTCGATTTCCGTCACTTCCGGTAATCGCAGGGAGGAGGGTGTTAGTTGATGGAGGCTCCAAATGACTAGCAGGATTTGATTCCAGTGTATGAACAACTGTCTGGACGTCAGGAATAGAAGAGGAGGTAAATGGAGGAGGATTCAAAAATCTAGACCAAAGGTCATCCTCTATTTCAGCAGGGAGACTTTGACTGACATTAACATTCCCTTCAAGTGGAAAATTTGAACTAATTGGAACTGAGGGAATATTAAGGCTGGAATGAGAAGGTTTCCTGTCTTCAACTTCGAGTGGGGTTGAGTCCATCTGGTAGTTGTCCTCAGTAAGGTCGACAAAATTTGACAGACTACAATCTTGCTCTGCAGCGCCTTCTTCTGGGATATTACAAGTCTCTTCCATGTAACTATCCATATTGTCATCATTCTCAAGGACAGCCTTCCACGACCCTTCTGCAGACATGATCACTTCAGAAACATTGTCTCCCACCTCTCTGAGGATCTGGGGTATGAATAGTGCGTGAGATTATCAAAAAGGAGTACAGATAAATATCAAACCCACATAGAGATTAAGAGTAGATACACATCAACTTGCCTTAAAAATGTTTTGATCAACACGAATATCTGAGTAGCATACATTTTGATTACAATGGGGGCACCGCCAAGATGGTCTTCTTGAATTAATATCCACAAAATTATGGAAATCGAAGCACTACAACAGCAAATAGACATCCAAGTAGCAAATATTTCAAAATAATGGGAATGATTTTTTTTATACAAATAAAAAAAGAATATTGCACATTGAACTTTCTCATATCAAGGATATATGATTGTCCACTAATTTAAATACTTGCAAACTAATAATTAAACTTTCTGTTTGTTTGAACAGTAATGAACTTCTTATAATGTGCAGGTACAAGCATTTGGGTGTGGTGATGCATTCAACAAATACCCGTGAAATTGAACCTCATGATTTTGCTATGAAAGAAAAATAAGTGTTTTACATCACTGATTTCTTTAATGAATTTTTTTTGCCTCCATTCTCCCTGATAAACTACCAATGTTGTTAGAATTTAATGTGACTCGAATTCTATCTCGGTAAAACCGATTTTTGCCGAAGTTAAGAATTTTAGTATGATTAGGGTTTTCATTTTATGTATGATTTCTATCATCTAACCGTAGTTTTTTACCCATTTGGGTTTTCAACATAAATCTCGATATCTATTATTTTCTCGTTTTCTTTTTCTGATTCCCGTTCGAATTTCAACAGTTGTAAAATTTAATCTAAACTATCCAAGAACCAGTGATAATAATTCAACATTTTTCTGTTACAAATTCAAACACTAACCTGAAGATGCTTACAAGAATGGCCTTTGACAGGAGTCTTGATTCTTGTATAGCTACAACAAATGAAGAGCCAATGTCACCAATCATAAGATAACAAAACACACTTTCTAAAAAGCATAAATAGAAGAAAAGAGAACATGGAAGGAAAGCAACCTTATAGGACAATTGAGTGATATTCGTGACGGTCCCTCAATTATGTCCAAATCTAATATAGAGAGAGAGAGAGAGAGATTTAATCGACATCACAAAGCAATACTGTAATATGATGAGAGATAGATATAAATTATCCAGACCATACTATTGAAAACACAAACTCAATATTAATGAACAGAATTTTATTTTTCACCACTTCCATTCCATTTGAGTTAAGCACACCTGAATCATTTCCAGAGACAGCAGGCTGCACGTGATCCAGTAATGCCGTAGCATCAGGAGATGATGTAACACTCACAAAGGCTATAGCTATAAGATAATGACCTTGATGAAGATATCAAGAATGTCAGAACTGGACAAACATGTGCAAGAAATTCAAGATGTTATAGACAAGAAAAACTTGTTTTAAAACCTACCATCGAATTGACCCACAGCTTGAAGGAGATTAATCCCATATTTTAGCATTCTAGTAACATCTGTGGGCATCTGTGGTCCAGAATCCTATACAAAGGTAATCATACACTCAGAGAAAAATCAAACCAAACATATCTTCCAATTTCCATTGCAAAATAAACATAAGCACAGCTTCTAATAAACATAAGCACAGCTTCTAATAAACATAAGCAACTACAATAAAAGCAACTCCACGAACCATTGTAACATTAGTCCTCTTGTCTACTGCCTTTCCATTCAAAAGAAAGCTACCACACCACAAGAGAAGTGAAAGGAAAAACTGTTAAAAAAATGTTGAAAAGATATAATTTATCAACTCTCTTAAAAATATTAAAGTCGGTACGGACATACTTCACTTGCTGGGGACTAATGATACAAGCAGATGTCTCTACATTATCGGTTTGAGCAACAAATAACATCTGCAACAAATCAGCAGTGAAAACAATGTGAAACATTAGTAATGTCACTGAGAATGTCTCAATCATACATGAGGTGATTCAATACGAGTATATGTGAAGCATAGAAACTTCATTAACTGCTTAATGCATGATTCTATCTCCGAGGTTAAGGAAGGCAAATTCATGTCATATGCCATAAAAACGCAGCCCATTACTTAGAAAATAATCAATGATTCAAGCATCGAAAAAATCCAATTTAGTTCAAGAGTCTTACAATTTTATCATGAGGAGATTGCACTACGTTCTTTGAAATCTGGAAATCATGCACCAACGCCTCATATCCAGGCTACTGAAACACGACCATTAATAATAGTATTTACAAACCTATTGTGGAATGAGTGAATGACAAGAACCAACCTTAACTTCAACAGAAGCAAGAATCTGACCCAATTTTATTAGTGGGAAAAACCTGATGACACGTACAGAAGAGAGTAAGTGAGAAATTGTAAACTAACAATGAAAATAAATATTATAACCTATGATCAGCTCTTAAAACAGACAAATCTGAATGAAATAACATTTGAAACTGGAACTTTTTGAGAAGCATCAGTCTACTAGCAAATGTTGGGAATGGATTCCCAACCATTGCAGTGTAATATTGTTGGATTTAACTTTGCAAAATACGTGGTAAACTGGATTTGGAGGATAATAATTTTGGAATTATTCTTAGCCCAAATTTAGGATATTAAGTTTTCTCTTTTCCTACTTTATATTCTTTTTCCCTAAGAGTTGAAATTCTAATTATACTTAGTTTGAGCTTATCCAGTACAGAAATTTTGTGAGGAAAAATAGACAGTAGCCCCTAAATGATTCAGCAAAGATAAGAAAGAGGCAACTCACAATATCAAGCACATCTTATCAAGAGACAGAAAAGAAAAAGAATATAAATTAAAGGAAGTCATAATGGTCACTACGGACATCCATGTCATTTGCTTCAAAATGCACCATACTAGAAGAATCTTTTTTATCAGTGGCATACTATCCACCGATGCATACAAACATGTCAGTAATGCTTCTTTTTACATAAAATTTATAAAAAACCCCAAGAAAAATTCAATAAAAAATCTGTAAAATTAGTATTAAGTGATTGAGAGAGTCTGTCAATCAAGCTATTTACATTTGAGAGATTGGTCCAATAAAACTATAGCAAAAGTTATAGACACGGCTTGACTGCAACTTATCCTCAAATAAAAATAAGCTAAAAAATAAAAAATCTCCAAGAGCAAAGCAAGATAATAAATCTTACTTGGTCATAATGTCTGAAAGAGGGGAAAGCGGATTGCTATTAGTAGCATTAATATCTCTTACACTGCAGTAGCAGCTGGCAATCTACGTAAAGAGAAAGTTACTATTAACGCCGTAATAATCGAATATCATAAGCTTAGATTAGAATGATAGTCATAGCAAACCTCATTAGCAAGAGCCAAAAATTCTTCAGTGTCTTTGTCAGAGAACCAACCCAGCTGGCAGGCATTCTACAAACAAAAATATAGAAAAATGTCGGAAAAACTTCAGGTCTAGTTACCTCATAGTAGCATGAGAAACAACACTTCCACTGTTATCAAGATGTAAACAACTCCTAAGGGTTTTCCCCATAATAAAAATAAAATTAAAAAAATGAGGTTCTTTAAAGCAACTACAAACAAATTTTATTGGATGCTATTAAAAAACATTTAAGTTTACGTGGTAGGACTTGGGAGAACATGGATCTGCAACACGAAAATACTACTAAACAAATACATATAACACATCGCTGAAACAGCAGCACAAAAAGATGCAACATCTGTGCTGAAACAAACATACATCATAGGTAAGATTCAAACACTCCTGGAAAATGGCATTAAGACCAAACAATTAAAGCATCAAAATATAGAGCTGTAGTCATAACATACCTTAACAGAGACCATCAGAACCATGATAGCCGTTCGTATGTCATCATTATTTCTAAGTTGGCATATCTGCAGAGTAACAGATATAGAATACTTGATTCAGATATAATTTTACGAATACATGGATGGTTAAGCAAAAAGAGACAAACTTGTAGCCCCCAGATAAGTCAGCAAAAAATATGGTTAATGTAAAAATACACTCCATATATATGTACAGTACTGAAAGGATATCTTTCCGCAAGACAACAATGAAGTGATTGACCCAACATGAAAGACAAATCTGGAAATAAAAGGAAGAAAAAACATGTAATTATGAACTTATATTCTACTTCATGAAAGTATCACTGAATACCGAAAACTAAAAGTAGACCACCCAACTCATGCAACTTCCTCCATGCAGAAACATCAACACTAAAAGTACACAATCATAATTTTCACTTGTGCAAATAGACAGATGTTTATAATTTATGGTGGATCTTAATTTCAATTTACTTATGAAAATAACTTGGCGTCCATGTAATGAGGCAGTGATCACCAGTTTCAGTATTACAGCCAAATGCTGAACTTTGGTAAGAACATCATTATTTCCAATTGCACAATCAATACCCCTGCATGTGTGAACCAAAATCATGTCAATTACTGAAACAAAATGGAAAGCTATTGATCGTAGAGTTAGACAACAAAAAAAAACAGTAAATCAGGTCAATGGTAACAGTGCTACTTGGAAACAAAAACTAAATATTTCAATTGGAAACTGTTTTGGATCCTTCCTCTGCCCTAAAGACGATAAATAATTTATTCAAGACAAGTTGCCATTCTCCAGAAACCTGCAGAAAGATCCTTTAGAAGAAAACTGTCATGAAATAGCCATCGACAACATTTATTAAACGGCTATTTCGCCATGGAGAGCTGGGCACCATGGGCATGGAAAATCTGTTATTGGCACCACTCTTCTCAGAATCTCTCTGTATTCTCTCCCCATTTCTTCTTCTTCCTCATCACCCTTTTTTCCACTGTTCTTCTTCTTTCCCATCCCGTTTCTGGCATTTCTCTCTAATTCTACTCTCCTTCCTTCTCCTTCTATTTCTCTTCTGTTAATTTCTTTTCTTCTTCAGTCACAATTTCTTCTGTGTAATTTGACTTGGTTATATTGGAAGAATTGTTTCACTGGAATTTGGTGACTTTTTTGTATTACAGGAAGTTATGAATTACTAACACCATAACAAGAACTTCCGTTTTCTAGAAGGAAGTAGTGTTCCGACAGCAACCCTGTTGCTTAAGTCGCTCTCAGAAATAATGGACTCAACAGAGTGTTCTTGAGTTCAATTGAAGGAATCAGTAATGGCAAGCAGGATGGATGAAATACTTTAACACTTTCCGGTAGAAATAATAACGATAAAACAAGTAAATAAACTTGAAAAACTACAAAAAAAAAAAAAAAAAGTCGAGAAATCACAAGATAACCCATCTCCTCGAGAACAAAACAGCACCCAAATTCCAATTTCAAGCACAATAAAGATTACATAAACGGAAGAAGAAGAATAAAAACATCGCATTATACTGCCAACACCAAAACTAAAACATCAATACCCAGGCAATAAAAACACTCCAGAAATTAAAAAACAAAAAGAAACAAACAAACGAGGAAAATAGAAAGACGTAGACCTAGCAAGAGCGAGGCAAAGCTGGGAAAACTTCAGAGGATCATACTTAGACCCAGGCTGCATTTGTAAAGCCAAGTTTGCCACTACCGAAGAAACCCTGGAGGAATTAGCCTCAGAAAATTTCTGCCGCGCTTCGTCACTACTCCGTCCTCCTAAATTGCCACCTGCTTGCGCTTCAACAACTGTTCCCGGCATTTTTTCTCCCCCCACCCCCCTCAACCTCCTCTCTCCCGACGCGACAATTATCGAGAATGGAAAAGCGTAAATTTCTTTTATAACACCTAATTTCTTCTACTTTTCTATAGCTGAACTGAAAAGGAAGATTTTAATATTAAGGAAAAATGAAAATTCAACCATCGTGATTTTAGATCAATAACAATTCAACTATCGTGGTTTAAATCTGAACATATTAACCACCAACATTTGAGAAAATAACAAGTTTACCATCGCAGTTAAGTTTTCCATTAAAATCAGTCGGGACGCCGCCTCGGTGTCCCTGGACACCCAGGCAGCGTCTTACATAGTTTAGAGTTAAAACTGTTAAATTGCAGAATTTTAACCCTAAACTATGTAAGACGCTGTCGCGGCGTCCCGGGACACCGCGGCGGCATCCTGCCAAATTTTAGGACGACGCCGCGGTGTCCCGGGACGCCCCGGCGGCGTCTTACATAGTTTAGGGTTAAAACTGTTAAAATTCGGCGATTTAACAGTTTTAACCCTAAACTATGTAAGACGCCGCCTGGGTGTCTCGGGACACCGCGGCGACGTCCCGACTAATTTTAACGGCAACCGTAACTGTGATGGTTGATTTGTCATTTACACGTACGTTAGTGGTTAGATTGTTAAAACTTATACCATAATGGTTGACTTGTCATTGACTTGAAACCACAATGGTTGATTTGTCATTTTCCCTAATATTAATATATATTGTCTAATTTTATTTTAGAAAAATTAACAAAATAATCCTTGCATAAATAACAAGACAATAATTAAACAATTTTTTTTAATAAATAAAATATTTAACTATAAAAAAATTAAAGAATCAAATATTGTTATCATATTTTTTTTGTAAAAAAAGATATATTTTCTTTCCACGGTAAAAAATAAGTCATTGAAATAAAACTGATAAAAAATTATTTTTTGTAATATCTAAATTTTTTTTATCAGAATGTAAAATTTATAAATTAAAAAATAATTGAAGATATTGAAAGTAAATGAATAAATCATCAAAATATTACTAATGAGTAATGATGTGATTAATATTTTATAATTTAGGAAAATTATAATTGAGATTAAATAAAGTGGGATTATTAAAGGAAATGACTTCAATTAAATGAAAAACCATTTAAACCCGGTTTAATTTTAGTGTGGGACATTTGAAAGAAAGAGAGAGAGAGAGAGCGAGAGAGAGAGAGGCAGAAATGGAGATCAGGCGAGGCGAGTGGGGGGACGACGATCTCCGGCGACGAAGACTCGGGCTCGGCTCGATGCACTGTCAGGTGAACGAACAGCGGTTGACGACGATGTGGGCTGCTGACTGTGGGCGGCGGTGTTGTTCGACGGGGTCCGGTGAGCTCACGGGATGGATCGACGAGCCGTTGAGGTGAGTTGTTCTGTCAATTTTATTTAATGGGTGATGCTTGGCAACGAACAAAGTTGGTCGAAGGGCTGAATTGGTGATGACAGGGCTTCGGTTCAATTGGGTGTTGGTTCAGGACTGGTTATGTCGGTCCATTGTTGAGCTGGGTGTCTAGTGCTCTAGCTGGCACGTTAAGGGATTTCCACGCGGCCTCCTCATCGATTTGGTATGTGTGATTTTCCATCGGTGTCCGTTTGGCTATAAATAAACTGGTGTTGTATTCTGGAATGAGGCTTCCTCTTGGGAGTGCTCTCTGTGAAAGGGCTGAGAGCAGTATGTGGAGAGGTGAGTTGCTATGTGAGAAAACTGACGGTGAGGAAAGTGAGCTCCTGTTTGGTGTTGTGTGCTCTACAGGTAATCATTCTCTGTGCATTGATATACCTTTAGTGATAACTAATTAAAATGAATAAAACTATTGGATGTTATGTTATATTGAAGTTCTGTTTTTTGGAATAACGATAGAGGTTGGTGCTGGGATTTGTGTTTGAGTTTTTGCAGGGTTGGATGAATTGTTCTGCTCATTGCTATCTTGCTTAAACATTGAGGGTTTGTGTCATTAGACTCTTTTGTTATCTGTTAATGGTCATTTGTGCTTTGCCGAGTGGATTGGATGTTGTCTCTCTTTTATTATTGACTGACAAAAGTTATGGTAATTGTATTCTATTAATTATGGACAGCCTTTGGTTATGTGCTTTAGTTTGATTATTGTCAAGTTTGTTGAAGTGATATGTGCTCTCTGTTGTTCAACTTCTGCCATTGAACGAGAATTAATAGTTAAGAGTTGGAAATGTGTCTCTGATGATTGAGATTTAAATTGTTGCGATGAAGCTAGACCTGTTAGTCTTTGTTAATTTGGGTATCGTTAGTTACTGCTATGTGCGGCTGTTTAAGGTGGACATGTTAATTATTGGTGAAAAGATAAAGGCTTATATTATGTTAATGAGATGAGATTAATGGGTAGCGTTAAATTGAGAAACGCGAATAATGTCTTGTACATCATTGCTGACTATAAGTCTTGAATGATTAAGGAAATATGAAAATGACTTGTATTCATTCACTCGGTAATTTTGCATTAAAGTAGGCGCTAGGGGTGGGGAAGAACCGACCAGAACTGGGAACTGACCCAGAACCGCAAGTCGGGTCTGGGTCGGTTCCGGTTTGTGGTACCAGGAAATTGTAGATGGGTCGGGTTCGGTTCTTTTTGTAAAAATCGGTTTTGTTACTGGATAGTTGGGTAGGGAACCGCAGAACCATGGAACCGAACCCTATTTTTTTTGTTTATTTAAGTTATGTTATGTTCAGACTTCAGAGTCTTCTGCAACTCCGAGAACTTCTTCGCCTCTGGACTCCGAGAAGTTCTCGCCTCTGGACGCCGTTTGCTACTCGAACGCCCTCGTCTCGCGCCCTCGTCTCGAACGCCCTCGTCGAACGCCGTCGTCTCGAACGCCCTCTGTAAGTTCAAAACAGAGATAATCAAAAATTGATTTTTTTTCCTTTACCTGTTGTTTTGTTTCCTTACATTGATGTTATCTTGAGGAATTTGTCTGTGTTGGGAAATATTCCTTCGACTTGTTTATTTCAGTTGGGCAACTGGCCGAGACAAATATTTCTCGATTGCCACTGCCGATCACTACATACCTTCAATCGGCGACCAAATCAAAAGAAATGCAAAGGAGGAGGAAAAACCCGATCAACCATACCTCAATTGTCGCTGGAACACCATGTAGCGGGAGCTCCGATCCCAATCTGCTCGAAATTTCTCGAGCCCTAAATCGGACCCCTGCTCGTCGTTCACTCGCACACCGTCGAACGATGCGCATGACCGGAGTCTGAGCCGTCGTCGCCTTCTTTGCTCGTCGTCGTCTCCCTCTCCCCTTCGGTCTGCTCTTCGCGGGCTCCTCACGATTCACGAAGGATGGCTGAAGAAAATGAGAAGAGAGGGAGTAGCGATATTGCTTTCTCAATATAGGAACCGATACCGTACCGGAACCGTGTAATGGGTCCAGTTCCGGTTCTGGTTCTTGCGGTTCTTGGTACTGGTTCCTTACACTCAGAACCGAGCGATATGCCCACCCCTAGTAGGCACATTAACTGGTTCTCTAATCTGATGTGGGAAATATGGATTTCTGATAAAATACTATTCGGTTTTGTGAAGTGATACTGACTGTATTTTGGTTTTCGGACCCTATATCGCAATAATTAAGATTGTGTGTTGTGTGTTTATTAGAGTTAGGTTCTTTTAATGATATGTTTATTAAACATTTATTGCATATAGGATTGTGTGAATCCACGTGCATATTGTATGACATAATAATCTATGTAAATAGGCGTGTGGGGGTTTGGGAAAACAATGACGTCCCATTGTCATATAGATCCATGTTGGATAGATTAGAGAGCCCCTAGGTTAGCGACATGGGATACCAGGGTTCATTGCTTCCTGTTCTGAAATTCCCAACGTTCTCATAACAAAAGAGTGTATATGGCCTAGGAAAACCCATTGATTTATATATTGCTCCTTTGTGGAATGATCGGGTTTTTTCATGGTCCCACGGTGTTTGTCATGTATGCACTCTTGGCTTAAATTGTATTGTATGATCATGCATTGCATCGCATTTCATTTTATCACTTACTGAGCGTTAGACTCATTAGTTTAGGTCTTGTGATGTAGGTATGAACGAGCAACAGATGAACAGGTTAAAGACAGTTGATGAATGATTTGCACGAGTGGATCTTGTGGCTGGCTGGACTAAAGCGTTAAATGGAAAGTATTTAAAAAAGAGTTTTGTAACTTATTTCTTATTCTTTAATGTTTTGTTTTTATTCCTCTGCATTTCCCATAAAGAATGTTATGATTTCTTAAAGGAAACTAAGGAAGATGAAAGTAAACTGAGAAAGATGAAAGTAAACGGATAAAAGTGAAAGTAAAGAGTTTTAATGATTGAGTTTTACAAAGAAAGAATACTTTGATATTTTTACGAAAAGAAAGTTTTTAATTTTACGCATTTGAAAGAAAGAGAAAAATACGGAATGTTACAATATTTCTCTACAGAAAGTTATCTTTTTGCAGAGAAAATGTGACTTTCCTTTACAGAAACACGGGTATAAGGAACAAATTCATTATCTCCTTTATGGAAAAATACAGATATGTCGTGATTCTCTCATAAATAAGGAAACAATTCTAAATCATCCGACATCTAAAACATTATATATTCTTTTACAAAATTTTCTAAATTTTAAAACTAAAAAAAATTAAAATCAACTTATACAGTATTTTCTCAAATCCATAGTTCATGGGTATTAATTTTTTTTCACTGCAAATCTCTGAAACCACCAGTTCTTGTAGTTTTTTTGTTTGTGTTGTTGTGTACGAACTCTTCCCAATTTGTAGATCTGGAACCAGGTGATAGAAATTCACTTTTGTTACTCAAATTATGGTTCAAAGATCCAAACCATAATTTTTCGAGTTGGGTTAAAATTAATTGTATTCACTTGTGAAAATCGATATGGTCGAGTTATTTCCCTCAAGCTAACGGCGATATTTGTGTCATTCATTTTTCATACTTCAATGTTTTATTTGTTAGCAAAAATCGTTTAGTGGTTGACTTGTCATTGATCACATAGTTCAGTGATTGTTTTGTTAATTTCCCTTTATTTTAATTTAGTTTTTAATTAATAGTATTTAAAAAAAAAATCTTGAACTATGAGGTCACTGATAAACAGAACCTTAAACTATTTTTCCTAAAAAATTAAATCCTGAACTATAATAAATGAACAAAATAAATATTTCAGTGACGATTTCTGTTAAAAAATAGGATCGATGACTGCATCAACTCGTGGACGGTCGCACTTTAAATTAATTCAAACTACTATATGTAGCGTTATTCAAATGACCATATTTAACGTAATCTAAATTGCCAAATTAATTCAAATTATTTCAAGTTACCAAATTAATTCAAATTACCATATGTAATGCAATCCAAACTAATTAATTCAAATTATTTCTAGGGAAATTAACAAAACAACCATTGAACTATGAGTCAGTGACAAGACAAATACAAAACTATTTTCGCTAACAAATAAAATACTAAACTATGAGAAATAAACGACGCAAACATCGTTGTCACTTTTTCCATTAGAAATTTAACGTGTCTTCTGCAATAGAAACGGGTCTTCCAAAAAGTAAATCTTATTTCAAAAATTTGTTTTTTGTAGCAGAAGCCAAGTATCCGTTGTAGAAAAATTATTTTTTGCAGTGGAAAGCGAGTATCCACTACGAAAAAAGTATTTTTCGCAGTGGAAACGCGCCTTCCGTTGCGGAAAGTAAGTCTTTTTTTAAAGACTTGTCTTCCGCTATAGAAAGTAAATTCTGTTTCAAGAATTTTTGTAGCGGAATGCACATTTCAACTGTGGACTTGTTTTCCACTGCGGAAGGAAAGTATCCACTGCAAAGGAGGTAATTTTCACATTTCTAATCGAAACATGACAACGATTTTTATTTCATTTATTTCTCATAATTCAATATTTTATTTGTTAATAAAAATTATTTAATATTTATCTTATTATTGATCTCATGATCCAGTGGTTGTTTTGTTAATTACTCTTATTTCAAATTAACAAATTAATTCAATAGTTTGAATTAACTTATTTGGATTACGTTACATATGGTAATTTGAATTAATTTGTTAATTCAAAATAATTTAAATTTATTTAAATTAATATGATAATTTATATTACGTTACAAATGGAAATTTGAATTAATTTGAAATAATTTAAATTAATTTAGTAATTTGGATTACAAATGATATTTTGAATTAATTTAAATTTAATAATTACATTTAAAGTGTGAGCTGTTGCGCGCTTGTCCAATAATTAAAGTAAAGACATTTGCGGGTTATTGCAGTCGTCCGCTATCATATTTTTTTGATTAAATACTCTTAATTAAATATTACCTATAATATTACTTTAAATCATTAATTTATAAAAAAAAATAATTGTAAAAAATAATTATGCAACCTTGGGAGCCATAACACTAATGCATAAATTTATATTGACATCAAGATTAATTACTAAATGTAGTTTAGAGTTCTTTTAAGAACAATTTAATAAGAAAAAAAGATGATTCTAGCTTAATGAACACTTTATTTAATTTTTTATATATATTTCGAACGTGAAAATATCGTGCGAGACCCTCGTGAATTCATGTAATTTATTGTCGTGTTTGTAGGTCATTTTTAACTTGAACGTTGTTAGTTGACAACTTTGATTAAATCTTGAAAATTACATATAATAAAAATTTTAATGATATGGTACAAGCTTATATTTTATATTTTTAATTTTTTATTATACTAAATTTTCAATTTTATTAGTTTCCTAATTAATTATTTCTTTAATTTATTATTTGTAAATTTATTTAAAGTGATACTTTTATAAATTAATACAAATTATTTATATTTTGATAATTATTTCTTTATTTTCCTGTTTTAATTTTTGAAACAAATATTTGGTTACACCAAAATTGATATCAAAACAAAAACATTTCTGTCAATCTGATAGCTCAAGATGGTATGAATATAGACATAGGGGGGATGGAGAATTGGTAACTCTTGAAAAAAGTTATTACAACGGGTTATTTTGCATAAATATAAATCATTTTTTTATTATTATTTAAATAAAATTATATTTTTGCTACATGAATGCCACAACATCACAAACCATGTATAAAGTATTGATTTTTTTGAATTGGATTAGAAAATCTTAATTTGCTTTTGTGATTTAATATAGGGTAAATGATAAATCAACCATCGCGGTTTGAGATCAATGACAAGTCAATCACTATGATATTTTTTTTAACAAGTTTACCATTTGAGTATGCAAAAATAACAAATCCCACATTGCGGTAACTTTCTCTGTTACTAAGTTGATGGCAGACACATGTCTCACACTAAAACTACGAAAAAAAGGCACTGACCGCATGAAACGCGGTCTCTCAACATAAAAATGCAGTCTATCGAGTCAGGAGAGACCGCGTTTTTACACGATCTCTGGGTAAGAGGAGAGATAGCGAAAAAACGTGGTCTCTCCTGACTCGAGAGACCGCATTTTTAAGTAGTCCCTCCTCTTGCCCAGAGACCGCGTAAAAACGAGGTCTCTCGAGTCAGGAGAGAGAGACGCCGCACAATTGTGCGGCGCCTGGAGAGAGAGAGAGAGAGAGAGAGAGAGAGAGAGAGAGAGAACAATTATTGTGTGAGAGACCGCATTATTCAAAAGAGACAGAGAGATAGAACAATTATTGTGTGAGAGACCGCACAATAATGCGGTCTCTCAAAAGAGAAAGAGAGAGTGAGAGACCGCACAATAATGTGGTCTCTCAAAAGAGAGAGAGAGAGGCTCTCTCTCTCTCTCTTTTTTGAGAGACTGCATTATTGTGCGGTCTCTCACACAATAATTGTTTTTTTTTCTCTCTCTCTTTTGAGAGACTGCATTGCGGTCTCTCACTCTCTCTTTCTCTTTTGAGAGACCGCATTATTGTGTGGTCTTTCACACAATAGTTGTTCTCTCTCTCTCTCTCTCTCTCTCTCTCTCTCTACAGACGCCGCACAATTGTGCGGCGTCTCTCTCTCCTAACTCGACAGACCGCGTTTTTACGTGGAGAGACCATATTTTATGCGGTCAGTGCCTTTTTTTCGTAGTTTTAGTGTGAGACACGTGTCTGCCGTCAAGTTAGTAACGGAGAAAGTTACCGCGAAGTGAGATTTGTTATTTTCGCATACTCCAATGGTAAACTTGTTAAAAAAAAATACCATAGTAGTTAACTTGTCATTGATCTCAAACCACGATGGTTGATTTGTCATTTACCCTTTAATATAAATCAATGCTGAAAAAGATTTCAATGAGTTAATCAAATATCTATCGTGGAGCAAGTTGACAAAAAATTTAAAAATTTTAATAAGACAAATTATCTCATTTAAAATTGTAGGATTGATGTCAGCTTAATGAGTGGGGGGAGGTTAATTAGGAGTCCTAACTTTTTTCGTGCGATATTAATTATTCTATCATTAAATGATTTAATATAAATATAAAAACAAAAAATCACAAATATAAGAGATAAGGGATTGAGAGATTGACATCAGTTTGTTAACGCAGTTCGGTAAACTCGCCTAGGTCCGTGCTCAAAAGTTCCTCATTGAAGATTTCTTAATCACCTAACCTCTCTGATTAGTGATGATTGACTTTCATGGGTGTCAATCAAATCTTTACAGACTATTCCAAGGCGTCACTCTTTTCTCTTTGACTATTACGAAGCGTCATCTTTGATTGTGGTCGAAGTACAATTGTGGAGAAAATGAATACAAAATCTAAAGTTTAAGCTCTCAAATATAAACTTTCAAGTTTGGAAATGAGAGAGCTAAACTAAAAACTTAATTTGCTAAGAGATATTAAGTAATAAATTTGGTTGATCGTTTGCTCATCCACTTCCTCAACCGTGGAAATAACAAGCAATTTGTCTTATGTTACAGTCGACCATTTATTCATCGATCAACCGCTTCTTCAGCAAGTTCAGAATGCGAGCAATTTGTCATTTTGGTCGGTCGACCACTTTCATTTCGGTCGACCTCCTCCCGTGCTTTTTACATATTTGGTCGACCTCCTAAAGGCTTTCGTTAACCTCTTCTTCGTATTTTGCTCTTTTTCGTTCTTCTAAGTCCCAAAGATCAACATATAAGTTACATGGACTTAGGTAAATACGTTCGTAAACATTAAACTCTTATTAAAGGTATTTCCAATGAATATGAATAGTATGTTTACAAACATCAACAATTACAAATTAAACAACTTAATTATACAAATAATATCGTCATCATAAAAACAAATCCTCTAATATCAATTAGGCCAACAATCTCCCTCTTTTTGATGATCACAAAACATATTAAGTTGTTTAATTATCTATCCTAAGCATGTGCATATAGTATTGTTTAAACTTTTTCGTGCGATAATTATTTTTTTAACCCTGAGTGATTTATCATAATTATAAAATAGCAGAGTAACAAATATAAAGAGTAGGGATAGAAAGATGACACCAGTTTGTTCACCAGGTTCGGCAAACTCCGACCTACGTCCGCGCTCCAAACTTCCCTCTTGGAGATCCTTAATCACTCAACCTCCCTGGTTGGTAATGATTGACTTCACGGGTGTCAACCAAACCTTTACAGGTTGTTCTCAAGGCATCACCCTCTAGATTGATCTTCACGGGCGTCAATCTAGCCTTTGACTGTTGCGGGGCGTCACCCTTTGTGTTCATGGATTACAAATGAGGAAATAGGAAATTACAACTTAGAACTTAACTCTCTAATATGAAATCTCAAGTTAAGGATTGAGAGAGTTAAGTCTATGCACTCATATGAATATAGAGAAGTCGTGTATGAATTTTGTCAAAGTTTCACTACACTTCTCTTGTCGTTAAAATGAGCCTCGGAGAGTCTTCTATATATAGACTCTATGCGACCGGTCGACCACTTCCATTTTGGTCGACCACCTTTCGATTGTTGGAACTAGCTATTATGTTATACAGATTGACTGGTTGACCGCCTTCTTCACACCGGTCGATCGCTTATTCATATTTCAAAAGCCTTCGCACAACTCTGTCTTTCATGCGGTCAATCAAGTGCCTAGTCACTCGATCGCTTCCTCAGCCGCTAAACCAACGAGCCCACTATCCATTTTTCAGTCGACCACTTCCATTTTTGTCAACCGCCTCTTCACATCTTTCACAAAGTGGTCAACCTCTTCCAAGCCTTAGTCGACCTCTCCTTCACATTGTAAAATCTTTTAAGTTCCAATGATCAACATATAAACTACATGGACTTAGAAAAACATGTTAGCAAACATTAATACTCATATTAAGTATATTTTCAATTAAAATCAATATGATTATAACGATAAAACATTTAAGCATAATCAAACAATAAACAACTTATTATTTCAATTAAACCATTTATCATCAAAACAAATAAGCCTAATAACACTTAGGCTAACACTATTTACTTTCACAAGCAAGCAAATAAAACACAAGTAAATAGATAGTTAGAGAGAAGAAGATTGCAAACATAGGTTGTTAACATGATTTAGCCAAATTATATGCGTCTGAGCTCTAGTCGCTCCTTAAATATTCATTTTCACTAACCTTTCCCGTTACACTTTATTAACACCATTGGCATCAATCTTGTATTTATAAATCTAGGGTTTCACTTTTATCACTCAACAATAAATAAGTTTATAGTGTTTGGTACAAATATTTAACCTTCACAAGTAATAAATGCTCAAGTAAAGTAAATGAATGAAAGTTAGAGGAGAAGGCTTGAAATCTTGAATGTTCATAATGCTCAAATGATAATTCAAAGAGTCGCTATTCCTAGCACAATGGATGCGTGGATCTATTTATAGACAAACACCAATTTTCGAGCCAAAGGTCAAACACTGCTTAAATTTGGTCGACTGTTATGTGACTGCTACAACATGTCTGCACACAAGCTTCTTCAAAATGATTCTGCACACTTTACAGTCCTCCACACGTGCCCCTAGTCTCGATAGTGGTTGGAGCATTGAATCTATGCAATTTTATGTGTCTTGAGCTGATCAACCGCTTCTCATCTCTAGTCGCCCGCAAAACTAGCCTTTGAAAATATCTTGCATTCCCCCTTTTCCCCCGATTGACTGCTCTTTCTTGATTAATCTCTTGGACCCGAATCCTGAAAATTAGCTTAGTATTTTTTTTATATGAACATTTAAATGCAAGTAAAACTTGTAGCATATAAATTAAATGTAGAGCATCAATGTGGTGGGTTGGGAACAACTTCAATTTGATCATCTAAGGTAAGGAAAGTTGCAAGTGTAAACTTAGCCCATGATGAAACAACTGTTACAAACGCATTTTCTCCCTTTAGATTATGAACAATTTAATATGAACAATACTAAAATTGTCATCAAGTCACTCACACGGTGAATGAATATATTGAGAAATTTTACTGATTAATTGCTGGAGTCAATTTATCAGAGACAGATGACAACCTAATAACTCGATATATTGCATGTCTCAAACTAGTTATTCAAGATCGATCAACTCTTCAATCAGTGCATACCATGATAAATGCAATTAATATTACAATGAAAGTAGAAGTTCAAATCACCAAGATTATAGCACGTCCGCTAAATAGTTTACAACAACAAACTCCAGTGATGATTTCGTTGTAGCTAACCAAATCATATTTCGAATAATTGTTCAAATGGATGTTCAATTAACATACTAGAAAAAAGTGGTGGTCATGACGAACATGGTCTTAAAGGATATATTTATACAAGTGGTGAATTTGCAGAAGGAGACATGGGGGAGGAAGTCGTATGCGTTCTCCAACAATTTTTGCTTACTTCAAAAGAATAAAGAACACTCTCAACGTCACAAATCTTTTTGTACATGATGCACAATTTGTGACAGAGTCTGTAATGTAATCATTAGTAATAACAAATACTGAAATATATCGTTTCCCAAACTTTGATGAAGACAATAAATTTGCAGACTTGAAAACATCATTCTTCATGCAAAGTTGCACAAATTAAGAAAGGTTTTGAAGTTCAAGTATTTGAAATTTGCAAGATTCTAGAATCAATGAGGAAGTATTACTAAGATGAAATCATGTGTGATGTGATAGGTATAGATTTTTGTCTATTAATTTCGAGATAATTTATTGGGAAAATGACAAATCAACCATCGTGGTTTTAGGTCAATGACAAGTCAACCACTGTGGTTTAAGTCTTAACAAGTTAACCACTAACGTATGAGAAAATGACAAATTTAACATTGCAGTGACGTTTGCCGTTAAAAATTAGTCAGGACGCCACTGCGGTGTCCCAGCGATGTCGTGTGTTGCAAAGAAAAACACAAAGTTTTGTCCTCATGAGGACGCCCCTGCGGTGTCCCGGGACGCCCCTACGGTGTCCTCATGACACCCCTGCGGTCTCCTTCAAAATCAATGTTTTTATTAGATTTTCGACATCTTCAACTTCAAACGACCATAACTTTCGCTACGATTGTCGGAATTGGAGGCAAAAGCTATCAAATCGAAGCTCTCTCAGAGATCGTTTAAGCTCTCAAATCTCCAATTTAACATGTTTAACCTTAAACTATGTACGACGCCGCCGCGGCGTTCCAGGACACCGCCGAGGCGTCCTAGGACACCGCGGCGGCATCCCGGGAAACCCCGGTGGCGTCCCAACTACGTTTTAACGGCGAACGTAACTGCGATGGTTGACTTGTCATTTACACTTACGTTAGTGGTTAACTTGTTAAAATCTATACCACAATGGTTAACTTGTCATTGACTTGAAACCATGATGGTTGATTTGTCATTTTCCCTAATTTATTTGTAAGGACGAGATTAATTTCTATAATTTATTTTTTATTTTAATATTTTAAATAATAACATTTAACCATCTATTTGCTTTCATACTTCTTTTATTTTTCTCCCTCAATTCTAATATTTATGTAATTTAATAATTGCATATTATAATTTTTCAAAGAAAAATTAACAAAATAATTATTAAATTATGAATCAATAAAAAGTTAATCATTAAACAATTTTTGCTAACAAATAAAATATTCAACCATGGAAGATAAACGAAGCAAATATCGTTGTTATGTTTTCCGTTAAATAACATTTTCTTTCTACAGCGGGACGTTGTCTTTCCACTAAACAGACCTTAAATATTACTTTCCACAGAGAAAAATATTACTTTTCGCTACAAAAAGTGAGACATTGGTTATGAGAACTGGACGACTACGACAGACCAGAAAGACGAAAGAGAAGATGATGATGAGAACTGGACGGGTGAAATCGAGTGGAGGAGTGAGTAGCCAAAAGATGTTCGGAAAATTGAAAAAGTGATAATTGTTTTCGATGACGAGAAGACCATGCTAGATCTTCTCATCATCATCTTCACAGTAAAATTGCTTTAATTATTGTGATTTTAGCATAAAACTGAAGTAGAATTAAAATTACAGAACAATAATATTTCGGTATCTTCTTCGCGGTAATGTTTCTTTCAAGATGTTAATAGCGATGTTTACGTCGTTCATTTTCTATAATTGATTGTTTTATTTGTTAGCAAAAATTAATTAGTGATGGACTTTTCATTGATCTCATAGTTCATTAATTGTTTAATTAATTTTCCTTTTACAAATAATTAAAATTGACAAACCACTTTTAAAAATCTAATTTGCCAAACGATTTCTTTTTTTTGACAAATGATTATTTTAAAGATATAACTAACAATAATTATTAAAAAACGTGTATTGTAAAATTTGTAAAGAATTTTAGAAATTAATACAATTATCTTTATTTTGAAATTTATTTCTACGTTATTTCTTTCATTTTTCAAAAATTCTGCTCCACCATTTAATGACAAGAGAAAAAATAAAAAAATAATATTTTAAAAAAAGAATTAAGGAAAAATGACAAACCAACCATCATCCTTTGCTTCGAATGATAAGTTAACTACTAACTTTTTTTTGCTAACAAATTAACTACTAAACTATAAAAAATCATCACCACAAACATTGCATCAATCTCGGTTTAACAACTTAATCCCTGAACTATGATACACCGCCGTAGTTTTACAAATTAATCCCTTAACTATAGCAATCCACTGTAATTTTATAATTTAACCCCTAAACTATGATAACAAACCACTACAATTTTTACAATCTAACCCCTGAACTATGATGACAAATTGCCACAATTTTACAATCTAACCCCTGAACTATATCAAACCACCGCAGTTTAACAAATTAACTCCTGAACTATGACGAACCCAGTTGAACAATTAACCCCTGAACTATAATGAACAGCCGTGGTTTAACAAATTAATCCCTGAATTATGATAATCCGCTGTAGTTTTACAATTTAACCCCTAAACTATGTCTACAAACCACTGCAGTTTAACAATCTAATCCCTGAACTATGACAACATTCTACTGCACTTTAACAATTTAACTCCTAAATTATGATGAACTGCTGTAATTTAACAAATTAACCCCTAAACTATAAAAATCCACTGCAATCTAACAATTTAACCCCAGATCAAAAAACGTAACAATGGTGTTTACTCCGTTGATTTTTTATAGTTCAATAGTTAATTTATTAGCAAAAAAACAATATTACTGCTTAAGTTGTCACTAAGAATGATAGTTGATTTGTCAAGAATTAACAAAATTGCATCACGTATGACAACTAAAATCAACGTTTCATGGCAATGGAGAGTAAACCTGTCCGTCATAAGATCAAAGATGTCGTTAGGCACATCAATAGTCTTGTTGCAGATTCCATAAACATAAAAATAATGTTACAAAGATTTCATGCGACCCAAATTTGTCAAAGTTCATTCAAGAATCTCCAATTTTAACTCAGAAACGAAAAAGAAGATCTTGCAAAGATGACCTTGGGTCCGCAGATTTCCTGAGGCATGACTTGTCCTAAAGACATGGCTTCGAACATGGACTTCAGTTTCTTCTTGGTGTCTCTCAAATCCACGTAAATCCAGGGAGGGTGAGCAGCATAGAGTATTTGCAGAAAAAGATTCAACGATGAGATTGAGACAGAGGATTCTCAAAACGACCCATTTTCGATTCCGGGACGAGACATCAACCCTTTCCGCCCTGCATCGAATCAAGAGGTTCATAAAAATTGCAGAAGAAGTCGACTTATTGGTTTCATATTCAATCTAAAAGTCGTATCAAACAGATGAACATAAATACACCATTGAAGAAAGAAACTTTCAGAAGGATTCAATCTCGAAATAATACCATTCAAAAGCAATCCGTTATTTTTTTGATCTCATCGTTTTTAAAAAAAAAAAAGGGTTAATTTGATTTGCCATCATCCTTCTAATCCACTGCAAAAAATTTATTGTACCTTGTGAGGTGGAGTTCCCGGCCTTGCTGCGTTATTGCTCTGTCCTAATCTTAAGTTCTTCTCTGAAGCTTTAAGAATCTGGAAGGAGCATGTCAATGTATCATCCACACTCATCATAGCACCAGCATTGTCAAACTCCCCACAGTAATTCGGTGCTGAAAATATAGTTACAAGCTGCCGCTTAGCAAAAAACTCGTAGCCATCTTCCACAACCTGGATTCACCAAGAGTTGAAAAATCTCTTCAAAAGATATTATGCAATAGACAAGGCCAAAGATGTGTACAGAACCCAAAAAACATGGCCTACTATATTACCAACTATTTATACCGCGGGGTGATTAAGGAACATAGAATCATTCTCCCCAAAAAAAATTATTTATTTTATACAGATAAAAGATGGAAATAAACACCTAAACTTCGCAATTACCAGCACATGCAAATATGTACATGATGCAGCAAAATACCATTGATGATCAAAATTCGCCGTCACAACAATGGCCATGCACATTAGTACACGTAAATTTTAAATTAATTGGCTCTACGCTAGCAATATCTCGTGTTTCTAAGTTTTAAACTGAGTCGGAGAGATAGATTATGAGTGCGAGTCATTACAATGGGAAATTTCCCTCACTATGCACCCAGGATTGCACATTGAGGAAGGCCAAAAGTGTCTTGAAAGCCCTACCTGGTGAGCTCGACAAATGAGATCAAGGTCATGTGTTTGAAGAAATTCAGTAACCTTGTCAGAGCCAAATGTAAATGATACACCCCGGTCATTCTCTTCCCAGCCATCAATATCTTTATCAGGATCTGCCCACAGAAGATCGCAGAGAAGGCCCTGATCTGGCACATCAGCAGGGCGAGCAAGTTTCCTAATCAGATCCAAGTTCTGCAAATCAGGTGACAGTCCACCATGCATGCAAAGGATCTTTTCATCTATTAGGGCAGCAACAGGCAGACAGTTGAAGCATTCAGTAAATGTTTTCCAAATACGAACACTAAATCTCCTTTTGCATTCATCATAGAATCCATATATTCGATTGATGGAAGCACATTCATGATTGCCCCTCAAAAGAAAGAAATTTTCTTTGTATTTTATTTTGTACGCAAGGAGGAGGCAGATGGTCTCAATGCTCTGTTTACCACGATCTACATAATCCCCTAAGAATAAATAATTTGCCTCAGGTGGATAGCCACCATATTCAAACAGCCGCAAGAGATCAGAATATTGACCATGAATATCTCCTGTCAAAACATAACATGCACAAAATATTAAGGATTGAAAAAAGAAACTAGGCAGAAAACTGAGCATGGAAAATTACACTCTTCACCATCATATGAGAAATAAACTGGAGGCCTCTCCTTCCCAACAATAATTAAATAGCAATTCCAAGGTTGGTATTGAAATTCCTTTTCCTCTCTTTCTCCAAAAAAAAGGGTCATACATGAATAAGCAGGTGCATGCACACACATAAGCATAAAGGTAAATATCCATAGGCAACTGAATTTGCACCAGAATAAGTACATACACTGTCCCATTCTAGGGTCCATTAATTAGTTACATATTCTAAATTTGACATCAAAATTGCTATGATTTTCTCTTTTGATAACATAGTACATACATACAAGCATATACATGCATATAAACACATTGATTGAGTTGCAAACAGTCACAAACTTCAAGCCTAAGCAGGTATTTTAATAGGTAAATCAGGAACATGTGATTTCATTGTCGCCCCAGAAAGAATATCAATTCCCACGTGACATAACCTCCATAGAATCCTCATACATTCCATCATAAAGTGTCAAAAGAGATAAACTAGCTAGAGACGATTGTGCAGAATTCCCAACTTTTGAACATTAAGAATCAACTATCAACACTTTCTAAGTATAAGACTACAAAGGCTCATAATTGAAACACTGAAGAACCTTCACGTGGTATAATTATTTCTTCAATCTATAAAAAAAATGAACTGAGAAGAAAAAGATTGAACCTCTTTCTTGAACTGCAGAAAACCATATGTCATACAAAATGATATTAGAATCTATTCTGCAGTTAATTATAAGAATAATTACGGATTTTGATGATTCAAATCATATTAAACTCAGGTAAAAGGCATGTTTTTATTAATTTCTGAAGCAAAGACTTTTGTAATGTTAATGGAGTGATAAACGAGAGTGAAAATTAACTGGAATGACGAATTTCCCAGAACCAATATTTTTATTTACAAGACTATGAAATAAACCTCTTTTTTTTTTTTTTTTTTGAAGAGTCTTCACATAGAAAATGTAAAAAAAAAAAAAAAACCTTTTTCCTCTAAAGAAAATTCTAACACGAATATATAACAAAATCCATATAAACAACAAAAGTACTTTCAAATCCATGATGAAATTAATTAAATAAGCAAATAAGTATTTGATCAAATACAAATTAAACATGAAATCCATTTCAGATTCATTACCACAAATCTTTATGGGAGCTTCGAGCTCAAGAAGATTAGGCTGGCTGAGAAAAATTTCCTTCGACTTAGCACAAATTTGCTTGATTTCAGTTTCAGTGAGCTGGCCCTGTTTCGTATTACGGCCATCCTTTGCCTTTATAAGCCGGTGTATGATATCGTCAAGCGTAGAATCATCCATCAAAACCGTCGAAATCCAGTAACACAAGCAAAGAACACCAATCCTAACTCTCAAACCCTCAAAATTCCCAAAATTACCCCTCAAACACTGAAAAAAAAAAAACTAGAATCACCAAAGAAAAGCCGGCCTAGGCAAACCAATCCCTCCCCAACAGATTCTCCGCCGTGTTGAGAAATGACTACAGATGACAGAAGAAGTTGAAACTGAAGGTCAAACGGTTATGAATACTTCAAAAAGAGAGCGTGTTAAAGGACGATTGCAGAGACGAAGAAAGGAGGGGAACCCCTTCGCTGTACAGAGAAGCCCTAAATAGATAAACCCTAATCGCGAGCCCTATCTGTTTAGGCCAGCACGCTCTCCGCACGTGCACCTTCCAAATGGGGTGGAATCGGTTCGGTTCGATTTTATATCAAATTAGAACCGAATTGACTCAGTTCAGTGTTGAAAAAGAAAAACCAAAACCGAATTGAACCCACCTAAAAAAGGATCAAAAACCGAATCTCGATTTTCCTCGGTTCAGTTTTGGTTTGGTTTCGATTTTTCACTTCTAATCATAGATAGAAAAAATGTTTTTTGATTTTCTAAGAAAAGCGAGTAAAAGACAGAATATGTAAGAAGCATAAATAAAGAAAAAAATGGAGATAAATTCTCATAGGAATTACCAAAACCAAACAAAAACTGATTTTACAGCAAGATTTCATAGCAAGATTTTACAAATTTCATAAGTTTTATATGCAACTAATTTGTGCGAACTACAAATAGCGAAATTATAATGAAAATCGAAATGAAAAAACGTTGACTATATATTCGACAAACCTGTGTGAAGTTCGCACTACGAACTACAACTATCCAAAGTGACAGCACTGACTGTGAGTTAGGGTTGCGCTAAAAAGGCAACGATGATAACGACGACGATGTCGCTCGATAGTTGACACTCAACAGAGAAACAAAACAACGGCTAAGGGTTGAAATATGCAACTTTTCGTCTCTTCGAATAGCACATATAGGAGGCAACGGAGGTTGAATGAGCGAGGAGTTATCGGGTTTACTTTTACATAAGGTAGGCTTATAGAGCAAAAATTGAAATTAAATTATTGACTTAAATAAGTTTTCATATTTAGTTTTATTTTCGGTTCGGTTTTTCTCACTTACAATCGAGAACCAAACCGAAATGATAGATTTTGTATATTTTTTTTCATATTAAAACCGAACCAAACTGATAAAAAATAATCGATTTGGTTCAGTTACTCGATTCGAACCAAACCAATTTTCACCCCTACCACCCATAGCCAAGAGCAAACTCTTTAATTTTCTTTGGTTATTGTGACATCTCCACCAAATATTTAATTTTCACCTCCAAAGTATTTATTGAACAATTATTTAATAACGTAATAATTTATACACAACTCGACTAATTTTTTATTTAAAGAACAAATTTTGACAAACGCCAAGATATATTTGTTTGGTCGACTAATTATATAGCATAATCATGTAATTAGTAAGAACTAAATATATATTTAGTAGCAAACCTAAACTATTTTTGTTAACAAAAACGACTCTTAAACTATCATTTGTTAACAAAACAAATCTTTCTGTTTATTTTTCCGTTAAAAAATGAGTTATGGGTGTCTGCATATACCCTGCGAACATTCGTGACAAGCTTTCTCACTTATATAGCACACGCGAAAGTTGTTTATAAAATAAGATTTATTTTAGATTTTTAGACGCTCCATATTTAATGCGGGCGTCTGTAGGGTTGGACCGGGCGCCCGAAAATGAAAAAATAAAAATAGCTCTTGAGAGTGAGTTTTTGGTCGGAAACGTTGGCGTTTGGGCTAGTCGAGGATATACACGGGCGCTTGAAACTCATTTTAATAAAAATAAATAGATAAAATAGTTGATTTATTAATAAATAATAATTTAAAAATTGAATTTTTTTAAAAATAGTTTAATGACGTGGATCCATAGTGGAGGTTTGGACGGCGTGGTACGGCAATGAGTGGAGATACAGATGAGGTTTGGGTGGTGAGGTATGAGACGTGACCACAAAAAGCAAATTACAATTAATTAAATGAAAATAATAAATTAGTAAGATTTTATAAATAACTATATTGATTTATAATAATTTAAAAAACCCAAGTCATTATTTATTCAGCCAACCTCATCAACGAACCTCAATCCAATCCTAGCTCGAGCCTAATTCGACTGGCGGACGAAGAATTTTGTTTGAGATGGGAATGATCCAGACAAAAAAAGATAGTTCAAAAGTTCGAAAGTTTGATCCGTAGACGTTAATCCATCGATTCAGTTTAGGGATCAGCATATAAGTCAGTTTATAAGCCAACCCATCAAGTCGCGACTCCACCAACAAGCCCCAACCTTAGTTATATTTTAGTTACGAAAATAAGGGTATGCACACAGACGCTTCAAACACAATTCGGGTCAATTCGGATCATTTATGTATAAAAAGACCGGAACATTAGCGTATACTTTTAAAACTTATTCTTTGTTGGTGTCTAGATCAAAGCTTTCTTTTTGGTATTGTGTGGGATGGAATGTGAGTTGAAATTAAGGACATGGAGAGGACATGTAAGGCAAATGACCCTACATCATAAGAAGAATATAAGATAGTGGCCTTAAAGTTGGAGGGCACTTGGCCCTTACTTTCCCTCCCTAATCATGTTATGGATTATACCATATGATTAAAGAAGCTTAAAAAATCAATGAGAATACACTTGGTGACATCTCAAATTAGGTTGGATTTGATATCCGTGGTTACACTACACATATTATTATTATTATTTTATAATATAATTAATATTATTTTTATTTTTTGATGTATTAAATATTGACTGGTGTAATTATTAATTTATTTTAATTATTTATAATTTATTATATTAATTATGCTAATCAATATTTATCACGTGAATAAACAAAAATTTAAAAATAAGAATTGAAAATAATTGTTGCATTATTCTTATAATATATTATTATTTACAATACATAAAGAATATATACAACAATGAAAAATTATTGAGAAAGTAATAAATCAACTACATTACTTTGTGAACATTGACAAATCAACCACTAAATAATTTTTGTTAACAACTTAAACACTGAACTATAAAAAATGGACGACGCAAATATCATCGTTACCTGTTGAAAGAATTTCCACGTTTTTTATTTTCTGGAAACGTTGTCGAACATTTGCATGACTCTTCATGATCTATCGTTGTCCTCCAATTTTCATCACCATCTTGTCTTTCTAGTCCGTCGTCGTTGCCCAGTGCTCCGCACCTATCGTTCCGTTGCGAAGCGTTGTCTTTCTGCATCGGAAAGTAATCGTTCTGTGAGCAAAAATAATATTTTAAATCTGTGTAGTGGAAAGACAACATTCTGCTGTGGAATGATAACGTTTTTTAACGGAAAACGTAACTGCGATGTTTGCTGTGTCTATTTTTCTAACTTCAGTGTTTAAGTTATTAGCAAAAATTATTCAGTAGTTAAATTGTCATTAATTCCATAGTACAACAGTTGTTTTGTTAATTTTTGAAAAATATTTTATGAATTTGTATTGATATTTATTTTTTGGTTATGCCAAAATTAAAATATGTTATTCTTCAAAAATAAATATTTATTAAATAAAACCTACATTTAGTAGTGGATGTCACTTTCCCAACGGTCGAAAATGGTCTTCCTTTGCTTTCCAAGAAAGATTTTCGTGACACATCACATTATTATACCTAATACCAAATTAAATTTTCATATTAATTCCAAACAAAATTGATTTTCTTTTTATCATACATAAAATTTACTAATTAATGGATAATTCTAAGTGTATCTTCTAATTTTATCATTAAGTTCTTAATTTTTTTGTGGGACAATCATTAATTAATATAATAACGATTACAAATAATTAAAATAAATTATTATAATTTATTAATTATATCCATTAATGAGTAATAAAAAATTGATTTATTTATTTATTTTATAATTTATTAAGTTATAATGAGAAAATTTGAGAATTTGTTCTAAATAATAAACAAAAAAATTGACTTTATATGGTGTGAATTTGTTCTTTATTATACTAAATGTTCAAAATCTTAAAAATAAATATGTTTTCGATCAATTGAGGAAACTCGTAAGAAAATTCATTATTTGTTACACTGAAAAACGACAAAGAATTCAGCAAATGAAAAGAAAAAAACAACTTCCACTGTGAAAAGTAATATTCACGCTGCGAAAAGACAATGTTCTACAGCAGAAAGTAAGTCATTGATATTTGTGCCATGGAAACAAATTGAAATTTTTAACAGAAAACGTGACCGCGATGCTTGTTCAGTGTTTGATTTGCTGCACATAATAAATTTAACAAATTTTATTAGACAATTCATTGTAAATTATTTTGTGGTTACATAGAAATGAACCTTGCACCCATTGATTAAGCTAGTTAGGCTTAATTTTTACATCAAACTTCATAAATTATTTAATTTTTAGGTAGTGATGGTGGACCCATTCAAGCTAAATGCCTTAATCATTGAGATTATATTATAATTTATTTTATAAGAAAATGACAAAGAAAAGGAGAACCCACTAGAACATAGCAACATCCCACTTCAAATATTTAAACTTTTATAGTATAATTTTAATGTTATTATTTTTAAATTATCCTCTTAAATTTTTATTTTTATTATTTGATATCTTCAAACTTGACAATTAAAAAATCTGTTAAATGACAGATATTATTTATAAAAATTATTATTTCTGCTGTAGAAAATATTTTTTTAAGCAAATATTTGCCTTCTGTGACAGAAAACAAGTTATTAAAATAAAACTTACTTTTCACAACAGAAAGTACATTTTCATTATAGAAAATACTCTTTTTGCAGTAGATTTTTGCCTTTTGATGTGAAAAATAGTCTTTCAATAGCAGATATTTACATTCTGGTGTGAAAAATAAGTTATTGACTACTGTTGAAAATCGAACGCGAAACGGAAAAAGAAAACTACGGAAGTAGGGATATCAAAATTTACATGAAAAACCCTTACGGGCAGAGGAGAAATCACTAATCAGGAAATCAAGGTACAATGAGTTTTACGACTCAAACATCAATATATAGAGAAAATAAATAACCCTAATATTGGATATGAGTCTTACTAGACCCAACTAGAATTCGGGTCACTCCAAACTCTAACAACTACAACTACTTCAATAGATGTCTTTTATGAAAAAATGACTTATTCACAGTGGAAAAAAATTTCAAAAAAAGTTTAGGGCACTGTTTAATTATTGAAGTATGAATATTTAATTTCAAAAGAATACGGAATTATAAAAGTGTTGGTATTGATGGCATATTTAAAATATTAGTTTGAAAAAATCTCAAATATTATTAATTACCCAAATTTTTATTATCGAATTACAGAAGATGATGATAAAAGGAAAGAAAACCCACGTTTTTCTTTGCAAAAGATTTGACCTTTCATCTATAAAATCACACTCCTCTTCTTTCTCGTAGCTTCACCAGCTTTCTTTTTGGTAAGTAGAGTGCTGAGAAAGTAGAAAAAATGGAGGGGAAGGAGGAGGATGTTAAGCTCGGAGCGAACAAGTTTTCCGAGAGGCAACCGATTGGTACGTCTGCTCAGACAGACAAGGACTACAAGGAACCACCGCCGGCGCCGTTGTTTGAGCCAGGAGAGCTGACCTCTTGGTCTTTTTACAGAGCCGGAATTGCAGAGTTCATCGCAACTTTCTTGTTCCTCTACATCTCAGTGTTGACTGTCATGGGTGTAGTCAAAGCTCCTAATAAATGTGCGTCTGTGGGTATTCAAGGGATCGCTTGGGCTTTTGGTGGTATGATCTTCGCCCTTGTCTACTGCACTGCTGGTATTTCCGGTGAGTTTCTCTCACTTGGTTGATCTTGATTATACCTTTAATTACTCTATTTCTGTTTCATAATCTGGGTATTTTATTTTTCTCCCTCTGCTCTCTGGTTCTCGTCAGGTGTCCTTGATCTGCTTGTTCGGGAGAGGAAGAGAGAAGAAGCTCTCTCTCTCTCTCTCTCAAGTCACTGTATTTTCCTGTCTCTCGTTAAGATCTGTTTCTTTTGTCTTCTTTTTTAAGGTTGTATATGTCCGACTCAACAATTTTTAAGGTTTTTGTTCTTCCTATGCACAGTATGATCTTGTCTGGGAAAATCTTTCTTTGCTCTAACTCCGATTTTCACATCTGCTTCGCTATTTTCCGTTCTGATCTACCTCTAGAAAACTTAGCAAGAGCATTTCTTTAAACCTTAAACTATCAGAAGCTACCTCCACGAGAATCCAAAAAGTTTGGAGGGTTACCCAGTTGACAGATCTGAGAGTTTTGTTTGGTCTGAATGCAGGAGGACACATCAACCCGGCTGTGACCTTCGGTCTCTTTCTAGCCAGAAAGCTCTCTCTCACTAGAGCCATCTTCTACATGGTTATGCAATGCCTGGGTGCCATTTGCGGAGCTGGTGTGGTGAAAGGATTTGAAGGCGCTGCGACGTACGAACAGAAATTGGGTGGCGCTAACGTCGTCCAATCTGGCTACACCAAAGGAGATGGTCTCGGAGCTGAAATCGTCGGCACTTTTGTGCTCGTCTACACTGTCTTCTCCGCCACTGATGCTAAGAGAAATGCCAGAGACTCCCACGTTCCGGTATGATCGATCCTCTCTCATCTTGCTTTTTTTTTTTCTTTGCATTTGGCACGGAAGACTGGTTATGTTGAGAAAAATTGTGAAGCTTTATCGTTCTTTCTGGACGAAGAAGGAGAAAAATAGTAGATTTCTGCAGAAAATGGAGATTGAAGAAGAAAAATGATTGATTGATCAGTTCCTGAACAGAAAATTACGTAGTTTTATCATTCTTCCTGGACGAAAAATAGTAGATTTATACAGAAAACGGAGATTGAAGAAGGAAAATGAATGATTTTCCGGTTTCTGAACATAAAATAAGCAGATAATTGTTGAGATTTGCAGATTTTGGCTCCACTTCCGATTGGATTCGCAGTGTTTTTGGTTCATTTAGCGACCATTCCCATCACCGGCACCGGTATCAACCCAGCAAGGAGTCTTGGAGCGGCGATCATCTACAACAGACAACATGCTTGGGACGATCAAGTAAGTAGTTGACGATGAGAAGGAGTGAAAATTTTTTACGTTGTGATGAACGGAGACGAGGTTAAACTGGATAGTGTGGTTTTTTTGCAGTGGATCTTCTGGGTAGGACCCTTCATCGGAGCTGCTCTTGCTGCATTGTACCATGTCATTGTGATCAGAGCCATTCCTTTCAAGACCAGAGCTTGACTTCATTACTCTCTCTCTCTCTCATCGGTGTGTGGGTGAGAGAGAGAGAGAGAGATTAAGATTAGTGTAAATTAATGAAACAATGATGAAGCAGCTTCCATTTTCAGTTGTTTGCTGAATAAAACTTTGTTGATTGGTGAGCAGATAGATGGGTGTTTATGCCCAAATCACAGCTTGATCCCCCTAATGCAACTGAAGTTTAACTCGGGATGGAAAGAGTCGGGTTAAAATTTATTACCATTAAAAAATAAATGTTTGATTTATTAAAAAAAACAGTTTAAAATTTATTATGTAATTCACCATGACTTTACCCCTAAACTATTTACTAAGTCGAGCACATATGGCTAGGGATAACGCTTTTAAGTAGGGGTGGAAATTGGTTCGATTCGAATTGGGTAATCGAACTAAACTGAATGATTTTACTTGGTTCAGTTTGGTTTTAAAAGAAAAAAAAAACTAAATTTAAAATTGAACCGAATATACTTGAAATTTTATTTTTGATTCGGTTCTCGATTTAATGAAGAAAAATCGAGTAAAATTGAACCGAACCAAAATAAATCTAAATCAACTCATTTATATTTTGTTTTGTATTTTTAGAGTTTAGTTTCTTTATTCTGTTTGGTTTTTTTAGAAAAATGCATTTTTTTTTAAGAAATCAAATATGGAGATATGTGTTTAATGTTGTTTTAACTCAGTTAAATACTCTTTCCTTCGCGTTCTTAAAATTATCTCGTAAATTTTTTTGTATTTTAAAGGAAAAGTGAATCAGTTGGAAGAAAATTTTCTTAAAAAATTAGAATTTCTATGAGATTTATCAAGTCGTTTTATGTTGAAATCTGTTGAAATTTGAGTTGAATTTCTCTTAATTAAAATTTGTTTAGCCAAATACTAAAGAAATCCAAATTTTTTGGCTTTTTAAAAATCGAACTGAAAAAACCAAAAATTGAACCGAAGAAAACCGAAAACCAATGTTTGGTTTTTGATCGGTTTTCCAATAGATTCAGTTCAGTTTCGATTTTTTATTTTCAAAATCAAACCAAGTCGGTTTATTTTCAATTCACTATAAATATTGAACCAAACTGAATCGATTCCACCCTTACTTTTAAGTGACATTTTCTAAAAGAATAATAATATATTTACCTTTTATTTTCACATTCTATTTTTGCGTTCTCTTATTTGACAAATTTATTGATGTAATTAATAATTTATTTTAACTATTTATAATTTATTACATGATTATAGTTATCAATATTTACTATATAAGAAAATAATAATTAAAAAATTAAGAATTGAGAGGAAATAGATCATTACAGTTTCAAAAATTGGGGATAGCAATATTAATTTTATCAAATAATCAAGGAATATTAATAAAACAACCACTGAACTATAGAATTAATGACAAGTCACCCACTAAACAATTTTTGCTAACAAATAAAACACTTAGCTATCATAAATGAACTGAGCAAATATCGCTATTAAACCATTTTATTTCTTTTGCGAAACGTTTTCTTTCCACTACAAAAAAGTATTTCTTCTGCAACGACGTTTTCTTTCTGCAATGGAAACAAGCACTTTCTACTGTGAAAAATTCTCTTTCTGCTAAATTTGTTGGATTCTTTGTCGTTTTTCAGTGTAGCAGACAATTAATTATCCAACAAGTTTTCTCAATGGATCAAAAACATGGTTAGCTTTGAGTACATTGATTTTTCAATAAATAGTTAACTGAAAACCTTCAATTTTTTATACCAAAATAGATTTCAAACAGATTAATGTTTCTAAAATCGATTTTTCAACGAGTTTTCTTAGTGAATCGAAAACATATTTAGCTTGTAGTACATTGATTTTTCAATAAACAGATAATTGAAGAATATTTCATTTTGATACTAAAATCGATTTCATACAAGTTCGATGAAAATCCTCCGTTTTAGAAAGTTTTATTGTTTTTAATGTTTATTTCAACAAGTTAACGATGATACTTGCATCGTTCATTTATCCTAGTTGAATATTTTATTTGTTAGTTAATTATTATTTATTTTATAGTTAATTAATATTTGTTTTATTAATTTCTCATTAATTAATAAATAAATAAAATAGAAAACTGGTGTACAAATAATTAATGACGTTGATATTTGCGGCCGTCCGCGCGCTGTGAAATTTGTCTGTACTGCGTATAAAACTAATATTTCGTCGAGATTTCCGAGGGCTGTATATTCCTGTGATTGTTCCCTACTTTTTGGATTGAATTGACGAGAGAGAGAGAGAGAGAAGCTACCTTGAAATTCCTCGGCGATTGTCGCCTACTTCCTTTTCGGGTAAAATCTGCGGTTGAAATGTGGATTTTCAGTTGGAAAGGAGAGTCGGGATTTTCTGCTCGTTCTACGGCAGAGGAGGTTACGTCCGGAATCGATGGAAATGGCCTCACTGCCATCGTTACAGGTTTCATTCTCTTCTTTCCGGTTTTTAAGATTCTGTAGCGAAGAGCAGTTGGACAAATTTTCATGGGTTTGTAAGAAGACTTTCTACAGACAGATACTGATCATATCTGTAATGGAGTTTTCGACTCCATACTTTCCCTTTTTCCTCTGCATAAACTACGCGTTAATCAAATAGGAAGTGGGAATTACACTTGCTCAGTAAACACTCTTGGGAAGTGCATAAGAAAAATGTGCCAAAATGCAGAAGAATGAACAAAAGATTTTGGTAAATTGAGTATTAGACCTTAAATTAACTACAAGAGGAGGAATTTCTGCAGAAGAAACCAGAAGAAAATTAGGTTGTTCCTGGCCACCACCACAAGTTCTTGAGAATTTTCAACCAATTTAGTTTTACTATTTATGTCGCAAATTGGGATTTTAGGACTATACCAAATAGAATTCTGGTCATTGATCTCTAATTGTTCTCCATTCTTGCTATCTAGCTTAAGACTTGAATCAATCCCATTTTGTATTTTTTGTAAATTATGTAATTAAAATCAATTACAGGTGCATCTAGTGGTCTTGGCGAAGAAACTACGCGAGTTCTTGCACTTCGTCGTGTCCACGTTGTTATGGCTGTAAGGAATATACAATCCGGTAGAAATGTAAAAGAAGCCATTCTTAAGGAAACTCCTTCGGCTAAAATCGATGTAATGGAGTTAGATCTCAGCTCATTGGCATCTGTGAGAAAATTTGTTGCAGAATATGTTTCTTCCGGTCTTCCTCTGAACATCCTCATGTAAGAAGAAAACCCATTACATTTGTGATGATAAATGTTGTTTTTTCTTCATATGCTGATGAACTGAGTGAAGATTTTAGAAGAAATTTGAAATAGAGAATGATATTTCAGTTTCTTTGTTTGAAGAAACAATGCTGGGGTGATGGGTACTCCATTTATGCTCTCCCATGACAATGTAGAACTGCAGTTTGCCACTAACCATTTGGGTATGTGACATTTAAACCTAGATAATTTCATCCATATGATTTGGATTGTTGTGGTCATCATCACATATTGCAGGACACTTTCTTTTGACTAATCTTCTACTGGAAACAATGAAAAGAACTGTGCTTGAAAGCGGAAAAGAAGGAAGGATCGTAAATCTATCGTCAGAGGGTCATCGATTCACTTATAGCGAAGGAATTCGTCTCGACAAGATCAACAGCGAATCGGAGTAATAACTTGATCCCATCAACCAACTCCTAACTAATATAATTTCGCCATCTTTTTTATTGTATAATATTCTTTTTCAGGCATTTACAATTTTGAATTTCAGGTTCAATACTATGTTTGCTTATGGACAATCCAAGCTGGCCAATATATTACATGCCAATGAGCTTGCTAGGCGTTTGAAGGTACTCATGCCGACCATAAGGCCAATACGAATATTGCATGAACCTTCTTAGATATTGTCGTAATGACATTACTTGTTAATTATATGCTACGAATTATATGATTTTTGTCACGTTTTTTTAATAGGAAGATGGTGTCAATATAAAGGCTAACTCCATTCATCCCGGGTTGATAGCCACTAATCTTCTACGCCATCATAGCTTGTTAAATGGTAAAGAATTCTACGTGTATTGTACTTTAGTAATACTCGGAAAACAGAGCTCTTGTAAGTAGTTTTTATGCGTTTACTGAAAATTGAATCGACTAGGATGAGAATTATGTACATTTTTTTTTGTTTCTTTGTTGTTTTATGCAGCCATTTGCAATAAACTTGTTCACTTTGTGCTCAAGAGTGTTCCACAAGTAAGACATCGTTGTTACTCGAGAGTGTATTTATGTGCGCGTTATAACTATATGATATGATTAATTTGACTTCATTGTAGGGAGCCGCAACCCAGTGCTATGTCGCATTACATTCCCAACTTAATGGCATTAGTGGCGAATATTTTGCGGATAGTAATAAATCGAAGCCGTCTTCCCATGCTAAAAATGGCGAATTGGCTAAGAAACTATGGGATTTCAGCCTAACATTGACCGAAACAGAGTAATTCCATTCCCGAGCTTTCTTATCGTTTTCTTCTTTGAATCCATTTGGAAAGTGTTTGAAATTGTTGAAATGTGTAGTTATGGCCTGCGTGTTTGTGAACAAAGATTTTCGATGCTCAAACGAATATGAACCCAAGGGATTAGCGTAATTATGCAAAGTTAATTTGATGTGATTAGCCATTTTTATTCACTCGGAATAGTGCATACATGCATACTAAGCCAATTAATACGGCACAAAAACAAGAAAAAAAAAAAGAACAAACGACGGTTGTGATCCACCACCACGTTTAACAGACGGTGATGAACGCATCTACCTGACATACGTCGAGATATACTATCGTTATTCATATGTAAAACTAGGAATAATTATTATGAGTGATTATTCAATTTTCAACAACTTTAAGGAGCTCCAACTTCCACCACTTCAACCTTCTCATAAGTAGCCTCTTTCTCTGGTGGCCTACTTCTCCTTATTTGGTCCACCACAAGACTAAGATCCCTTGGGTGCACATTAACCACAAGACCATACTTCATGAATAATGTTAGCGACATCTTTTGCACCACTCGATGGCCAGGGACGATTGTGAGCCGATGTCTGAGCAGGATGGCCGATGCGATCGACTTCATCTGTAAATAAGCCAAGTCTTTTCCTAGACATATTCTCGGACCGGCGTTAAAGGAAACGAACCTAAATGAGTCTTTCACGTCCATTTTCTTGCCATCTTCGGATAACCACCTCTCAGGTTTGAATTCGAGGAAGTCATCTCCCCATATGAATTTCATACGACCAGTTGAGTATATTGAATATGTGATCGATGAACCTGCTGGGACAAATGCTCCGCTTGGTAAAACGTCGTCGTTGATTACATGTTTCGAATCTTCCGGGACGGAAGGGTAGAGTCTTAGAGTCTCTGAAAGTGCTGCCTTGAGGTATATCAATCGATCAACTTCTTCGAATACTAGAGGGTCTTCCACCCACTTTGAAGGGTCAATGCCACGTGTCTCCATCAGGACGGTACAGATTTCCAAGAGGATTTTTTCTTCAACTCTTGGGTTTTGAGTCACTAACCAGAAAAACCAGCTCAGTGCAACGGAGGAAGTGTCACGGCCAGCTAGGATGAAATTGAGTGCCACGTGTTGGAGGAATGAGTCTGAGTAAGACTCTCTTTTCTTCATGAACCTCGATAAAAGGTCATCGTGTGGGGTCCCACTACCACATTGTTGCTGAGTCAGCAATTCAAGCTTACGTGCTTGTATGATATTGTTTAAATACCGATCGATCATCTCAAGGCTTTCGTTCAAAACCACTTCCATTCCCAAGCCGAGCCGTTTCTTGAGTTTCCATACGACTTCTGGCAATATCATGCGTTGAAGCGAGGCCTCAGTGGCTCGGTCAAAAGCCGAAGCGAAGCCATTATCGGCCAGTCCAGGAGACAGGGTTTCCGGGTCCCTCCCGAACGTCAGACCACAAATGTTGTCAAACGTGAGACGAAGCAAGAGATCTTGAAGATCAATCGGCCTATTCTCCCGTTGAGCCGTCTCTAGAATTGGGCAAAATCTAAGCTTGATAGCTCGGCTCACCCATCGAGCCATAGCCTGGCGGAGCGTGCGGGTGGTGAACTCCAACGCAGCAGTCTTACGCTGGAAGAGCCACGTGTCACCATCTGAGTTGAAGATTCCATCTCCAAGTAAATCATGAAAGACTCCCTGCCAATTGGGACCTTTTGGGTAATTATCAAATCTGGTCTTTAATATATGCTCCAAGTTTTTTGGATCGCACGTGACAGTCACGTGGCCTTGTTTACGTGCCAAAAATGGAATCGCACAGGTGCAGGTTTGGTACGTGCCGCCACATGCTCGAAGATTGTCTGCAATCCAGTCATGCATGCAACTGACGTTGTTGATGAGGCCGGGGAGGCTGCCCACTATTGGCCAGAGACGTGGACCACTGAGAGACCTGGCCATCATTTTGAACCAAATTAAATAAGCCGCCATGGCTGATAAGATCATCAACGCCGTTGACATATCCATTCGAATACCTCCTCTAAGACTCCGGCCGATAACTTTCCACTTCAAGCTGGAGAGAGAGAGAGAGAGAGAGAGAGAGAGACTGGCAATGCAGCAAAATGGAGTTTTTCCAAAATCCCAAATCAGAAATTTGAGGAAAAGTTCTGGGTTAAGGTGTTTTTCAGTCGAAAAGCTTGTAAGATTAGCAAAAACTAAATCTATGGAGATCAAAAGATGAAGAAAGCAGGCCAAAGGAAAGGAATAGGACAAGAACAGAACTCTCTGCAATCTGTATTATAGAGGAGGAGGGAAAAAGTGATTTATAGAGAGAGAGAGAGAGAGAGAGGCCATTAATAAGGAAGGTAGAGGGTGCAGTTGAAATTCTCATCCATCATTTTCAGGAGACCTCTCAACCAGCTTATGAAGCCACCGCCATTAATGCCTGCAGAGGTCGTTGAGACATTATGATAATTTCTCCGTCTCTCTTTCTTCCTTGTTTGGGTGTTTGAGTAAACATCTGACTGTATATGTTTATGATACTGAAGATACAAAGTCTCAACTCAAGTCTGAAATCAATCAAACATGGCGTTCTTATCTCTTTTTAATAACATAACTCAATTTGTTAAAATAAATAAACAATTATTCTTAATCCTTGTCATTAGTTGTAGTAAGTAAGATTTGCTCGAAAAAAGTATATAATTAATGGTGTTAATGCCAGATTAAATTTGCCCAAAAATGGAAAGAAATAATTTCATGGTGGTTAGTAGGGGTAGGTAAGAATCGAGAACTGGCCCAAAATCGAGATTTGGTTCCAGTTCGATTCTGGTTCTTGGTTCTTAAATTTACAAATGGGTAGGAACCAAGAATAGGCTCTTGATTCCAGGTTGATTTTTGGTTCTTGGTTTATGGAACTGGAACCACCTTTATCGAGGCCAAAATCACTCGTTTCAGCCCTCAAATCTGCAGTTGAAGATTTTAGAATAGAAACTGGTTTGGAACCGGAACCGAGACTCGGGTCATGTTCCTTTCGATCCTGGTTCTGGTTCCTCACTCTTGGAACCGAGAACTGAATGGTCAGTTCCAAGAGGTCCGGAACTGGAACTGAGAACCGGTTTGCCCAGCCCTAGTGGTTAGACATAATATGTTGATTTTTAGAGTTCAGTGGGACCTAAATTCCATTGGCGTGGGCTAGTGAATGCATTGTAAATCTCATTTATTGTTTTGTTTTTTCTATAAATTCATATAAATTAAAGTCGTAAAACTCGCGATTCTATTTCGATCTTCATAGTAAACTACCAGTAGTTTTTTTCCGAAAGAATTTTTTCACATAAATCTGATATTCCACGATCTATATTCTTTCTTCCGGTTACCGTTCTATTTCTAACTCTGATTTTATGGTGATGATCGGAAATTATTTTATTATTATAATAAATAAAAATTGTGATTTATGATAGTTGAATTTTACTATCATCCTATAACTTTCCAACCCCTGGTATTGAAAAACTTTCACTTTGCCGCTCAATTATGCACAAAACTACCAACAAAAGTGGAGAGCATTTAATAGGGTAGAATTAAAATCAGAATTCTAGGGTGGCATTTTGTTTTAATTTTTAATCGTCTTTATTTAATCTTGTTAAATAAGAATATATAATATGATATAAATAATTATTTATGATTATTATCTGTAACGCCTTGTCATTTATTTATTTTCTGACTAATCTATGGTTTGATATATAAATGATTTGATTTTTGTGAATATTAAAGAATGAATTGATCGATTTGGTAGCAAGAAGTAACAAATTTCGAGTGTATAAGGATCAATGTCGCACGTTTTCCTTGTAAGGCTAAGCATTCCTGGTTGACGGATAATGAAATAATATCACGATGGAAGAGTGTCCGTCGAGTAGTGAAATATAACATGAAATTATACGCTTACGTGCAGTGGGAGGAAACCAAAACTCTAACTGTGTACACTAAATAAAATTGAAGACTTCATTATCTTAAAAATCAAGTAAAAGAGATGGCGTTTTGTTCAAATATTTGAAAAACACGATAAAACCCTAGTTACGAATAAAAAAACTCAGCATGCAATTTTTCTTACCCAATAAGCCTATAAAGAGTATTTTCAACGAGTCTCATTTGTTTATGTTATAACATTATGATATCATAAGTAATATAATATTGTTTGTTTTGAAATCAGATCCGAACGATTTGTTAGCGAGTTTTACTCTAAAACACCTTGTACTAGTCGAAGATGAGATCTTATTTATACAATATATACCCCAATATCCCATCCAAACATTGTGAGATTGTGATCTCATTACTTGATCTTGAGTCTCAACAAACCTCCATAAGAATGAGTCATCAGAATTACCTTTACTCAAGAAGGTTCAATGTCACTGTTGGTCACATTCCCGTTACGCTTTAATACTATTTGTAAAATCTTGATTTCCACTAAGTAGTACAATGATGTCCGATTTGGTCTAAACTCTGCATAATTTTGTTATTGAATTTTACCTCAAAAGATCTTCTATTAATTAGAGATAAGATTTTACTTATATAGTATACTTTCAGATCACGTTCAAGCGATGTTAGAATTGCGATCCTGGGACCCAACAAGTCTTCACATAAACTAGCAATGACATAGGTAGCTTAAGACCCACTCCAAGAAACTCATCTCTTGCATTTTATAGTTCTATAATCATGGTAAGGCAAGAGTAATTACAACTTAGTAGTTGATGTCACGTCAATAAAAGAATCAATCAAGGTAAAAATTAAAAAAATTATTATTATAATAAGCTTTTTAAAAACGATTCACCTTTTTTAATCAATAGAAAAATATTTATTTTATTAAATTATTAATTTAACTTCCTTAACTCTTATTAAAACGCCTAAAAAGGGGTAATCAACTTGTTTAATTGGAAAAAGTCCATTGAATTTTCCAGCATTCATGCATATATTTTATAAAACTATTTATTATTATTATTATTATTTATATATTTATTTTTTCTTACCATAATTTTTTGCTCAATCTATGTAATTCTAAGAGTTTTGACGCCTAAAAGCAAGTCGTGAAGAGAAGAGATGGAGGGCGGGTTGAATTGGGCTCGTGAGGAGATAGAGCATACTTAATTGAACTAAAGGAGATAGTTCATTTGAGCTCGGTTAAGTTCAAGCGTTCTCAGTATATATTTTGAGTTTGGCTCAACTCGTCTAAACAAATCGACCCCAACTTGACTTTGTTCAGTTCTAGACAGGTTAACCCACTTGGCGTGCACGTCTAGGCACATAAGCCTCGAACATTGGTTTAACATATTTTTATAACATAAAGTAACAAAATGATTGAGACTATTTTTGTAACGCTTCGTAGTGTTAAATTTTTTAAAAAAAATTATACGTTAATAGAAAACCAAGTTCTTTGGAAAATCGTACAACGAAAGCCCTTAAAAAAAAACTACTTTGAAATCAGAGTTTAACAAAACTCGGTCTTATTAAATATTTTTTTGTACCTCTTCAAAACCAAGCAGCGGAAGTTTTTATGAAAACTCATTTAGAATTAAATGTAAAACTGATCTTTAAAATTATTAAAAACATTTGTAAATATTTTTATTCAAATCTAAACATAAATAGACATAACTCTTAATAAAAGTATTTAATTAAGACACGTCATTAAAATCTATCATTCCTTTAATTCTCACCCACGGGTCAACATCGCTTCAACAACGCTCAAGCTTCGCCTATGAGAGAATTCCTCTTCAACTGCGCTATCAACTTCTTCTATCGTCAAGTTCCTTAAAACTCATTCCATACCTACATCACAAAGTTCATTTATGAGCATAACACTTAGTAAGAGATGTATAACAAAACATAACTATAAAGTATAACACGTAACATGACTATGAAATGCAACACATAACATGATTATGAAATGCAACACGTAACATAACTATGAAATGTAGCATGTAAAAACCATGTCTTTTCAGTCAACAGTCTTTTTCTTTTCTTTCACTTTACAGTTTGATTGTTGTGGGTCATCAATCTAAGGGAGAGTGACACCCTTAAGTCCATATGTCCCCAACTCGAATCCCACCCATAACGATCATTTACGTTTATTCAGTTCGTCTTTCTTTCTTTATTATCTTTCTTAAAGAAAATGTTTTTCATGAATACATCTACGTAACATAATAACAGTCTACATGCATGAACATATTAATAACAAGTCCTCGATCCACAGCCTATAGACATTCTCATCCATAGTGTAAATAGTACATCAAGTAGTAAACATGTCCTTAACTATCATGATATCAGTCAACATAATAACTAGTCTAACCTCTTATGAAGTCTATAAACATGAAACATACATCACCTAACATGTTCTCGATCAACAGCTCATAGGCATCATAGACAACATAACTTAAGCATAACAATATACATATCCTAAGCATAATAGTAACCAAATCCTTAATTCACAGTCGTAGACATCAAAGACATAATGATAGTAACTCAATCTTTAATTAACAACTAATAGAAATTGTATCCTTGATAACATCACAATGTAAACAGTAAGCAGTAAACAATCACCGTATCACATATCCTCAAACAATAGCCTGAAGGCATCACAGAATAACATCGTAATTCTTTCCTACCCTAACACTTTGTGATGCAGGCCAAACACCAAACACAATCAACATCACTTACCTGGATTCCTTCACCGAAGTCCTGCCTACCCAAATAATCCCATACATGACCTTTTCCTTTAAAAATAAACACATAATTAGCTACTAGAGAATAATCCTAAAACTATTCTTTGCCAACATGAATTCCAGAACTAGTGATGACATAGAACTCACCATGAGAAAACCTGGAGGAAGGCGAACCCGCGAGCTTGAGAGAAAGCTTTCGTGGTCGCCATGGCTATTAGGGTAACCAAAGTTCAACCCATCATTTTCTTTTTAAAGACCCGTAAACAAAGAACCACGCATGAGTAAATCCTATGAAAATCGCATCTTAAGTTCATCATTTACATAAACAGTCTAAGTATAATTTGTGGCTCATAAGAAATCTGTAAACTTTCATATTTAAAACTACCTGAGCTATAGCGAATGCACAGCCAGCTGCAGGGGACATCCACAGAAACCCGCTGTTCTAATAGCCAACAACCACGTCAGCTAAATATTCACATTCACGATCGCTTTGGTGATCGCAAATGCCTACACTGCCGCAGAAGTCAATGCTTCCGCGGGAACTCCAATCCAAAGGCTCACCGTCTACCACGTGTTATGATCTATTCATAAAACTTGTCCGTGGACGCTAATGCTCCCACAGACAGCGAACTCAATAAACCTTACAACGAAGTTTCATGTCGTCTAATACCTATTCGCAGGCACTGTAACACCCCGACTTTTTAAGTTGGACAATTGTCGGGGCATTACCAAGGGTGTTTCGGAGCGTTAAGTCTAAGGGTATTTTCATTATGTTTTTCCCGTATACGTGATGTAATTAAGTTTTGAAGTATTTAGAACATTACATCGCATATTTATACGTGATAGATCACAAATTTGAGGCCTTAAACGCATGATTTTGGGCCCAAGAAAGGGGGGTCATGGGATAAACTATATAATAAGTGATAGATCTCTGAAAGAACTTCGATTTGATACCTTTTGGAGCCGATTTTGACACCTGTAGCCAAAGTTATGGTCTTTTGAAGTTGAAGAGGTTAAAAATATAATAAAATGATTGGATTAGTAAAACATATACATAGCATAGTGACTTTGAAGTAGCCATGAAACTCTCTGTTTTTCATGACTACTTTAAAGTCCGCAGCGGTTCTCGATTTTTAGTGTTTCATGGCTACTTTAAAGTTCTTATGTATATGTTTTACTAATCAAATCTTTTTATTAGATTCTTGACCTCTTCAACTTCAAAAGACTTTAACTTTGGCTATATGTGTCTGAATCGACTCCAAAATGTATCAAGTCGAAGCTCTCTCAGAGATCTATGAATTATCCTAGGGTTTTCCCTATGACTCACCTGTCTTAGGCCCAAAATCACGCGTTTAAGCCCTCAAATTTGCGATAATTTTTTTTTTACAAACTGCCAGTCATGAGACGGCCATGGTCTCATGACAAACTGCCGCAGTTTCATATCACACTGCGGCGATCTCTTGAGACCTCGCGGCGGTTCATGTTAAATTTAGCCTTTTTTCTTGGAAAATCATGGAGCTGCGATGGTTTGTCTACGCACCACAGCTACTCCACATCAACTTATTAATGATAAACGTGATAGTGACGTTAACTTTTCCATTTTCTTATTCATCATTTGTTAATTTGTTAAAAATATAAAAGATAGGCGTTAAAAGATGGGTTTTTCGTACTTTCCTTTACTGTGTCCAATCAAAAGAATTGGGTATGTCGTTAATACGTGTCTCATTTTGATTTGTTATGTAGAAAGTAAGATTCACTCAATTTTATTCGTATGATAGGAAAGAGCGGATAAGGCCACGTCAAAGTCTTTTAAGACCACGGCAAACAAAAAGGAGGGTGATTGTGGATTACGGTGGCGCCAACTGCACCGGAATATTCCCCACCGACGGCCTGTTTCCAAACACCCCCTCATCTTTTCCCGAAAACTATAAATATTCCTCTTTATGCCGAATTCGTGCCCTAGAAATCTCCGTTTCCCCTTCTCTTGGCCGCAGGCCCGTAAAATGCTCTTCCTTGCTAAACTCTACCTTCTCAGCTTTCTTCTTTTTGCTTTTCCTCATCCAATCGGCGATTTACCTCTCAGATTCCTGTCTGAGTTTCGAAAGTAAGGCTAGGAATCAGGAAATAGTTACTATTTTCTTTTCTCAGCGGGATTTTGGATCGTAGAATATGAGTGGAGAGGAGAATGAGATGTATACGGATTGGAGCTTGCTTGGGTTTGTAATTCGTTGATGGATGTTTTGGAACTGCCTCATCCAGTGGATTGGCGGGGCCGAAGCTCATGGGATCGGAATCAGAGAGTTTTGTAGAGTCTGAGACTGCGGTAAAGGAAGTGGATTTGTGTCAGTCCAGCCAAGTTTCCCCCCCTCCTGCCTCTTCAATTGAGCTTGGTGGCTCGTATTTTAGTCAAGAAGGTAAACGAAAGAATCTTTTATAGTTTCCATTGGAGTTTTTTGAGTTATACGCATTTTCTACGGTGATTCATACATATAGAGGATAAGGAGAAAAAAGAAAAGGAGATGGCGATAAGTTGTTAATACTGACATTTTGGTTGGCCAGTTTATTTTTAATACTAATACTTAACCGGAGGATTTTTATTTCTATTGGTTGAAACTGTTGAAAGGCGTACCTTCGGAAATATATCGTCATCACTGGAAAGTTCCAATTTTTGACAGGCTGAGCCTTCTTACCGATATATGAACATATTTATTGAGTTTTTATTTTATAAATATTACCTCGAAGAGTCTTTAGATTATTCATCAACAATGTCATGATTTATAGTATCTGCAGTGTATTTTAGATGTGGTAGCTTTGCTATTTCTATACTAGTTTTTTTTATACTATTAGATGATTTTTATTTTTGATACAGTTTTGCTTCTAACATTTTGTTATTTGTGCTCGTTCCATGTGGATGGATATATCCTGAAAGCATCATCATTATCTATACTAAGCAGCTTCATGTACCTTGTTCACATTAGGGGCTCGATTAAATGTTCCCATAATGTTCTTTATTTTTCAGATGCGATGACCTCAGTCAAACAATCTGAGATTATATTGGATGAAATTCTGTATGGTAAACTTTGTAAGGATTCTAGTGAGCTGTCCATCTCTCAGGATGCAAATGCATCCGAACGCCATGAAAGAAGGGGAAAAGATGTTCTCTTGAGTAGTTCCCATACTGAAGTACAGCTGCAACAGAAAGCCAGAAAAGTTTCAAGGAGTAGTAGTTTGTATCCTAAGAAGCAGCATATGATTCGATTAAAAGATCCGATGATTTTGGCGAGAACGGACAATGTTAAGGACATTTCGAAGAAGCTTGGATCACATCCAAGAGCTTCTATCACTCCAGGTCATACACTTCACATATCTGTCATGTACCATATGCATATCAGTTCGAATCCAGATTCATTTCTTATGCGTGTTCTGTGAATGTGCTTCAAGATTGACGTGTTATGCAAGTCATTGTTGGTGGTTTCAAATTCTATTGATACCTTTTAATGTTATTTTATTGTAGAGAAAGTGCAATTGGTGAAGCAAAAGAATAACTTTAATAGCAAGCGCGCTGATAGGAAAATTTTTAAGGTTTCTGCGAAGTCCAAATTTGATTCTTTTTCTATGAAAGCAAGTTCTGGAAGCTTCTGTTCAGCTACATCATCTGCCAGTAACTTTTTTGGTACAATCTTCAAATACTAATCCTTCTTAAATTGAAGTTTCGATGTTATGTTTCATTGTTTGCACCTGTTGTTCGGGGTAATATATCTGTATTTGTTCACTTGTTTTGACTGGTTTCATTCATGTGTTTAGAATCATCTTTGAGAGTTTTGGTTTTATTGCTTTCTTTGCTCGTGTTTGATATGGCAATAAATCCTTTCAATTTATTAACCTTGTTTTAAGTTTCATTCAACTGCAAAATTAGAATAACTATTCTCACTCTGTTTTCCATGTTAGATTGAAACGAGCTTTCATGTGACGAACCAATTAATAATTGCAAATGAATGGCAGGAGGATATGGTCTGAAGTCAGGTGTTCATGATATCACAAAGCTTGAAGAGGATTTACCTTTGAAGAATCTTCTTGGTGGCACTTGTGAATTTCCTATTTTAAGCAAAGACATGGTAAAAAAAGAAGCTGATGCAAATGACAGTTTTCTGCAATCAGTCAGAAAAGCTTGCTCTATAATTCAGCTCCCTAGGCTTGTCCAGTCCTTAAGTATCAAGACAGATAGTGTTTCTACCAATAAAATGTCCCCTAGTCTTTTATGTTCTGTGGCTGGTGGTGTGAATGGTGATAAAGGAGACGACTACATGACTGAGTTATCTTCATGTAACAAGGTTAGTTTTGAGAAAATTTAATTCATCATGCACTTCACTAGAGAACAAGAAGAGGTTGTCTGTTTTATTGACACGCAGTATTTTTTTTTATCATGAATTACCGAATCATCAACTGGATCAAGTTGAGATTTGTTCTGAATTTTTTTTCCTGATCTGATAAATGGCAATGCAAATTGTTGCAGTGTACTCTCTCCACAATTGTAATAAAAAGCTTTCAAGTTACGTTGAAGGAGTTCAAAATGCATTTTAGTTACTTCATCTCCTCATATCACATTTTTTTCTATGAATGGATGAGATCACGGCTTAACCTCACCCACATTGTGTCTTATCTGACTAATCTTCATGCATGATACAGGATTCTTATAGCAAGTCTGATACTCCTGCTAACCCGCTCGACTATTTACTGTACAAACCAAATGATATTTATGAACTATTGGCTCTTCCTCCTCCCAAAGATTTGGATTCTTTACTCCAGGATGCAACCAAGCCTTCCATATCTTTAAAGAATGCTCCTGATATGCGTTCAGGTAAGCAGCTAGCTCGCCGTGCTAGCTTACAACCTTTTCAGTGGTCACATACTTTTAGTGGGCATTGTAAACCCATTTCAGATTCATCTAAGTTATCCGCAAGTAAGAGTTCATGCCCTGGTAGATGGTCACGAATCAGAAATTTTGCAATCTCTCATGGAAAGACCAATGGTAGTTTTATTAACTTGGAATCACTAACATATGATGAGAGTTTAGTTCCTCTAAAACTTATACGGGCTCCTAGTTCAGTGGACAGAACTTCAATTGGTGTTTCTGATAATAATCCTCAATGCAGCAGGAAAGTATTGTCTTCAACAACAAGTTTGAAAGCTTCCCTTCTTTCAATTGGTAAGAAACTCATAAAAAAGCTACTTTTGATCATTTTACTTCTTATTATAGACATTCACTGAGTTGTTTTGCGTGGTGGAATTAATTTGAAGAAAACGTTAGAGTTCTAACTTTCTTAATGGGACATTTAGCTGTTTCCTTAGAAATAAGGAAGAGCCCACGAAAAAACAGCCATTTATTTAACTGTTCTTCATGATTCGGTGACTGGTTATAGACTAGGTATTGTAAAATTTCCTAGTTATTTTTCTTATATAAATTAGTATTCATGTTTACTTTTTGTCAAATCTTTTGTGAAGTGTTTTTATGTGTATTTCAGGAGGACATTGCCCCATGTTAGAAGGTGCCGCTCAAACTCTGTTTGACATGGCAACACATAGCTCGAGGTTAAATACAGATGAGGTGGTGAGGTGGCCTAAAAAAACCTCACAAAAGGCCATGAAAGCGAGGAAGTGGAAATCAAATGATATACCCGAAGAAATATTGACAACGTCCAATTCAGGATCAGGCTCGGACTATCCAATGAGAAATACGGGTTTGCCCTTGTCCTCCAAAAAGCCGAGGCTCTATACAAACGAGACCAAGAAAGATCTTGGTCATTCCAATTACAGAAAAGGCCCTTTACATTGGTCAAATTCAAGATCAAGCCGATCATCGCCAAGCAAATTAACTAAAGACTCGATGTTCGAAACAAGATATTCAACTGTTGGTATTATGAAACAATCGTGTATGATGCCTCCTCCAGCAACACCTATGGATAAAGACTCGTGAGAGTCAGCCGAAGGTAAGAAAACTGATTCCAACAGAATGGAGGAGAGGAAAGGACAGGATAGAGTGACTGATGATAAATTAAATTTTGAAGACTTATCCTTCTGATTCGATATCATTGTTTGGCTGATGAAATCTGAAAAATCCCAATGGAAAGGATAGTTGAATCTGTATATATGATGCCATAGTTGGAAGGAATTGTTTTTCTGGGTTTTTTCCTGCAGGATGAAGAGGGTCCACCTCATGTTGTAACATTAAGTACAGTTTTAGATATAGCTTCTGTAAACACTCTTTGCCTTGTGAATTTCTAATCTCTCTCTCTTCTTTCCTCTCATTTTCTGAGACTTAGAAAGTTTTATGACCTTGATTTCAGGTCTAAATTCAAAAGCTCTTGATAGTGGGAGATGAACTGCCAAAGTTTGGTAAAGTGGAACTCTCTTATGCTTTCACGCTTGTTCTTCTTTTTTTTTTTGTTTTTTGCATTTGGGAGCTCAGAAAATTTGTCAAAATTGACTGCATTGTCAAATTATTAATTGAAATTCTGGCATAACTTCATATACGATGTCGACGATTACATATCATTCGTAGTGATTGAATCAATATTTTTCAGAATTCAAAGCTTCCTTTTTTCATTTATTTGGCAGCCATACTTTTGTCAAAAGCTTCGGCTCAATCTCAACCAAATCCTAGAAAGTAGAATGTATCTCACTAACAGCATTGACTCTGATTTTGTTTAATTACTTCCCTTGGAATTCAGTCTCAGATCCCAGTAGAACTAGAGCATCAGATCTCAATGCAGGGAGTTCAAATTCTTCCCTCCTAGATGGGTATATCTTGAAAAGGAAGAAGAAAGTTAAATAATTCAATGTTCTTGTGATATTGCAGTGCCTGTTTAGGTGTTTTCTGCCATGGAGCCCCAGTTCCAGCTACAAATATCAATAATCTCTCATATTTCAGGACCATATCTTGATGGTATGAATAATTGATTCTTTTGTAGATTAATTGATCTTGATTCTTGGTGGGTTTTTTCCCCTTGCACTATATATAGCGTCGTTATTTTTATAATGCGTATGATATTTCCACTTGATCTGCTAATTACACAACGTATCGCATATAGCGTTATATTATAACGTGTATGATATTTCTTCTTAATCTGCTAATTACACAACGTATCGCATATGACGTTATATTCTTTTTGTAACGTGTATGATATTTGTACTTGATCTGCTAATTACACAGCGCATCGCATATGACGTTATATTATTTTTTGTAACATGTATGTCATTTCTGTTTGATTTGTTAATTACACAACGTATCGCGTATGATGTTATATTATTTTTGTAATGTGTATGATATTTCTGCTTGATCTGCTAATTACACAACGTATCACATATGACGTTATATTATTTTTGTAACATGTATGATATTTCTGTTTGATCTGTTAATTACACAACGTATCGCATATGACGTTATATCATTTTGGTAACGTGTGTGATATTTCTGCTTGATCTGCTAATTACACAACGTATCGCATATAACATTATATTATAACATGTATGATATTTCTATTTGATCTGCTAATTACACAACGTATTGCATAAAACATTATATTATTTTTATAACGTGTATGATGTTTCTATTTGATCTGCGCATTATATTATTTCTATAACGTGTATGATATTTTTGCTTAATCTGTTCATTACACAACGTATTTCTGGGACTTGTTCATGACCGGACGTATTTAATTGATTAATCCTCGATTGCGAAATCGGATAGATTTATCAAAAAGAAAGGCTAATAAGTCAAAACAATTATAAATTAATGGGCGGAAAAGAACACAAATAAGGACAAGGTTTATTGAAAACAAAAGGCGACATCCTACTTTAATTGTGTCTTTGCCACTCTAATTAACACTTTTCAACACAATTAAAGCACTTTATTTGTTTGACAACGTTTTAAAACATGCTTTTCCATCACTCCTAAAAATAAATAACACACATCAAACTTCAAATATTGTGACCGTAACTAATAAATTCTCTGATTTATCGCTGTCGTGTTTTTTTATTAAATAATGTCTTTTTTCGCTGCGGAAAGTGAGTTCTTGAAATATGAATCAGGAAAAATTGTCTTCTTCAGAAGAAAGACGAATTTTTGCAGAGAAAAGACGACGTCTTTCCAATCAAATTGTGAATTCTTTTAAGTAATTTGATGTCTTTAGAGAAGAGTAATTCCGAGGAAGAATAGAAAATGCTATGATTAATAGCTGATTATTGTTTATTTACTTTGATTTATTAAACTTTAGTTTTTTCTTCAAATTATTGTTGCAAATTTAGATTAGATGATATTAGAATGTTGGAATTGCTCAGAAGAAGAAAAAGACTTGTCTTCGTTGGTGATTCACTAAACAGAAATATGTAAGAATTTATAGTTTGTATTCTCAAAACCTCAGTCAAATATCAAAGCAAAGTGTTCGAAACGCATGAGATAAGACATTTTTGAAGAAAATCTTCCAACTCATTTATTTTCAAAGTAAGATCGCTGTTAATGGCGAAATTTGAGTAGTTTATTTTCATAGTTGAATGTTTTATTTGTTAACAAAAATTGTTGAGTGGTTGACTTGTCATTCATTCTATAGTTTAGTGATTGTTTTGTTAATTTCTCTTAAATTAATATATCATTTGTAATAATAAATCAATTACACGTGACTTGTTTACCTTATTAAACTCAACCACCTTCATCATTCCAATTAATCAAACAGCAAAACTCTTTAAAATTGCATGTCTTCTTCTAAATTAATTGAGATGCCACTCTCTAGTGAGTTGTTCACATGGATTAGGACGACTGGTTGGTATAAATTATGAGCTTAATTATTGTATTTACCACCCTAATCCAATCCACTCTCTTCCATTACTTATTTTTATTATAAAATAAATCTCGAAAAATGTGACACTGAGGTTTTCCTAATCATTTGATCTCAAAATTGGATTCGAAGAACATGAGACATTGGCCCAGCAACTGCTGCAATTTGATATAAACAAGCATCTTCTATGGAAGAAATGGTGGGTTTGACAGAAAACCAGAATTACAGAGAAGAAATGGCGGTTTGGAGAGAATCTGGAATTACAGAGAAGAAATGGAGCAGGTTCAGTGAATCTCAAATTCCCATGCAAAACTAATATTAATTTCAGCAAAGACAGTTCTTCTTCTTCGTCTCTCTCTGGCTTTCTCTTTGTCTCTCAGCTATTGAACACTGCAGACACTGTTTCGGTCCAGACTCAAATACCCATGATTCATTTAATCAAATATTTAAAGAAATTCAGCAACGAAGATGAAGACGAAGAACACACATTTTATGTTTGAACATACATTTTATCACATTTTATATAGCAATACTGTACATACACATATCTCAATCTCTCTCTGTTCTAAATACATTTACAATCAAATTTAAACTGAATTCGCAGAGTTCTGAGTGGATCAAAATCAACAAAGTTCAGATTTTTCTTTTTTGTTCTGGAATTTTTTTCTTCCTGCAACTTCTGGGCTGTGAATTGACAGAAAAATGGATCGGACCCTCAAAGAACATCGTCGCTTTCGTTTTCGTTCTCTTCGACCGGTGATTTCTCGTTCAATGGGTCGCTTACGGACCGTGATAATGATGGCGAATCAGAATCTGCTTTTAAGAAAGATGAAATAATGGCGTTGTTAAGGTGATAAAAACGAGAACTTTGGAAAGAAATTGTAAGTGATGAGCGAAAAAGACGATGAATATGGCACCTCTTGAAGCATTGAAGGATCTTTTGCAATGGAGAATAGCGCTTTGTATTCCATCCTGCTGCTGCAGCAGCGAATCGTCTCTCCTCGACGACGTTGGAACCGCCGGAGCAGCCGCTACCGCCGAAGAGGCCGACCTGCTTTTCCCTAAATGCTTACGAACAACTTTGAGCCCGGCGGGTACGTTTGCCAACTTCTGGCTCTTCAAACTGTTATCCGTCGCTGTCGCCGGCAGAGGCGCTTCCTTCGCTTCAGGCGTAGTTTGATTCTTCTCTGCCGTTGATTTACCCGGAGATGATTTCTGGGTCACTTCTAACAGTGGGGATCCAGCAGTTTTAGCTCCGGGAGCTAACCTTAGGTGCTCGGAAAACTTCAGTTTCTCGCCGTACTTTCTTGAAACCCGAATATAAAGAGGCTTCACCATTTTTAAATACTTGTTCATTACGTCTTTCGAAAACTTCTTCTCATCGGAGGTTTCCTCGTCGGAGATATGCTTCTGAGCGGCCGGCTTATTAGCAGAGTTGCTCCGGGAGCTGTTGTCTCTAGTAAACAGAGACACTATCGGAACCTCCTCCACCTTAAATTTCACAGTAAAAAACCTACCATTCGGCTGTTGAGGTTGTTTTTCCGGTTGGTTCTGCGGCGTTTCTTGCGGGTGTTTGGCTGCCGAGAAAGTAGATTCGTTAGAGTCAGCTTTTTCTTCCACGTTGTTCGATTTCTTCAAACCCGACATGAAAACCCGGAACTTGGTAGCTGATTTTAACAACGAGACTTTCAACTGCGGCTTGGAGTTTTGTTCAGATCCATTGATGGCGATCGACGAGGCCTCGATCGGAACCAGTTTTCCTTTGAAGAACAAATTATCAGAAGGAGAAAGTGAAAGATTCGTATCAGTACGATCATTGCCCGAATCAGAAAGCGTGAAATTAAACTCCCTTTCTCCGTCACTATCTTCCTCTTCTTCTCCGTCACTCTCGTTAATAGTACAGTCCTGACCACCATCGATTTCTTCGCTCCGAACAAGGCCTGCAACGGCGGGGTCGTCTTCATTGGGAACACTAAACTCCAAGTCGAAAAAAGGTCCTTCGTCGCCGTCGCTATCGTCTTCGTCGTTTTCCAGCGGATTCTGAGCAACCGCATCAACAACGACGCTCGTTTCAGCGGAGGAACGGGTACGGGGGAGAACATCGGCCGCGTTGTCACCGCCATTTGCTCTCCAATATTTGAGAAAACTGAAAGCTTCCATGGTGGGGAGAGCCAGTATAGAGAAGAAGAGAGAAGACGCTTTATTAGAGAGAGGAAAAGTGAAAAGGGTAAAAGGAAAATTAAAAGAGATGGTAAAGGAGGTCGGGGTTAATGGCAATGGGGCACTGTGTTTTTGCTGTCTGCAGTGCTGAAAATAGAGTTGCAGAAGATGATCAGATTGTGGGGTAAAAGCTTCCTCCTTTTCTATCGCACTGGGGAAGAGAAGTAGAGAGAGAGTGAGAGAGTAAGAGAGAGAGTATGTTTTGTCCGATTCAGGTACGTGGTTGCAGGGACGACCTGTGAGACCAGTTCTCCTTTCAGATTTCAGATATGGAAGATAATGACCGATTAAACGACAGAGATGGAGAGTGAAAGGGAGACACCTTGTTCCCTTCCCCCTTCTCAAAAATATATAAATATAAATAAATAAAAATTCCCACCTCCATAATTATTATTTTAATTATTTATATTTTTAAATAAATTTTAATCCACTTTCTTATTTTTTTTAAATAAATATTTTTATTGTTATTTAATTTAATTTAATTAACTCGTCGCGTAAATTTTACCGATAAATTTTCTTTTTAATTTTGTTCATTTCTCTACCCGACAAAAAATATTCTTGAAAAATCATCATCGTTAGACAGCAAAATATACGAAATATTCGCTAAGAATAAAAATGTTAAGATCTATAATAAACGACAAGAATAGAAAGAGCAGATTACACACATTTTGTGCGCTCGTCCACCCAACCTAAACTCGAGCATCTAATGTCTAAAATTTGTCTCCTTGCTTAAACCGAGTTTAAATTGAGCTCGATCGAAACTGAACCTGTTTGCTTCGGTTTTGGTTTTGAATTTTCAATACGTCACCGGGTTTAATTCGTTTCTTTGCTGAGCCGAACCGAAACATGCGGCACCCGAAGAGAATATTCATTAACTTAATTTTTTAAAAATTATTTTTATTGTTTTCAAAAATAAAATCATTATCAATAATTTGAAATTCCATCACTTCCAAATATAAAAAAAGTATTTTTATTATTTTAAAATAGGAGGTAAATAAATAAATAAATAAATTTTGAAAAAAGGAAAAAAAAGAGTGGAGTGATAGTAATTCTTAAAAATTGTCACGTGGGGCATGTGCACGTATGTGGGATCCACTATTAACTATAATATATATATCATTTCCAAAAGCTTTGACCTTCAATCCAAAATATTCCATATTTGTTCCCACATGCAATCTCCACCGTTGATTTCCAAATCAGGTAAATTAATTGAAGGGGAAGTACAAGATCATCCCATGATTTTGAAGGTTTGGATTGCATTCCACAATTAAAAATCAGAGAATATAAAGAGGGGAAATAGTGATGTTGATCATGATTAATTTGATAGCAACCGTCTGATCTGTGGACCAGACCTCAAACTATTAAAAGATGGGGGGGGGGGAGGTCCCACAATAGTGACAATTCAACTTGTGATTCTTAAATAGATGGGCCTTACCACTAACACCAAGTACTTGCTATTGGCGTCATAAAAGAGGATCTTAAGAACCCCTAGTCCCCACTAAATTCAAACCTATCTCCACATCCAATTAGTTCTAAACCAAAAGAAGAGAAACTATGAGATCAACTCAGCTCGACCGGCTCGTTTAAACTTGAGTATGAGCTTGTGTGAGGCTCTTATTATCTAATAATAGGCCTAACTCTGGTTTGACTAGAACTAAACGAGACAACTAGACTAAGTCTTGATCTAGTTTTGAATGAAGGGTTAGTCCACAAAGCTTATTCAATGGGGTTGCACAAGACTAGTCTGCGGGTCGAATGTCAACAAAATTGTAAAAAAAAAATTGTGTTTTGCGTGTATGTTACCACATGCCTCATGCGTGAATAGCCGGGAGGAAAGAAAGGGTAGTAGACCAACTAGAGTGAGTTACAAATCAAGGAAAGACGAGCTAATGCCAAGATTATGGTAGCTAGCGTCACAACCCAACATGGAAATATGTATTTTGGACCAATCAATCAACTTGTCCGAAAATCAACTTAATATTTGGCACCACGACCCAACATAGAGAACACTAAATTCAGTTCGGCCAATGGGTCCATCCAAAGGTAAACCCAATTGTTTAAGGACAACGTGTTAGAGTTTTATGTGACCCGAATTCTATTGAGTCGGGTCAGTAGATCAACATTGTAGATCTTATTTAGCGTTTTGTTCTCTCTATAAATTCATATAAGTTAGAATCGCAAAATTTGCGGTTGTATTTTGATATTTCTAATAGATTTGTTCTTTTGTCTATGGTTTTTTCATATAAACTTAGTGTCTCACATCGTATTTTCTTTTTCAAATTATCGTTCGGTCTTTAATAAATGGTATCAAAGCTTAGTTGGGAAAGATATTATATAATCTGGGTTTTGAAATTCGTCGAAATAACAATACTCTCCAGTCATTCCTAGGGGTGTGCAAACCGAACCAGAACCGATCCATTCCGGTCAGTTCGGTTTGGTTTTGCACACCAAAAAATTTAATTTCAGATCAATTTGGTAAAAACCAATTGTTGCAGTTCGGTTTTTGGTTTTGGTTTCTCAAAATCGACAAACCAAAATCAAATCGCATTGGAGCCTTTTAGGGTTGTTTCTATGTTTCGTGTTTGAGTGTTCGTTCCTCGTTCATGCCTCTGCAGTCCGCTACACCTCGTGGTTCATCTTTGTTTGTCTCCAACTATCCTGCGCTTAAATCTGGAAGTGCATATTGCAAATTGAGATTGTAGAAGACACTAGTCACTAGAAGTAGACACTAGTCGCTCAATGCTCAGTGCTCTGCTTTTGAATATTCTCTGCTCCCGTGCTTGGTGTCAGTTTTCTCGGTAAGTAATAATTTTTACCCTCAATTTGCCCTCAATTCTAAATATGATTCTGATTGCTGTGATGATTTGGAGTTGCAACTTGGTGTGATGATTATTTTTTACCCTCAACCAGTAGACGTATGTTACTAATTGAAGTGAAAAAAAATACAGTGAATGAATCCTCTAAAGCTGAATTATTTTCTCATTAAATGAATTCTCAGCTCAATGAATTCTCTGAAGCTAAATATGAACATGGTCACTGTAAATTGCTCAAGAAATTATCTACTGAAACAATGAACTAAATGAATTCTCTAGTAGACGTATGTTGATGATTATTTTATCACTTAATGAATTCTTTGCTCAATGAATTCTCTAAAACTGAATAATGAACATGATCATTGTAAATTGCTCAAGAAATTCCTTACTGAAACAATGAACTGAATGAATTCTCTAGTAGACGTATGTTGATGATTATTTTCTCATTGAATGAATTCTCTGCTCAATGAATATGCTCTGTAACATCCCGTAACTTTTTTCGTATAAAAATTTTCTTTTCTTTAAAACCAATGCGTGATAGAATATCAGAGTAATAAACAACGGAAGTCTAAATCGTATAAAACATAGAATAAACATACAGTGAAAGTCTTTTACAATTTAATATCATAAACCAACAGTTTTAAAAACTATTTCAACAAGTATCTTTAAAACATTTATTTAAATTCCATTTAAAACTAAAAGCACTCAAAACACTTAAAATAACAAAAAACTTTGAAAAGTTTGGAGATTGCTGGAGGTGAGTTTTTCTCTTCAGCGAGACTCTCTTTTCATATATAAGATTTTTCAACCAAAACCCTCCCACAAATCTAAGTCTGTTTTGGATTCCACTCAACAAATTAAAGATGTTAGATAATCATATGAGGGTTTAATTTGTTGGAATTGGTTCTTGATTTGGGGAAATTTGATTTTTATTCAAATTTTGGAAAAAAAACTAAACCCTACTATATTACATGGAGATTGTTAGAGCTCGATATGATCTGAATTCTATTGAGTCAGACTAGTAAGTCTGCAATGTAAATCTTATTTAAGATTTTATTTTCTCTATAAATTCATATAAGCTAGAGTCGCAAAACACGTGGTTATATTTGGATGTTCATAGTGGATTTGTTCATTTGTTTGTAGTTTTTTTTCAAAAAAATTTTTTCACATAAACATGATATCCCACTTCATTTTTTCCTTTTTCTGACCACAACTTGTACCATTATTTTTTGTCCGAGTTTCTCTGGACACATAAAAAAATCTAGGTCAATACCCATTGGACCACACCAAGAATGAGTTGGAAATTTGAAAAATAGATTCCTTTATAATTACTTCATTTCCTATATCATAATTGAAAGGATTAGGGAAGTCGGAAGTGAGGGGTGTTTGAGTTCATAGGGATCGAGAAAAGGCCATTGCCTTCAAAAGCTTAGTCAAAATGCCCTTTTGTAGGGTAGGCTCCCTCAACCCAACCATGCCAACTTGCCATGCATTTTACAATTCACGTAAAAATAACACCAATATGGATAAACCCTATTTTAATTATTATTATTATTATTATTATTTTTAGGCAAGACACTGTCTTCTCTCTTTATTTTTTGGTTAAATCAAAGGTAAGTTTTGCTTTTCTTTTTGTAAGTTTGTGGGTAGTCAAATATTTCGGTTCCATCATTATGTAAGTGGGAATTTTTCAGGTCCCAATGATGACAAAACTTTAGGGTTTCCCATTATCATAAGAATGCCTCAAAACCCTCCATTTTCTTCCTCTTCCTCACCCATTTCTTCTCTCTCTCCCTCTCTCTCTCTCTCTCTCTCTAGCTTTTGAAAATTTGTCTGTGAATTGGGGTGTTGTCCAAAATAATTTTAGGTTAAAAGTAAGCATAAAAGACAGTCTTTCTTCCACATCATCTTCAATGCAAACTTTTCTCTAATTTTATATTTTTATTTATCATAAACAATTTTTTTTTCTTCTAGAGTTAATAAAGTAAAGTAAAATAAATTATTTATAGGGTCATAGAGGAATAAGTTAATTTGATAATTTTATGCAAATAAAAGTTCGTTATGATGTAACTTTCGTGTCCTTCGTATAATATAATGAGTTTACGTAGTTAATATTTTAATCTAAGGAAATTAATAGAACAATCACTAAACTATAGAATCAGTGACAAATCAACAAATAAACAATTTTTTGCTAATAAATAAAATACTCAACTACAAAAAATAAACTACGCAAATATCACCGTTAATAGCGAACTTATTTTGAAAATGAAAGAGCAGGAAGCTTCACTCATGCGGTTCGAACACCTTGCTTTAATCTTTTGTTCAGTTTTTCAGAATACAAATCAAGTATTCTCACATATTTTTGTTCAGAGAATCACCGACGAAGACAAGTCTTTTTCCTTCCAACAATTATAGCATTATATTGTCATCTAATATGAATTTAAAATAATAATTTGAGAACAAAAAAATTAAAGTTTGATAAATCGAAACAGTGTAATTCAACGTTTCTCTTTTATGTTCTACCTTTTTATTTTCTTCCTCATGATTACTCTTTCTCAAAGACGTTAACTTACTTAGAAAAATTCACAATTTGATTGTATAAACGTCGACTTTCCTCTACATAAAGTCATTTTTTCTCTTACTTTCCTAGAGAAAAGACAAAGTTCCCTAACAGAAAGAAAACGTTTATTTAACGAAAAACATGACAGCGATGTTTGCTCTGTTTATTTTTTATAGTTGAGTATTTTATTTGTTAGAAAAAAATTATATAGTGATTGACTTTTTGTTGACTCTATGATTTAGTGATTATTTTGTTAATTTTTCTTTAATTTAATAGATTTATAAATTTTAATAATTAAAACAAAAAAAAGGAGGATAATTTAGTGGTAGGCATTATTGGGGAATGGGGGGAGTGAGGCATAGGACCCACCAGGAGGAAACAAGGTTTGTGTGGTGCCAAGATTTGTAGTGTACTCATTCAATCATCTAATTATATCTGTTACCAAAACTCTCTCATACTCGGTCCCACCATTACCCGCCACGTCATCTGACACCTCCTCTCTCCACATCTTTACTGTGTACCACATGTATCTTATTCTCACTCCCCTAAATATCATATATTTTCATACACAAATACGTATACGCGTCATCGGAATTAGGAGTGAGTGTAGACTACGTTATAAGTTTGTACCCATCATTACTTCTACGATGTATTCTGGGTCTGGAATTATGGTACCTTGGCCAAAGAACAAACTTGTGAGGGCTAATGAAGACTTAAAACGGACAATTTCATAGTAGATATGTATGTATATCATATATTTTAAAAAATAAAAGATATTTTCATTCATACATATACATGTACGTAGATGTGTATGTATATGTATGTATATGTATGTATTTGTATATATGTGTACGTATATAGTACCTGGACTTTTTCTCACATCGATTTTACTTGTTTCATTTCTAAAATCGATTTTTTCTTAAGTGGAATTGAATTGACCAAAATAGAAATGCTCGATTCAATTTAATTTATCGTGTTTAACCCAAACCGGACTGGATTTACTCTACTTGTGTTGGATTTACTCTAAAGGTATTGGGTTCTTGGTAAAGGTTTTCGGCCCAAGTCCATGAGCTTCTTGGGCCTTCCCAAACAAAGATTTTTGACCCTCTAATAATTAATTATCACAAAATTATGGCCCATACAATAGTATAATCTTTAATTACTATAACATGGCTAAACATCATCGAATTGGTGAAGGCCCAACTCTGTCATGGCCGAACCAAGTTATGGCCGACCCTGACCTGAGCCAATCTAATGCTAAAATAATAGTAGACCTAGCCTGACCTTGGACCGGCTTTAGACCTAATTTAAAATGATGGGTTGACATGTGGGCTTTATTTAATGGTTCGATGCTAGGCCAATCGGAAGATTTGCCCGTAGGTAGTCCCTTTTTTTCTCCGTTTCTCCATTGAGCTTGCTTGCTTCAACTTCTTAAGTTATAGTCTGAATTGTGTTTGTAACGACCCGAATTTCTACTTATTTAAAAACTCATTAAATTTCTAGCTCAATTAAAATCTTAAAAAATGCCATTTAAATACTTAAACTTTTGAAAATAGAGTGCAATAATTCGAGTGTTACTAAATTTCTAAAATAATTTGTTAAATTTAAAGAAATTTAACCCTACTTAATTTAAACTGCGGAAGCGTGAAATTAAAAATGTATTAAAATCAAATAGTAAATGAAATCCAAATAAAACTTTAGATATCAGTCAACTAAGCAAGAAAAAGTTAAATAAACGTTCACAACTAAGTTTAACGTTAAACCCCTTTTTATTCTTTGTCTTTCTTCCTTATTTGCATACCGTAACTCTACTACTGCTCTCTTTGTGTCTCCTCCGGATACGCCACAGGCTCCACTGGAATGGCCTCCTCATTAACTCCTGTCGCGACCACTTCATTACCTACACCACAAATAAGGATGTGAGCTTTTGAGCTCAGTAAGGAATTGGGGAAAACAAAAATGCAATGCCTCTCCTTTTAGTCCATTTGGAATGGGGGCCACCCAAACCAATTCTTTCATTTACGTTTCTTTTCTTTCTTTTTTTCTTTTCTTTCTTTCTTTCTTTACTCATACTTCGAGCTGGAGATTGGAGGATTTCCTTTGTGATGGAATAGTGATCGAATCTAACCTTTTACTTATAACTAGAACTCCCGTACCCTATGAGGGAGGGGCTTCGGCTAGTTGCAGACTAGACTCGCTACTCATCCGCCCCCCAACTCCCTTTTCTTTTCTTTCTTTTCCTTTGGTCTTTTCTTTATCATTTTACTCTCCCTTACTATGTATGTGAGCACCACCCTCGCGGGAGTACTCCCTACTTTGTTTCTATTACGTGATGCATGAAGACACTCATACTAACATATATATGGACACTGAAAAATAATTCATCGAAGAATACAGAAGCACTACAACATGGAAACAAAGTACAATCACTAAACGTACGAACAACAATAGTCAATAGCCTATTTAATCCCTATACTCAACTAAGATGGCTATTGTCATACATGCGATCACCTGAACTTATACTATTAACAAATTAATTCTTTTGAATGGAATCTCATGGAATATAATCATTATAAATAACGAGTGGATGATAACGAAAGTAATACGATGATACATGCTTTTTAAAGAGAAAACAAATTGTAATTAATATTAAAGCAAGAAAGCGAAACACGTGATCTAATGGCTAGAAACTACAAAAATTAAACATGTTAATTACCAATAAGTAAAATAATAAACCTTTAGTATTTAAGCATACTTTAAATTCATTATACAACAGTACTTAGAACCTTTGAACATACTTCTAATATAAAAGTAAATGACTAATTATCATATCTCATCATGCTTGGGCAATTATAAACAATAATAAGTAATATTGACAATTGAATAACGATTCATGCTTTAGATTTAGGGAAATGATAGATGTGAACATTACACTAAAATAAATAACGTCCATACTTCTAATTCGAAACTACATTAACTTATTAGATCAGAAGTAAAAGTCAATATAATCCAAAATGATATTAAATGCAACAATAACGAAAGAAAGCAATTCAATGAGAGCATACTAAAATTTACGAATTCTAGCAGCAGTAATGATATGAACAACTTATCATATTTATTCAATTACTTTAACAGAGATGATGAAAATTCAAACAATTAGTAGGAACGTATGTTTTAATGATAGTGAACGTTCTAAATTACATAATGATGGAACACACACCTGTAAATGCAATAAAGTAGTAGAAATGATTATCAATCCTATTAGTGAGACATATTCTCATTTAGCAAATCGAAATAGCGCCTAATAATAAAGTTGGATTACAAAAACATATTTTTGAACTTTCTTAAATAGCCATATACAAAATGAAGATAACTTTAAATCATATATTTTCATCTACAATATTTGATCATGCATAATGGATTCATACAAATTCTAAGTGTTGATCAATGCGTTTATATGGAGCACAAAACCATACCTATGACAAACAAGGCTTACCTTTCGCAAAGATAATTGAGGAGTAACATAGAATGCAAATTTGTCTCATTAATATGACCATCAACAGCAATTTAAAGGAAATCAATAGAGAAATATAAATCATGAACATTAAACTTGACAATTGATGAACTAAACAGAGCACCACTTTTGAAATTGTAGATTGATTTCTTTTCCAAGCAGGATATTAGGTCACCATATAGTGATAACCCAGAACAATTGACAGTGAACATCAGAGAGTAAATGACAGTAAGGATATGCAACATATATTGGAAAATATAAACAAACTCCTAGGTAGATTACAACCCAAGAAATTAACATGAATCATTAGGAATTAATTGGACAGTAAGGATATATATATAACATACAACTTGAAGTATTTACATTCAAGAGTGACTTATCTACCGTATAATGTGTTTAATTCATTAAACTTCCTCTCTAATCCTTTACTCATAACATTATCTATCATTCTCACGGAATCAGAATAAAGCACAATCATCAATGAACCAAGATCCAACATTATCACAGGAAAACAAACAATCACAACAGAGCAATACAAAAATTTCACACTCCTATCTACTCACGCACGCATTACTTGGGTGTAGGGCCTACGTGGCCAACCCAATTCCTTACCTTAGGAAAGTTTTGCTGCAGGAATCGAAATTGGCAGAATAAAGAACTCCACAGTCCTTCCTCTCCTCACTGTTTTCCTATCTCAGAAATTTTGAAACTGAACTCAACGTGGTGCACAAGTTTTCCTAACTAGTTTAAAAAGAGGAGTTTGTTACCTTAGTGTTTGCTGAATACCAATCAGAATAGAGTGGAGATTGAAATCGATGGATGTGATCCCGTGAATTGTGGGTCCGTTCAAACTGTTGTGATCATGGCTATCCAACTTGAATCACAAAGCCTTCAGTTTCGCAGCCTCCAAATTTTGAAATTTGGAACTGCATCCAGTCGAGCTGACCTATCGACCCACACCCGACTACACGTTGGCAGAAAATCAAACGACTCATCGTTTACACCACTGACTGTTGCAGGAAGTCGACGAATCGTGTCGTCGTAGCATCCACCGAACACGAAATGGAGCAGCTTGCCGTCGTCTACACCGAGCAGGGCAGGGCCGCGAGACCCGACGATTCGCCGTCGTTCCAACAGCGATTCCGTCATCAAGCTCCGTCCAGGACACCGCACGCTGTCGTCCGTGGTGTCGCCGGCCCTCGTCACAGCTCCCCAGTCTTGATTCTCCCTTCGCCGAGCTCTCTCTCTCTCTCTCTCCGATTTTCCCCCCTCCGTTTCTCCCTCTTTCCATCTCTTTCTGCGTTCGGGCAACCCAGCAAAGGACAGGTAATGTCCTTTGTTGTTTTCATTTTATTATATCATTTATTTTTTTTTATTTATTTAATTCTTTTAGTTTAATAAAATTTATGATACATATATATATCAAATCTTTAAATTGTATTTATTCTAAATTTAGGATTCCCGTTTACATCTAATTTTGGGTATGACGATCCACTCTCCAACTTAAATTTCGTCCAAGACAATTCGTCTAAACACGAATCAAAATGTTTTATATATTCCAATTTGCCTACATTGCAAGACTAGAAAAACAGAAACGGGGTGTTACAGTGTTTATCTCATGTAAGAGTGTAAGTTGAGATAAAGCGATTGGGGTCACAACTCGAAGAGTCATGGCCTCGATCTCAAATTTATAAAGTGAATAAAATTTGAATGATCCAAAGCTCTTCGAACTAGGCCTAGGCTGAACCTAAGCCTTTTTCATTGAACCAGACCGCCCCGGCGTGGTCAACTAACGAGGCTTAGTAGAAATCCATAGTCACTTACTATGAATGACACATTTTGCTCAATCTTTTTGACCTTGGTTTAATCAGAGCAAGTCCGAAAGATTAAAAAACAAGATCATTTGATGTATCAGATGTGATAAATTCTTAATAGTCATGGGATGATTTTAGTCGACAAATACTCTTATTATATCCCGTCTCTAAAAAGTGAGAATCAACTATGTAGCAGCATCTATATCGACAACTCGAGCATTGTATACCATGATATATCATACTATATTAGCTGACAAACGACAAATGAAGAGCATAAATATAACCACAGTTCATTTTAAAACAAGTTCTAAACACCCTCTTTTTACTAGGGGTGTGCAAATCTGGTTCGGTTCGATTCGATTCGATTTTGAGGTAGAACCGAACTGAAACTGAGTATTTGATTTTTTGGAACCGAACTGAAATTTCTGTTAAATTCAACTATAAACATTTAATAGCAATTAAATAAGACAAGAAAACTAATTAATTAAATGCTAAGCACGTATCCTTAAATAATGATTAATTTAGTCTTTCCTTCTTTGTATGGTGCCCACGTGGACAATCTCTGGCCCTTGAGTCAAACGTGATATCACCATCACTTGACATCATGGATGATCCAGATTCTTCCATTTGTCCAAATGAATATTCAGTGGGGCCCCATCCTTTGATCCATTCCACGCCTTAATTCTTAAGTATGTGATTAGGGTTCTTAATAATTAACTAATTTGGGTTACGCGTGTCATAATTATTTAACCCCTTAATTGTGGTTAGTCTGTGATTAAATTATATTAATTATAAGATGATTCGTCGAATTAACCCGGTAATATCTTCGGATTCGGGTCGGGGCAAGATTGACCCGCTTATTTGGACGGTTTGGATTGAGCTTCTCGGTTTTAATATTTTTGCCATTTGGGGTAGTTGGGAGGAAGAGTGAATTTGTTTCTCTGCGAGGGAGAGAGTCTCGAGGCAGTTTGGAGGCGTTTCGGAGCGATCTATTCGTGCGATTTGGATCTTCGAGTTCGGGGCCGTTGATTTCTCGTGGAAATGGCGGAGCATGAAGAGTCGAAGGGTGATTCTTTGTTGGAGAAGATAACTGAGAAGATTCACGGCCACGATTCGTCTTCTTCGTCGGATTCAGAGGACGAGAAGATTAGCGATTCTCGTTCTCTCAAATCCAACGTTCACAGGCTGTTTGGAAGGGAAAAGCCTGTCCACAAGGTTCTCGGTGGTGGAAAATGTATGTCGTTACTTTATTTATCACATGAAAGTTGAGACTGGCTTCATTTTGGTAGAGTTTCTTGAACTCTAAGAGCTATAGAAGGCTTGATACAAGTGTTTCTGCGATTTAATTCTCTTTGTTGCCTATGATTTACTTCCCATGAAATTGGTTGTTGCCTAGGAAATGGTTGCGAGAAAGTTCGTCTCGAATCACATACTGTTATGTGTTCTACTTATAGTCCTTGCGTGTTTTCCAATTAAACTTAATGGTTTTCCTATATATGTTTTCTAATCAGTCGTTCGGTTCACTTGTTCATGACTTTGGTCTTCGGATGTAGATCTAATTATAGTTTCAAGTGAAATTAGAGTTTTAATTTTTCTATGTTCTCCCATCCATAAAGTAAATAGATTTTAATGGTTTTTTGTGTCCTTTGCTGCATAGCCAACAGCATTTGATTGAAATCATTTTGACTTTTCACGCCTTCCCGTGATCATTAATATTTATGTGGTGGAATAGTAGCCAAAATAGATTTCTTTACTGTCTCAACGTCTTTTCGCTTGTTATTTGTTTTGCATTTTTTTTTTAACTTGAATCATTTTCCCCTGCCACTGTTGCTTTTCCATTAACTGTTCTGATTTAATACCTCTTGTCTCAGACGCTGATGTTTACCTGTGGAGAGACAAAAAGATATCAGGGGGAGTGCTAGGTGGTGCAACAGCCATTTGGGTTCTTTTTGAACTAATGGAGTACCACTTTGTTACTCTTGTTTGCCACATATTAATTCTTGGCCTTGGATTGGTGTTCTTGTGGTCAAATGTTTCCATCTTCATTAACAAGTACGTCGGTGCTTAAGTTTTTCACTTTTATGTTTTGAATTCTATGGTGTTGTAGATCATTTTGAGCATCTATTTCATATAGGTCGGGCCCTCAAATTCCAAAACTCTACATTCCAGAGGATCCAGTTCGGCAGGTAGCCTCTGATCTTCTAATTGAGATCAACCATGCTCTCACTATTTTGCGGGACGTTGCATCAGGAAGGGATTTAAAGAAATTTTTATCTGTACGTTGATTTCTTCATCTTAGTTTGAGTAGACCAATAATTATTTTGTTGTTTATGAGACCAACCAGCCCCATCTTCATCTGATTAATGTCGTCCTTTGGTTGCATATATTACTAATTAGGTGATTGCTGGCTTATGGGTGTTGTCCATCGTGGGGAGCTGTTACAACTTCATAACTTTGTTCTACATAGGTAATGTTGTTTTACTAGATATGCACTTATGTGGTACCCTATTCATCGATTGTTTATGAACTTGTTCTTCATGGTTTGTCAAACAGCATTTGTTTTCCTCCACACTGTCCCTGTGTTCTATGAGAAGTATGAGGATCAGGTTGACTCGTATGCTGAGAAAGCAATGGCAGAGATCAAAAAGCAGTACGCAGTCTTTGACGCCAAGGTTCTGAGTAAGATTCCAAAGGGACCATTGAAGGACAAAAAGTTAGCCTAGGCTTGCTCTTCCCCACCCTCATCCTCGACCTCCCCCTTACCATTCCCCTTCTTACTTATTTGTTTTTGTTGGGTGGTTATGTTTTGTCGAGGAACACAGTAGTTTGTATTACACTTCTGTTTTGCTTCATTTGTTGCGACTTTGTTTTCACAGAATCGATGAAGTAGTGGATATTTTATAGGTCTGTTTTTTTCTTCCAACATATATCAGATATGGTTATTGTTTTCTACGAATCTGGCCTGTAGGTATGTTCAGACAAGCTGCATTTTAGGTATGTGTTTGGGGTTGAGAAATTGCATACATTTTAGGTATGGATCCTCTAAGAATGCTCTGCTTGATGGCATGCACTTAGATAACACATTCTCTCTCTAAGTATGCGTTGCATAGATTGTAACATCCCCCCTCCTAGAACAATATTGTTCGTTTTGAATTGTCACACGACTTTGTTCTTGGGGTTAGCCCAAAACGCATCGTATAAAGTAAGACGGGAAACTCTTCTTATGAGCTATGCATTTTCTATTCTCTCAAGCGATGTAGAATTGTGCACTTCTACTGATATGAGTTGAACTCACATCTGGATCTTTCCTGGCCTTTACAGAACTGACTGCCACAATAGAAATCCAAGAGTTTTCAGTAGGTTGAAATTCTCTTGAATGTTTTTAGGCATGCATTTCAAGCAGATGAAAACCCAGAATGAAAGACATGACAAATAATTTCAATTGAGGCCTCCTTCAACCCAAAGCCAGGTAACCAGGCAAAATGCAAGATGATATCCTAATGAATTACATTAGTTCTATCAAACAACAATAACTGCAACCCTTGTAAGCCAACAACAACTGGAATTCTGAAACCAGAAACTGGATATGATCATGATTGCTCAAAAGAAATCTAAAGATTTGGCAGAGAGGTTAGGGGAAGTGAGTCAACTGTTGCTTCTTCTGAAAGAAGTTATATCAACCTGAGTAAGAACTTAGATAACTTATCCGTGCCTAAGACGATATAGAACAACATCAACATATACAAGAGTGAAGTTGTGCCGTGTCATCATTTTAGCGGCTAAGCTTTGGTGCGACAGTGTGGCATAATAATGGTTTTTCGAAGTTATGATAACGGATTAAAATGTTTTCATCTTTAGATATACGCAGTAAGAAATCATGAATGGATAAAAATAGTACACTATTTGCTATTTAGGACAAGTTAAAGCACAACTTCCAAATCAAAGGCTACATCTGCCCTCCTATAAATTACTCTGAGATCCTACTAATTAAATTCACCTAACTTTCAAGTTCCATTTCTGTACTTATGCTATTAACAATTCGACAACATAACAGTTGCATACCGATAATTGGAGCGTCGGCTTCTTCTGTTTCGCTTCTTGGTTTGAATCTTTTGATCCATGAACAGCCTGCAATTGGTGTTATAAAAAACAGGACAAGTAACTTTATAGGTCTCCTAATTGAGAGAAGCCCTTGACCTCGGCCTGAAGTCACTTGTGATGATGATAAGCTTGCAATCAATGTGGGCAGGACGAAGCCTGCCCCACTATTTCATCAAATCTAAAAACACAAAACCGTTCCAAAGGCTGTGCAAGAGGATTGACGGTAATAGATTCCTCGATCTTGCAAAAATAACCCCCATCACCACCCCGAGGAAGATAAGAGGCAGCATTCTTTGTACGTTGAAATGAGCTAGAGCAAACGCGACTGAGCTCATCAGTATGGCACACCAAACGGGCATGTACTTGGTTAAAGAAGGAAGAAGAAATCCCCTGAAAACTATCTCCTCCCAAATAGGAGCACAGATTGAAACTACTATGGCGTATAATGCCATTGCCACTGGATCTCGAGCCATTATCGACTGCTCAACACTGGATAGGGTGACTGGGGTGGAAGGCAAGAGAGGAAGCAGGTCAAGGTTGAATTGGGAGAGCCGGTTGACAAGAGGAAACATTAGGCATCCCAAAGCAACATCAAAGTGCCAATTTCCCTTTAAACTAAACTTGAACCAATCATTTGGAAGAGGGAAAAATCTGGACAGGCAGCGATGAAGAATCGCGATGCCAGCTAGGCCTTCGGCAACATCAGTCACAAGGCTGAACAAGGCTTGACCTCTGAATTTAAGAGAATCCCTGCTGAAACCTGCGATATGTGCTGCAAATGGAACCATCCAAGACCCTATGAACCAAAATGCACCAATCCAGAGAAGCATAACCTGCATATCCATGTAAGTTTCATTCTCCTCTTCGATTTTTCAAAGCAACCAATCAACACTACACGAGTTCATAATATAAGAGCACAATGGAATTAATGTTTATTGCTATGTGACATAATATTTCATCACCCAAAAGTTCTAACAAAAACTTTACTTCTGAACTTGTTACGACAGCCTATTTTACAAACATAGTTCTTCTCATTAAAGAATGGATGATGAGACTATATCTTCAATATCAATCTAGGCTTCATGGAACGAGAGAAGAGCTTCGCTCCATTCATTGCTCCAAATTCACATTTTGTGATACCACGAGTTCCACACTGATATTTGTTCATACATATGATTCTATTTTTCAATAAAAGTGTAATTATATTATTATTCATAGTCCCAACTTACAAAATTAGTGAAACAATACTGTTAAGCAAAATTAGTGTATTTTTTAGTTAACAATTAAACCTTGCAAGTGACGATTTTTCTTTAATTAAGAACGCCAGCACCAAGCCTTGGTTACAGAAAACCATATCCTACATGCCTTCAGAGAACACTTACTTGTACTATAGTTTCTGCTGTCCATGGTACAGTCCAGCGGGTGCCAATAGCCCTATACACAAAATCTGCAACCTGGACAGGGAAGTGAAGCGCTATGAGGATGACTTATTCCTAGGAAGGAGGAAATGAAATTTTCATTTAAAAAAAAAAATTGCACATTTAGTAATGCCTAGGACTCCAAGAAAAAAAGTAGATAGGAATGTTACAATAGAAAATTTCTCCTGTAGTCAGTACCCAATGCTAGAAGGTACACACACTGCATAGGCACAGCACGTTGTGCATCAGGGTCCATACCACCAAGAAGAAGTTGGAATTTTGAGCCAAGAACCAATTACCTTGCGAAGTATGAAAGGCCAATCTTTTTTTGCATTGGTAGGCTTGTCAACTTCAGGTTTCGCTGATTCCTCTTGAGAACTTTGTTCAAAGGCTTCAGGTTTAGATGCTTCAGAAGAAAAATCCTCACGCCTAAAGCATGAAATTCTCCACTTCTACATAACAAGTAGCAACAGGTGATTTTGACATCACATCCACACACAGTTCTTTAAACATAAATCCACATCAAATGGAAACTCAATCTAAGAATTTAAGCATAAACAAATCCGTATTTGCTTTGTATTAAGCGAAGTAAATCAAACTTTTATTTCGGCACTACTCAACTTTCCATTCTAGTCTCTCTTTTTGATACATTTCTAAAAATAACGAAATAAAAAAAAAACAAGAATATCAGTTGTATTGAAAAGAAAGAATTCACAAAATTTCTTCTAGTTCTATTTGTGTCTTTCCGATTAAACGTGAATTCACCCAAACTGAATCTTCATTCTCGTTTTGAATACTCACAGGTTTAAACTGCCTAGAATGGGACTCAAAGCTCCGAAAACTCCTCGTAATCGGAGAAGAAGAAGCAGGTCGGGTAGGAACCCTAATTCGAGGAAGGGATGGGGGAAGAGAAGGACGTTGGATGAGAGAGTGGGAGCAAGCGGAGCTCAACATGAGGGGAAATTCAGGCGTGTGAGAATGGAGAGACGAAAAACCCTAATAATAGAAGCTATTTGCATCACCGAGCGAGTTTCCACCAGAGGCTGAGCGAATGGGCTCCCTGGTTTGGCAGCTGAGCAGAGCTGCTCGGGCTCGGCCACAGAGAGAGAGAGAGAGAGAGAGAGAGAGAGAAACTCTGCCGGCTAATGGCATTGTAGTTTTATAGGGTATAGGTAAATTTCCTAGATATTTCTATCGCATAGTTTTATAGGGTATAGGTAAATTTCCTAGATATTTCTATTGCATTGAGCCAGAGGTTTATAATTTTAGTAGATTTGAAATTAACAAAACAACCACTGAACAATGAGATCAATGATAAGTCAACTACTAAATAATTTTTGCTAACAAATAAAACATTCAAGTATAGGAAATAAACGAAGCAAACATCGTCGTTAACGTGTTGAAAGAAACGTTAAAAACGAAAAGACTTTCCAAAATGAAAGATTTTTTGTTAACTTCTTCGAAATCGATTTTGGTGCAAGAATCAAAGATTTCCAGTAGTGTTTGTTGAAAAATCAATGTACTCCAAGCTATACATATTTTCAATCCACTGAGAAAACTCGTCGGAAAATTCATTGTTTGCTATACTGAAGAACGACAGAATTCAACAAATAAAGTGCAAATAGTATTTTTTACTGTGAAAAAAATAGCTTCTGTTGCGGAAAGTAATCTTTTATATATGGAAAGTCGCTTTTTTAAATTCTATTTAAATGACTCACTTGCCAAAAAAAGTAATATTTCTTAAATCATATTCTAAGAATTTATTTTCTACCACAGAAAGAAAACATTTTTTAACAAAAAACATAACAACAATATTTATTTAGTTTATTTCTTATAATTAAGTATTTTATTTATTTAAAAAAATTGTTTTTGTTGTTAAATTTTTTTATCAATCTATTTTAATTTTATATTACAATCTTGTATTTTAATAAATCATTTATTGCACTACTGTCATTAATTAGTGTAATAATTTACATAAATATAAATAATTAAAATAAATATTAATTGCACAAAAATGTAAAATTAGAATATTACTATAAATATGTAAATTAAAATAATATTAATAAAAAATGTGATTCATATGTGTTTTTTTAATTAAAAATATATATTGAATTGGGATAATTGTGAATATTCTTTTAAAAAAAAAATGCCAACTTTGTTGTAGAGAATAATGTAGTCAACGAGAGAATATAGGAGCAGTTTTAGGTAGGTTCGATTGGGGTATGGTGATCTCACAAGAAAAGCCCTATAATCAAACCATCTACGTGGGTAGTAAATGCTAAGGTCGCTTGTTGCCTCAGTTACACCTCATTTGATTGCGATGGATGGACAAACCTTCATTCCCACGTGAAAAACGCGTCCAAAATTTCCCAGATTTTAAGCCATCACAAGAAAACGTGACATAATATAAAATAACACGGGAATTTTGCTCAAATGGCATGCAATTACAACAATTTTGCTGAATTAAAATACCCAAATTTTCAAAAGTCAAAACTTGTTGGGGGTGGAAGTCTTTGCAAAGGATGTAATTCAGGGAAGTACCTTTGATGGATGGTCAAGAGTAGAGCAGGCATGGATTGGGCAGATATACCTCCATTCATCTACACATGGTAAATCATACCCACTTCGATCAGACAAATATGAGGTATATTCAAGCCGACGGCAGGAGCCCTGCAGTTTTTCCGAAGGAAGGAGTATGCTGTATTAATGGCGAATTTCTTCACGAATGACGAATTCCATTTCGCCTTCACGTAAGAGTGGCCTATGATATAAGCCAACCCAGCATGTTTAGCGTCGACGATCTCAAATAGCTCTTTCTTGACACTTTCGTCCTTGTAATCTGTATCGGACAACTCGAAACGGAACCTCCGCCTATTGGTCAGGCGGGGAGATTCTGGCTCGAAAATGGATTGAACTTTCTGCAGCATGGCTGACTTGCTGCTGCTCACACCAAAAAAGGGGCTGAAACTGCTGCTTTCCCCGGTGGTTGATAATTCGGACATTAAAAGCCTGGTCCCAAATTTCTCAGATGATCGTACAACAGCCAATCGACCATCCACAGATCCCTCCGCTGCCCCCAACCCCTCGGCTTCCATTTGTATAAACTCTGTAATGCTCATGACTAACTCATTTTCAAAATCATCGTCATTGCTAGGTATATCTTTGTACCCATTTCGAACAATGCACCGATACATTCGGTAAGATTTAGGACCGATTCGACCAACGAGATATCGTTCTTTATGAGGAACCAAAGGCACCGGAACAGTTTTAACACATACAAAGACTATAACCTGATAAAAAGCTGGTAAGTTGGTCAAGAAATGAGAGAATGTCGCTGGGATACCTGTAACCAGCTCGGTATAAATGAGTCCAATTCCTGGGATTCTCACAATTCCAAGACTAGGACCTAAAGTGAGAATCCATTTCATAGAAACCTTGTTATGTAGATCAGATAAATATTTCTTTCTGCTTCCATACTGCCATACGAACATAATGACGAGAAAGACTGCAGAGAGCGCAAGAGAAACCCATCCTCCTTTTGGGATTTTCATAATAGCCGCAGAGAAGAAGATAAGTTCAATCGATCCAAAGAACACGAAAAATAATAGTGAAAATATGACGTTCTTGTGCCACACAAGGTTGACGACTAAAGACACCAGCCCTGTTGTCAGGAACGTAAGAAGAACTGAGGCAAGACCTGAAAAAATTAAAGCAGTATTAGTCTTCAAATAGATGATCGTAAAGAGCAGGAGGTTTTAATTTATTTTATCAGACTCAACCCCTCGATGATTCTCTTAATGCAAACAAAGAAAAGACATTTTTAGTAGCGGCTCTCTGGGTAAAAACAGGTCTAGTAGATTCTATACACAGAACAAGTGTTTGAGCCCACTCACGCTATGAAGAGGAAACCATCACAGAAACCTTTTCTTATCAACAAAAAGAGAGATTTTCAAAGAAATATTTTTGCACTATCTGACATTTGCAGGGACAGAATTCAATTAAGAGTTGCACTAATCTGATTTAACAATGCCCAGGGAAAATTCCATCTCCCAGAGAAGCAATTGCTAATCTTAACAATTTCTGATGGACAAAAAAACGTGATGATGAAACTGTTAGTACCATCTAGTCGGAAAATAATCTGAATAAACATAAAAACTAAGTGATCATGAAACTGATAGTACCAGGTAGCTGGTAAATAAGCTGAATACACATATCATGTAATTCACTATCAGACAACTAAGGTACGAGTAAAAGACTCTTTGTTAATTAACAAATCCCTCGGATGAAATATCAAATAGAAAATACAAAGTAAGAAACATTATTCTTGCACACGACAAGCAGATGAGTTACTCGATGTCCATAAAAAGGGAAAAAAACGTTAACAAGCATGCAAACATAAAAAAAGAACTTTTTGATCAGCTAGTGTTCATGAATAAGATATTGTTCTTTTCTACATGTCAATAAGATAATATTTTGACAAAAGACAACATACCATAACCATAGCCTATATTCCTTGTATCTCGAAAACCTCCCAAGATTGCCAAAGCAACAATCATAAGAACCCAGTTTATCTCTGGAATATAGACTTGACCACGGATCCATCTTCTTGAATCCACAATTTTGACACGAGGGAAACATCCTAATGCATGGCATTGTTTGATAATGGAAAATGAGGCAGAAATTACGCCTTGGCTGGCGACAATAGCAGATAAAGTTGCCATCACAAATACTGGCCATATTAATTGATCTACAGGCATGGCAACACAGTAATATAAAGATGTCAGATGAATTTGTTATCTCAGCAAAAGAGCACAGTAAGTAAGACGTGCTTGTCCAGTATTTATAGATTGTCAGAGGAATTTATCAGCCTAAGATTTTGATATTTTCATTATGGAAGAATTGTGAGAATGAAACTACCCTCACATAAACAGCTGCACTGCACTGCTTACCCGGAACAGAAGCATAGAAACTTCTAGGCACTGCAGAGAAATTTTTTGTAAGAAATGCTGCCTGTCCCATGTATTGAAGCACAAGAGATGGATAAATAATTGATGAAAATGCAAGCTACAAAAAAAAAAAGAATAATTATAATGAGCTTCCCAAAAATAAATGAGGAAAAAAATCAGACAAGGTACAAATAATATCTATGTAAGATGTAACAAGAATAGTCTTGTATAACCGAGGAAATGTGTAACTAGGAGACTAGATGAGAAAAGCAGCTTAACCTTTTTCAGTGTACTGTCTCAACTAAGAGTGATTTGGCTCCATATTAGAAGAAAGAATCTCTATTTCACTAGTTGACTGAAAAACATACAGGGGAGGAACAATACCCAAACCTGAGGATGCACCAGCTAGTAATCATGGTGCAGAAGAAAATAAGATTCTCTAAGACATTTTTTGACAACATAATCATCTTCACACGTATCAATGACAGATCAGCAACAGAATTCATCCAAATGGTTTTCCATTTTAGAGTGTTCACGATTGTCATAATTTTTTGTGCATCATGATGCCACGTATAAGGCAAAAAGTAAAATTTCTAAGCAGAAAAGATGTTTTTCTCACTCAGCTAAAAGAATGTTTAAATAAAAATCAGAAAAAGATGTAACTGGATGAAGATCTCAGCATTTCCACTGGATGAAAATAAATAGTTACTTCACAAACGGTTGCGGGTTCCTTTCTTAACATCGACATTCAACGATAAAAACCATTAAAAATGTCACTATTATCATTATCACCAGAAAAACCAGGCAACCAAGTTGTCAAATTTGCAATTCACACACTCCGAATTTCCAAAAGCATCATTCCTAAATCTTTACCAACTGAGCTATGCATATAAAGTATAGTTGTGATTCTTGTTAATAAGGAACAATGAACTAAAGAGGCTCCTTCATTTCTAGTTCTCATCAAATAGGTGTAACTATATATGAAGCTTGTAGACAAAGCAAGTAAAAGGTGTAGGTATAAAATAATCCTTGAGACAGAAACAACTCACAAACACAACCTATCTAGAACTCAAGGAAAGCCTTGATCAAAGTGAGGAAAATGTGATCAAGCACGACATAAAAGATTTGGAAAGTGCAAACGCATAATTGGCTAACCAAAAGCCTACTAATGTTAGGAGTTACGCATTCTTAGGATTGCCGACAAATTAAAGCATAAAAACAAGCAGGTGGTCCTGGGTAAATCATCTCAGGAGCTAAACAATTTTACATGCTCTTTAGTCATATAAACAAATTTCTATTTTGTAACAACGTAGTTCATATACCCTTAATGATGTTGCTGAGAAGTATCCAAGGTCTAAAAACACAGCTTCCGTTCCTGCACTTGACAAATTACCAATATAAAAATTTGATAAGCATAAAGCTATATTAACTAAACTTTTAAAGCTTGAAAACTTCAAACCCTGATCTATATCAGCAAAAAATAATAAGAATGAAGTTGACAAAAGCAAACCTAGGGAAACAAATATAGATAGCGTAAATCACATCTAGACATGTGCAAAGCTAAATGAATTAAATGATATTCAAAGTAAAACATTTTACCAGTAAAGCATAAGAAAATTCCTCCAAGAGAAATCCAACCATCTCTGCCGGTAACACTGAAAAATTTGTATATAAAATAAGGAGAAAGAGCCCGGTATATATTTGTGTTCCATTTGATGATATTGTAGATGCCAATAGCAGCAATTAACAGTAACCATATGATCACAATCGGAGTAAAGGTAAAAGCTACCAAGTGGAAACCGCGGTGTTGCAAAACAAAAACAGCTACCAACAAAACACAAGATATGGGAATCACCAGACCTAGTAATCATATAAATAGTCAGTAATTTGAACATTGCAGCTAAAAGTATGATAAAGGAATGTTCATTCGAGTAAGACATGACAAATGTTCAAAAGTCATCTCTCTCTTGTTTTTACTCGTCTCCTCCCATAACTCAATACAATCAGATATTGTACGACAAGCCCAAAATTATTACTAATTCAGTCTGTCCTCACTAATAATGTGCACTCTGCAACTAGAGAGATTGTTTATTAGAAAACCATTATACTCTTTCATTATACAACCAGGAATTTGTAAGGGCTCGGGATCTTGACACATGAAATAGCAATCAAGGTTTTGAGGTCTGTTTCAGATACCATCTTTTTGATGGCAGAATAACATTTCTCTACTGTCATTTTAAATTTTATCATGCACATACTTTTATTAAATTCATTTCTTTTTCATCTGAAAGATCTAAACTAAAGATTACGGGCTAAGGGGGAAAAAAGACACAATGACTACAGAATAGCACCATATTATAGTTCAGTATAGAAATTGGCAATTCGTGTAAAAACTCCAAGTAGTTGTGATCAGCATCAAGTTTTCTGGAAAAAAAAGACAAATTACTTTGAGTTTGAACTCACTATTACGTGCATCAATTGGTTTAGCTTTCAGGCCCTCCATTGATGCCAAAACTGCAAAACACAAAACGTTAAAATCATGTGTTTCGTCTTAGAAGAAGTGGAATATTAGAAGCTTGAAAAAGCAAGCTTCTACCAGAAATTGCAGGAGCAAGAACACTGACGCAAACCACCATGCAAACAGCAAATAAAACTAGAAGAAGCAAAACTGTTTTTGCTTTTTTATGTTTCTCAATAAATCTTTTGAACAAGGAGGACTGCGTAGATCTATTTGAGTGACCACCGGTATGATACGTAGAGAGCTCTTCATCGGCTGCCTGTATATTTGGTAGCAAAGAGAATTTTGCATTTCTGCAAAGAAGTGAGTATAATGCAATAACTCCTCCTGCAAATAACTTACATATTAGTATAGTCCAAAGTAAGCACACAGTAAACTGTTGGAAGTTTATAAAGGCATATTATTTTTACCTTCACCATTATCATTGATACTCAACATAATGATGACATATTTGAACAGAGTAAGCAGAGTCAAAGTCCAAAAGATCAAGGAAAAGGCGCCAAATACTACATCTTCGGAGTTGTAGTTAAGCAATCTTCCAGCCAATGTATTTTTATATACATAAAGAGGGGAAATGCTCAAGTCACCAAAAACTAAACCGAAACTTTGATATGCCAATAGTAAGACTTGCCCATATCGTCCTCTACTTTCTAACTGTGCAAAACGAAAACAAACACATTACGCATATATTTGAAAGATATAGTGCAATATGTTCAAGATAATAAAAAATACTGTCGGGCAGATTAATTTCAAAGAACCGAAAGAAAAATCTACAAGTTTGATACAATTGATCTCATGTTGTGTTTTTTGTATATCACAAGCTGAAGAAAGAAGATAATAGTAAAAGCGAATCCAGATGAAAAACTTATTCTTGTTTAATTCCAGAAGGGCTACATAAGCGCCAGATCAATCTTCATTAACAGATTGCGAAGGAAAATTTTCTAAAATTCTTCGTAAGCTATATCCTAAAGCTTAAATGCTAGTTATGAAAAAGAATAAATTAGAAATGCATAATCTCAAAGCGAGATCATCATATTATCGTAACTGAACTCCAATCTGTTAAATAAGGGACGCCAAAAGACAAGAACGAGTAAAACCGAACAAAAACGAATTCATATCTGAAATTTCAAACAATTTATTTTGTTTTTTTTTTCAATTTCCTTTCAGGAGAACCAATCAAAAGCCAGATTATTCAATGTTTTACCATGGCTAATGCACATTGAAGAACATCAACGTCTCAGCTGTATCTTCGTCTCCTTCGCTCTCCCAATCTCTCTCTCTCTCTCTATCGCTACGGACAGAGAGGGTGTTCCATTCTCCTCTTAACACAGTTGTAAAATTAACCAAAACATTTAATCTCGCGGGTGTATCGCCCAATTCCCTTCGTCTATCCTCTCGGCATATTTTCTTTTGCATAAAAACCCCTGATGTTTCAGACATTAACATCGCTCCCCTTTTTTTTTTTTGCGTTTTACACCAAAACGCCACTTTTGAGATGAAAGGTCTAAACTACCATTACAACTCTTGATCCTCAATTTTGAATAGGGAAAATGACATATCAACCACTGTACTTTATACTTAATGATAAAGTCAATACTGAATAATTTTTGCTAACACTGAATAATTTTTGCTAACAACTTAAACATTGAACTGTGAAAAATAGACAACACAAACATCATCGTTATCTGTTGAAAGAAACATTGCCGCGAAAACGATGCCGAAACTTTAATCTCTGTAAATTCTTATTCTACTTCACTTTTATAATAAAATCACAATAATTGAAATAGTATTACCGCGAAGACAATTTTGGGAAGCTCCGACATGATCTTCTTGTTGTCAAAAACAATTCTCGTGTTTTCTTCGCAGCATCTTCTCCTCGTCGAAAACAATTTTCTCCTCTCGATTTCACCTTTTGGTTTTCATCACTATCTTCTCTTTTCTCTTCTTGATCCATTGTCGTCGTCCAGTGCTCATCACTTTTCACATAAGAAAATAATCTTTCTGCAGCGGAATGTAATATTTCCTTAAGCAGGACGACCACGTTTCGCTAAGGACCATTGACGTCCTGCAGCGGAACGTCGACTTTCCACAGTGGAACGTCGACTTTCAACAGCGGAACATCGTCGTTCCCAAGCAGAAAGTAAATTTTAAAAACTGTTTAGTGGAAAGACAACGTTCCAAGCAAAAAGATAACGTTCTGCAACGGAACGACAACGTTTTTTAACTGCAAACATGACGACAATATTTGCGTCGTCAATTTTTTATAGTTCAGTGGTTAAATTGTTAACAAAAATACTTTATTGATTGACTTGTCATTGATCACAAAGTACAGTGGTTGATTTATTAATTTCCCTTTTGAATATGATATATCACCAAAACTTACAATTTACTATCACGCACTCCAATATGCTTTGGAGTTATTCAAGATAAAACATGCGTGGAAAATTCACATACAAATTTAAGAGATTTATGAGACATTCCAAAACTGCTAACAATTTGACCCCAAGGAGTATTTGCTGTATTTGACAGTCTTTATAATCTCATGTCAAAAAGTTAATTTCATAAAGATTATAGCTAATTTCTCAAGCTTTTCTAAAATAGAGTGTTTTGTAAAAATGGAAGATCATTTACTATAGCAAATTAGTCATGAATAGAGAGCTTCATTTACGCTCAAGAAGCTCAATCTCTCTTAATCGGAGTTGGAGTTGAAGACAAATCCACTGATCGATTGAACATTCGCCTTTGATTTGGTTTTGCATCAGAATAGTGTCTAAGTTGTTTTGTTAACGACCCAAATTACCGAGATTGAATCGCTCGAAAAAATTGTGATATTACTAATTGTTTTAACCCTTAAGTTCAACACTTGAAGGAAACAGTTGATAATATCCGCACCATTATTGCCACCACTCATACCTTAAGACAGAACAGAACACCAGCTGAATTCTCACCATAAATATTTGCCAACATCTATTCTCAATCCAAATGCAAACGAACCCAAGTTTAAAATTACACAGAGTTTCTCATACACTGATGAAAATCTACGTCCCTTCACTGGGTGAATCTCAGTTATACACAAACCATTTTGAAATTTCAGGTTCTAGCTTGCAATCTCGAGCCGCTCAACCCAAATAGCAAACTCATTTAGCCTTCGCACCGATCGGGAAAAGGACAAAACAACCACAAGCGCTTATTTTCTTCGTCTAATCTTCGCCGGCTCCGGACAGCCTTTCCTCATCATGGCCACAAACTCATCGTAGTTAATTCTCCCGTCCTGTAATGGAAACTCAGTCAGACTCCAAAAAACATTACCATTACAAGATTTATTATTCACTAACAGTCATTTCCCCATATTTCATCACAACAATCTATTTCATCAGTTCTAACAGCTTCCTTGACTTCATTAGCAATTTAGACATTACAATTAATTTATCCTCAAATCTATCAAGTTTATACCACGTTTTCCATTTAATCAAGTGTTAAGTCGATTTCTAACCCCTCTGAAGATTTCTAACCCGATTTCGAACTCTATCGATCTCGTTTCTAGCAATTTTGAACTCTGTTAAGAGATCTGACATCAAGTTAATGAGTTCTTGATTATCATTCCACGGTTATTTATCGCTCGAATTATCAAGTCAAAGATTGATTTCCTCAAATATAGAATGATAGATCGTAATATGCGCACTGGAAAAAGGAGAAATGGGAGAAGGAAATGTACATGATCTGTGTCAACTTCTGCAATGATTTCCTTTATTGTTTTCTCATCACCCATATTATATTTCTTGAGGGAAGACTCCAACTCCTCCACAGTGATGTGCCTAAAATCAGACATAAACATCAAAAAGTCAGTAAAGGTAAAACTATGGGAATGGATATTAAGGAAGCAGAGAGAAACAATGCTTACCCGCTTTTGTCTTTGTCGAAATATTCAAAAGCTTTGTATAAGTGGTCCTCTCTCTCCATTCTGTTCATGTGCATAGTTGCAGTGATAAATTCTATGTAATCGATTGTGCCGTTTCCATCGACGTCAGCCTGAAAAAACAAAAGTTTAGTCCAAAAAAATAAAGAAGGTAAATTTCTATGATGAACACAAGGGGGTAAATGAGATTTTTCAAACTAAATCTCAAAATTAAGCATCAAAATAATTTCAAAGAGCCAAAAAAAAAAAAGAAGAGCTAGTTACCGCTTCCATCAGTTGCCGCACTTCCGACTCAGAAAGCTTAGTACCCAGTTTAGGAAGACCGGCTTTCAGTTCCTCAAAAGTGATTGTTCCACTATTATCTGTGTCCATTGACTTGAACATTTCCTTCAACCCCATGATTTCTTCTTCAGAAAGATTTTCAGCAATTACCTGCAAGAAAGAATCTGATCATACTATACTTCACTAAAATCGATATCGCAGAAGAGTTTTGACATTACTAAGTGTCGAGAAGAACACTTTCCTGGCTGGTAGAGAAGCAAATGAGAAAGACAGATTTTTGAGCTAAGACACCTTAAACATGATAGACCCCATCAACAAATTCTATGTGGGGGATTGTTTAATGAACACTAAACTAATCTCTGAATTCATTACAAGTTTATTTTTCTAATATATGAATCTTTTTTTATCAGTTCAAGTCAGTTGAATCTCTTCAACTGTTGGTTTTTTCCATCAATAGACTTCGAAATATCTTAACTGGCACTTAATCAACTTGTTGGTATGGATGACAACTTCACCTTTAGAGCAACTTTTTTCAGTTTGTTCATAGCTCTGAACTGCTTCATTCGAGTCAAAACAGCAATGTCGAGAGGTTTGTCAGATGCATCCCCATCTACTCTCATCCAGGGATGATCTGCATAGATAAGATATTCAGAATCTCCGAGGACGGCTGATGATGAGGAGCTTTTACAATGGCAAATGCATTAGATGAAGTAAATACCAATACATTTTTTTTTGAATTAAACCATCAAAAGATTCAGATCGATCGAAAACAATCCTTATTTGCATAGACATATTTTATGCAACAAGTACTTACTCAGGACTTCAACTGCCGAAAGTCTCTCTGAGGGTTCGGCTTTTAGCATCTTCTTCACTAGATCTTTAGCACTAATCGATACAGAAGGCCAAGGATCAGATGAGAAATCAATATTCCCATGAAGAATAGTGTCAAAGATAGCCCGTTCATTCTCTGAAATGAAAAGGGAAAAGAAGTATTCAACGATCCAAATCAAATTAATGGAAGAGAAAACCAGAAAATCTATAATATAATGTCATATATACCTCACAAAACACTTCACTAAACACTCAAGACACATTTTTGCATAGAAGAAAAGAATGTTCCAACGTTTAGAACAACAATAAATCAACAAAAATAATCATTACCTCCCCAGAATGGTGGAACACCACTGAGTAGAATGTATAATATGACTCCAGCGCTCCAAATATCAGCTTCAGCTCCATAATGTTTTTTCAAAACTTCAGGAGCTACATAATATGCACTTCCAACCAGATCTCTAAAAACATCTCCTGCATAAGAAACAAACTTTCCAAATTATTAAAATTGTTACACCTATTTCGAAACTTTAACTTCGAAGAGTGAAATATTATTGTAGAGAACTTGAATTTGTTGCTCAGACATTCTGCACATATACGTATATAAAATCTTAGAAAAGAAAATATAAAAACCTGCTTTGAAGAAGACCGAGAGCCCGAAATCCGTAGCCTTGAGTGGCGAATTTTCATCCTTGCTCAAAAACAAGAAATTTTCAGGCTTCAAGTCCCTGTGCATAACTCCCATTGAGTGGCAATCGTGTACTACTGTCATGATCTGTCGGCATAAGTTAGCCGCAGCTCGTTCGGAGTAATGGCCCTTCGAAATTATCCGATCAAACAATTCTCCTCCGGCACAAAGCTCCATAACCAAATTGATAGAATGACGGTCTTCGTAGGCAGCCTTGAGCTCTACAATATTGCGATGGCCGGTAAGGTGGTGCATGATTTGAACCTCCCGACGAACATCTTCAACATCGTCAAGATTGGTTAGCTTCCTGGTAGCTATGGACTTGCAAGCGAACTGTAGCTTGGTTTCCTTGTGGGTCACCAGGTAGGTTACTCCGAACTGACCACGACCGAGCTCTCGGCCGAACACATATGTTGATCGAACGTCCGACATCGGCCGACCTAGGACGCGGCCAATTGGCGGGGAGTCTAAAGAAGGTGGTTTGGGAATGGGCGGGGAGGGGTTCGAGTGGGAGGGGAGAACAGTGACGACCCCATTTGAGGTAGAGGGGTGGTGATCCCGGCGACGGTGGGAAGGCTCGGCTGATCCGGCGGATAAGGGTTGATCGTAAGCGACACCACTACAGTTGCCCATTCGGACAGGGATTTTGGTCAATGCTGGTCAAGAGGACTTTCAGTCTATCAATGAGCGATTATCATATAACGTATGTTATATATGTAAGGTTAAGAAGACCTTACCTGTTGACTATGTTCCTAGTTCGGTTCATTTGAACCGGGAACCCCAATTCAATTTGGATCGGTTTAAGAACCTAATAATTCCGCATTCGATTATGATAATCTAGAACCGTGAGCCACATTTCGACCCGATTTTAAGGCAAAACCAGACCAAACCAGCCCATCCCATCCCATCCCTAAAAAATATCCATCTCGAAAAAGCCGAGCTTTGACTCGGCCCGGTTGGTCGGTGTTGCCCTCAAGGTCATTTCTATATCTAAATTGAAACAACCCTGTTACTTTGCCCTAGATTGGCGCTCTCTCTCTCTCTCTCTCTCCCTCTCCCTCTCCTGTTCACCCCGAGGATACTAGAATCGACGATTCCTCTCCTTCTTCGCCTTCATCTTCTTCGAGTCGTTCTAGAGGCAGAAGTTGTGAGTGGTCTGGTCGATTGTCTTCTTCAACAGAGGCTGCGGAAATAGCCCTGTTACCTTCCCTCAGGTGTTATTTCTTCTGAATCACATTTAACTGTTCGGGAAAATCTGTTTATATGCTGACTTGTCTGCCGAAACTCCCCCTGCGTGCTTTTTGGGGACTCTTAAAAAGGATATGATTTCTGACCTTATATTATATTCAGCAAAAGACTAATGCTGATGGTTGAAAATCAACGGACAAAGATTTATCAGGGTCCTTCTTCAAAGTTGATAAATGTTGGTTGATCGTATAATACATTATAGTTCAATGATTCAGAGTATCATTTCCTATTTGATTTCAATTCCATATTCAAAGTTGAAATTTCATCATTTTCAATGTTGATCATGACATTGTTTCCTGCCTTCCTTTCCCTTAGAGTTTGAAATAATTCTGTGTCTGTTGTTATGTTTTTCAGTTATCCCGTTCGCTGAATCTAGTGAACTATTAGAATCATGTCCTCTTGAATATTGATGGGTTGGATATGAGAGCGATTGGGAAAATTAAGAAACAGTACTTTTCTTTTTGTTTTTCTGCTTTTTTTTTTTTGTTTGGAACTTTAGCAGCTTATTGCAGAATAAAATCTCAGGATTACATATATAGGTTTTTACATTTCTTCGGGGTTCTATTTTTCTTTTTATTTATTTCCATTCATAAAGCCTTCATCTCTTTAGTTTCCAGTCTGTCAATGATTAATCATTAGACTGAGGCCAATTGATTCTATTATTTACGATCAATTAGTATATTGAATTTTCAATGTTCTTCCTGAATGGGCCATTATTGAATAATGTAATTTGTGTCTCGTGGAAATTCTCCTCACTTGCTAGGACATTAAAAAATACCTGAAATCTGACTTCTTAAACTTGTTTTATTTTATGACATCTAAATTTGATCTCACAGGTTAGATTTGGATGTTATTGGACAGGTATTGAATGAAAACATTTTTCTACGTGTTTTGAGGGATTAAAAGATGCCAAGAGATTTATCACGATCCCGATCCCCTTCATATAGAAGAAGGCCCTCACCTTCTCCATTAGGGCATAGGTATAGCAGGAGAAGTCGAAGAGACAGAAGCCGCTCACCATATTTATCCAATTCCCATCACAGGTGATCCGGTTTTATCTTCTTATTTAGCTTATACTGATTTTAATAATCTTGACGTATTTGTAATAAAGATTGGTGACTGGCTTGTCTCTTATGCCATTTGGAATTTCATAATGTTCGAGTTGATCTGTATGTGTCCTATCCTCTTTTATTGAAATTTTGCTGTTGTGTTGCATATGCATTTGTTGGGACAAAAATTTACTTTCCACATCCCATATTAGTTTGTCAATTGTGAAGGAAAGGACATTGTCATTCGCGATTATTTAATTCTGTTTAACTAAAAGCTGGTGATGATTTTTTTAGGATTTAAGGCTTTATAGCTGGTAAAAAATTTCACGCATATATTTTCATTTATTTTCTCAAAAAAGGGAGTTTTTGATAGCTTTTAGTTCTTTCAACCTTTGAATATGCACTTCCACTATACAGATAGTTTTACTTTAGGATAAGTTAAATTGCTTTGCAATTGAGGCTATACCTTAAAAAGAATATCGCTTCTGAATTCCATTAATGGTAGAATAATTGTTAGGTGGGTACTATGCTGTGGACGAAAGATGTAACTTTTTATTTTTAACATTTTCTTAATATTTTCTTGTCATCTTTGGTTATCTCTATGATTGACATTTGTTCTAATTTTTCAATTATTGCAAACTATAAATAGGGAGTCATAATTGTTCTGCTTCCTTTACTTAGTACATGTTAATTTTGGTACGAACATTGGGAGACCAAGTTTCAGTTATTTCGGGAGAGAAATGAGATAGGGCCAAGATATAATTTATGGAAATTAATCTGAAGAATTTGATTAGAAGAAAAAGAAAGGTAATGGCCTTCATAAGAAAACTGAGGAAAAAGAAACTCAGTTTCTTCCCATCACTTGAGGAGTGAGCAGTTCATGGGTGCCGATTTGGTTGCCTTTCGTTCCTTGATTGTGATATTTGCTTCTTCTCGTGATAAAAGATGGAGCTCACAAAGGTTATTCTTAACAATGTATGAGGTAACAGTACATGTTTCTATATTTTCTGTGCTAAAATGTGGGCCAACATTATATCTATATATCAGCATCTTTTCCTTCCATTTTGTCTATTGCTGAATTGCTTCCATTTTATTATACAGGAGAAAGAGTCGGTCAACTTCTCCCATAAAAAGTAGAAGTTCTCCCACATCGAGACGGAAAATTCGATCACCGACTCCAAGGCATCATAAGAAACATCGAAATAGGAGTTCCTCATTGTCTTCTAATCACAGATCCTCTAGTTCCAGTCTTGGATCGCCAGTGCGCAAAACGTCAAGTGAAAAACTAAAAAAGGAAGAAGAAGAAAAGAAGAGGTTGCCATTTGCTTTTCCACTCTCTTTTACCTTATCCTCTGATGTTTCATTAGGTTCATGCAGTTTTTGTACTGCATTTTTTGTTACTGTTTTGAAATTGGGTTTTGGTGTTTGTTTATAGGATACTCTGCTACTCTTTTTGATATCCTTGAGCAAAAATGCACCCTGACCATTCAAATGTAGAAAGAAAGAACTGTTTCTAACCAATAAAACATGAGCGATGTTACATATATTTTAGATTTAAGACATTGTTTCTCATAAGTTAGTTGAAGTGGACTTGCAGGAGACAACTTAAAAGTCCTATAATTTGTCTTAAGATGCTTCCTGCCAAGCCACTTCCTATGTTCCAGCTTCTGTCAGTTTAAAGCTAGTAGTGCAATTATTTATTGCTTTGATAATTTTTGAGCTTGGTATCTGGAAAGTGTTCTACAGATATTATAGTTAATAGCAGTGCGAAGTTTAGAGTGCTTTGGTGATTAGTTTTTAACAGTTTTTTTTTCACTGGCCTTTCTGAAGGAAGGTTTACTATAGTTTAACGTGGTATATTTGATGATCAAATTGGTTGCTTCTTCACTCTGCTGTTCCCCAGCTTTGAAACTCTTTTTGTATGGATCAGGATTCAATTAGAGGTATGCCCTAAAAGGATAAGCATGTTTTACTGCTTTTGTCATCATGAAGGTTAGTTTGCAAATATTATGCTGGCAAAAATTGAAAGAAAGAAGAACAGACAGAAAAAATGGAAAAGGAAAATTGTAATTACATCTATTAGCATCAAAGTTGTAATGGGACAACTGGCATGTGTAGCTTTTGTGCTGAAATTTTATTCTCTCTATCTCTCAGGCGACAGCAAGAAGCAGAATTAAAACTGCTAGAAGAAGAGACTGCAAAGAGAGTGGAAGAAGCTATTCGCCGGAGAGTCGAAGAGGCGTTGAACTCCGAGGAGGTCAAACTAGAAATTCAGCGGAGGATCGAAGAAGGGCGAAATCGACTGACCAAGGAAGTGGGAGTTCAACTTGAGAAAGAAAAGGAAGCTTCTCTTATGGAAGCCAGGCAAAAAGAGGTGCATTTTAATTACTCAAGTGTAAAAACGAATTTGATGACTTAGAATTAAGTGGGTTTATGATTACAGGAACAACGGCGAAAAGAAAAGGAAGAATTGGAAAGAATGCTGGAGGAGAATCGGAGACGGGTAGCGGAAGCGCAGAGGAAGGAGGCATTGGAGCAACAGAGGAGGGAAGAAGAAAGGTACAGGGAACTTGAAGAGCTACAAAGGCAAAAGGAAGAGGCCATGAGAAGGAAGAGACAAGAAGAGGAAGAACTAAGATTGAGCCAGATGAAACTCCTCGGCAAAAACAAATCACGACCCAAATTGTCTTTTGGGTTTGGCTCGAAATAACTGGACAAACCAGACATGTCGTGCTTCTCATCATCTGCTGCTCCTCCGCCTGCTCCGTTTGAAATGTCTTATTTTTCAAGCTGAACTTACGTTGTCTTTCATATATGGGATCGAATGTACAATCTCATCAGGATTGTTTGTTATTAATGGAACTCCTTTTTAGACGAATTAATTTCTTGAACGAGATTATTCTCAAACTATGTATTGTTTACTCCTAACACGTGTCAATATTTGATTGGATCTCACTTTATTGAAAAATAAAATTAAAATACCCACATATGTTATTCCTATTTTTGTTTTTAATTCTAAGATTCATTTAGTTCACGATGCAGAGTTTGATGGTCATTGTAGCAGTTTGCTCTGTGAAGTCAAAGATGACACTGTTGATTGTGAGGGGTCAACCCATACCAGTAACGTATACAATTCAACATCACTTGAGAGTGTGAAAAATGAATGATTTATAAGTAAAGTTCTCCTCCTTATAACAGTAATTTAATTTTTTTTATTAATATTAAATATAAGATGGACGTCCATCGCCACGATGGACGTCCTGATAGGTTAAAATGCATCTTTTAACATATGACGGACGTCCGTCAACGTGTAACGAACGTCCGTCATATGTTATTTTTTTTTTAATATTAAATATAAGATTTTTAACCTATGACGGACGTCCGTCAACGTGTAACGGACGTCCGTCATATGTTTTTTTTTTTAATATTATATATAAGATTTTTAACCTATGACGGACGTCCGTCAACGTGTAACGGACGTCCGTCATATGTTAAAAAACGTCTTTAAACCTAAAATCGACGGTTCTTCTTAAAAAATCATCGTTTTACAGTCAGAAAGTTCGAAATTTTTGAATCTTCGACTTTGAAATTCATTTTTACGAGAGAACTTACATCGATTTTAAGGATTTACGCCGACGAACGAAATCGAAATTAAGGGGAAAACTTTTTAAGTTAACTGAGAAGTTAGATTTGACGGACTTTAACGGAAAACTTGACTGCGAGGTTACTGGCGTTAATTTCTCATAGTTTAGGATTTTAGTTGTTAAAAAAATTTCTCTAAGGTTTGACTTGTCATTGATCTCGAACTAGAGGGTTTGTGGTGTTAATTTCCTATTTGAAAAATATTAGAGTTGGCCAACCACTTTGGACACTTTCGAGATCCACGGTGTCATACACCTTGATTTTTAATTGGATCACAGGTAGTTGACCAACCATAACCTACTTTGACTTGACTATGTCGGACATGCACGTGCATTTTTCTTCGTGGGTGTAGTTTGGTAAATTCCAATAGATAAAATCAAGCATGTGCTTAGTGCTCTCCACTCCCTTGGCCGTGGCCCCTTTTGGGTAAATTAATTACACAAATTAATAATTATAATGTCCAAAACTAATGCAATTAGAATTCCTCGATCCCCCGTTCTCATTTACTCGTTCGAGTTTGTAGATCTGCTTATACAACATTTCATAAATAATGAACGAGTGATACAAAATTGAGAACGTCGATGGGTCTTTCAATAAAAGACTCAAGCTTTTAGACGTTCTTAGTAGTTACGGGCATTTTGGAAATGAAAGCATTTTTACGCGTAAACTTTTATGATTGAGAGTACAAAATTATTATCAATTACGATTGCAGATTACAACTTTTGATTGAACGTAAATCCAATGACTATGTTCGGTTCGATATGAAAATGTAAAATGAAAGAAGCCATGTCAAAAATTGTAATAGTTATAATTTAAAATTGAGAAATCAATCAAACAATCACTGGAATATGAGATCAATGATAAATCAACCACTAAACGATGAAAGAAACGTTAAAAAGAGAAGACTTTTCAAAATGGAAGATTTCAGTTAAACTGTTCGAAATCGATTTTGGTATCAAAATGAAATATTTCAAGTTAATTGTTTGTTGAAAAATCAATGCATTCTAAGCCATACATGTTTTCGATCCACAGAGGAAACTTGCTGAAAAATTCGTTGTTTGCTACACTGAAGAACGATAAAGAATTCAAAAAATGGAGTGCAAAGAGTATTTTTCACTGTGAAAATAATAGCTTCTGTTGAGAAAATAATCTTTCATTTGTGGACAGATGAATTTCTACGGAGGAATGTAATCTTTTTGTGAATTCTATTTCAATGACTTATTTTATGTAGTGGAAATAAAATGTTTTTTTAACGAAAAACATGACAACGATGTTTATTCTGTTCATTTCTCATAATTGAATGACTTGTCATTGACTCCATAGTTTAGTAGTTGTTTTGTTAATTTTCCTTTTAAAATTAAATTTCTTTTTTTCAAATAATTAAAAACATATTATATGAATCTTTGTCTAAATATATATATATATATATATATATATATATATAGAGAGAGAGAGAGAGAGAGAGAGAGAGAGAGAGAGAGAGATTTTAATTATTTTTATTCAATAACCAAAATAATTTGACAGGTTTTGGGCACACTCACCTCAGAACACAGGGTAAAAAAGGACATCTTTCAAACATAGAAATTAAGATTAATTATAATTAATTAATTAATTCTACCAACACTCGTAAAAGTTCATGTCCACGCGAAGCCTAAAATAGACCTCCCCTTCAAACGCATCAGTCATAATCGTAGCCACTCCCCGGTGCATGAAAAAGTCGCCGGTGCCGCCTATAATTGATATATCTCTCGTCTTCACCATGATCGGATCGGCTCCGGCGAAGTTTATCGTGCCCTTGTAGCCGGAATAATTCAGAGAAAACGAGAACGCTAGCCAAGATGTGTAGGTGTTCTTCGTATCGTAAATGTACATTCCCTGAGCTCTTCCGACCGGCTTTGACCGGAGGTTGTTATCTAGAGTGATAGGGTCGTCGAAAACAGCTATGTTTCCGAAGTGAAATCGATCGGCTAAAATGGTTAAATTCGAACCTTCCGGACCAGCAACAATGGCAGAAGTGGCGTTCGCTGCGTTTTTTCCGTTGTAGATAATGTCGTGGAAGTACAAGACTAAGTGCTTGCAGGGTTTGTACTGTTTCTTCATGGCTGGGTAAGCTGAAGAAGAAGAAGAAGAAGAAGAAAGGGCGAGAAAAAAGAAGAGAAGAACAATGGGAGTTTTTGCCGCCATTGACGACCTAGGTTTCTCTTTCTTTAGAGAAAGAACCAAAAAAAAAAAAAAGCACTAGCAAGCTCGATGAACACAATGATTCTATGATAATGGCCGTTTCCTTGTGTATTTGCTTTCTACTCATTCAGTCTTTATATAAGGATGAGAAACTCCATTAATGGATTAACTCAATATCAGTGATGATTTAACACTTGTTTAAGCAGAAAAGGAACTATTAATTTATTAATATTAATCAAAGAAGATGAAGGAAGAAGAAGAAGAAGAAGAAGATGGACCAGAGTATCATCAATAGTGCAGAAGAATATTAGTTAGTTGTTTGCCACCTACTTAAGTGACTTGTCAGCAGCAGGCAGCTGGGTTACACCTAAAAATTTCTTTTTTATTTTTTAAACTCAAATTGCATTTAACTGTTATTTTATTAAATTACTTAGCAGTCAAAATTGACTCAAAATACCTAACCCGATGGTCAATGACAAGACATTCGTTAAATAATTTTAGGATAAATAATAAATTAATTATTATGGTTTACGATTAATGACAATTCAATCACACGGTGTTAGACATTTTGACCATGGCATCCAGGCCACAGTGTCCTCCCAAGACACTACGTTGTCCTGTCAGCTTCTTAACGACGAACGTGACTGCGATATTGGATTTGTTATTTTCCCATACGTCAGTGGTTAACTTTTTAGAAAACATATCATAATGATTGATTTGTTATTGACTGCAAACCACGATGGTTAATTTGTCATTTTCCCATAATTTTAGGTAACAAATATAACATGAAACTATAAAAAATAAACGTAGTAAATATTTCTGTCATGTTTTTCGTTAAAAAACTTTTTTTTTTTGTCGCAACGGAAAATATATGTTTCTGTTGCGGAAAGTAATGTTTTTTTTTGCGAAAAATGTATCTTCCACAGGGGAAACTTATTTTACACGTAATATAATTAAATTTTTAATTAATTCTTGAGATATTCTTCTAATTTAGTAATTAATTAACAAATTAACTAATAGATAATTAATTATGAGAGGAAAATAATTACCAAATTAATTATTAGTTTAATTAATTTTGAAATTAATTAATATTTTGCAGAAATTAAAATTAGTAATTAATTTGTTAATTACCAATTTTAATTTTTTATAGTATCGTATTTTATTTGTTAGTAAAAATTATTTAGTAGTTGATCTCATAATTTAGTGGTTATTTTATTAAATGGTAAAAGGTGGTAAGTAATCAATGAAGGTACATTCAATGCATGGAGTTGGAAAATAAGAAGCATTATTACATTATTAATTAATTTAATCATAATATATGCAATGTATTTCTTGGTGGTGGTAGGTTTTTGATTGCTCAATTTCCAAAGTAGTGGTCTCAATTGGATTTTATTGCTTGTGGTAGGTAAAGCCAGCTTGAAATGTCTACTAGTTTGTGTATATTCTAAGAAATATTTTTTAATCCAAAATGTAACTGCAGTATTTGTTTAATTTATTTTTTATAGTTTAGTTAAGTTGTTAGTAAAAATACTTTAGTGCTTGACTTATTATTGATCATAAAGTACGATAGTTGATTTGTCATTTTCTTAATTAAGAAATATGTTAAAAGTCAGGCAATTTTAGAAGCTTAATAAATAGATTTTAGATGAATGCGACCCAAAAAATATTGGGTTTTGATATAAAATTCATTTCGAATATGACCAATTATATTTTAGCTATATGTTTTCGTTATTAACGAGATCTTCGTCGACCTGCTTTCCTCTTTTCATTTGGTAACAGGAGAATGTCGGTAATAGTTTTTTTTGGGCATGGTCACGATCGATCAATGTCGAGGAGGAAAATCGCTATTCCTACTAGCCTAGTTTCATCTTATTTAATAGAGTTTAAAAGAAAAGGAGAGATTTAGGACATTAGTCAACTAAAGAATATATGATATTTGAAAAAATTTGGTGGGTTGTTGCAACAAGGTTGAGACCAGAAATGAGTTTTAACAGATTGACAAAGAGAGGTTCCTCAAGTCTATCATCCTTTGGAAATGGAAGAAAGATTTAGTAAAAGACACGTCAAAGCTCAACTCTACACATTTCCTTAGTCAAATGTGTGAGAGGATAGAGCAAAAGTTTGAGTGTTAATGGTGCCAATCCATCGTACGAGGGCAAAAAAAACTATGTGCTTGGCCAATGGTAAGGGAGTACATAATTTTACATAGTTAGGAAAGATAGACGAGACTAGCATGAATAAAACTCATTTTCTAGATTTAAAAGACACATTTTGAAATGTCACGACAAGAAAGCAAGCTTAACAAAAACGTCAGATCGAATGACTTGATATTTGGAGAAGACTTGATTGCCTAGCCTAAGGCTTGGTTCGCAGCAAAAGACATAAACATAAATCAAAACCATAATCCACACAAAATGAGCTTAGGTCCATAAAGTGATTACGACTAGAGGTCAATTGGGGCGACCTTCCAACATGTCGTTTTCTCCGTTTTCACCTCCAAACGACCAATACTCATGCATAAACTCTAAATCTACCCATATATTCCCAAAATAACTCACGGATTCGAGTTTCCAAACTCGAATCTGCAACCAATATATGTAATAAACTTCAAACTTAAAAATGGAGAGAATGAGAAACTTATCAACGAAATGCCTTCATAAATATTAGAGATCTCAATACTGTGAACTCAAAACCAGAGCACGAATCCTCACTCACATACTCCGATCTCTCTTCCTCCTTTCTCCTTACAGCGACCAAGTATAGGGGAATGAATGTTTCTCTCATTCCCTTATACTTTATTTAATAAAATTCAACATTTTATTTTTATTTAATATATATTATATATAATATAATATATTCATTTACTAAATTAATTTTTTTGATTTATTTATCACTTAGTGACACCCAAATTCATTGATTTGATCATTTTATCAAAAATTCACACGTGTCTGTTACACAACAAAATGAGTCAAATTATAAACACCTTGACAAAAAATAAGGTGAAAAATTTATACATAGAATTAACTAATAATAAAACAATAGTTTTTACATCATTCCTCCTTAAAGCATTTCGTCCCCAAAATTCAATACAACCCAATTAAACCATCAAAAAGTTTAAGGTACTTTTGCATCACCTCAGACTCAAGCTCCCAAGTAGTTTCCTGTTTGGTGTGATTCATTCACAACATATGTGTTAGCCTTTTTGTTAGATTAAGTTTTATTTTGATGATGACTAAATGATGTTAAATTTAATGAAATCAATAAGTTGTGTTTTGTATTATTCAAATATTATTCATAATATTTTTTATCATAATATTTATATCCGTATTTATTAGAAATACCCTTAAAAAGAGTATTATTAATGTGCTAACATATTTATCTAAGTCTATATAGTATGACGTATCATTTTGAAACTTATATTAATTAAAGGAAATTTATTTAGAGTGTTGAGGTCGGACCGCAAATGAGGAAATGGAACCAAAACTGGGTTTTGGTCTATTGGTCGAGTAGCGGTCAAAAGCTAGTCGCAGTAGACGACCGAAAAGTGGAACATAATGCTTCTAGTCTTCAGCGTGTGTTTTCGGTTGGATAGCAGTCGAAATGCGATCGAGCTCGATCGAGGACGATTTGAATCTGTAAGATTCTGGGTCTTTCGGTCGAATAGCGATCAAGTGCGGTCAAGGACACTTTGAATCTGTAAGTTTATTTTTTTCTCGCGGTCGACTAGCGCTCGAGGTGCGGTCTAGGATAGGCAACCTAAAGTCCAGATTTGCATAACGAGCAGATTTCTAATAGTCAAATTTTTAATGGCTCAATGTGCAACGACTATATGCGGTCGACTGAAAACATTGAGACTAAATTGAAAGTGTGGGACCTATATATTTAGAAGCACTCCAAGCTCACCATAACGAACGGAGAATCAAGGTGAAGCGCTGCCGAGTTTACTACTCGATTCTAAATCACTATGAGCTATTGTAAATCCAATTCTTCCCACCCATAAGCTTGCGAGTTATTATTGGGAGAATTTATATTAGTTTTTAGAGCATTATTTTCCAAATTACATTGTGCTAAATTGTAAAGGTTAACGCCCTAAGAATTCGTCATATAAGGGTGACGCCCTGAAATAATCAACGGCGCAATTGAACACCGTAAGTTCAATCAAAGGGCGACACCCCGTTAATAGTCAAAAGTTGACGACCCGAAATAGACAAAATTGACCAATTACAGATGATTAATCAAATTGTCATCAAAGTCCAAGATACAAGCTAGCAATATATCTTTCAAAATCTAGATAGGTCGTTCCGACTGTCCATCAATTTGAGGATGGCTTGGAGCGCTAAGGCTCAACTCTGTATCTAAAGCTTTTTGCAAAGCTCTCCAAAACTTGGACGTGAGCCTACGGTTGCGATCCAAAACAATAGTAGATGGAACACCATGAAGACGAAAAATGTTCTTGATATACAACCTGCTCAACTTGGACAAGGGAAAATCTATTCGGATTGGAATGAAGTGAGCGGGTTTGGTCAAAAGATCCACAATGACCCACACCACGTCTAACTTCTAAGAAGTCCTAGGAAGACTTGCGAAAATATTCATGGTTATTCTATCCCATTTCCACTATTAGACAAATGCTGCAACAATCCTACTGGTCTCTAATTCTCAACATTTATCTATTGACACGTCAAACATTTGGCCACGAAGTCTACCACATTACACTTTATGCCCACCCACTAATACTAACGCTTCAAGTCCTTGTACATCTTTGTATTTCGTGGGTGGATAGCGAATCTCGACCAGTTGGTATCATCCAAGATAGTCTACCTCAAATCTTGAATGTCAAGAACTGCTACCTTGTAGTAATAAAGAACAGTTGTAAGATTGGAAAAATTTTCACGAATAATTTCATGTGTAACATGACATTTTGGAATTCAAATATAAGGAATAACGTCACAATTAGAAATTTATGTATTTGCGCAGTGAAATGTATATTTTAATGAAAATATGGAATTGATATTTTACTTTATTAAGTATGTTTTGGATTAGGAAAGTTGGGGTGGAAATTTGAGGGTTAAACTAATCATGCATGAGGCGTATCTGCGGAAGTGTTTGTGTCCATAGCGGAAGTGTTGTTATCCACATATATCCGATGTAGGAAGAACACATTGTAATACCCCGACTTTTTATATCGAAATTTAATAATGATAATTGGAAAGTCCATTAGGGGTATTTTGATTAATTGGATAATTATCGGGGTATTATCAAGAACGTATTCGTCAGATTATAATATAAGAAATTTATGGGGTAATAATTAGGATAAATTTGGAATGTGCATTTTAGGACTTTTTGGACACAGGCGGCGAGTGCGGACGCAGGCGGGCGAGAGGAGTTTGAATCTGTACAAGTAATTGGACTTTTTGGACGATCGAGGATGAGGCGTTGACGCCTTCCTTCTTCCGAAAACACAATTCTGAAGGAGTGAAAGAATGGATTAAACCGGTTTGGTTCGGCTCAGTCCAAAAATTAAGGGATGACCCATTTTTTAGTTAAAGGAGAAAAAGAAGTAGGACTTATTGAAAATTTAGAGAGTAATTAGTGAGGGAAGATTTATGGAATTAATTTAAAAGATGGTTAAATGAATTAATTTGATTGAAGGAATTAAGAGAAGAAGTTGGTGAGGTGAATTGGTTCATGCAGTGAACCCAAACCTCTTAAGTCATACGCAGTGAACCGGTTTGGGTGAAGACAAAAGAATGGCCTTTGGCCATTCTGTGAGAGAACTGAGAAACGAGGGAGAGAAGAGAGAGCCGCAATTGGGAGATGAGGGAGATGCGAGGGAGCTCGGGCTCGGGGGCTCCTTTAGGGTGGTCGACGCTGTTCGACTAGCAAGGAGGATTGGCGTCACAAGTCGTGATTACGGGCTCGAGTGGTGTGGCTTTGCGGGTTGATTCGGTGTGGAGCTGGGTCGTTGGTGTAGCGTCGAGGGACTGGCGATGCTCGGCGGCGTTGAACAGCGATGGTGAGGCTGCGAACTCCCGTGTGCTGCGAGTTTGGCTTGCTGCGAATCATCGGCCGGGGGACAAACGCGAAGATAGGGGCATTGGGATGGCAGGGAGCTGGCGGTTTGGGTGGAACGACTGGGGTGGCTTGCGTTCGGTCTGAACCGGTCTGTCCTGCTCTTGATGGAAACGACAATGAAACGTGCGTGGACAAGCGTAGAAGAATGGTGAAGTTAGGGCATGGCCGTGGCAGGATAAGGGGCGCTCTCTGGTGGAAGTGAAATGCAGAGGATAGGAGGATGGCAGGGAGAAGACTCTGGGTGAGCTGAGATGAGAGTGGAGTGGAGAGAGGGTCCAGTGCTCCTAGAGGAATTAGAGAAGAATGACCGTGGCATTCTAAAGGAGAAGAAGCAGCTCTCTCTCTGGTGATGACCGAGTGTGGCCTCTCGGGTTTCTTCTGGTAAGATGATTTCTCCTCTTCTATGGTTTTTATGGATTATGGAAGTATGCTCTGTCGTTTGAATGGTTCTCTGGTTGTGTTCGGCTTATATATGGGCATATTATGTTGATTAATTATGCCTCAGTTGGGTTTTGCTTCTTGGTTCTATGAATGAGATTGTTAATCTTTCGTTGGTTCTGTGAAAAATAGTCAAATATGTGCTCTGTTGCTAGGTTAATATTCTGTGAGGTTGAATTGTGAATTTATGCCCTTTGTTAGTTACTTCTAAAAGCATGAACATGTTGGAATTTGTCTTGCTGCAGATTACACTCTGTTAGTTGTTGATTAATTATTGTCTGAAGTTGGAAGTGAATTGTTCTCTGTCAATTGTGCTTCTATATATATGTGTAATTGTTGCAGATTAAACTATGCTGGACGTCCACTCCTGAGAGGAGTTTTTCATCTAGACATCCACAATGAAATTAATTGCCTAGTCCAAAGAGCATATTTGTTGTTTGGTTGTCCGCTCCCAAAAAGAGTCTGAATTCCATATGTTCACTCTCGAGAGGAGTTTGAATTTCGGACATCCACTCACAATTCGGTCGTCCACACCAAGTTTAAAACCTTGGTTTTCCATACCAAACACATCTAACCCCTTGTCCACTTTACCATCCAAATAACAATTTCATGTAATACAAGATTAATAACAACAATTAACTACCTTTTGAATTTAAAACACTATCTTATATATGAAATCATTCGTAAAAATTTTTGAGTGCTACATGCAAGGTTTGGGAAGATCCAATCATATGTGAAGTGTATCGGATTGCATTGTCTATTGCGATTGTTAAAATCAAATGCAAATTGCAAAAGAAAAACAAGAATGATTGAACACCAAAATATGGTAGGTGAGAAATTTCAATACAAAAACCAACTACATTACGAGTATTGCCGTAGAGGAAAAACAAGAACGGTTGAACACGAAAATTTGGTAGCATAGAGAAAATTCACTATGAAAATCAAGCAAAAAATGAGTGTTGGCGCCCGTAGATCTCATTGCTTCATTACCATTATAGACTCTTGCGAAGAGAAATAGGTCGAGGCAAAGAGGTTGCTCTCGTGATAATATAGAAGAAATATCGCTTCCTCTCGTGTCAATATTACGAGGAAGATTCGACAAAATATTTATTTAATAATTTTAATATTTCTCTCTATTACTTTTATAATTTTTTTTATTTATAATAATATAAATAATATTTAGTCATTTAACAAATTTTTTATTAGTTTGACAAAAAAAAATCACTATTTTTTGTTCATACTTGCTATTATAAACAATATATGTAACAAGTATGCTAATTTAATATTTTAAGAGTAAATAATTATAAACTTTAAAATGAATAATAAATAAAAATAAAACTTTGGGTTAGGAGTATGATTTCTGCTGCACCACTAGAACTGAAGCTGTCGTCGGAAAATCTGTACAAGTCAACAAGCTCCCGACGGGGCCAAGCTCCGGGCACTCACTCCGGCTGTTCAACGCTAAAGCTACTTCCCCGCTGGGAAATCTACCGGTGAGAAACAGGTTGCATGGCTTTAATCCTCTGACCACGTCAATAAGTTCGGCATAATTCTTTACTGCTTTTTCGTCGTACGTAATCGAGTTATCGTCGGCTACTTTTTGCTTGTACTGCTCAAGATATTCTTCTTCTCCGTCCACTGATCCTGCTAAAGAGGAAGAGTTTTGATTTATGTTGACTCTGACAGTTTCCGCCGTGGAGGAGGGATGGACGGAGAAGCGGACGACAGTCAAACTAATGCCGGGATGCTCGGCCATACGGGTTCCATAAGCGAGCGCCTCCCGATCGTCAGGACCGCCGATGAAGAGAACAGTGATAAGATAAGAGACGTGACTGGCAGGGATATGGAAGGATCCACCAAGTCCGCGATCGACGAGAATTCCGACGGAGCACGGCGCGTGATCGAGGACTTTCTGGTTGACCAACCGGAAGCTACTGCGAGTGATCTCCAGCGAACCGTCCATTCTCTGGTGTTTATGATATGGAAGGATTATGATCGAAGCTCTTTTGCTTCCGGCGGTGGCGCAGATGTCTTCGTGCATGCTCGAAATGGAAGAAATTGCCGTCATTGGCCGGATTGAAACTTGGCTCAGTTGCTGGTACGCCTCGAACGCAACGACGACCTGCTCGGAATCAGATCTCCGGCCTTTGTTCCAGAAGGGTAAGCCATCTTTTCTGGCTTTATGCACCATTATAATGGCGGAAGACCTTTCGGAGAGCTCCATCAGGTGCATTGCATATACGCAGAGTCCGTCGCGCTTCTCGGACCCTCTCGACGCCTCGAGCAGATTTATCAGCGACGGGATGTTTCTGGCGCTGTGAAAGCAGGCCAAAACCCTGAGCTCTGTGTCTGGATTTTCTCGCTCGATTTTTCTGTGCTTGTAAGCATCTGTTTCCCCCTGTGTAGACGGCTTGTAGACGGAAATGACGAGAGGAGTTGTAATGAAAGTTGTAAAAACCGCCATTAAAACCATAATCGCAAAGGTCTGATCATTCAAAACCTGCAAAATCACTACCATATAAGTAATTATGAAAGAATTGGAACAAGTTTTCTTCTGATATAATTTTACCTTTCGATCTTTCCCGACGTTGAGGACGATGAGTTCCACCAACCCTTTGCTGTTCATCAAAAACCCGAGCGTCAACGCCTCTCGAGCAGGAATCTTGCACGACAAGGATACTGCGACGGTGCCGACAATTTTGCCGAAACAAGCAGCAAATATGACTAAAACCAGAAGCCCCCAAGATTGAAGTCCTTGAATTGTCGTTATATCAGTCTTCAATCCGCTAGATACAAAGTAAAGAGGAAGGAAAAGACCGGAGACAAGATCTTCCACTTTTTCCGTCAAAGCTCCGGCGAATGATCCATCTTTCGGGACGAGAATTCCGACCACGAAAGCTCCGAACATAGCGTGAATTCCGATAAAATCAGTGACGAATCCAGCGGCGAGAACACAAGCAAGAGTGATGCATATGAATATCTCTCTTACAGGCTCGCCATTAGGGCATTGCTTATTCATCCATTTGAACAATGGGGAGAAAATAAGAATCGAAACGATGACAAACCCGCATCCGGACAAAAGAACCCAGACTGCAACCAGTGGAGAATGGCCAGAACCAGAGAGAACAATGGCAACAGCCAGAAGAATCCAAGCCGCCACGTCGTTGACCGCCGCCGCCGACATAGCCATCCTACCGGTATTCGTCGTTAAAAGCTTTAGTTCGGCGAGAATCCGAGCCAATACAGGAAAGGCTGTAATCGAAAGTGCCACGCCCATGAATACGAGAAATGTGCTGCCATTTTCGGCTTTGGCTATGGTTTCTCGGAGGACAAGCGATGAACCAATTCCTAACACAAAAGGGAGACTGATTCCGGCGATGGCAATGCAAAGCGCCTTTTTTCCCGTTTGACGGAGCGATCGGGGATCTAACTCGAGCCCAGCGAGGAAGAGAAAGAACAATAAACCAATGTTTGCAATCGTTTCTAACACAGGCAGACTCTTAGATGGAAACATTGCTTGAAGATAGGTCTTGTTTCTTCCCAGCGCCGATGGCCCAAGCAGTATTCCTCCCTGCACAAAGAACAGCAAGACTTCCAGCGAGCAAAACTCATGATTGAGCATAAGAGTGTATAAAAGGAAGAAAGAGTACTTACCAAGACCTCGGCGATCACCCGAGGCTGTCTCAATGGCTTCAAAACAACGGCGAGACTTCGAGTGACGAAAAGAACTAAACAAATCTGCAAAATCACCAGAGGAAGCGCAAAATCGAGCGGATTATCTCCTTGGAAAACACCGTTTGAGGTTGTCTTCATCGGCGACGGACACGCCGTTTCCGATGAGATAATCATAGCCATTGACTACTGCCCGGCTAAAATTCACTTCAAATCCCTGAAACAAAAAAAAAGATAACTTTTCAATATAATTTAATCAAAAGCTGCAACTCCCAAGAAAACCCAGAACCAAACTAACAAATCTTGCGTCCAGTTCAGCGCTTCTGATTGAAATTTGAAAGAACGATACTTTGCCTAAGCATAAAACATAAAAGAATGGAAAAATCACGACTTGAGCAGTAAGTCTGCGATCGTAAAGTTTGAACTACAAATTAGTGCAATATTATCAAACGATCAGTCCCCTGAGTCTACTTTCTCTCCGTTCAGCAAGATGAAACACAGGGGAGAAGAATACCCAGATGAAAAACAATCATCCTAACAAGAATTTCGAAAGGATTAAACTCTGTCGAAATTTCAGTAACCTGTATATAATATTTGTTGGAAGATGGTATCCAAGCTAAAAACAGAGTAGTTTCCTCCTATTTTCCCAGAGCAGTGAAGAGAAGAAGAGTGCTCTTGGTGTTATTCAAATAATCTTTCCTGGATATTTTATTGAATTTGAATTTATGAAATTTTTTGGATTGGATTCTCTGCGATCAAATCACAGTTTTTTCGCTAATTTAATTTTAAAAAATTAACAAAATAACCCCGAATAAATAATAAGTTAACCATTAAAAATTTTTGTTAACAAATAAAACAATTAACTATAAAAAGTAAATAGAGCAAACATCATTATCACGTTTTCTGTTAAATAACATTATCTTTCTGCTATATAACGTTATCTTTCCGCTAAAGAAAAGTGAATATTTGAAATATAATTTATGAAAGATTACTTTACTCAAAGTAAAGACAACTTCTCGCAGAGAAAAGATGAATTTTTGCAGTGGAAATGCGACTTTCTGCAAAAGAAAGACAACGTTCTACAGAATAAGAAGACAACGTCTTTCCAATCAAACTGTGAATTCTTCTAAATAATTTGATGTCTTTGAGGAAGAGTAATTTTGGGAAAGAGAAGAAAAAGCTTCAATTGATCGTTGGGAATTGTTTATTTGCTTCAATTTATTAAAATTTAGTTCTTCTCTTAAATTATTATATTAAAGTTAGATTAAATGGCAACGTAATGTTGTAATTGTTAAGAGTAAAAAGACTTGTTTTCATCCGTGATTCTATGAATAGAAATATGAAAGAATTTTTTGTTTATATTCTGAAAAACTCAGTCATAAAAGAAAACAACATTCCCCAATGCATAGAAGAAAATATTTTTAGGGGAAGCTTTCTATTATTTTATTTTCAAAGTAAGGTATCTCTTAGCGGTGATGTTTGCATAATTTATTTTACATAGTTGAATGTTTTATTTGTCTCTGAAAATTATTTAGTGGTTGATTTGTCATTGATCTCATAGGTCAGTGAGTGTTTTGTCAATTTCCCTTTAATTTTTATTAGGGAAATTAACAAAACACCCTATAGTTTAAGTTTAGTAATAAGGCAAACCTTGAAAAAAAAATCGTGGGCAACTAAAACCTCGAACTATAGGAAAAGAATGACGCAAACCTCGCAGTCACGTTTTCTATCAAAAAAACGCTGAGGCAAATGACAGAGTCATGTTTTTTGCATAGAAAATTCCAAAGACGTCACTTAAACCTCCAACAGACGTCCAAAGATCAACATTGGACGTCCTTCAACGATGAGGGATGCTCAAAGCTAATTCACGAGGAGACGAACGTAAGATGATAATAGAATTAGCTTTGATACAAAAAAATACTAATCAAAGTAACTTTGATTCCAAATGATGGGCAATAGAATCGGTGACAAGCCGAATACTTTGATAATAAATATGGAAAATGTTAGATTTTGGTGTGACCCGAATTCTATTGGGCCGGGCCTGTGGGCCAGCATTGTAAATCTCATTTAAGGTTTTATTTTCTCTATAAATTCATGTAAGCTAGAGTCGCAAAACTCGCGGTTGTATTTTGATCTTCATAGTAGATTTATTCTTCTGTCGGTGATTTTTTCCTGAAAGGGTTTTTCCACGTAAATTTGGTGTCTCACATCATATTTTCTTTTTTCGGTTATCGTTCGATCTCTAACAAATGGTATCAGAGCTTTGGTTTTGGGAGCTCGTGTTTCCAAGTGTGTTGAAACAAATTAACTCCGATGGTTCTGCATTGAACAAGATTTGTGTAATTTTTTTTATAAAATTACAATTTTTGGGAAAAAGAAAAGAAAAAAATGGAAAAATTGTTCCCCCTACCATTCGTCTTACTCATGAGATTTGTTCTCTCTATCGTCTAGCCGCCATTAGAAACAATTGCCTCATTTTTCATCTATGTTTGGACTTCTCCATAGCAGTTTGGACTTCTCCATAGCAGTTGTGTCTCCGAACAACAAGTCAAGAGGCGAGATATATTCGCATAGATTTGAATGACTCTTTGTGGGATTTGAAGATGTCATCATTGTGGTTTAAATATTTTAAAACCTAGTCAGCATCAGTTGCTGAATTTACCCTTGAAAACTTTATATATTGGTGATCTGTATATTTCTTTGAGACAGGCAGATGAACTCTCGTTGCAGATCTTCTTTAAGGGTGTGGAAGAGGAAAATTTGAAGATTTAAAAATTGGTTCCTTGCATCAGAATTCGTTTCGAGACGGAGATTGTTAGAATTCAGGGTTTTGAATTTGTTTTGTTGGGTCGGGCTGACGAGCACGCATTATGGATCTCTTTCATAGAATTCATGTCAAGGTGGTGATTGTTAGATTTCGGTGTGACCCAAATTCTATTGGGCCAAGTTGATGGGCACACATTGTAAATCTCATTTAGATTTTTGTTTTCTCTATAAATTCATGTAAGCTAGAGTCACAAAACTCGCGATTGTATTTTGATCTTCATAGTAGATTTATTCATCTGCCCATAGTTTTTTCTCGAAAGGGTTTTTTCACGCAAATCTGGTGTCCCACATCATATTTTTTTTTCCAGAAAATATGAATTAAGGGAGAAGAGAATTGGAGTAGAGGGAGGTCTGACCAAAATAAGGTAATTGGCAGACAATGAGGAATAATGGACAATGAGATGGAAAATGATAAAGGAAGAAAAGAAGATAACTATTGGATTAGATTAAGGGACGTCCGCTACAGAAGATGGACATCTAGTGCAAGAGATGAAAAGTTGTGATGAAATAGTTGGAAGACCCTTAACTTAAGACGGACGTCCCTTGTCCCACAACAGACACCTCTTGATTTATGACAGACGTCCCTCTATTTACAAAGTCGTTTAACATTGAAGAACGTTTGTGAATGCTATGTGACATCCATTGATGTTGAGAAACAACGTTGTTTAGTATTAAGAGACGTATATATTGACAGAAAACATGACTAGGAAGTTTATATCATCTTTTTCTCATAATTTGAAATTTTAATTTTTCGTAATTTTTTTCTAGGTTTACCGTATTATTGATACCATAATTTATATTGTTAATTTCCCCTTTTTATTGGTAGATTAGTGAGGTGATTGTAGAAATATAATCATTTAAAAAAGGATTAAGGTTAAACAAGTTGATAAACTCTCTCTCTAGATCCTTGCCAAACAAATTTGATTTGTTATTTACAAACTTATTCATGGAGAATTTAATGATAATTATGACTTTCAATCCAAGATCAAAGCAAACAATTTTTGTTTTTTTGCAGAATTTCTTTTTCTTCTCTCTCTCTCTCTCTCTCTCTGAACTCCATTATTTTTCAAGAGAGAATTTAGAATCAGATTTTCTCGATCTTCGTCTTCCTTTTTTAATATTTACAGCCATGAAGAGATTCTGCTGGTTCAGCGCATTTCTGGGTCTTCCTCAGGCAAAACTACTGTCCCTGAAACTCCACCGGAACTTGATATTACTCTCTGACCATGGTACTGCTGAACAACCAACACCGACGCCCCCGTTGAGCATTCCGGTGAGGTCAGTACGTTTCCGACTGGGCCGAGCTCACAGTGGTCCATCTTCACGTTAATGGCGGAAACTACTCTCCCTTCCGGATTTTTTCCGATTAAGATGAGATTGCATTTACTGGACTCTCTGATTGCGTCAATGGTCTCCATTCCGTTTCTTACCACTCTCTCTATATACTTGATCGACTCTTCTCCGGCGGTTTTCATTATGTTCTTGAATTCGTTAATTGCTTCATCGTCCTCCATTTCCGTTGAATGGGGGATTGAAGTTGGATTGATCTCGACACCGGGGATTTCTCGGGTGGCTTCGGAGCCTTCAAGGAAGCGAACGAGAGTGAGAGTAATTCCGGGATGCTCCGCCATTCTACACCCATAAGCGAGAGCTTCGCGGTCGTCTCGGCCGCCGAAGAAGATAACAGTCAAGCTTGAGGAAAGATTGCTTGCCGAGACATGGCTGCCTCCTCCGAGCCCCCGATCGATCAGGATTCCAACGGAACAGGGAGCGTGATCCAGAACTCTCCGGTTAACTAATCGGTACTCCGGCATAGTAGTCTCGAAAGTCCCGTCGATTCTCTGATGCTTATGATACGGAAGGATTATGATCGCTGCTCTTTTTCTCTCTGCACTTCCACAGATATCATCGTGCATTTCCGACAAGGAAGATATCGCCGTCATCGGACGAATTGAGACTCTGCTAAGCTGCCGGAAAGCTTCGAAAGCAACGATGACTTGGTCAGAGTCTGATCGGGGCCCTTTATTCCAGAACGGCAATCCGTTCTTTCTAGCTTTGTGGACCATTAAAATGGCGGAAGATCTCTCTGAGAGTTCGAGCATGTGCAGTGCATATACGCAGAGTCCTTCCCTCTTATCTGTTCCTCGAGAAGCTTCAATGAGGTTAATCATGGTGGGTATGTTTCTATTGGTGTGGAAACAGGCTAAAATCCTCAGCTGAGTGTTCGGCTTTTTTCTGGCGACTGTTCTGATCTTGTAATCCTCCCTACTCGCCCTTTTGGCCGGTTTATAAACCGCCATAACTATCGGAGTGGTGATGAAGGTCGTGAAGATCGCCATTAGAACCATGATGGCAAAAGTTTGATCATTTAGTACCTGAAAGTTGAAAAGGACAAGACTTGATCGATGGAATTGACCATGAAACAAAAATTAAAAACACCCAGTTATGATTATTTCGTACCTTTCTGTCTTTTCCAATGTTGAGGACAATGAGCTCGACCAACCCTTTGGTGTTCATCAAGAATCCTAGGGTCACTGCTTCAGCAAAAGGCATCTTGCAGAGGAAGGAAGCAATCAAAGTACCCACAATTTTCCCAAAGCAAGCTGTAACAATGACTAAAACGAGGAGGCCCCATGATTGAGCTCCTTGAATGGTAGCTATATTAGTCTTCAAACCACTTGAAACAAAGTATAAAGGAAGGAACAAGCCCGAAACCAGATCCTCAACTTTTTCCACTAGAGCCCCTGCAAATGGCCCTTCCTTCGGCACAAGAACTCCGATCACAAACGCGCCGAAAATGGCATGAATTCCGACCATATCTGTGATAAAGCCGGCCGCCAAAACAATGACTAAAGTGGCACAGACGTATAATTCATTGACCGGCTCACCATCTGGACATCGCCGAGCCATCCATTTGAAAATGCGGGGACAAGAGAATATACAAACAACGACAAAGGCACTACCACATAAGAAAACATAGAGAGAGACAAGAGGCGAACGATCAGTTCCAGAAAGGGCAATGGCGAGAGCGAGGAGAATCCAAGCTGCGACATCGTTTACTGCTGCTGCGGACATGGCCATTCGGCCCACATCAGTGGTTAAGAGCTTGAGTTCGGCTAAAATACGAGCTAAGACAGGGAAGGCTGTGATAGACAGAGCAACACCCATGAAAACAAGAAAAGGAGGTCCATTGACTCCTTTAGAAATAGTTCCTTTGAGCACAAAAGATGTTCCAATTCCCAGAAGAAATGGAAGGGATATTCCTGCCGCTGCTATGCTTAAAGCTTTTTTACCAGTTCGGCGGAGAGATTTTGGGTCTAACTCCAGGCCTACGAGGAAGAGGAAGAAGAGGAGGCCCATATTGGCTAAGGTGTCTAAGACTGTGAGGCTTTTTGCTGGGAAAATTGTGTTTAAATAGTGCGTGTTTCGACCCAAAACTGATGGACCAAGTAATATTCCTCCCTGCCAAAAACAGTTTGAATTAGACAGTGTTGAATGCCAAAAACATTCGGGAGATGGGGAGAGAGATATAGAGATGGAGCGAGACGGAACAAAGTATGTTTTCTCTCTAAAAATTATAGTAATGTGTACAAAAGAGTAAAGTGAGTACTTACAACAATCTCAGCAATCACCCGAGGCTGTCTCAATGGACGGAAAATAAAAGCAAGAAGACGAGTGAGAATAACCACGAGGCATATCTGCACGATGACAAGGGGTAGAGAAAAATGAAGAGGATTATCTCCTTGAAACAAGCCATTGGAGGTGGCTTTCATTGGCGCTGGACAAACTGTTGCATTCCCAGCCATTGTCAACCACTAGAACAAACTTCTCTAGCTGCTGCTGCTCAAATTAGTTTCTGCATTTATAAAGCCAGACAATCCCCAAACTTGGATGAGAAAATTTCTAAATTTTTTAATAGCATCAGAAGTTTGAAATAAGCGACCACAAAACCAATTAATAATTTGTTTGATTTGTCCTGAAGACAAAGTAAGTGCTTCTGAAAATTGAAAAAACTCTACTAAGCATATGAACTGTCTTTAATGACACCTCTAGGATTGAAATAAAAAAATAAGAACCATGGATTGTTCTTGAAGATCGGGTCAACTGGCTCTCAGTGTTTATGCTTCGTTTCTTCAGACTAAGAAGTTCAATTATTGATATTTGATAATTTCAAAAATCTTCCGCAAGTCTAACACGTAACTTGGCCCACTTTAAAAAGATTTTCCTTCACTTTCCTTGAACAGAACAAAATGTACTTTTCTACTAGAAAGAAAAAGCTCGAAAAGTTAAATAAAAATATATAATAAACTATTAAATTGGGGGAGGGTTTTCATATGCATCCAACAGTCAACAGAGAACCAATTGGATCTGACAACCTCTATGGCCTACTTGAAAACCTAGACACCTCAACTCGGGACCATTAAAAATCATTTGAAATTTTGGCAGCAATGAAATTCAGACATACTAAATAAGAATCCGCCAAACAAACATATGAAAGCTACAGCAAAACACTGCCTGAATTTGAATTGACGTGCGATTCTCATATTTTAATCAGAAAATAACAAATTCCCAGATTCCGATTATCCAAAAAATGGAGAGGAAACACAGTGGGAATAGTATCCATGGATTAACTGAACAACCGTCCATTTTCCACAGGAAAATTTTAACAGAACAATGAATCTTCTGAGTAGCACAGAAAACAGCGACGAAAAACGAAAAACAAACAATTATGCTTGTTCTAACGTTATCTCTGCAACCAAACAATAATCACAGAAAAATGCGAGAGAAATAGTCACCTTGATCTTCACCGACCGAGAAAATTTCGATCGAATATTCTTTCACTCTTCTTTAACTTCAAGGAGATCAGAAACTCCCCCCAATGGCTCCTTTCTTCTTCAAATGAGAGAGAGAGATCCACTTTCAATAAGAGAAGAAGAGATGGCTCCGGAAGTCCGGCTCAGAATCGGATCGGAATCCTTATATTTATAGAACCGAGTTATTGTCAAATACCAATTCTACCCTTCACTACCGCTGTACTTGTCCAATCCAGATAAGGGTGTTTTGATAATTCCATACATTAATAATTGCATTTGCAAATGTCAACGGCGAAGTTACGAGTACGAATAGCTAACTCCATTGCTTCCTAATTGTTCTATTTTTCATTAAAATAATTTAAACTCTAACACAACGTTAATCATGATCTTAATCTAATTACAAAAGTTATTTTAAAGATAATTAAACATAATGAATTAAAAAAATAGAGTCAAATCTTACCGATAATCGTTGTTGGTGGACTGTAGGAGGTCAACCGATTCACATAAATCATCCCCTAGTTCGACCCAGACAGAAAATGATGGTTCGAGATCTAACTTTCGTCGACCTTTGACCAGTAGGTCGGATAATTGGCCAAATCTTGGTAACTTTTTTTAAACTAATGTCGCAACTTCAAAATCTTGAATCGTGACCTTAGTTATGTTTTGTTAAAAATATATAAATAAAACACAAATTTTTCGTTATAGAAAAATTGCCCTAAGAGTCGATCTTTGGACTAGAATTGAGCCGATTTGTTTGATAAAACATGTATGTCGGCAATCTTTCCAAAATTAGGTTCGTGTTTGGTCTAAGGTCGGGTCAGAACATATAAGGTCTTGGCTGACCCATCGACCTTGAATAGGATGAAGCACAACGTAATCGTGCGAACCTAAACTCAAAGTAAATAATAGGAAAATTAATAAAACAACTACTGAACTATAGAGTCATTGACAAGTCAACCATTAAACAATTTTCGTTAATAAATAAAATACTCAATTATGGAAAATAAACTACGCGACTATTGTCGTTAACAATGAACTTACTTTGAAAATGAAATAGTAGAAAGTTTTCCCTTGAAAATTTCTTTTAACTCGTCGCTCACTATATGAATTTATTTGGTTATTGCGAATTTAATCATGTCGTTAATTTCGTCTAAATTTACAGTTCTGACGAGTGGGTTTGATGGATTTGTGATTAACACTCATTTCACTGTCATTTTGAGAGTTTTTGCATCTATAGGATTCATCTAGTGCAGACATAGTTATTCTGAACAAAATTACTCAGAAGAATTCACAGTTTGATTTGAAAGATGTTGTCTTTCCTCTGCATAATGTTGTCAGTTCTCTGAGGAAAGTAATATTTCCTGATTCCTATTTAAATAACTCACTTTCTGCAACAGAAATACAATGTTTTTAACGAAAAACATAACTGCGATATTTGTTTTGTTCTTTTCTCATAGTTGTGTGTTTTATTTGTTAGAAAAAATTATTTAGTAGTTGACTTGTGAACAACAACGATTCACATGAAATTATTGAAAATATTAAAAAAAAAAAGTCAAATTTCAATAAAAAAAGGTGAAATTTTATGAAGATTAAGAAAATAAAATTAACATATGAATACATGTATTTTTTTAATATAGGGTTGGTTTAGTAGGACCACATTTTTAAGTCAAAAAGTCAACTCCCTCACAAATCCTTCTACATTATCAAGGGAATGATTAATATTTCCAAACAATTTATTTAATTTTGTTACTAATTAAATAAAAGCTATCAAAATCTTAATGAAGTTTAGGATGCAACGTGACAATTATTATTATTATTATACGTGTAATTAATGATGATTATAAATTTATAATTATCGTACTACTTTAATTTAATTTGTTTAATTTTGATTGCAGATCTAAACATTTTCTATATGAATATTTGAAGTTGTTGGTGGATGGATTAATCTATTGTATCGACTTTGCATTATTTTTATTTCAAATCATCTATGAATGAAAATTTAACTTCTATTTTCGACTTCTTAATTTTATCTTTCTTTAATTTTTTTAATTTACAAATATTAGATTTTTATAGTTAATTTGTTGCACTATATATATATATATATATATATATATATATATATATATATATATATATATATATNNTATATATATATATATATATATATATATATATATATATATATATATATTTATATTTATTGACAATCCTATTATTTATGTCATATCAACAAATTATTATATTTTATGAAGTCATAGATCATGTACTCCATTAATTTTTTTAAAAAAATGTCTTTGGATAATGTTAGAAATTGATCGATAAACAGAACAATAAAATATGATATGAAACAACAGATATACGTGGAAACCCCCTTTTAGAAAAAAACTACGGGCAAAGAAATAAATATACTATGAAGATCGAAATACAACAGCGAGTTTTACGATTATAGTTTACATGAATTTAAAGAGAAAACAAAACCCTAAATGAGATCTACACTGTGAGCTTAGCAAACTGACCTAAATAGAATTCGAATTATACCTAACTCTAATAGATAACATGATGTGTCATCTAGTGTGCAACAAAAAACAAGTGCATATTAGACAATATTAGTTATTTTCGTTGACATTAATTAGAGTAAGACCATTCTAAATTCCAAGATCCAATAGTGTGACAAAAAAGAATAATTAATTAATATGTAGCACCACAACATAGACTTTTATTTATTTATTTATTTTATTATTGTTATTAATTTTCATTTTCATAAGAAGAAAACTCCAAACAAAAAACTGTATTTTAGATTTTTGTTTTTAAAAACACTTGCTAGAAACAAGTTTTAGGAAACACAAAATAGGAGAAGGAATCACTAAGAATTTAAAAAACCCAAGTCAAATTAGTTTGTACTTGAACAAATAAATTATGGCTATGAATTAGGCCAGAAATAAGGTCTTTATTAGGATTATTGGGTGATTAATTTAAACAATTATTGGTGATTAAAATAGAGATTCCATAATGGTGGGCAAAAAGTAAACCCAATAGAATCAAAATTTGAAGAGGAATATTCCACGTTGTTTTCATTGGCCACCTCAAATATCATCATTGCTGACTTGGCAACTCCCGTAAAGTCTCCTTTTTCACACTCAAAAGGAGTTGAAATGTGACATTGAAACATATTATATGTTCATTGTCTTGTTCAATTTAGACTCTAAGGATGTTTTTTTTAATATAAAATTGTCAATTGACAATGTCTTTAGAATTTATTTATGTTTTGCTTAAACATGATAAGAGGGTGCAATAGCCTATCCTTGTAAGGGGTTTGCATCACGTATCATAAATTGTTTGAGTGTGGTTGTGGGTTTAAAATTTAAAATTTTTTAATTGTATATGTTTTTTGAGTAAATTTTTAGTTTTAATCAAGGTTAATTTACTTGTGTTGATCAGATTCTTACAGCGTGTCGTGGGTTTTTAGACATATGTAGATTTTTGGTCAAATAGTTAAATCAGTGTATTTATATATTACCGTTCGGTTTGGATTGTGAGATTATGTTTGGTAATGTCACGACTAGGAAGAGACCCGAGACAAAACAGGAAATGACCCGACCCAAAGTACCGATTCGTCTGACTCATTATTACTTTAAAATTATTATTTAGCGGAAGAAGATTAAAATTTAATAATTTAAATGTCAGAGCCCGAAAATATGGGCTTAACCATTCTAACAGGGATATTATATAACATAAAATATAAATAAAATAAAATACTGTGCAGAAATTAAATTAAACATTATAGTTATTCAAATAAGGTATACCTCACAAAAAGTCTTTCAAAGATAATTATTAAAATTATGAATATTTAAATGAACTCTGTCAGATATAATCTAAACTTGGCAATTAGAAATCTGACTGCTAAATTTACGAAAATTGTCATGGGATGAGTTAACTAAACTCAATAGGGATTTAATAATTTTAATTGATAAGAAATGTTGTTTAAGCATGCATGAATGTAAAATCACATTTCATTAATTCATTTTTAAAAAATGTGTACAAAATTACACGTGTTTTAAATCACCCACTAATATATGGTACGTAATTAAAATAGACACTTATTGTACTAACTAAAAATCACTATGAAAATTGAGTCACTCACGGACTCCGGGCACACCATGTCATACACATATAACAAAATAAAAGCGATGTTCGGCGATCACGAAAGCCAACTACCCTGATCCAGTTTAAGGTTTTGCGTCTAAGGACACAACACATACAATTGTCTCATTACTCTAGTTAATACAACAAACATATTCTGTAAGGTCGAATGTGTGAAAATAAAACAAACCCCAAATCAGGTCGATCGAACTTAGTTCATACGATCGAGTTGATCCAGAAATATAATATGCATGCTTAATTTAGACGTATACAGTGAAAATAAAATATAATATAAAAATATGACGGTCATAAAATAGACATGTCATTTTAATATGAGACATGTCTAAAAATAATTATTTTATAAAAAAGATGCAATGCAATGCATAAAAACAATTTATACCTCGAAGTTGGTATACACTCACTAAAGCCCAATGTCCAATTCGCCCAAAATCCAAAGTCAACAAATTTTTAATTAGGTTGGGTACCTATCAAAAATTAAGTTATTAATTTTTTGGTCAAATTTTTTTTATCTTAAAAACACAAATTTTTATTTAAAATTTAATCTAATTTAATTGAGTAAAAGAATATACAATTTTTTGCCCAAAATAGGCCTAAATAAACCCAATAAAGGCCCTGGATCGCAACCCAATTGGTGCTAGTCCACGACCCAGCACAGAACCTGGGTTGCCCATTACTGAGGCCCAGACCACAGTCCAATTGAAGTGAGACTGTGGCCCAGCCGGGTCTGAATTCACGGCTCGCAAGGGCCCTCCTGTTCTGGCCATCGCGATGAGACGTACTCGACTCTACTCATCGCTGATGAGATCGTCCCTAGCCGAGACTTAGCCAGCCGTTCAACCGACGAAGCTGAAGGTGTCCCGCATCGCAATTCAGCCTCAATCGAGTTGCACCATGGTAGTCCATCTTGGACAAACTGAAAATTAGATCGATGCATAGCGCTTGGCCATCAACAACCAAACTAACAATCTAGGAATCCAAATTCACAACAACCGAAATCCAAACCAGATTGCAATTCAACATAGAAATAAAAAGGCGACTTTTGAATACCTCAGTCAAACAGTTTCCCAATCGTTGAAGCCTTGTCGTTAAAAGAACTCCTAAGCTTTGACCCCTCAAATCGCACGGTTTCTAACAGCAAATTGGAAGTAAAATTTTAGTGTCTCAACTAGTGAATTGAAATTTCAAGGAAATGAAGAAAACAACTTACAGATGGCAACAATATTTGGCTTGGTAATAGAGTCTCCTAATGCATGCAAATGGCTGGGAATAACAACTTCGATGGAAAGGTTTCATCGAGAGATAGATGTGGCGACAGAGAATGGAACACCTCTACTTGATTGGGAAAGAGAGAATTGGGGAAGGAAAAGGAAGAAACTTTCCTTCCCTAGCTCATCGCTCTCTAAAAAAAAAGGAGTTAAAGAAGAAGAGAGGAAAAGAAAGCAATTTTTTCTTAAATTGAAAATTTAAGTCAAATTTTACAAGTTCATGTTACTGTAGTTTGAATTTCAAATTTTTGTCAAGAAATTGACGAGTTAGGATTTAAAGATTTTATTTAATATTAATTTATATTATATATATTAAATAAAATAATTAAATTAAATTAATTATTTATTTTATTTTATTTATTCCTTTACGAGAAAAAGTTTTTCTTGGAGGAAGAAAGCGTGAGAGGAGATGAGGATAACAAGCAAGTAAACCTTGTCATTTTTTCGTCCAATTTGTGTTCATGGCATCATGATCTCCGACTTTTGTGAATGAACTTCTCCAATTTGCATTAATTGTGGAGCATGTTCTATTAAATAGTGATGAATGTTTTAAATGATTATAAACTCATGCACAAGTAAGATAATTACATTTTGTTTCATCACGATTTTTATGTGAAAAGATAAAAACTGGTTTTACATGCATCACATTTAGTATAAATTGGCTATTGAGTTAGTCACTCACTTCAATGACCCATTCATTCCTAGATTTAGCTCATGATGGTCAAGTGTAGTGTTCAAGGTGTGGTTATTTCGAATTTAGTTTCATTTAGTTGTCTTTGTTGAGGATTTCTTTCTTTTTATTACTTTGTAAAACTTGTCGTCTGATGTTGAATAATTTCATTTCATGCACAATATTTTTTCTCTATTTATTATTTCGCTATCTGTAACTCTTGTTGATCACTATGTAGACCCTCACCTAGATTTTTGTTGACAATCTGCCATTGGGTTGAGCGATCAGGTCATCTCTGAAGATCAAGTTGATCGACCTGACATTTCTAATAGGCTCATTTCTGTGTCGTGATAGTGAGACATGTTTTATAAGTAAAATGTTGTCACCGGCTATTACAAGGTTTTTGGGGATTAAGCTCAACAACAAAGTCGTGTAAGTTTATGCTTAAAACTGATCATATTATATTACTTGGTAGTGTTTAGGATATTGCAAAATTATATAAGAGTCAAAACTCAATTGAAAATGTGACTGACAAAAAGGTTGAACCTATCAGGACGAGTGTGGTGATAGTACATTCTTGTTAGGGCTTGGATCCCAAGGCCAATCTCATATTACTTGAGTGTGGTTGTGAGATATGATTCAAAAGTAAGATTTCATCTTTAACTAATACAATATTTTTTAAGGTAAAAAACAAGAACAAATTAATGAAGATCTAATCCAAAATAGATAATATTATACTATTTCATAGGGTGTCAATGTAATTGTTTTGAAATGAATCTTGATAGTGGATGGTTGACCACTCCATATGTCACCCTTTGAATTTCTCGTCTATATTTTTACGCCAAATACAGGTGCATTTTAAAAATATTTTAACTTGCTTTTGAAAACCTTTTTACACAACGGAATACTTTTACATTATAATTTAGACACTTTAAAACATTTCTTCATAACATTTTTCCATTCTTACGAAACATTCATCAAAATGTTATACAATCAATACATGTTTATTTTAAAATCTTTTAAACAAAATCGTCTATCATGAGTCATAAACCACTTGTCAAGATCTAAGTAACAACTTCAAGCGCTCCTTATGAGTATGCATCATCAACTGCATCATCATCCATGTTTTTAAACATGAGTTTCATCGTCAAACTCTTTACTTACAACACAAGATTAATCTATAAGTATAACGTTCAATAAGTACTATATCAATAATATGAACATGATATGCACTTTCATAAAACGTGCAATACATTTTTTCTTTTATTTTCTTTTTGTTTCATGTTACAGTTTAACATTGAGAACCACGTCCACCAAAGCTTCTTTTTCTTAATATTGGGAAACATCACCAAAGCCTCAAATTCATTTGGGGACAATCCCACTAAGGCTCCATTGGTGACGTATCTCCAAAGTCTCTTACGTCTCTTATATTTTTTCTTTATTCTTTCTTAATGACAACATATACATGAAAATTATTTTCGCTTATTTCTTGAAAACATGACGCATGAGAATGAATGCAACATTGCATGTATTTTATCATATCATCTAATAATAATATATCCTCAAGTATTAATATTTACCAACATAATTCTTATCATAATTAAATCATCTAACTATTACATAACATGTAACCAATGAATACTGTCCTAGCATCTTGTGATGTAGGAAAAAAATGTCATACACATGAAAACATCAATTACCTAGAAATCTTAGCATAACTGTCACAGTTTACTCAATTTTCCTTCTTCGAACCTTTTCAAGTGTAGAGAGAAGATGTCTACTTCTATCTTATTTTTCCTTCGGTCATCATATCAATTAGATATAATTTTATTAAGTATGAGGTGAAAATATCATGAGTTATCTGTTAAGCTGAAGTATCAGACTTTTAGCTCAGTATCTCACCAAAAATAGTAAAGTAAATATTTAGTCATTCCATAAAATTATATCATTTTAACATTAGAAATTGACAACCTTTCAACTTTTTGGTTATCAACATGTTCACTGCAGAAGCCTACACATCTGCTGTGGATATTTGCTCTATTCTTAATATTCCACGGACACCACTTGTACGTGGTCATGTGTCCTTTTGAAACTAAGTATTTGTGGACACAAACACTTTTGCGGATACACCTCATCCGCAATCAACTAAGTATCCACGAACCCACACTTCCACAGACACCCACACGTCCATGAATATCCACACTTCCGTAGACACTCACACTTCTAGGGCCACATGTTCTTACAAAAATAAGTATACGCGGATTCCCACACTTCCTCGAATACACCTCATCCTTCTGAAACCAAGTATCCACAAATCCATCACTTGCACGACCACATGCCAATCTGAAACCAAATATCTGTGGACATAAACACTTCAGTGAACACCCACATTTCTGAAGATGTCAATGCTTTTGTGAACACGTCTTCCTACGACCGTTATCAAATATCCATGAATACTTATCCACACACATCTGCGGATACTCTCTCTTTTGTACCCAAGAAGTGTCCAAAGTACAGACATCCGCACTTAGTCCCAGAAACTCGCAACAACACCAAAACCACAATCTTTATATATAAACCCTTAGGATTTTATTTTATTTCTTCATATAAATTCCAACTTAATCAATAAAAATTAACCATTTTTCAAACCTTAAATATTATCGTGAAATATCACTTTATGTGATTTCGTACGGACAATTTCTTGGATGTTACACCATTCTTTTGTGACTAGGAAAGACTTTGCATCCAACCTTCAACTTGTGTACCTAAGGAGTCTCATTAGTTAATGATACGAAAATTAAATTGCAACTTCGTCCTTGATCTATAAATTCAAATTTCGACCATTACCATCCTTCCCAATAAAAATCAATAACCATTGCACTTTAGCACTCCTAATCTTGAGATTTATTTTTTTAAAAAAAGTAATTGACTATATAAATCAAAGTCATAATGTATACACGAAAATTGAGCATTTGTAAAATGACTTGTGAGGTATTATTGCCTCAAGCATTTCAACATCTAGTCATAGTCTCACACAAATGATGTTGTTGGGCAATTTCGATGGTGGAGATAGATTGTCATTATCAAGATAAAAGTAAACAAAATTAAGCATAGACCAAAAGATGAAAAAGAATAAACGATAAAAACTAGAGAATGTCATAAAATTTATGATGCATAAACAGTCATTATAGTTTAGTTTAAACGTCGTTTTAATTTAATCTATATAGCTTTATTTGTTTCATTAAATTCATCATAATTTTGCATTTTGTTTTTAAAATTTTAATTCAATCCATTTTTATCCTTAAATATAACAAAAAATCAGAAGATAATTTATTAACCACATCATTTATATGTATCACATAAAATAAATTAGACTAAAGTACCAATGTTGACTTAATAAATCAACTATATATTAAATTATTTAAAAAATATATTTATTTGTACTCGTAGTCGTGGATAGTGGGTACTCGAATCAAATGTCAAAACGAAAAAAAGAAAATGACAACCCAGCTGGGAGATTGTTGCAACCATTAAATGAAAAAGTTAGGTCAACTTATGAAATAACGTACACATTTTTTTTTTTGGGTTGTCGCGTTTTTCTTGAGCATTAAATATAGTTTTGTAATCAATATATTAAAGTTTAATTAATAAAACAAATCCTCAATTAGTGACAAGCCGTTTAAATTAAATTAACTAACAACTAAAATTCTTAATTTTAGAAAATGAATTATACAAATTTTAAAGTCAATTTTTTGTTAAAAAAATGTCTTTCGAACATTCCTATGCATTGGAGAACGTCCAAGGCTAATCCTTGAACGTCCCTCGACATTGAAAAACATCCAAGGAAAGGATCAGCCTTGGACGTAAACGAGTCTGCGACCAAATTGATATTTTTTAATTTTTCGATCGCCGAGAAATAAATCCGTGGATACTTAGTTTGAGAAGGATAGATGACAGTGTATGAGGTATATTTGCGGAAGTGTTGGTGATTGCGGATGTGTTTGTGTCTGCAAAAGTGCTAGTGTCCTCAGATATTTGGTTTAAGAAGGCCACGTAGCAGCACATGAGTCGTGTTTGTGAAGTGATCAGATATCTGCAAAGGAAATGTTGATGTCTATGGATGTGAGGTAGAATATGCAAAATCAGGTTTGCCCACAGAAAGACATGATGTGGCAGATAGTGATTGACAGACAATGTGAGTGGATATTCACAGTGGAAGCAATAGTGCCCACGGATGTGAGGTGAAATCTGCGAAATGAGGTACATGGTGGATTATGATTGACAGACAATGTGAGCAGATATTTGTGGAGGAAGGGTTGGTGTCCACGAAAGCATTGGTGTCCCCGGATGTGAAGTAGAATTTACAAAGTGAGGTATGTGACATATTGTGATTGACAACCAATGTAAGCGGATATTCAAAGTGGAAACGTTGGTGTCTATGGAATATGAGGTGAAATTCAAGAAATAACGTACGTGGAGGATTATAATTGGCGGACAATGTAAGTAAATATCCGCAGTAGAAGCATTGGTGTCCTTACCATTGGATGTGTCTACTCTTTCAACTTATATAGATGGAATTGAAAGGACATCTGCACAAGAATTGAAATGACGTCCGCTCTATGTGCAAACTTTCACACTCTTACAAAAATGCAGGATATTATATTTGAGAGCGCAAACGTTCTTCTTATTAACGTTCACAAATTAATGAGCGTCATTTCTATGAAGCAAACGTTTGTGCATTTTAATACGGACGTCCGCTTCTATGTAAATGGGTATACGCATACGTCCGTCATATAAGTACTAATGTCCACCTTCATGCAAAGAGGTATGCGAAGATGTCTTTTAATCGAAAACGTGATTGCGAAATTTTGAGTCATTCATTTCTCATGATTCAGAATTTTAATTGTTACTAAACTTAATTTAAAGTTTGTCTTGTCACTTACTTCATATTTAATCATTTGTTTTGTTAATTACCCTCTATAAAAAGATATTTCTAAGGGAAAATGACAAACCAACCATCGTACTTTGCGATCAATGACAATTCAACTGCTAAACTATTTTTTGCTAACAAATTAACCACTGAACTATGAAAAAAATTTGTTGCTAACATCGCTGTCACGTTTGCCGTTGATTTCGATCCACGACGGATTGTATAGTAATCCGTTGCGGATCGATATGTTTAAGAATAACGTTAATATTAACCATCCACATCGAATCATGTAGTAATCCGCCACGGATTGACAGCGATCCGCGGCGGATTGATAAAAAGGAAATTACTTTATTTCACATAGAGAAACAGTGAATCTTTGCAGATCGATAATTCTCTCAATTTTCAACGGTTTTGGACTCTTGAAGACTCATTTTCCATCATCTTTTTGTGATGCACAGGTAGGAAACATTTGTTTTGCCATTCGGTTTTGGACGCATGGAAAAAATGAGATCGTCTCATTTTTCCGCTTTCCTCTCCCATTTGCCCAAATTTCGAAACAACTTTTTTCGCCACGGAAATGTTATCTGCAGACACCATGATACTGTGCCATTTTTGGAGAGGTGTTGCGCATGTTTATTAGGAGAAGATCAACATGACTTGTGCAAAAAATGCTCGCCATAGCAGGGAAAAAACGTCGTTTAAACATGCAAAGCTTCACAATTTTGAATTGTGTAAGGGAAATTGGAGGACGTAGAAGCGTTTTTAGCCCTTGAAAGTGGGACAAGCTACCTTCGGCACTTGCCAGCGTGTAGATCTTGAATAGTTATGCAAAATAAAAAAAAATTATCCAAATCGGTCAACTAAGCATAAAGTTATGTCCTTCCGAAGTTTTCGAGTAAACGTTTCTTACCCGAATCTGCTCTGATATGCACCGAATGATAAAACGGATCTCTCCTACTTGTACACCGTGGAAAAAATGATAGAAAACGAGTCATCAAGCTTCCAAAACCATTGAAAATTGAGAGAATTATTAATCTGCAAAGAGTCATTGTTTCTCTAAGTGAAAAAAAATAATTTCTTTATTATCAATCCGTGGCGGATCGTGCTCAATTTGCGGCAGATTACTACACAATCCGCCGCAGATCAAAATCAACAGCAAATGTGACAGCGATGTTAACAGCGAATTTTTTTTTATAGTTCAGTGGTTAACTTGTTAGTAAAAATAGTTTAGTAGTTGATTTGTCATTGATTGCAAAGTACAGATGGATGGAGTGTCATTTTCCCTATTTCTAATTGTACATATGTTTATATAAAAATATTATGATATAGCTGTAAAATTAGCGTAAAGTATGTCAACAAGTACAAAGACAAACTATATTAAAGGGATTGCGTAATAATCATGAATTAATACTCAACTTATGTTTTGGATAATAATTGAGTTTTTAAAGTATTACATATGGTAAGATACAATGAATCTCAATAATCAATTTGTTAATATGACTAATCATCCCATTTATATCAATATTTATATAATATTCTTTATGATTTTTCATAATTATTTTTTGAAGCCAAATTTACCATAATTTAATAAAAATAAATAAATTGTGTTTTCATGCAATGCAACACTCTTTACTTGAGAAACGACGTAGTTTTGATCTCTTTTTCTTGCTTATTAAATTTAATTAAAATGAAAATATATGTTAGGGTCATAGATAAGAACAATTATCGTTTTTGTTTCTCTTACCGTTTATCCATAGTTAAAATTAAATCATTTATACCCATTTGTGTAGAATCTTCAGTTCTCCTAATATAACATTGTCCTATTTGTGTCGAAGCCACACAGTTTTATTCTTGGTATTAGCCTAAAATGTGTTGTATCAGGTAGATAAGAGAATTGGAATTGTACACCCCCACTAGTATAGACTGAGCCCTGACAATTAACAGAATTTTAAGTCGTTCTGCCTAAGGTGAGCTACCACATATTAAAACATAACTAGTTAAAATTTATCTAAAGTGATGCAAATGCGACAATGTAAATTAAGTTTAAGCAACGCAATAACATGTCACTTATCGCATAAGTGATGCCTCATCATGTCACATTTCTTCAAGAGTACCCATCTTATTATTTGATTAAATCTACATAATTAAATTCCAAATAACTAAGCCGACGTGCGTTCTTCCCTCCAATTTCGGTATAAATTAATTCTTTTTTCTCCGACAAAACATTTTTCAATTTTATACAGTGTTATTGTAATTCATCTTTGATAATGAGATTATCAAACATATTATGGATTAAGTTTATGTCTTGTTCAAGGCCGAACTCGAGCTCGGCCGGACGATCAGATAGTCTTTCGGAGCCATGTATAGGCTACCGATTGAACGTATAAAATTAGGTTTGTTAAAATATTCGTATATCTAATATTATATATAAACTTTAATCCTATAATCTTATGAGAAGCTAATTCATCAATGTGATAATTATAATAAATTATAAATAATTAAAAATTATTATATTTAGTGAATGAATGATAAGATATGAACAACATGCTAAAAATTAAGACTATATGATAAAATTATATTGGACATGTCACACTATACTCTATATAGTTCATTGACGAAATAATAGAAATAAATTATTAATATTAAAAGAATATTATTTGGGACAAAGGTCGTTTGAAATTATTATTTGGGCCGGGCCAAGCTGCCTCTTATGGGCCTCAAATTAGAAGCCCACAGTATTGGGCTAAGATCTATTATCTTCAAAGGAGAGCAGAGCTGTGGAGGAGACAGGGCGATGGCGGCGGCGGCGGCGGCGGCGGCGTCGTTTAGGTGGGTACTGCAGCTGCACAAGGATGTGCCAAAAGCTGCCAAATTCTACTCGGAGGGATTGGATTTCAGCGTGAATGTATGTAGTCTTCGTTGGGCTGAGCTTCAATCGGGTCCTCTCAAGCTCGCTCTTATGCAATCCTCCAAGTAAAGTTTCCTTAAAGTGTGATGCATTGCAACTGTTTGATAAATTGTCTCTGAGAAGTTAATGTTTTTTTTTTGCTCTATTTCCTTCCTGTAATGTGCTTATTGACTTTTGGGTCGGTCTCAATGTTCTGAATGATATTCATAGAGAATGGTAAACAACTGAGAAAATGAAGGCTGTTTTTGGGTAGCGATTTAATATCACAATTAACTAAAAAGACTTGCTGGAGATTTGTGAAGAGTTCTTTGCCGTGACAAAAAAAAAGACGATCTTGGATGACCCTTTAATGCTGACGTTACACTTGAAAAGAAAAGCTTAATCTTTCATGGTTTTATGATCTGTGCCTGCAATTGTTTTAAAAAAGTCTAGCAGCTAAATCAGTTTTACAGTGACTATGGTGTGCGGAAGGGATATTCTTCACTCCTATCATTCACAGTGACTGACATTAATAGCACCATAACAAAATTAATGGCATTAGGAGCTGAATTAGATGGTCCTATCAAGTATGAAATCCATGGAAAAGTACTTTCTCTCTCTCTCTCTTTCCTCTCCATATGAGTGCATATGTGATACAATAACTGAAATTGTTCTTGTGATCAGGTTGCAGCCATGCGATGTATTGATGACTATGTTTTAGGCCTTTACGAGCCTGTGTAAGAACGAGGAAGTTCATCCTCTAAGTTGGGAGTGGCCAAGTCCTCTTTTGATGCCTTTGTCAACTCTACCGATGAAATGCAAAACACGTGACAGACTCTTCTCTCCTTTGGATTTCCTTCGATGATGGATAAAGTTTTAGCGTCCATGTCTATCAAAGCCGTACACAACGTGTATAAACTCGGGCCTGGAAAGCAAAACACAATCGAAATTAGGCTTGGACGCACATAATATGTTCAAATCAATTGTTCTCATTTACCCGTCATGTAAATGGGGTAGCTTGTGTCATCTTTGTCTCCAAGAATGGACAAGAAGTCTTCTTTTGATCTTTTCGATAGCATAGCTGCTTTTGTTTGTCTTCTCATCGAACTCTCGTCTTGCACCTGTGTAGCAAAAAAAAATTCTCATAATCTCAAGTTGCAGATAAATTGATAGAATTCTGAGTCAGAAACTATCTTTTGTGTAGAATAGGGAAATGGTTTCATTTTTCTGCAGATGAAATACATTCTAGAAGGGAAAAAAATGGCGGATGAGCAGTATCAGTTACCTGATTAACCTGAAGATGGAGATACATGTTAGCATGAAAAAATGGAGTTGCCCCGATTTCAAGAACAGACACCCTTCTCTTCGATGCAGTTTCGACATTCAAAATTCTCCGCTTCTGCAGATCAATCAGATTGTAACTATGTCCTATGGATACTTCGGCTGAGCAAATTCTCTGAAACGATTGCACAGTGAAGTTTTTATGATTCTAATTCCATTAGAATATTTAGATATTTGATCTAACTTGTGAGTACATGTTCTTACAGTTAGTGCATTTTCAAGGCTTGTTGATTCGAGGAGGTCTCGGGAAACAAAGTTTCGGCCAATGCTGCCAGCTGCAACCTCATCTTTAGTTGGAGGTACTGAATTCAGGGTAAATGCCTAAAGAATGGGTATTTCATGAATAAATATGGTTTATCTCAGTTAGAGAAAGTCGTGTTTTGATGTGCATTAGAATAATGTGCAATTTAAACTCTAGCGTATGCAATCATTTATAAATTAGACCTTAAACTATTTTTTTTAACAAACAAAATCTCCACCTTTCAATGTTCAGCAGTTTAGATCTTGTTGTCTATTTATCCATTAAAACTAGCACGTGTTGCCAGGTTTTCCATTTAATAAGGTGCTTTAAATCCACTTATTAATACATGATCAAATGAAAAACGTGATATATACGTATTGAATTTAACGGATAAATTGAAGACAATTTTTTATTTGATAATAGTTGAAAAGTGAAAGTTCTGTTTGTAAAAAAAAAGGGTTAAAATCTAACTTGTAAATGAGCTTAAACGTTAAATTGTATTTACTCTGTAGATTATTTCAACTCATTTTTGTTCATCAATCTTATAAATGTTATCTTTACCACTCCATGATTGTTGAACCCAAATGCACAGCTTGGGAGTTCTCCAGCATAGGTATAGGCAATGAAAGATACCCCACTTGATAGAATTCCCTTGATCAAATAACTAAGAAAAAGGCAATGAAAAACTTTAGTAGCTTTTAAAGTAAAAGACTCTTGATTTTCTCTCTAAACTAATTATGCGACTAATGTCAGTTAACGGCAGAGCTTACGTGTGGCCGACTAGAGCGACGTTGGCATCTTCGTTGTGTGCTACAACTGCCATTGAATCACTAACAACAAGAACATCTGAGCAGTCATCTGGGTTATCTCCATTTGAATGTTCTGCAGCTTTCTTGGGAAGAAAAGGTATAATCTCCTTTCTCAAGTTGATTAGCATTATCTGCATAACAGGCAGGAATGTGAAAATTTAGAGAACATTATTAATGTCATTGGTCAAAATCTATCTGAATAATCTAAGTTGATGGCCATTTGAAAGAGGTCAAGTAAGTAGATAAAGTTACTATAATTCTGCCAAACATAGTAATATATATTTTTGATTATTGGTAATGATTGTTTTTGATGTTCTTATCAGAAATTTTGAACTATCAAAAAAGTTACATCCATGGAAGTGCTGTGAAGATGATTACATCAAGAAAAGGCACACCACTTCCGTCTGCAATCCCTGTAAGTTCATCCCAAAAAGTGGGAAATTTTGTTTGATTGTTCTTGATTAGAGCTTGAATCAACGGCTGTGATTCTGCAGTTTTGGCAAAAGGAAGAAGCTGAGCTTGAAGAATGAGGTCTCTCTCCACCCTGCTTCGTATTAGATTGCTGAATCTCTTTCCTATCAGAAATCCCATCTGGTATCCATTTTCGCACGGCCCTACTTCAAACATATCGACCTTCTGACTCTCCATTGTCTTCTCCTTTCTCAGAAAGAATTCCTTAGGTAAAAATTAAATGAAGGGTAATCCTTATCCTTCTTCTTCATTTGATTTTAGAGTTTTCGAAGACGATGATGGAGGGAACACTGAAATGTGTGGAGGCGAGCTTTCAGATAAAGACACGGTTTTAGGCTGAAGAACCAGTGGATGACTGAACCAAACAGAACATAAACTCTTCTTCTTTCTTTCATTAATTTTGTTTTTTTTTTTGGATAATATACTTTGTAAACTATTCTCGCATATATTTTTTAAATGGTATAAAATAGGAAAATTATCAATATTAATTGCTCACGCGTTGAACTTTTATTAAAGATCTTTTTAACTGACACTTTAAATTTTTATTTTTATTATTTAATACCTCAAAGTTTTAGACGTCACCAACAGACACTCTCGTCGTTAGAAAGTCCGTTAAATCTCAGAAACCAATGCTTCTCCTACACCAACACTTCTGTAGTCACGTATATTTGATATAAGACTTACTTTTCGCAGCGGAAAGTACATTTTCGTTGCAGAAAATTTTTTTTTCATTGTAAATATTTGCCTTCCGCAACGGAAAAAGTATTTTTCTTAACGGAAACGTGTCTTCCGTTGCGGAAAGAAAATCTTTGGAATATGACCTACTTTCCACAACGAAAGGTGCGTTTTCGTTGCAAAAAATACATTTTTCGCAGCGAATACTTACTTTCCACTGTGGAATGAAAATTCTTGAAATATGATTTATTTTTCAGGGCAAAAGTCACATTTTCACTACGAAAAATATCATTTACGCAGCAGATACTTGTCTTTTGCTACATAAAGTAAGGTCATAACGAATTCCCTAATGGTAAGTATGTTCATTACTAACATCTCAAATTTTGAGGCGTTGGATAATAAAAATAAAATTTTAAAGTGTCAGTTAAAAAGACTATTATTATTGATAATTATCCTATAAAATATACGAAAATACCTTAAATTCTGTTTATTTTTAAACCCAATAAAGGTTTCTTTATTATTATTATTAAAAAATTAAATATGTATTTTCAAATAGAAAAAAAAAAGAATAATTCAGAGCAAATAATAACCCTTAACTATTATTGTCTTTGAGTCCATGACAGATTCTTATGCTTTACTTGCAAACTTTGTTCAAGAATGAAGTAATACATAATTAAAAAAAAGGTTTTTATATATTTATTTATTTATTTAATGTTAAACATGTCTCTTTTGCTTTACAAATAGAAGTCAACTTTGTGATAAAGATTCTAAGCCATTATTAGTTAGTAATGAATTTAGTGGAGCACATCATAGTCGATTAGATATATAAGGGAACAATTCATTAGGTTAAAAATCAAAGTATAATATAAAATTCATAGGCTATAAATTAAAAGCTTTTGAAAAATTATATTAAAAATATGAAATAAATATAATTCCATTAACATTACATGCCCTTGAAAAAAAAATCATAATTTTGCTAGATATTATTTCTAAATTCAAGTTTATAGAAACGAACGCTAACACGAATTGTAACACCGTGTATGCTGTGGGGTAGAAAGCATTAACTGTGTTGAAAATGAAGATGATTTTTCTTATTTTCAGGCGTATGCCTCTTTTCACCATTACTTCATCCCCACTCTAACAGAAGACGTTTTTTTCGTCCTTAAATGGACAACACTCTCTCAGCATCTATATATGCAAATTCAAAGGGAGAAAATCTTTGCAAAATTGAGAGGTTGGACAATAGGGGAAGTCGTGGGACAAGTTGGTTCAAGCAACTAGTGGATTTCAGACTTCTTAGTAAGGTAATCTTTAGTTTCCTATTTTAAATTCATTGTGATTTTGAGATTTCCGTTTTGATGGAGATTGGATTTTTAGATTGATGTTTGTTAGAGATCGAACGATAACCGGAAAAAAAAATATCATGTGGGACACCAAATTTACGTAGAAAAATCCTTACGGAAAAAAACCACGGGCAGATGAACAATCTACTATGAAGATCGAAATACAACTGCGAATTTTGCTACTCTAGCTTACATTAATTTATAGAGAAAACAAAACCCTAGATGAGATCTACAATGAGGGCCCACCGACCTGGCCCAATAGAATTTGGGTCACACCGAAATCTAACAATTTCTACCTTGACATGAATTATATTAAAGAAATCTATAGCGCGCGCTCGTCAGCCCGACCCAACAAAATGAATTCCAAACCCTGAATTCTGACAATCTCCATCTCGAAACGAATTCTGATGCAATGAACGAATTTTTAAATCTTCAAATTTTCCTCTTCCACACTCTTAAAGAAGATCTGCAACGAGGGTCCACCTGCCCATCTCAAAGAAATATACAGATCACCAATATAAAAGTCTTTAAGGGTAAATTCAGCAACTAATGCTGACCTGGTTTAAAAACATTTAAACCACAATGGTGACATCTTCAAATCCCACAAAGAGTCAGCCAAATCTATGCGAGCATATTTTGCCTTTTGGCCTGCCATATCAAAATCGTCTTTCAAAATCCTTTAAAATTCCATTCTCATTATCTTACGATAACGAAATCTCGAATCTCAATTCAAAAGTGGAAGATCTACTTCAAAGATCTCATCGCCCCAGAAACATAATCTTTAACAAAATATCTGACCCAAAAGATCACTGACTTCAATAAAATATTCACCCTAAAATATTGAAGTGAAAAACCATGGATATCACAAGATTCTAAAAGATATCCCCAAAATTCACATATTTTACTATAATAAATCATCTCCAAAATCAAATCGCAAATATTACAAAATTCAAACCTTATTTGAATTTCAACCGAAATCAATCTCCAAGATAGAGATATTCCTACGATTCAAATCTGCCATAAATTATCAAATTTAATCTTTCAAAAATCCCAATGATTTTCAATAATTTTTATCTTTGACAAAAATCCAATTTTGCAAAGGACACTCTTGCGGCAGCCCCAATCGAAATGGCTTGACAGCGAGAATGGAGAACACAATGTAGATGATCTATGACGACTAATGATAAATAGAAAACCCTCCAATGGCGAACCTGTTGTTCGAAGACACAACTGCTCTGGAGAAATCAAAACAGAGATGAAAAACGAGACAATTGTTTCTGATGACGGCTAAATGACAGAGAAGAACAAATCTTCATAAACAAGACGAATGGCAAGGGGAACAATTTTTTCATTTTTTTTTCCAAAAATTTTAATTTTCTCAAAAAATTACACAAACCTTGTTCGATGCGGAACGACCAGAGTGAATTTGTTTCACCACACTTGGAAACACGAACTCCTGAAACCAAAGTTCTGATACCATTTGTTAGAGATCAAACGATAATAAGAAAAAGAAAATACGATATGGGACAACAGATTTATGTGGGAAAACCCTTACAGAAAAAAAAATCACGGGCAGAGGAATGAATCTACTATGAAGATCAAATACAACTTGCGAGTTTTGCGACTCTAGCTTACATCAATTTATAGAGAAAACAAAACCCTAGATGAGATCTACAATGCGGGACCGCCGGCCTGGTTCAATAAAATTCAGGTCACACCAAAATCTATCAATGTTGAAATTCAAATCATTTGTTGAAAGCTGTCAATTTTGAACTCATGTCCCATTATAATCGTAAAATAAGGTCTTATGGATCGTTTAGGGTTGTTTTGTCACTAAAAATCATGGTTTTTCAGCAATTTTGTGCGACCAGTGTCAAGAAGACAACGTTGACCACAACTCAGGAAAGGTCAAGCCATGACTCAGGCCTCTCAGCCTCAGCCACGTAGGGGTCACGACCCTAAGCCCTTTACCTTGACCTCTCTTTCAGGCTGAGCCAACCCAGTTTTGGCCATTGTTTAGTTTATTTATACTGCAACTCAAACCCTGTTTTAGAGTTATTTTGGATGTTAACCTCATTGTTTTAGGGTTGATTTAAGGCTGGTTTTGGAATCAGTTTAGGTCTTTAACTCGATTGTTCTCGAGTCATTTTCTTAATCTTGAGATTTTGAAATTTGGCAAGATAGTTCAATCCTAATTTTGTAATATGAATCTTTAGATTCTAAGACTTTGATTGAGATTGGTTGATTATTTGACATCCCCAGTTTAAATTAAACCTTGATTGTTGGTGTACCACTGCGAGGTAGGAGTTTTGTTTTATGTCAAACGTGAAATTGTTTTCAAAATAATTGTTTTGACACGTGTTCTCACATAAAATGAAGGATTTGTTATGACCGTCTGTTTTTACAGTATTATATGTATAATTTTCGCTTGACATATTTTATTTCTAGCATGCACATCATTGTTAATCATTTTGGTTGAGTGAACCATTTTTGATTGCCATATAAAGGGGTCCTGTTTTCTATGCACACATTTGACCGTTGGAGGATGTATTTGTTACGTTAACTAGAGTAATTGAGCAGCTGAATGTATCGTGTCCTTGAGCGCAAAACTCTAAATCTGATCATGACATTATTCCGTGGCTTTAACAATTGCCAAGTATTGCATTTGCTCTTTATACCAATGACATTGTGTGGCCAGACCCTGTGAGTGACTCCATTTTCACTGAAATTTAGTAGAGCTTATGTTACGTATGTATCATACTATAGTGGAATGTTTGCTACATGTGCCTCATTAGTCGATTTCTACTCAGTTTTTAATCACATGTTTTATTCATAACATGTTTCCTTGTTTATTATATAAAATTTGAATTGTTCAATATAAAATTTTAGTCCTATTGAGTTTAGTCGACTCATCCCAAAGACATCTCTTCAAGTATAAATTTGGAAGATCATCGGTTGTTATCGCAGGATTGAGCCCGACACTTATCTTTATTGTTCCAATATTTTTTATTTCGATAGTTTTGTGAGGTTAGACTCATTTATTAAAGAAATATAGTAATATTTGTATAATTTTCCTGTAATTTTTTTTTTACTTTTATTTTAGACATATATTATTATTTTATTTTGATGTCACCAGTAAATCTTCAGTATAGCCAATTTAGCTGAGTCTTAGCATATTGTATTTTGCTCAAGACTTCTATTGCTAAAAGAGTCAAGCAATATGATTCGGTTTTGGGCGAATTCTCTCCCTGTTTTGTCATGTGTTTCAAAATTTATGTGGTTTATTGGGTATTACTTTACTCTTTTTATTTTTTATCTTGTACAAAAATGTCACTTCAACAAAAAGGACATTTTTTGTCTCAATCTCTCCTAAATGACAATTAATTAGCATCATCATTCATCATAAGAAAATGGAGAAGCATCAAATTTCCAACATTTAAAAATGTTAAAACCACTTTATACTAAAATATATTTAAAAGAATTATACTTAAATGTGCAAATATATTTTAATATTCTCCTTTTATTGGCACAATTTTTAAAAAAATAAAAATAAAACTTGAAAGAACATTCTGAACAAAGAACAATCAGAAAACTTCTAAACCATAGTTTAAATTCCCCACTTTTCCTAATTAATTGGGGATTATAGCTAAATAATGCCTCCATTCTTCTTTGAAAGAACATGTGCTTATCAAAATAATTCATCAAGTGAGAGAATATTGTTTCACTTCAAGCATTGAAACCATTGGGATTCCATGCTTTCATTAATGCTGAAGAATGATCACTTAAAAAACCCTAGGATATTGAGAAACAAAAGTGAAACTCAATTCAGTGGAGTGGTTGTAAGAATCCCTAGAATTGAAAGAAAGGGCTCACAGCAAAAAGAGTGAAATTAGTGTATAGGAAGCTGTCTTTGCTTTGCCCACACATAGTACAAATCAAGGGGCTGTTCTACCGTCTATTTAACCCTTTTAATATTATCTGAATCTCTCATGTTCTTATTTTTACGGTTAGCTCAAAACACATTGTAGTAAGTAAGTAGAAGAACTCTATTTATAGACCGTTCACTTTTAATTCTCCTAAGCGATATGAGATTATACACTCCCACATATATGAGCTGGACCCTCACAATTAACAATCATTGTTACTTTGGCTACCACACAATCAAATCATACATTAATGATGAAATCAAATTGGAGTTTTATTTGCATAATTTATGTATTTAAATGATTTAACTAAAGTTTAAAACATTAGTTTATAAAGTAAATCATAATTTAGAGAATACTTGGTCCTCATAAAATCATTTAAAGGATATTAATATACCAAAAGCCAAGATAAAAAGTGTAACTGAAATTGAGTGAAATTTTGTAATTTGTCACTTCACTGTTCTAATTATTCTTTGTTCCAAGTTATTACTATCGCTTTATATTTTTTAAGGCCCATTTGGTTCTTTTTTTTAATGACAATTACATTAATAATTTCTATGATCTATGATCTGATGCATTTATCCTTAATGAATTTGATATAATATATTAATAATAATATGTATTTAAAATTTTTACTTAGATCTAATCTAAAAGATAAAGAATAATACATTTGTAGCTTACTTCATACGAGTACAAAATCAACTTTTGATTTTCTCCACCAATCCTCCCCACCTCGAATAAGCACGTATGGGCGTGATGAGCAAAACAAGATCACACTCAATTTATGATATATTGTATTCTCAACACATGAGACAATCTATTTTGGATTTAGAAAATATTTTTCTAAAGCCAACATGGAAGACATAAATTTTGCTCTCAAAATGGATTCCTTAATCTCAAATATTTCAACGTTAACTTCAACTTTTTCTCCCTCCTCATCTAACGGTTAGACCTCTATTTATAGTGGTATTGCTCCATAATGGCCATTATGACATTTAAAGAAAAACACTACAAATTTCTCATTACATTTATAAAAATGTTATGGAAATCAAAAGTCTTCTCACCATAACTCAACACTTGGCACATTTAAGTTATAACACATTTATAACAAAAATGTTATGGAAAACAAAAGGTCATGACATTAAATCAAATTTGACATTAATTTAAATTTGACAAAATTCATTTTAAAAACTATTTTTAAAAGCTACTTTATATTTGTTAATTAATTGAATAATCAATAATTCAATTATTTCATTTAATGAAATATAACAAATATATTAACTATGACAACTTTTGTCATTTTATCTTAATTAATTGAATAATCAATAATTCAATTATTTCATCTAATGAAAAAATAATAATAAACTTATTATTGAGTGTATTAAATAATTAATTCATAATTAATTATTTAATCTTCTTTGTTCATTTTTCTATTATTCGAATAATGATAGAAAGTGGCGAAGAGACCGATGGACCTATAGTTTTAAGCTCCAATAATAATTCGTTAATTAATATAAACTCTTTATATTAATTAACATAATTATTAACTCTAAAGTAATTCCACTAAATACTTAGAGTTGCACTCTCAAAACTATAGAGTATATGTACTTAAAGTAATGTCCATTGATATAGTCATTACATATGTATTAACCCTCCATTTAGATTCGCAATAGAGCTAGGTTTATAATCCTTTAACCTCTCATATTGCTTTTTTATCCTTGACTACCATTAGTTCTTAATTGAATAATTAATTCATAACGATTATGACTTGCGCGCTAATTATTCGATCCTTGAACTAACAAACAAGGGAATCTATGGAAATGGATTTCGTTGTATCGATATTAACATTCCCGGGTATTCATTTTAATTTACTCCCAATATACAAGGTTTATGAATCGTAACTTGTACAAAACTTTACCTAGCAAATCAAAGAATAAATTAAAATAAAATATGAGTTTATTAAATACAACGAATTAAAATCATACATATATGACCATCATTATGATAAAATTAATTGTTCTATATTTAACAGAAATTATCAGGATAATATAATTATATCTGGCCAAGTCCTATATAATCATATTATATAAAACATCTTTATCTTATGTAACTACATATTTAGTCGGATATGACTATACATTCTTAATGAGATAAACTATGTTTATGACTATGAACTATTTGAAGATTTTATACTTCAAATATAAGCCATGGACATATTCTGGTTATTACTCTTTACATTTTATCCCACATATATACAATATATATGTCAATATAAAGTTAGCATAAATAACCAAAGAATTTTCTATGAATTTTATAAAACATAATCTAAAATGTTAACATAATATCAATCAATATAAATGTATTCATATATTATAAAATTGTTCTATTACATTTGCTTGTTGGGCACACTACTTCCAACATTTATGTAGGGTTCTAGAGAAAATATCAACTTGGTTTTCATTTGGGAAATTAACAAAACAAACTCTATAGTTTTGGGTCAGCTACACACTCAACTTTAAAGAAAATTTGTGGACAATTAAAACTTCGAACTATGGGAAAAGAATGACGCAAACCTCAATGTCACATTTTCCGTCCAAGGATCAACAACGGACGTCCCTTGCCCTACAACAGACTCTCTCCACATACGGTGGACGTCACTCAACATACTCTCTTTACGTATGACGAACGTCCTTCGACTTAAGACGGACTCTCTCCTGCCACGACGGACGTTTCTCAACTTAGGTGGACATCCCTCATCCCACATCAGACTCCCTCCATGTACGACGGACGTCCCCTCATGTTGTTTAAGTTAATTATAAGTTATTTATGTTTTGAATGTGTTTAACTTGATTATCATTTAATTTATAATTAATCTTCATTGGAAATACCCATTAACAATGGTATTTATATATGTTAACATGTTTGTTTAGTCCATATAGCTAATAATTAAGTTATAGGACTTAAAGACTTCAAGATTAGCGAAAGACGGAGAATGAGTCGACCTTATACTAGAGGGTGGTCAACCAGAGAGACTTCGAAGAGCCAGGACAGAGGAAGCGATCAACCAAAGCTGAAGAAGAAGTCGACCGAAAATTAGTCAGCGAGTTTGAGTTTGTACAATCGCTATAAAGTGGTCAACCACAGCTCTGGTTGACAAAAATTTGAACAGATATGAGCAAAGTCTGAGTTGTGAAGAAACGGTCGACCGAAGTTGACAAAGTGATCGATCGATCTGACATAACTCACAATGATAACATTCTAACGGTGAGAAAGTAGTCGACGGGACAAGAAAGTTGACTACTAGTCAAGCAAATTTTATAAACAGATGCAACTTCGACTAGCGAAGCAAAAAAGAAGAAAATCCATAACAAAGTTCTCCCAAATTCACACAAAACTTTTCCTCAACAAACGAGTGCAGAACTCTAACTCTTATTATCCCCCTCTTTAGGTGTGTATACAATCCAACATCTCATCTCACCACAGACGTCTCAACCCTTCATCCCACAATCAACAAACATCGATCATCTCATTATGAGATTGCTTAGCATCCCTATTTAAGGATGGAAAAACATCTGTGAATGTTAAAAAAAGTCCATTGCCAAGAAGAAAAACATATCATTTTGTATTGTGAAATGTTTATTTTGACGAATAAACATTAACTACAAAATTTACTATAATGTTTTTTTCCATAATTCAATATGTTAATTACCCACAGAAAAAATTTCCTTACTTAATATCATCGCTTACCAAACAACAGTTCCAGGCTTAAAATGTTTACAGCCCTCAGCCCAGAATATTCAATTAGGGTTTCCGATCAAAAATCCTAGTCTCAATTGAGAAAGGTTGTCTTAAAACAGCCAGATACCCATGTTTTCCCCTCAGACAGTGTATTCAGTATAAGAAGATAAACAGCAGACTATCTACTGGATTCATCAGTTACAAGCTTTTCTCAAACATACATCTTTAGCACACTCGCCAACAGAATTCATTTACAACATACAAGAACCCTAAATTTGTTACAACTTTCACTATCAGCCACTAGTTCTTAAAAGAGGAAAAGGATGAACCCACGTCCAATAACTTTGTTGCTCTGGATGGCAGACTGGTTTGAACAATTGCAGTTTTAGATCAACTTCCCAGGTTTTAGCCACTCAAAACCAAGGCCATAATGGTAATTTAAAGCCTAACTAGGAGACATATCAGTGTCTAGGAACTTGTTGCAGCATAAGGGTAACACCCGAGACGCTAATGTCGAAGAGCGTGTGCAGCTGTGTTAGAGAGAGAGAGAGAGAGAGAGAGCGCCCGCGCCCATCCATCTTCATGCGCTTTCTCTTCACTAGTGAGTAGCCCTAGCAAACTGTTTAAACTTTAGGTTCGCCAAACCCTAAATAACCCATTTTTCTTCAATCCTTGAATGCCAGAAATGTTAAAGATTTATTTCCAGCGGTTGTAAGAAAAGGGTAAGTGAAACGGCCATTAATTGGTTAAAGCAACCACTAAATAGGTTTTACATGTGCAAAGCTCGTTGAAAGTGCAACGTGAGAAATATGAACAGAAGCTAAAACGACAAGTGCAAAAATGAGGTTGGGAACCCTAGCTGCTTCCTAGACATACGATGAATTAGCATCTGCAAAATTTCACGGCCAAACTTACCATTAAAAGGAGACGAAATAATTGAAGAACGAAGTCAGTAAAGTATGAAAATCGGAGAGATTTCAACGATATTCAAAGAAAGGGAGCTCCCTTCAGTCCAAGTACAGAAAGTTTAAGATTCAATTTGTCTCCCGCTTCATTCACTCATTTACTGAGTATCATGAGTCAATTTAACTCAGTATTTGGATGAATGAGTCAGCAGCTAATTAAACCTTATCACCACCCATGAGTGGACTGAAGAAAGCTCTCTTATCTTCCAATACTAAAACATATCAGACTAATAATTAACAATGATAAGAAGCTGCAAACAGATCTACTTTGACAGTGCTCTAAAGCAGGACGGAGGAAGATCAGATCCAAATCTTACGGACTACCCATTGTTCCAGAGGAAAACCCTAGGAAAACCCATGAAGCTTATAAGGATTCAGACGACAAAAATTCGTTAAAAAAAAAGGGCGAGCATGGAAGGAAGCTGAGGAAGATGGGGGGTTCCTGCAACTATCGCTATCCTGCAAGAAATTGATGGCTGCTCATGGATCTCACCATGCGAAGAAAGGCGTTATATATAGAGAGGAAAAGAAAGACAGAAACCAGACAAGACGCAGTAATTTAATAAAAATGAAAAGGCTGTTCATATTCATATTCTTTTTGGCTTTCATGTTGCCATGTAACATACCATCCTCTTCCTACCAATCCCTCGCATTACGGGATGCCCTCTGCTTTGCTTATGCTTCAAACCCATCTCCCATTTTTTGGAAAATATGCTAATCTTAATTCTGCAATTAATTAATCCATTTAAGACCTCTTAATCTTAATAATTTGTTTATACAGCGTAAGAAGGGAGACAAGCCTCATCTTCCAGTGAAAGTACAGTTGTACAAGTTCTTCGACTGAGCTCCTGAGTTTTCCTGCTACTTTTTAACATTTTTTATTCTGAAATAGAATTGATTTTGCAGCAGATCTTTACCCAGACGAGGCCTGTCTCCAACACATGTTCAGCACTTCTAGTTGTCGCTCAAAACCCACTTCTTAATTCGCAAAATATGTCCAACACAGTTGACAGACACTGTTTTTCAACATCAACAACGTAATTATCTGTTAATTAATGTGCAATTAACTAATTTACTACCAAATAATTGGAGTTTAAACACTAAAGTGGATGAACAGATATTGAAAAGAAAGAAAGAAGAGGGAGGAGTGGAAGTAGGTGACGAAGTACAAAGGAAATCTACGTATTTGTTAATAAATTGAAGCTGAAAAGACTAATCTTTAATGGCAGTCAACTACTACGTCTTGTAACGTAGGCCTATAAAGAAGAGCTAGACTAGGTAGGCATGGTCTTGTGTAGGATCTAAAACTACACACCTGCTGCCTCTGCATCTTTAACTTTTTGTTTTTTTTTTTGTAGGGTTTTTCAAAATTGAACCGGACCTAAAAATCAAACTGAACCGGTTAAATTTGGCCTGATTTGGATCAGTTACTAGATTATACTATAGGAATCAAAATTTGGTTTACTTTTTGAGAACCAAAAATTTTAGTTGGGTTTTCGATTCTAAAATTTAAAAACCGGATCAAACAGAAAAAAACAATCAAATTAAATTTACATAAAAAATTATTCAATAAAATATTTTTTCTAAATTCAAAATTTAAATCTCACTCTTCTAAAATTCAAAATATTTATTTGTTATCAATACATCAATAGTAGTAATTAAATTATTATGTAATTAGTAATAAAATTATTGAATTATATTAATAAATAATTAAATTAAATTTAATTAATTAATTATCTAATTGTATTATTAAAAAATAAACTATCTAATAAATTAAATGAATTATTTAATTATTGACTCATTAATATTTAAATTATTTATTTATCTAATTTGATATTTTATTAAACTTGTAATTTAATAATTTGTTTTTTCTTAAAAAATTAAAATCGAACCGCAATCGACTTGAACAGAAAATTTTGATTCGGGTCCAACTCGATTTTCCCCCTTAAATGGTTTGTACTAACTAAAAAAAAAAATCGGTTCAAAATCAAACCGACTTTTATTCATCCTCACTTTTTTTCCATTAAATTAAATTAAGTTTTATTTTCTTTTCTTGTGATTATTTAAACGTGTTTTACTAATTATTCGCCATCTTTTTCATTTGAATTAATTCGAGAATAATTAAATAATTAGAGGATTTCTAGGAAAAGAAAGACATGGTTCAACTTTGTAGGTACTTTAAAACGTTAATTTAATGCCTTTAATCTAATACAATTATTGCTATGTGACTGCGTTCACACGTATGGATTTAGAATTGCTTACTATTTATTATTGATTAATTTGATGTAATTAGTTTAATATTAGTGCAGGGCTAATACTTAGTTTCCTTTTTGCTGAAATTTCTCTATTTTTTAGTACGCATTTAATAAGTTGAATTACTAACTTTGTAAGTGAGGTATTATTTTTTTAGAAAATTTAATAAAATAACTTTTGAACTAAAAAATTAATAACAAGTTAACTAATAGATAATTTTTGCTAACAAATAAAATATTTAACTATAAAAATTAATAAAGCAAACATTGGTGTCACATTTTTCGTTAAATAACGTTATCTTTTCGATGCGGAACGTTGTATTTTCGCTGCAGAAAGTGAGTCATTGGAATAGAACTTACGAAAGATTGTTGTGGTTACTCGCCCTGTGAAAGTAAAAGCGACCCAAGATACTGTTGATTGTAAGGGTCCAACCCATATCAGTGGAAGTGCACAATCTCACATCGTTTTGGAGAGTGAAAAATGAATGGTTTATAAGTAAAATTCTACTTCATATCTAGTAAAACATATTTTTGTTCAACCTCAATAACAAAACTGTGCAAACTTCAACAAAAAGCGGATAGTATAGTATTAAGAGCACTAGAGAACTCCACAATTACTTTTCTAAGAGGAAAGATGATTTTCTGTTCGTCTTTCCAATCAAATTGTGAATTCTTCTAAGTAATTTAACGTCTTTGAGAAAAAGTAATCATGAGAAAAAAAAGAAAATGGTATATCAGAAAATCGAAATGTCAAATTACACTATTTCCCTCAAATTATTGTTTTAAATTCATATTACATGACAATATAATACTAGAATTGTTGAGAAGAAAAATGTTTGTCTTCGTCGGTGATTCTCTTAACAGAAATATGTGAGAATCTCTGGTTTGTATTATGAAAAACTCAGTAAAAAATTAAAGCAAGTTGTTTGAATCACATGAGAGAAGAAATTTTCGAAATAAAACTTTCTACTCTTTCATTTTCAAAGTAAGCTTGATGTCAACAACGATATTTGCGTAGTTTATTTTTTATAGTTGATTATTTTATTTGTTAATTTCCTTTTTTTAATTACTAACAAATATGTAATAATTTATAAAAATTTCATGAAAAAGTCATTAAATAAAAATAACAACGGAATATTATTTTGAGAGGGATGGTGTGAAGGATATGCCTTCTAACTCCGATAAATTAGAAATTCAATTTGTTGCCATAAAAATTATTCGAATAAAAATTTTAGGGTAAAGAGCAATTTTGATATTGTTTCTTTGGTAGTTTGAAAAATGCCTAAAAATTGTTAAATATCACAAATTTCACGAGTTAAATTGTACTTTTTTTTAAAATTTAATTATTTTTCAATAAATTAGAGAAGATCATAAAATGATATTTACCTCTACAATGAGACAATATATAGGTGGAATCAGACATTACATCAGTGCTTTATTTTCTATCATATCAAATTATTTAATTTGTTAATTTCTAATAAATAGTAACGAACCTACAGCCTACTAAGCACCTACAAGAAAATATTTAAGTTTTATTGCCATGTTTCAATGATTTTTAAAGGAAAATTAACGAAATAAAATCTAAATTTTGAGATAAGTGATAAACTACAATTTAAAGAAATTTTGTGAAGAGGTAAAACTTTGAATATTAAAAATAAATGATGTAAATCTTGTAATTATGTTTTTTGTCAAAAAACGTTGACGACAAACACTGTAGTCACATTTTCTACTTAAAAATGTGAAGTATCATCTAACGGAGACGTTCAATGATCAATAACGTACATTCTCCATCCTGGTTGTCCATCAACGTTGAAGGACGTCTGTCCCTCGATCTAACGGGCATGAAACTTTGTCCGCTAGCGCCTACAGATGATGGTCATCCTCCATCCTAACTATCTATTCTCATTGAGAGATGTCCGTCACCATTCCTCCATCCAACATGCATGAATCTTTATTCTTCAGCACCCCTTCTTTTATCTTGACCATCCATCCTCTTTGAATGACGTCCATCTCTTCATCTAACGGCCAATATGAATGTCCATTGACCTTACGATGACCCCAAAGATGTCATTCCTCGTGGATCAGTCTTGAACGTCCCTCGTCATTGAAGGACGTCCGCTATTTGATCTCTGGACGTCTTCGTTGGATCGTTCTTGACGTTTTTAAGAGAAAAACGTGACTGCAGCATTTTTTACTGGAAATGTGATTGCGAGGTTCATGTCATTTATTTTTTATAGTTCGAGGATTTAATTTTCTGCAAAAATTTTTTAAAGTTTAACTTATCTGTTTTCTTAATTTTCATTTAAAAAATATTGTATATTTAATATTTAAAAAATAATAATATTGCTCTACCGTACTATTACCCTTAGCTTCCCTTTCGTTACGGATCTGGTTCAACGAACCTTTGCAATGACTTTTGTACATATTCGAATCGGTTGGCAGGCAATTCCAAATAAATATTTTGAATTCGACAATTTCATTAGTGCAAACCTTAATATAAGAAAACAATTTAGTAACTAGCGTGACATTAAAATGTCATAGTCAAGGCACTAATTAATAATTGTTTAGCCTAAGAGCCAAGGGATATGCTTTCGAATTGGTATTTTGATTGGCCTTTCATTTAGAATATGTACACGTCATTCTGTGGTTAGAATATATTATTAAAATAATAAAATATATGGCCAAGGCCTTTGGCAAGATGATATTGGATATAATGTTAATTATGCTTTGAATATTCCAAATAAAATATAATTTAAAATTAAAATTTATTTTAATTTTTTTCACAAAGTAAATATTTAAAATTTAAAATTTAAAATTAATTTCAGTTAAATTGTAAATTTAAGAAATAACATAAATTTTAAACTCTACACTATTAACTAATTAAATTCTGTTTTCAAAAACCAATCTTAATCAAATCAAACGCAGGCCACGGCGTTCAGATGGTCGAGAATTGCTCGAAAATTTAGTAACTGTCTAGATGGTCTTCAGTAATTGTCCAGATGGTCTAGATTGTGGTGTCTTTTCAAGATACCGCAGTGTCCTATCAACTTCTTAACAGCGAATATGACAGCGATATTATTTTTATTATTTTTACATATGTTAGTAGTTAATTTATTAAAAAATAAAAAATAATGATTGATTTATTATTTTAAACCACGAGGATTATTTTGTCATTTTTACTTTGTATATATACAAGTTTGAAAATCCTTTAAATAACACAGCGTCAATAATGGGATCCCATGGTTGCAGTTGAAATCCAATGTGAGGGCAAGTCCAAATCCAGCGGAGAAAGGAGGAGACGAAGAACTCAGGACAATGGCAATGGCTAGGTGAAAACCATGATGGTGATGGAGAAATTTGATCACGTCAGATTCTTATTTTTCTCAGAAAATTTACAGTCTTATCAACTCTAAAAGGCTGAATACCCTTCTGTGTCTCTCTCTTCTCACTTCCACTTCATTTTCACATGTCCAATCATCGCTTTTTCTTCTTTCTCTCTCTACTGTCATCCATCTTCTCTATCTAATCATCGTCGCTTTCTCTCTCTTCCTTCCACTGTTTGTTATTCTTCATTTCCAGTATTTTAACACTTTTCCCTAATTTAAACCAGTCGTTTACACTCGTACCCGTGAACCATAAGCAACCCAATCCAGATTACTGCCACAGTTTTTAACTTCGGATTCTCCTGAAAAATTGCAGCTTTATTTCTGTCCGGGAAGTGTTTTTAATCATTATCATCATTAAAAAAACACTGTTGTTAATACTACTGTTCATATTGTGTCAACCTGCCAATGTAATACCAAGATAATGTTATTTGTGAAGGAGAAAAATGAATTCTCGTTGCTAGCTCCTCCGATGTTTTTTTTTTTTTTTTTTTGAAAATTAACATCACCCCTATAATTTGCTCTCAACCATAATTATACTTTAAAAAAATTTCACTCATAAATAAAATTTTAAACTATAAAAAAATAGAACGCTAGCGATGTCATAATCATGTTTCTTATCTAAATTCATCAACATTAATTTCACAGTTTCGTTAACGCTAAAAACTGTTAAACAGAGATAAAGGAAGTTAAATATCAAGGGACAATGGACGTCCCTCCTGCCCAATAATTGACGAAGGACATCAATTATCGGGGGACGTTCCTCCTACCCGTTGGAATGACGGACGGACGTCACTCGCTGAGAATGGATGGTGAGGATAGAGTTTGCCATCATCCAAAGGTGCTAGTGGATGATGTTTCATGGCCATAGGATCGAGGAAAGACGTCCCCCAATCAAAATTGACGGCCAAGATGGAGTTTAACATTTTTCAAAGGCAATGGCAGACAATGTTTTATGGCCATTAGATCGAGGAAGGATGTCCCAATAGGAATTGACAGCTAGGATGAAGTTTGCCATTTTCCAAAAGCAATGGGAAACGATCATCCATGGCCATTAGATCGAGGGAGGGACATCTCTCAATTGACAGCCAGGATGAACTCTAAAGGTTGTAACGTTGAAAGGTCACGTGCAAGACACCCACGTTTTTTAAAAGGAGCAAACTCCCTTAATTAAGACGGACATCCCTCGGCCAAAACAGAAGTCCCTCTTCATTTATTGGATGTCTCTTGTTTAGAAATGGACGTCCCTCAACTTGAGACTACGTCGTTTTACCCATAAGGGACATCTTTATTTTCATAACGGACGTCTCTCAACTTAAGACTACATCCTTGAGTCAGAAGCGGTCGGATGACTAAAGGAAAAACAAGACAAATTTGAACGTCCAAAATGGGTCGATCAAATGATCAGTCGATCAGGAGCTAGAAGAAATAGGCGACGATTGACTGGGAACGATCAGCCAAAAATTCGAAGAATATTTAGCTATCAATCACAAACGGGAACAAATATTACAGTGGCTGGCGATTTAGCGAGTGGTCGGTTGGCTACGTAGAAGGCGATCGACCAGTTCCTCAGATTCTCCCTTGCCTTGCTGCAAATTCACTTTATGGAAAGTCTAACTTTGGAAACCCATAACTCTCACGTTTCAAAAGCTTTTAATCTGAAATTTAGAACTTGTCTACCTTGATGAATAAAGAAAGACCTCCTTGAAGAATAATGGAAATAAACGCCACAATTAAGAAATATGCTTGAGCGAACTTGAGTGAGCAGAAATAACAAGTATGCACACTTGCAACTCCCATATGGATAACTTTGTGAACTCACCATTTTCAATTCACTAAGTATTGAAATGATAAAATATCTTATACTCATCACGATAAAATTTATGGTATTACATATGTACAATTAAGATACTAACAACTATATAAACAAATAAAATAGAACTCATAGAAGCAGCATGGTTAAGGTTGCGGGTGTGGGGCGACAGACTCCTGCAAAACACAAACGCAATACTATGTCATACAAAGCGCACATAGTTAGAACAATATATGAAAGCGTAACAATCTACGCACTTGTGTCTCAACAACAATGGTATAACTCATAAAGGTGTCTTGTAAGCGTCCACCTTGACAAGAGCGGACATTGTGACCCACACCCTAACAACGGCTACATGTCATAGGGATATATGTCTCTTGCTGGCTATCATGATGTTACGGGGCTCGTCTGCGGGATATATGTCTCTTGCTGACTATCAACTGGAAAAGGCAGAATTGGATCCTGGTTTGTTTTAGGAAACATGTGGTGGCCACTAACAGGTCGAGCAAAGTGGGAGTACATCCTCATAAATGTATTCCGATAATACGATACATGCACATAATCCTCAGCTGAAGTCCTTATAAAATTCATGCACGGGATGACATGCACGCATAAGATTCTAGTCAACTTCCATTGGTGACAGTTATAGGTGCGCGTGTCTAAATCGACTACGTACCGTTCATTACCGTCACTGATATAAAACCGATTATCTCTTGCAAGTGTTGGGCACCAATTCCGAGCCGCATGTTGTAGCTTGGCAAGTTTCTTTTTGGTCTTTGAACACAATAGGTCCGTCCACTCGGCCATCTTGTCATGTTTCTTAACGATCCTACACATGATGCCCATTCTAATCATCTCGAACATAGTGAAGATCAGTTTGTCCTGGGCTGGTAAGAGGCAGACGTTGTATGACTTACTCAAATTATTAAAGCCCATGTCGTACTTTGGGACAGAATGGAAAGCATGTTTTGACGAACACCTCGGGTTGATTTTTTGCAGATATGTGTGTGTTGTTTAGTCGACCACAAGTAATTTATTCATCTCTTTATGAAATTGAGATTATGTTGTGGCCTTATCTACCTTCCACATGATATATTTGTATGAGTTGCTTGAAAATTGTTTTTTAAAATTGGCATACAAGTGTATGAGACAGAAACAATGCTCGGCTGCTAGTGCATAGAATTCGATAGCAGACACCAACCCCTTCTGTCAGTCGAAAATAAATGTTCATCCACTGCATATCTCACTGTCTACGTCCAAAAGAAAGTAACACAAAAACCATGATTAGGAGTCTTTGCATTCTGATTCAATGAGTGCCACAACATCTGGATAAATTCCATCATTGAAGTCAATGCTAATGACTGTGAGCAACTGGCCTGGGCATGACCCCTTCAGGTGACAGCCATCCAAGCAAATGATAGTTCGACCAAATTCCCTCATACCTCTCTTGCACGCATCTAAACACATGTACATCCTTTTAAATATTGGACTTGGACGGGGCGTAAGATCATGCATATCTACCACCACCAACAGTGTGCTGCTGGGGTTAGATATTTGAATCTCTTCTTTGTACGACTACAATTGCTTGTATTGTTCATCACCATTCCCTTCGTTTAATTTCAGAGCTAAATTTCTGGCCCTTTTGGTAAGACTCGGGGTAATATTGACATTAAAGTCATTCCTCATAGTCTCAATAATGGAAAGAACATTCCACGTGACTTGACTTTTGAACATATCTAAATATTGGTTTGTCACCCATTTGGCAGAAGTGTGTCGACTTTCCATTTGTCGTGCATGGATGTGCACCTCATTATAGCTCTTAATTTGAAAGGTAAGTTCACCTTTCATTTTTGAAGCGTGAAGCCACAAACGGCATCCACCTTGCACACAGCAGCCAACTTATGACGTTTGCTTTTGACGAACTTTATCCTGTGCCCATTCTTCAAAGCATAATCAACCTCTTGTTCCCTAATTTTGTTTAACGAACTATACTTCTTCCCCAGACAGAGCTCTGAAGAAGAACATTCTTGTTGATGATGCATACTCTCTACCCAATCATCATCATCTGACTCCTGTATTGAACGAAGGTCCTAGTCCAAAGAAGCTGAGATTGAATGCACCTCTATATAAGATTCGTGATAGAACCAATGTTGCTCATCGGCCTCAACTGCCGAAATAGGATTCATCTCCATTCCACAATTAATGAATTCTTCAACAATGGATGATGCAACACTTCTAGACGCCATTTGAAGTGCAACACTCAGAAACTTCATTGTTCGAATGTGTTCACGGATTTAGGGTTACTTGCGCTCGCATAGATGTCCTTCGCCATTATATAGTCAAAGTTTCACTGGTTCAAGTTCACGCAACTGAATAAGGATAAGAAATGATGTCGTTTAACGTTCATAGAAGTCCCTCGAATACAAACGGATGTCCCTCGACCAAAGACAGACAATTATTTTTTGACTGAACGACGTAGTCTTAATTCGAGGGACGTCCGTGTGAGGCTAGCGACGTCCATCAGGATAGAACGACGTAGTCTCAAGTTGAGGGACGTCTGTTTCTAGTCGAGGGACTTCTGATGTGTGTCGAGGGACGTCCGTTGTGGACAAGGGACATCGGTCTTAATTGAGGGAGTATGCGCCTTTTAAAAATGCGGGTGCCTTGGACGTGACCCTTCAACTTCGAGTTCATATTGGTCGTCAATTCCCATCGAGGGATGTCCCTCCCTCTATCCAATGGTGATCGTCCCACATCTGCTGCGTAGATTGCAAGATGACTTGATGTAACAACCCAATTTTTCTTATATTTGAAAAAGTGTAAAATTTAAAAATTTTCTTTTATAAATACAGTGGAAGACTTTTCATTATTAAAACCCTTTGCAACGATAAATAGAATTATTTTATGATAACCTTTTATAAAACACAGTGAAAGACAAAATGAATAAACAAATCGTTTTAGAATACAATAAATAACTTCTTTCTTTTTCAATTTAAATACATTTACAAAACCTTTACAAACAATTTCTTTTACATCTATTAGCCTAGCCAGTCACAAGACCTGCGCGTGCAAATTCTTCATCAACTGCTCCTTAACCTGTTCTTTTGTTCTCGTACGTACTTACATCACAAGACCTAACTAATGAGCCTAAGACTCAGTAAATGATATAAAATAAATTGTGAACATGCCATGCAGCTCTCATTTTCATTTTTGTTTTCATTTTCGTTTTCGAATCTGTATCTGTATCTGTATCTGTATCAGTTTCTGTTTTCATATCCGTATCTGTATCCGTATTTGTTTTTGTTTCCATATCCGTATCTGTATCCGTTTCTATTTCTGAAAATTCGTTTCCGTTTCTCTGTTTTCGTTTTCCTTTACCTATCAGTCTCATTTCTATTTTCATTTTTCTGTTTTCGTTTATGGAAAAGAACTTATCATTTCTGTCATTTTCTTTAGGTTTACCTTTCGTTTATAAGAGAAATGATACATCTGTTGGTCAATATAGACTTAACTATAACTTAATCCCTACTTAGGACGAGCTATCCATCTGGGGTGTTACCACGAAGGACCGTCACCCATCTCCCGAACCCCCATAAGCCTATTTACGTTTTATTCAGTCATTTCATTTACATGTTATACATATGCCAACATTTTCATAAGTCCTAATCATGATGCGTGTATGTCATGCCATATTCAGTACACAACGATATACAGAATATACAAAAGGAAACATATCATTTAAAACAGCGAATTATGGAAAGCCACGAACATCTAAACATATTAGTACTATAACCTCTAAACATGCTCAATATCATAACTTTTTACGTACATAACCTATATCTTATAAAAACAGTCAGTAGACATCAATACAATTTAGAAACATGTTCTAATAAAGTAATAAACAATCAGCATACAATTCTGAATTCTTGCGATGTAAGACCCCAAAGATCGAAACACATACAATATCAACTTACAAGTCGGCTTTACAAAGTTTTGCACTTAAGCTTCTCTTCCTCTTCAATACCTTCAAAATCAATAATATTTATTCATTAATCTCATTTCCTCAGCAACAATTCACTGAGTTCCATTACCCCTGACACTTAACAGTTTCTCAATAATAATTCCTCAACCATTTCGATAACATTATCTTCTACAATAGAAACCCATAAAACCCATAACCCAACAGAGTCGAAACATCACTAATCATTTTACAATTCAATTTCTAGCCTCAGGCAGTAATTATTCAGCAAAAATCATCAACATAGAGCAATCCATAACCTTAACGTCCAATAATTAATATCCTAATAGATAATAAATAGAGAACACTACACTAAGCATGTACCCTTCTCCTCCAAAGCAGTAAACCACATTGGCTATACACAACTACCGATTCATCCCTTAATCACACATTACCCACTAACAGAACAGTATACCCAAACCACAAAGCATAAACATCAAAGCTGTAAACACACAGAGAGCAAATCCAAGCATACCCAACCAAAAGTGCAATCAACATGGCATATTTCATCCAAAACTAACATCCTACACTCTTCTACGTTTCCATAAAATTCATAAAAGTTGTGGAGGAATTTACCTCACCTGAAGCTCACTCAAGAAGGGTGGAGAACAATCCTCCAGAGACTCCCTTCTCCTTCTTCTCTTTTCTCCATAGAGGATTCACACTCTGTCTTTCCTTCACCCGCAACCTCTCTTCCTCATTCTCTTTCTCTCCCTCTTTATCTCCTTTCAGCAGAAGCTTCGCGTAATCCCCATAAACCTGCCTTGCATCTTATTCGGCCATCGCAAAAGAAGGACATGTGGGAATACATTAGAAAACGTTCGTATCGGGATTACACATTTTCTACAATTATATGGATTTCAGTCAAGTAGACAGTCGAGTAAACTTGACATTAGCAATGACGAAAGCCCAATTTTGGCATTTCACCGTGGGATCGGGAATGTCGACCTACTGCTAACAGCCGGTCGACAGGGAATGTCGATCGCTAATCCCCGGTCGACAGAGAATGTCGACCGCTCCAACGCTTAAGCCCAAATTTCCAGTCAATGATAGTTGACCACACCATCGACCGCCACTCACATTTTTGCCTCTGTAATGTTTTTCGGTTGAGTACCCTCGACCGCACCGTCGACCGATCACACGACCGAAAACCCAACATGCAATATGTAATGTATTTAGCGGTCAACCATTTAGTTGACCAATTTCTCCATAGTCGACCGAAAACACCCACTGCCCTTCTCTCTCACTCTCAACTTTCTCCCTTATTAATTTAACAACTCGCTTAATAACTTATACTTTAAATTCTTAACCAAAATTATCACTTAACCTATTCCAATAATTCCATCAATTAAATCTTCAATAATCATCTAACTAATTTTATTACACCTCATTAATTCTTCAATTATCTTTACTTAATTTCGTTACGGAAAATCGGAGTAATATATTTCATAACAAAATCACTCTTAATTTCCAATAATTCACAATTATTATTGTCCATAGACCAAACTTAATTTTGGGTATTACACTTGGAGTGCATCTTGGCCGTCAATTCCGATCGAGGGACGTCCCTCTCTCGATCCAACGACGATTGTCCCTTGTCTGTGACGCAGATTGCTAGATGGCTTGGAGTCGATTCTGTCCATCAATTCTGATTAAGGGACGTCCCTCTCTCGATCCAACGCCGATCGTCCCTTGTCCGCGGCGCAGATTGAGGGATGCATTAGCGTGAGACATCCCTCGTTGTTGCAAGACCTCCGTTGTTGCTACCTTGGACGTCTCCGTTCGACGGTCCTTGTTATTACTGAAACTGCAGTGTTAACGTCGACGAATTTAAACGGAAACTTGAATGCGAGGTTGTCGAAGATCTTTTTTCATAGTTTAGGGTTTGACTTGTCATTGACCGCAAACCATAAAGTGTGGTGTTAATTTCCTTTTTTTTTTTTTTGGTAACTAACTCCAAACTTGATAATATTATACTAAGAATAATTGGAGACTTTGTAAATGATATGAGAGTAATTCTCAATTGGAAGTGTGGTCAATGAATATGTCGAACACCGAAAAATGGAAGATTGTGAGAGCCCGTCTTGTGAAATCAATAATGACTTAAGATGCTGTTGATTGTAATGGTTCAGATCATATTAGTAGGGATACATAATTCCACATGCCGAGTGAAAAGTAAATTATTTATAATTAGAATTCTCCTTCTCATCTACTATATCGCGTTTTAAGTTAACTCAAAAACTAAAATCAGATAGAATTTCACTCAAAATTAACAATATTGTAGGAAGAATAACAAAGGACTCCGCAGATATGCTTGTTAATAACAAAGAATGCATCTGGGTTTGATTCTAAAGATGCATACATTGAATTCGCTCATCACTCCCAGACAGAATTTTCAAACAAATAAATAAACAATTAATTGATTTAATTAGTTGGTGGGGTGGGTGTTTGGTTATTAAACAACACACGGCAGACAGAATTTAGCTCTCTGCACCCCCCCTGAACTTCCACGCAATTAAAGAAGAAGACACATGATTAAACTAATCACCTGTTTAATCAAATTATTCCTAGACACAAAAAGAGATTCCATCTATTTATAACAAAAATCAATTAATATTAAATAAAAATGTTGAGAGTTAACCTTAGATGGTTGTCGGAAATACAAACATTGGGGGGGACTCTTGTCGGACAGCTAACATTGTGTATGTGATGAATAAGAAGAATAAGTGGTGTGACAACTATAATTAAAGTTTGGATCGAAACGATGTTGTGTGGTTTATGCGTGCATTATTGTTGGGCTTTCACCTAATGGGCCTGTTAAAAGGCCATACTAGAATCTCTCTCTAAGTTTGGGTGAGCCACGCTGTCGAACCGGTTTAGTCCTGATCTAGTCTGACCTAATCTTGGATCGAACTTCTATCTTTAAACCATGCATGAACTTAATTTTGAATGGAAGGTCAGATTACAGGCTTTATTTGACAAACCAACCTGGAGGTAAACCCTTAGTTTGACTACTGTACAATTGATATTGCGACCCGCTAGTCTTAATATAATTTGAGATCGCAACTCACACAATTGCAAGTGTGCCTTCAAATGGTGAGATCGGGGGTCTGGGGCTATGGTTCGAGAAGTGGGGGTTGCAGCCTCGGATTGCAAATTCAAACTAAAATTACCAAAAGTCGACACAGTGGTTCAAGGTAGGTGAGTAAAACCTTAGACCGTCGTTTTTCGTCTGCCCGACCCAAGCCTCGAAAGAAGTCCAAGTCAAGGCCGATAGTACCGAGCTTGGACTAACCAGACTTGGTTCTAGTGTCAGTGGACCAGGTTGACTGGCCTAATATTCTTGCGGAGGCTTGGATTTTGGAGTAAAAAACGGAAGGTAATTTCTGAGTGCTCTATTCAATGGGTCCTATTTCAACGCATGCTTGATCTCTTTGCAAGAAAAGTATAATCATTTGGGGTGGAAAAACAAGCTCCATTCTACCATCCTACTCATTCTGTTTCACTCCACACTTGCATTCTTCTTACCTTACTCTCTTCCACCTTGTCTCTTCCAGTTCCCTGAAGATCACACCAGTAATGGAAGTTCCAATCTCTCTGCTTTTCACCTTGTGTTCTTGCTCATTTGCCCACAGCTTTCAGAATCTTTCCACCCATTCTCTTGATTCTTTTCTTCAAGATTTTGCACTGAACAGCTTTTCCCATCATCGTCCTCACACCGGAGCTCTGTACAGAGCTATCCTCCCGGCGAATACTTCCGGCATGGAAGTTTCATTTACGCGGCTGAGAAGCCGGAGATTGTGGAACAGAGGAGCCAACTTTAGCTACTTCATCATTCCGCCAAGAACAATTTCAGTACCTCAAGTGAGAAGACTGGTTTTTGTCTATCAAAATCTGGGAAATTGGTCTTCTATCTTGTACACTATCCCAGGTCATTCACTTGTGACTACTATAATTAGCTTCGTGGCTTTTGATGCATCGAATATAAGCTCAAACAGTACTACAAAGCTCAGAATTAACACGAAGGGAGACCCCATAACAATCCATTTTCCTGATTTAAAAGTCCCTGATAGATCACTTTCAAAAACAAAATGTGCTGAATTTATCGAAGATGGAAGAGTCAATCTACGTGAGATGAGCATACCTGGTGTGTGTTATGCAGCAAAAGAGGGTCATTTTTCAGTTGTTCTTCCTCTGGAGAAGAAGATGAAAATCTGGTGGGTCTGGATGCTCGGGTCTGTAATGGGAATTGCTGTGCTAATTGTGGTCATCTATGGAGGAATCACATCGGCAAGGGGATTGGCAAAGAAGAAGATCCAGGTAATGGAGAGAAAAACAGATGAAGATTTGATTCTCGAGAGTCGATGGATTGGTAGCACTAAAATGCCTTCTGCCGCCACAACAAGAACCCAACCAGACCTTGAGGATGCAAATTTTTCATAGCTTTCTTCTCTGTAAATCTAAGATTTGTTTGTTTCCTGGACAATTGTTCCATAGCCTGGTTTGAACTTTGAAGGGTTCTACTTTCAAGTTTTCTTTCTCTGATGGGGGCAGAGTCGTGTAGTTTGACAACTCTAGATACACCACTTCTGAAAAGAAAAGGAAAGAATACTCCAATAGAATAAAAACAAAGAATAAAACAATTGTTGAAATTATTGCGATGAATATCAGCTCTTTCATTATAATGCAGACTCAAAGACTACTCTTAGAAAGTAGACCATACAAAGAGGATAATCATCAGAATAATGCAAACTAGTTATACCAGCAAGATAGACTATACAGAACAAACATACGCATGGTAATGCAAGTCATTGAAGTAGCAAAGTCCAATCTATATCAATGGAGGACTACACTTTTAAAACACAAAATCAAGATTCTAAACCAGAATGATAGATAATCTTTATTTTCCTGATATTCAATTTAATCGATCAAGTTCATAAACCAAAAACAAGCAAACCTTAATCGAGACTTTGAATTCAGAAAACCATGCATTTTATTTGCAGCAAAATGTTATCCAAAGAATTACTCTGCCGGGGCACGGAACAGAATCCTCAATGGGACACACAAGCTCAAATCATATATGAAAAATCACAAGCGCCCATTTGAAACAAGCGACTAATTCAACCTAATCGGATATCAATTGAGAGCACCAATGCCATCACTCTTCCGAGCAATTTTAGTCCACTCAGTATGAAATGCACCAGGCCGATCGGTTCGTTCATAAGTATGCGCTCCAAATAAGTCCCTCTGGGCCTGGACAAGGTTGGCAGGAAGCCTTGCCCGCCTATAAGTGTCAAAATAAGAAAGACTTGCACACATTCCTGGCGTGCTAATTCCAGCCGATATAGCCAATCCAACAACTCTCCTCCATGCTGCCTGTCTCTGCACCATCTCTATGGCAAACTCTGGATCCACCACCAAACTAGCTAAATTTGGATTTCTTTGATAAGCCTTCTTAATCCTATCCAAAAACACAGCTCGTATAATACACCCACCTTTCCAGATTCTTGCTAACTCTCCCAAATTCAAATTCCAACCCTTTTCCACACTCTTAGCCCTCAACAAGTTCATCCCTTGAGCATAGCTGCAAATCTTGGAGGCATACAAAGCCTGCCTCACATCTTCGATCAACCTCTTTTTATCTATCCCACTCCTTATCGACCCCACCTCCTCCTTCAACCCTGCTTCCTTCAAAACCTCAGCGGCATTCTCCCTCTCCTCTTTTAACCCACTGAGATACCTACAGTCCAGTGAAGCAGCAATTGTGGGAGCGGCCACGGAGAGCTCCGCTGCTTGTTGCACAGTCCATTTCCCCGTTCCTTTCATGCCAGTCTTGTCCAAAATCTTATCAACCAAATATCCATCGCCATGCTCATCCTTAACTTTAAAAATATCCGCGGTGATCTCAATCAAAAAACTCTCCAGCTCTCCCCTGTTCCACTCTGCAAAAATTTCCGAGAGCTCCGAATTTGACAGCCCCCCAACGTTCTTCAAAACGTCGTAAGCCTCCGAAATCAGCTGCATGTCACCATACTCAATTCCATTATGAACCATTTTAACGAAATTCCCCGAACCTCCTTCACCGATATAAGTGACACAAGGACCATCTTCAACTTGCGCCGCCACTTTTTTCAGAATATCCTCAACATTAGAATACGCCTGATAAGATCCCCCAGGCATCAACGAAGGTCCGAAACGAGCACCCTCCTCGCCGCCAGAAACACCCATACCCAAGTACAAGATCCCTCTATTAGAAACCTGAGCAATTCGGCGCTCGGTATTCGAATACCACTCATTTCCGCCGTCAATAATGGCGTCACCAGGCTCCATATGGTCAGACAGGGCCGCAATGGTCTGATCGACGGGTGCCCCAGCCTTGACGAGTATGATAACAGATCTAGGCCGTTGGATTGAGAGGATAAAGTCGCGAGGATTGTACTGGCCAATCAGAGGAAGATTACCTTCGTTGTTAGCACGATGTACAGTCTCGTCGACCTTGGAAGTAGTGCGATTGTAGACGGAGATGGGGAAACCTTTCTCAGCTATGTTAAGAGCGAGGTTTTGGCCCATCACGGCAAGGCCGGCTAGTCCTACACGTGAAAGAGCAGTCGAAGCTTCCATTACAGAGGGAACGAGTTAGCTTCGGCGGGAGAGAATTGCAGATAGAGAGGGAGAGAGGGGCGGAAATGGTGGTTGGTCGCTTGCAATGGAGAAGAAGATCCAGATAAATAAATAAATATTTATTTAAAATAAGGAAGGGGACGGACTCGTCGAGGCAGGGAAGGGTCAGTTACTCCACTTAGATTCCTCTGAGGCGGCACTTCAAAACGGCGCCGTATGAGACGTCGTTGTATCTACGGAATTCAGCGACTTAACGACGACGTTTCTGTTTTATAAAGAAGAACACAGCTACGTCTCAGATTCTGGACCAAACTCTACAAAAACACACGATCTTCTTCCTCAAAGTTATCAACGCTACCAATTCTGAACAAAAAAGTGAGAATTTTGGGGATACATTTATTAATATTGCAGATAAAGTGCTTCAAAAAGCTACAATGGATTGGTCTTATGGTATATCAATAGCTCAAAGATACTAAGTAGACATTGCACAAACAGGTAACAGGGGCCAGAAACATAAATATCTCGGCAGAAGGTAGATTAACAAATGAATCCTTGGGCAATGGATGTTGATACGGCCGCGCATTGCAACCCGTTTTGCAGCAACTTATCCAAAGAGCCGCTTGCGGATCTGCCATGATGTTAGTCAATGTAAGTTCGAATAAAAAGATTTGACACACAACTATTAAGATCCATTTTGAGAATTGGGTGTTGGCAATGTCCAACCAAATCTATTTGCCAGAACTTCATACAAAAAATTCGCACATTGTCATCGATGACCGCATTTTTAAAATTTAATTGGCAATTGGCGAAAAAACATGCAGTTCCAGTTCGCAGTCATCCTTCCCGAAGTAATGGAACTAATGCACAGAATGGCAAAATATTATCACTGACAAAGATAGAGGTTATGCGAGATGGACAATGACAAGTACCTCTGGAAGTTTTTTACGAAACACGACATCCAACCTTGCGTCGAGGGTGTTCTCACAAACAATCTTTCCATCTCGGGATGCCAACACTACACCTCCAGAGCTGCATGATCAAAAACTTTAACATTATCAACAGTTTTTGGGATAATTAGGGAGTGAAAGCAAATATTTTCAAACTGTTCTCAATCCTGTAAAATCAATCACTATAAATCAATTTATGGCACATATCAATGATAACACATGCCAGAGTAACTGATATCTGACTAAGTGAGAAAAATAAGGGAACGTCAAGGATTATAGAATGAGTAGATACCAATATGGACCATGAGCATTGAAATGGCTTGGAGCAGGTGGTAGAAAAACATGAGTGTCAACTATAATTTCCGGAGGATGAACACTTGCTTTTTGAGCATATTCCTTCGCTGCAGATTGTATCACATCCTCAACCAATTGAAGGTCTTCTTCCCGACATCGCAGCAATACAGCTGGCTCTTTCAGTCGAAGCAAGCTCTACAAGTACAGAAATAGTTACATTTCACAAAAGAGCTAACATTCAGATATTGATAACAACCATCACATTACTATTCAAAGAGGAATCAAACCAATCTTATCCGCTTTATATTAGTAACAACTCAATTACAAACAAAATGCACAGCAACTTTGAGTAAAGAAAAAAATCCTAGATATTTCTTGACAGTTTGCGTGGATTCTAGTGGAAAAAAACTCATAGAATTAAAATAGTACGTTTTTTTACCAACGACTTCATGTGCGTATGATAAAAAACTACTTCTTTATTCAATTCTTAAAACAACCAAACGATTACAGAAAGTAGATTAAATGAACTAACAGACTTTCACACGTACACAGGGTAATTCGAGAGACCCTTCACTCTCCCTTTTTCTTCTTTTTCCACCCTTTTTTCCTCCCCTCTTTATACTTATTTTCTTAATTGCTAAAATAGTTACTATTCATTCATTCACTCACTTAATTTCTTAAATTTCCATTCTTCTAGCGTATGTTAACTTCACGAGAGATTTATCATTACTCCCCACACAAAAAAGAATTTTATCATTACTCCCCACACAAAAAAGAATTTTGTCCTCAAGATTTAAAGAAGGAAATTGGACACAAATATAATCAAAATCTTCCCATAAGGCTTCAAATGGTGAAAGATGCTTCCATTTAATGAGAACCAACAATTTATGGTTATTCCCATATTGCTTTTGAACATCTTGGTTCAATCTGAAAATTGTTGTTATGCAAAATATCATCAGGCAAAGGGGTAAAGATGGGAAGTATATTTGCCATTTTCAGAAGGCGCAATCGATATGCTACTTTTTCAATTTTCTCCTATGTCAAAGATGGGCTGGAATATCTTGGAGATAACTTAAGATGCAATAGTTTAGCTAGAGATCGCTGTCTGTAAGACTGAAATGTCAACCAAATGTAATCTCCTTATGGAAAAACCATCTCCCGACGTTTTTTGTTAGAAACAAGAGACATTAAAACATGAGCCTTTGACAAATTAGCTAATCTAAAATAACATCTCTCTAGTAATTGAATATCCACACCCAATATAGCTGAAATAGGTGGAGTGTCATACCTTAATATAGATGGGGGATCCCATTTGTAAACAATCTTGAAGGGTGTCATTTAATAGTAGAATATTACGACAAATTGTACCGAAATTCTATTTAGGGCAACCATCGAAACCATGTTTTCAGCTTGTCGCCCGTGACGCAACGCAAGTAAGTTTCTATCGTACAATTAACCAACTCGGATTGTTTGTCTATCTATGGGTTATAAGGAGAGCTGAATTTCAGGGTCGTGCCATGTAAGCAAAAAAATTCCCTTCAAAAATTAAAGATCTTGTCTCTATCAGAAATGATGGATTTAGGCATTCCGTATAGGCGATAAATGTTGTTGAAAAACGAAACAACCACTATATGGGCATTGTAAGAGTATCGCAATCCAATAAAATGAGCATATTAGCTTAACCTGTCTACGACGACAAAGATTGTGTCCACATGTTCTAATTTTGGTAACTTCTCAATAAAATTCATTGAAATGTTTTTCCATATATCTTGGGGAATGCGAAAAGATTGAAGTAAATATGTTGGCGACAAAGCCTCATATTTTTTTAGCTGCAAATGACATAGCAATTAATAAATTGTTTAATGTCTCGTTGCATACTTACCAAATATAATTCAGCAGCTATGCGTCTGAGTGTCTTCGCAATGTCTGCATGACCCCAAACAAGACTTGAATGAAACAAGAACAAAATTTGAGGAATGAATTTCAAATGTTGAGAAACAACCTTTCTATCTTGATACGACAACTGATCATTGAAAACCTTGTACCTTGATGGCGCACCGCCAGTTAACAGCAACTGTTCCTTTATGGTACTCAATGTGACATCATCTTTAATTTCTAATTCTAACTCATTTATATTAATGACGCTTTGACATAAAAGCGTCAATAAAGGTTTATACTCCTCTTAACCCATTATTTGCTCCAACAAAAATTTGAAACTTTTCTAATAAGTGCTAACAATCAAATGGGTACCCAACAATTAAGGCTGCCACTTTTGCATTGCTAAAACTATTGTCATCTACGACGAATGCTTCTTTAAAACTCGGAATGGCTAACACATGCAAAGAACTCATAGCCATTTTCAATTTCTGAAAAGCTAATTCAGCTTCAGTCGACTAACAAAACTGATATTTTTTAAGTCATTCTCTTAGTGGTAATGCAATAGTGTCATATCCCAAAACAAATTTGCAATAATACCCTTTCAATCCAAGAAATCCACGTAATTGTCGAATGTATGTTGGAGACTTCCATTCCAATATGGCCGAGACCTTAGTCGGGTCAGCTGCCACTCCTTCACGAGAAATGATGTATCCCACGTATTCCAATTCATGTTGAACAAAAATACACTTCTTCTTGTTAGCATTGATGTGTTGACAGCATTTGTAGAGCTATGTTGAAATGTTCTAAATGTTTTTCAACCAAACAACTATATACTAAAATGTCATGAAAAACATCAATTTGAAAGAATTGGTAAAATATCTTATTAATCAAAGATTGGAACGTGGACGGTGCATTAGTACGTCTAAATGACATTATTAAAATTTATAATGACTTTCGTGTGTTTGAAAAACCGTTTTATGGACATCTTCTTTTTGCCCTCGGATTTAATGATAACCTGACTCCAAATCCAGCTTAATGAAAACATCAACTCATTTATCAACACATTAATGACTGGAACATAAAAATGGTCTTTGATTGTTTCTCTATTTAAAGCTCTATAATCTACACAAAACCATCGGTCATTATCTTTTTTTTCTTTACCAAAATAATTCGACTAGAAAAAAGAGTTGAGCTCAGTTGGATAATACCCGCGTCTTGAACTAGTTTTTCAATCTCATCTTTTTGTACCACATGATATCTATACAATTAGATATTAATGAGTAAAACGTCCTCTTTTAATATTGCGTGATTCCAATCTTGATTAGGAGGTGGTCCTCTAAGAAGGTGGAGTACATGTTCAAACAACTATAACAAATTTTCCAATTCTTGATTCTATCCACCTCATCCGCTGTCACAACCTTCGCCAGATTACACAATTCTACAAATAGTACTTGTTTTTCCTTTCTTACTGTTTTCATCACATCCTTCATTGAAATCTTAGTTTTACATAAACTTGAATCACCTCTAATACTTACCAGTTTGTTTCCTAACTTACACTTTATATTTAACATTTTCTAATTCACATTCATATCCCCCAATGACTTCAACCATTGCTTACCAAGAATCACCTCATCATTACCTAGATCTATAGACAAAAACTTTTCTATCAGTTCCAAATCAGGTAACTACAAAAGCACATTCTTACAAATTACACTACCTTGAATGACTTCCCTGTTTTCTAATTGAATATTGTATGTTGCTGTGGAAACAATCGGCAATTGAAAATCTTTGACCACTTGTTTAGCAATAAAATTATGTGTTGGCCAACAATCAATTAAAACTATCACCTTCCTCTTTCTAACATTTGCCCATAAACACATAGATCATAGATTAGTTAATCCAATAATAAAATTCAAAGACAAATCCACTTGACCCACCATAGATTTCTCACTTTGCAATGTTAAATTCTGGGATACCTCATTCTCTAAAGTCAATTCATCTTCATCCTGTAACATCACTTGTAACATTTTCTTCTTGCACTGATGATGACCTATCGTATACTTTTCATCACATCTAAAACAAAGACTTTTTTCCCCTCTCATTTTGATTTTCTCTGACTCATCTCATTAACTTTAGTCATTGGTTGTATCATTGGGTTTTCTCTTACAATGTTCCTATTGTTCGAAGACGACACCCAATTCAACTTCTCTGTTAATCGCTTTTCTGTAAATTTACTTCCAAAATACCTTTCTAGCTTAAGTAACATGTTTCAGTCTTCTATAACTTGAGAAGATTCCATTAAATTTAGCATGCCCACTGGCCTTATTAATTTTGCTTCTCCTTTAATTTCATTTTTCAACCCATTAAAAAAAGAACTAAACAACACATCATCAAGAATCCCAAACAAACTTAAAACTACATACTCAAATTTTATGTTGTATTCTTCCACCATCCCCTCTTGCCGAAGTGAGAAAAGGCGATCACAGTAGTTTCCTCTCCTTGAATGACCGAATCTATCCATGAACATTTCTTTAAAATCATCCAACATCTAAACGGTCTCACGTTGCTCTTCCACGAATACTAGGCTAGCACTGAACCTTCGAAGCAGACTATGGCCACTTCAAGCTTTTCTCTTTCAAACAGACGATGTACATTGAAATACCTTTCAGCTCTGAACATCCAACTCTCCGGATCAACCCCACTGAAAGTCGGCAACTCTAGTTTATGTGGAAAAGATTCTCAATTCAAAAGCCGCCACTCTTCAATCTCTCGCTCGTTTCGTTCTCCCATCATATTTTCACGTGAGCCTCCTGATTTCGATGGCATAGACTGTTCCTCCAAATGTGTTGATATCTTTACTCTTGAATGTGCGCCATATTGCGCTCTATCGTATACAATTTTTACTTAATGCCAACCTGTTCTCTTTGCCACTCCATGGAACTTTCCTTCAGACTTTGTGACCGTGATCATTCTTCTTCCTCCAAGTTGAACTGCTATGATACCAATTGATAAAAAAAAAAACTACTTCTTTATTCAATTCTTAAAACAACCAAACGATTACAGACAATAGATCTACTAAACTAACACACTTTCAAACATACCCAGGGTAATTCGAGAGACCTTTCACTCTCTATTTTGCTTCTTTTTTCCCCCCTCTTTTCCTCTTCCTCCCTAGAAGTTTGTTTCCTTAACTACTAAAACGGTTACTAACAATTACTATTCATTCAATTACTCACTCAATTTTCTCCTTTCCTTCTTCTAACGTATGTAAACCTCACAAGAGGTTTATAAGCATATTTATGAAGGATTGAGATTTCTCTGCTTCTATCTAAACTTCCAGCAATACCAAGCTATGCCAGTTTAAGAACATTTATGAAATTCATCAAGACTCTTTTAAGAAAATTTATGAAATTTATCAAAACTTTTTACTGGAAACATAAATTAAGAATGTCGAAAAAAAAACTACAAGAATATTATTTTATCACCTGAACTATGAGATCTTTCAAGAGATTTTTGTATCCATGCTGGTTGTGGCAGACGCTTAGAAGTTCCTTTGATGCTGCTTCTTTCATGGAGTTGACAACATCATCTTGAGCTTGGAGAACTTTAATTCTAGAAGCATTAAGCTGCATAGAATACTCACTGGAGCAGACAATATACAGTAGTTGTCAAATCCTCTTCACAGCCCAAAAGTTTTAAAAAAAAATTCTTGTTTCTCTTTACACATTTCTCAGGTACGAAAATGCACAAACCTATTAAGAATCATACAATCCAATATGAGCTAGCAACGTCAAAATAATCAAATAAAAATAGTTTTTAAGCCAAATACCCATTCTGATTCTATAGTCATAATCCAAGGATGGCAAAAAATAAGTTCAGCCATCATGTAAATCCTTCCCTCTTTTTAATATGGAAAGTGAACACCCCACATCATTATACAAAGATACAACAACTTTTAAAATCGGGCATCAAGCAAAATATGTAGTCGATAAGAAATTCGCCGCTCAGAAAATTCTCACTTTTTCCACAGTGATTAATAATCACATAAAAGCCGCCATGCCCTAGACGCTCTCCGTGAGAATTTAATCAAATAGTTTCATGGTTGGAAAAGATGCAGAAGTACGAAAGTTCTAAAGGGAAACTAAAGCATGAAAAAAGTTCAGAAAATACATCTTTTTCCGGACTTCGACTTGCTTCTCCTTTTTCTCGTACTCTTGTCTGATCTTCTTCTTTTCTGCCTCAACCAGCTGCAACTTCTCGATGTTGAATTCCTTGCACATTACACAAAAGGAAGATTACGTATCAGCTCCACGGTTTTCATACAAAATATATATTCAAACTCCACACCGAACAATCGTACATAAACACGAATACAAAATTCCTCAAAATTAATCACACAAATCATTGAGAATGATACAAGAAATACATCAAACCTAATTAATCCACAATACAATATGGGGTATTTAACAGAAAACAGATGGAAATCATCAATAAAATCAGGACAGAGAAGAATGTGAAAATTGGTGAAAGAAGAAAAGGCATACTTCTTCGGCAGAAACAGAGATCTCGTTCGCTTTTTCCTCCGCTTCCTGGCGGATAAACCTCACCATCTGCTGGATCTGCTTAGATACATCTGCGTCGTTCATCTTCGCCGAATTCTCAAATCAAATCGAAGGTCCAATCACTCTCTTCGGAGCTCTGCAAATTCTTAACCTCTTTCCGATCGAGAACGAGAGAGATATAGCAGTGGCCCAAACAGCATCCCCCTTCAATAATTGATTTTTGTTTTCATTTATATACTGGGCGAAATTTCGTTTATTATCTTTAAATTAAATGCTGTGTCGTTTTGCAAATAAAACGTTTTGCGCTTCTGGGCGTTGGCTTCCTCTTATTATAATGGGAAAATGACAAATTAATCATCCTAATTTGCCATTAATAATAAGTTAAACACTATTGTATATTTTTTAATAAATTAATCACTAACAAATGAAAAAATAATAAATTCAACATCGCAATTATGTTCGTCGTTAAGAAGTTAACAGGGCGCCGCGGTGTCTTGGGAGGACGCTGCAGCCTGGACACCACGGTTAGAACGCCGAATGCCCTGCGACATTCTGAAGAATTTAAAACGCCACGACGTTTGAGTTTTTGAACGTCGCGGGGAGTTCCGACGTTCTAAAAATCAGAATGCCACCGGGGTGTTCGGTGTTCCGACCGTGGCATCCAAGCAGCGACGTCCTCTCAAGACACCGCGGCACCGTGTCAGCTTCTTAACGGCGAAGGTGACTGCGATGTTGGATTTATCATTTTTCCATACGTAAATGATTAACTTGTTAAAAAATATACCATAGTGGTTGACTTGTCATCGATCATAAACTTCAATGGTTGATTTGTCATTTTGATAGGATGAGTTGGGTTTGAATGTTCTATGGTTTCTGTGTATTGTTATTTTATTTGATTTTTGTTAACACAATTTATTTATTTTAGGATAAAATATATATTAATTCTAAATTTTTTTTTGGCAAATAGTTCATTGAATTTAACTGCATTAGCAATTAAAGATATTTAGTTTTTGTCCCATGATCTTGTCTCTTAAGGGATTTCCAAAAAATAAACAGTTTTGTTAAAATGGTTTTGGCCGTCGTGAGCACTGAGTTTTCCAATCTATTATTACGTAGAAATCGTTAAAATTGTCAAAACTGTTCTAACCGTAGTTGTTGTTTCTATCTATAAATCGCTCAATATAAAAAATTATGTGAAAAATATATGAGTACTTAGACGATTCTCCTAACACTATAACTTAATTATTAATTCCTCTAAAATTCAGAAGGTTATTTATCTGAAAAATTTAAGAACCCGGCCACTTGTTGTTAACCCACGAGGTTAAAGGTTAATATGTATTTTATTCTTTATTTTAAATGATAAATAAATATAGAGTAAAGTGCATATTTACTCTCAACCTTAAAGCGAGCGACCTACTTCAGGATTGAGCGTTTGCAAAATCTTTAAAATTCATTGCCACTGGCAGCAGACGTTTGTTGTGGACGCCTTTGACAAAAACATGTCTCGAGACGGACCGCTTGTGAAATTTAAAAAGTTCACTACTTTTGGCAGCGGGAGTTTGTGTCCGAGTCCTAGACGGCTGCTGAAAAAACATGTTTGGATTAATTTCAAATTTGATTTAAGAAATTTCGAAGTCAGCCCAAAAATAAAGCTGGGCCGCTGCCCAAAATAGCCTGGGATGCGATTGAGAGCAGTCCGGCGGCCTCGACAGAGTCGCTGACTAGGGGGAGTTCTGCTGGAACTACTCTTCTCTTCCAACCGTTTACCCCACTGATCGCCGGTATGCCTCACACATCACCGGAATCAACCAAAACCCACAAATTATACCCCTAATTTCTCACTCAAACCATCAATCCAGTATGAACAAAAAATCTTGGAAAAACTGAAAATTTCAATCCTCATTTGACTAAATTCACTTCTCCGTCAAGCTGCCTCGCCGGAAACGGTTTCACAACATCGATTCTCAACACTCAAATCTTACAGCAACCAATTTCATCCGTTAGACTCGGCCTTGAGAAGAAGTAGAACAGAACACCCAAGGAATTCGAAACTCACCTCGGCGATGAACGGGATTGCAAGCCTGTTAGAGCTTTTACGCTGCTCTGCCTATCGGATGGAGGTGAAGTTAAAGGGAAAAGGAGAGTGAGAGAGAGGGGTTAGCAATATTTGGTTTAGAGAGCTTTACGTGACAATTTCTCTTAATATTTCTAACTTTTCCACATCTGTAACACTTGATGATTTTGCTTCAAAAGTAAGAGTTTTTGCTATTTGCTTAGCCAAAGCTTCTTGATTATAAAGTAAATTTTCTGGTGGTTTGCCTATCCTTGAATAGACGTAACAAATGGTGAATATTTTCTTCAAGTCACGATCTTTTCATCCACATAGAATTATGAGATTTCAACACAAATATTTTTAATTTGCAGAAAATATTCTTAAATTAACATACCTTCTTGCGTGGTTATTGCTAATTCATTTTCTAAAAACTACAATCTTGCTATATTCTTCTTAGAAAATATCTTCTCAGGAGTTTCCCAAACTTCGTTGGGAGAATTTATATCACAAACATGATCAATGAACTCCTTGCTAATGGAAGTTCTCAGGGCAAACAGAGCTTTTCTACCTTTGATCCTCCATTTTCCTCTTGGTTCAAGATTATTATAAACGGTCAACTGAAATTTCTGCATGAGCACCAACTATTAGATCTATAGGTATTGACCTTGAAGATAAGCCTCCATGCACATTCTCTCATACTTATAGTTTGTACCCATAAGCTTCTCAACACAGTACAGTGGGTTTGAACTATTTTTCTCATTTGCTAATTCCATCTCTTCACATTTTCAATCTTCTCCAACAAGAAAAACTTCAACTTGATAGGCAAGAAGAATGAAAGAATTGTAAAAATACCTTAATGTGGCTCTGATACTCTGGCATCTCGCCATGTGAAGGCCAAGAAAGGCTCATGTGTGGGTCTGGTCCATATCAGGGGGGCACAAATCCTACATCACTTGGGAGAGTAGAAAAATGCATGGTTTATAAGCATGGTTCCTGTTACCCCCATAATTTCCCTGATGAATTGGGGCGGGGCCGCAAGGCCCAACAGCCGCGAATGGATGGGCCACTAGAGCAAAAAAGGAGGAGCTCGGCCTTCCCAAACAGTCTACGTTGGGGCGCAGCACAGTGGGCCACGACGGACAACGAGCCACATGGGCCAACTAGGCCCAACACAAGCAGGAGTAGTGGGCCGCGAGAGACCGTGGGCCACATGGGCTAACTGGGCCCAACACAAGCAGGTGCAGTGGGCTGCGACGGGCAGCGAGCCACATGAGCCAACTGGGCCAACACAAGCAGGTGATGACAAGTGGGCCGCGATGGGTAGCGAGCCACATGGGCCAAGAGAGCCCAACAGTGATGACAAGTGGCAATGTCGGTGGACACCATGAGGTGGCAATGTTGGTGGGCGCTGCACCACTAATTGTGAGCTGGTGAAGCAGTGCCGCAGAAGTGCAAAGGGCAGGCGGTTACCTGGTCACCTAGGCGCACATTTAAAGCACCGCATGGAAGAGAGACGACACCATTAGACCGACTACCAACTGACGCAGTCTGCCAGCAGGGAAGGCGAAGAGACGCGGCTGCTGGGTCAGAAAGCTGCTGAGCTGGAGCAGCGCGCGCGGTGGCCAATTCAGAGTCATTAATTGTACATAGTACGGGATTGTACTATAAATAGAGACATGTGAGGCACCAACCTGGGACATGAGGATCCGAGTTGAGATCAAGTCCTTGAGTGTTGTAGTGATCCATGTGAGATTTTGTCCTTGTTATATTTTGGGGAATATAAGAAAAGGTTGGGAGTTGGGGCACCCATAAACATCTTGCCTTAGTAATTTAGATGCTTATATATAGATGAACTGGTAATTTAGAAGTGATTGGCTATTCCGATTCAGATTTTGTTGGTTGTGTTGATTCAATAAATTAACATCCGAATACATTTTTATGTTTTCTGGTTGACTTGTGTCATGGAGAAGTGCAAAACAATAACTAACTGCTACTTCCAATATGGAAACTGAGTAAATTTCATATTTTGAGGCTACTTTGCATGGTGTATAGATGAAGAGTTTTATTGTTGAGCTTAGAATTGTGGATTCAATTGCTAAGTCATTGAGGTTGTATTGTAACATCTCAACTACTATTTTTATGGTTAAGAATAATGAAAGTGGTAGTCAAAGTAAGCATATTGACTTAAATTACTTAGCCATAAGAGAACGTGTTAAGGATAAATTAGTGGTCATCAAGCACATTAGCATTGAGTTGATATTACCAAGTTCTTTGACAAAAAACATGTCACAGTCAAAATTTAAGGATTATGTACAAAGAATGAGATTTGGTTCCTTTATATAATTTTGTTGCAAGAACGAAAATTAATAAAACTATTTGATATTTTTTTCATGTTTGTTTTGTCATATGGACATGTTTAATTTGAGAAATATCAATAAAGTTTAGACCTATAATAAACGTATGGTTTATTCATTAAGTTTTATAAGCTGATAATTAAGAAACATGATGCATTGTAATACATAGAAGATAATACTTGATTTTAAGAATGTTAGAAATTTTGTATTTCATAAGGTTAAAATTCTATAAAGTTTACGTTCGTGCCCTTTAAAAATACACGTACATTGGAGACACTCTTTGATGGAAAAAGTCTTTTGTTGTTTTATGTTTTGGATACCCAATCCTATCCATTCTAATTAATTTTAATTTATTGAAAAAACACACTATCAAGAAGAAGAGATTAATCAACTATGGGAGGACATATTATTTATTTGCATATAAAATTTAGAAAGGATGTTTAAGATGGTCATTAGAGTTTAACCCCATACACCGAGTGAGAGAAGGAAGCCAGCAAACAGAGACACCAATCCAAGTTCAGCAACGCCCGACGCGGAGGCTGCTGACGATATCTTTGCATCGACTTCGTACAAGACAGGAGGAGGCGAAACGGAAGAGGTTTCTTCTTCTTCAACTCCAATATTCTCCACCTTAAACGGCAGAGGATCAGAGCTAGATGAGCCTTCGCCATTAACGACTGTAACGTGAAGCTTCTCGCCGTTCTCGCAGTGCTTCCCTATACCCGAATAAAAGTAACGATCTCCGGTCTCCGGGAGGTCGAGGACTGTCGGTCCCAGGAAATACATGTTTATAACTTCATCTTGCGTGCATGATTCGAAGTCTGATTCGATCACTTCGAAGACGTTGTCGGGACCTTGCCTGTACGGAAAAACTGAAGACAAATCAGATTTTTAGTGGCAACACTTTCAGATTACTTAAGATGTTTAAGAATCGATCCCTTGAATTGTCTCTCACCGAGTTTATCGCCGACACCAAAAGTTCTATGTTTAGCCCAATCAGCATAGAAGGTTAAGTTTTCCGGCACTGTCCAGCCACTTCTTCCTCCGACAATGTGAGTCATCGCCGTCGTTGAACCCATCAAGAACCAGCTCGTTGCGACCGAAATGAAGCAAACCACTCTCAACTTACCCATTTTCAGCTCGTTTTGATCCATTGGTGAGGCTTTTTCCCGTTGGAGGAGGGAAAATCTGACTCCTCCTTCAACACCCACCTAAAAAAAAAACACAAAACCAGCTCTGTGTATTTAATGGGTGTAGCTGGTTCAGTTAAACAAGCATTTGATAAGTTTCTAGAGAAAATGGTTATTTCTTCTCCGAACTGGAATCGCAGCTCTTGAAAGAGTCAGCAGATCAAACAAGAAGGCAATCAATGGCGGAGATTGAACAATGCCAACATAGAACATGCATTGAAGGGTGGAGAAATATTAAATGAATGAATGAATCATTCTATTTTCAGGAAAACTTATCGAACTAAACCTTTGAAGGTCGTGAGAACTGCTTTGTCTTTCATGAAATGCTTATTTTAAACCTATTTTAAGGAAGATGGAACTAATAAAACAGCAACATGAATGATAAAACCTAGTATCCAACAATAAATTACGTAGATTGTATGGTCTAGAATCGAAATGGTTGGTTTATGTTCTTCCCATTCAGATCCAAAACAGGCTTTAGTTAGTTTTCACGATCTGGATTGTTTGTTTGGGCCACGTACAACGAAACCCATAAGGGATGAATTGAAATATGAAGCAATTAGAGGTCGAATGTGTTCTATTTGGTTCGATTCCACCTCTAATTAAAACCGAAGCGATTTCATTTTGGAACTAAATTTAAACTGAACCAAATTTTTTGGTTGTACTTGATTGGGCCAAGTTTTGTGAATTTTTTTGTTTTTTATAATTTTTAAAATTAAAATTAACAAAATATATAAGTATTATATTATTGGTAGGGTTTGGTTTGATCCATTTTTGAAAAAAGGAACCTAGAAGTCATGCTTTTGTAGAGAATTCGAGACAGAACAGCAAACGAGATGACCTAAAAATAAACCAAACCACCCAACCCTTATATTTGAATATTTAATATCACAACGGAAGTCTTATAAACTGATTAGAAGCAAAGGTCCAATATAGATGGGCTAAACCGATAAACAAAAATAAAATAAAAAATAATAATTGCGTGTACATAAAATAAAGTAAAAATCTAACATAAGTAAAATATCGAATAAAATATCTAATCTCATTCAAATAAAACTCTTGAAAGGGGATATAAAACTAAGAAAATAATGTTAGTTTAAATGGTGTTAGGCTCAATTGTTTTGATGATTAATATTTTTTTGTAATTATAATTTGTTTATTGATTTTGTTCTTAATTGTTTAATCATTATACTTATATTAATATTTGTTGGAAATACCCTCAATACGGGTATTAAAGTTGTGCTAACATATTTATTTAAATTCATGTACTGAATAAGTATGATATTGAGATTTAAAGAAATCAAAAATTGCAAAACGGGGAGATGAGGTCTACCAAATTCACAGTGCGAAGGATTCAGTCAAGGATGCGGTTGACGAGCTGGTCAAAGGGAGCGACTAAAAATGTTGACAATGCACTCCCAAGTTTTGTGGTTGACAACGCAGTCGAGGACGTGGTCAACAAGTCCAGCTGAAAATTGTACACAGAGAGCACCGATAGTTTCCAGACAAGAAAGATGTCGAGGACCAGGTTGAAAGTGTGATCGAAAAACCACATAGTTTACTTCGAAGAGTTTTGGTCGACAGCTTGGCGAGCTAGAAGAAAATTGGTCGATTGAAGAAGTGCATAACACACAACGGCTAGTTTCTAACGGTCGGGTGTGGTCAACCAAAAAGAATTTGTTTGACTGAAAATGCAGTGTCTATAATATAAGACCCTCCGAAGTTTATTAAAACCAACCGAAAATTAAGGCGAAGTCCTGCCATATTCATTACTTAATTCCATATCATTATTGAGTTTGTAAACCTAACTCTCCTCATGCCTAAACTTGAGAGTTGTATTTGGGACTGTTAGGATTTAGTTTCTAATTTTCGATTTCATTATTGTACTCAAACGAAAAGGGTGACTCCTTTCATTGTATGTATGTTAATTTGATTGAATTGACAAAAAGTATTTTGTGATGGTTAATGAGAGCCTAAACGCATTGAAATCTTGAAATGACCAATGAAAATCTGAACGCATGAAACCTTGTAATGTCTAATGAGAGCCTGAAGCTTAGTAAGAATGAAAAATAAATTTCAACCAGTATATAACTTAAAACATGAAAACTTGGTAATGCATGAAATTAAAACATATATGCTCGTGTTTTTACTTACTAAGTCATCTCACATTTAATTTTGTGATATAGGTGAATTTTTAACAGATGATTAATTTGAGTTGATCAAGGGTTTTCCCAAAGTAAAAGAGCATATAGAGGGAGATATTAAGAATATCAATAATGGGTCATAAGATTAAAATTTATTTATATTGTTGTTTTACTATTTTAAAATAAACTCTACTTAGTATTTAAATTTTTAAAGTAATTCGAATGAATTTCGTTTGTATTTGGATATTAAATAAATTTTGTTTTAATTAATGAAGTTTCAAATAAATGTTTTTATTGTTTTATACAAAGTTTATTTAATGAGATAGAATTAATTGAACAAACCCTAATAAATAGACTTAAACGATTTTGCTAATAAACATAATTGTTTTCTTAAATGCTTCCGCTTTAAATATTGATTTTACTATTTTCAAAATTTGACTAAATTTTGTAATTTAAAACTTATAACAACTAAATTAAACATAATTTTGTAAATCAATTTGAGGAAAATAAAATTTGGGGACGTTACAGACAATCTCTCATACATCTTGCAAGCTGAGTAAATACTTAATACAAACGCACCAATTCTCATAATTGTCTTTGGTAAGTTGAGGGAAATGGAACGAAAATGTAGAATTCAATAGTTCTACAAGATCGAAAACTAAGCTCTGATACCAATTTGTTGGAATGAGGCAGAAAGATTTTAAAGAGGGAAAAATAAGGAGATAAGAAAACTAGATAAACTTTTTTCTGAATTGCTTTGGCTAATGGTCTGATACAAAATGTCTCAACTAATATCCTATTTATAGTATTATTTTGTACATATATAAAACAATATATGAACCACCTATTTAATTTAATATATGTACTCGTACATAATAAATCAACTAGTTATATGAACTACCCATCAATAAACTATATAAGTACATAAACCAATGTACCATTGCATACATGAATGAGAACTTTCTAGATTACTCTTCATAAATACATAGACTTTAACAAAAAATATATTAAAAATATACATTAACAAAAACACTTATTAAAAAGAGTTTAATAGAATTAGGTTTATAATTTCATCTGGGTTGATTGAGAGATTTGCAGAGTGGATGAGGTATGTGAGCTCCAGAGCCACAAGCATTAGCACATATGCAATCCCCTGATCTATGGAAGTACCTGAAAATCGCCATTGTCGTTCAACACTGTCAAAGATTGAAAATCTGCAAATCTGTAAATTATATAAACTAACCGTCGCTGGAGGGAGAGGGAGCAGGTGCGAGAGACTGTGCCGGAGAGGCAGGTAAGAAGATGGCGAAAACGAGAGCAGCGAAAGCGGCAAGTCTGAAAGAAAATCTGGAATCCGCCATCACTGCTTCCATTGAGATTGACAAGGAAGGTGGATCTCTCTCTACGATGCCTCTCAAAAGAAGAAATCAGGCTTCGGAGAGCCTCGTAGAGAAAGATATTTTGGGGAGACATTGAAAGCTCTAACTCCGTAGACGCTAATAAATGGTGGTAGCTATGGCAGATGAAGAATCCTACAACTGTATATACGAAGGTTTTCGAAAGGGCAGAGAATGGCGCCTATCTCCTCTTCATCAGACGGCTGTAATTTGATTTCGTAAACTTGACACGTGGAAAGCTCAAGCTAGTAGAAAGCATTGAATTAACTCTTGACTAGGGGAGGGCAAAAACCGAGAATCGACCCAGAACCGAGATTCGGTTTCCGTTCTTGGTTGTCAAATTTGCAAAGCAACCGAGAATTGGGTCTCACCTTTTCCAATCCCACCACTTTTTTTTCCATCTTCGATTTTGTGCTATTTTGTACATCGATTTCAATTTCTGAAACATCAGATCTAAAGAATTCTTAAAGTCATCTTTACATCGATTTCAGTTTCTGAAACATCAGATCTAAAGAATTCTTAAAGTCATCTTTCTTTTTCCCTATTTATCTTTGGTAGTCATATTTCTTTCTGTTTTAGCTGCAGTGGTGTAGGGATGTCCATCTTGTGCAGGAGAGATGAGATCTAGTGGAAGTAAAGGTAAGGGATTGAGTTGTGCTTCTTCATCCAACTCTTCTCCAAGAAAGTCTCGGAGAGGTCTGTCCAAGGTGCACTAGGTTTTTTAATCTTCTTGCCTCTCTGCTTTCTCTAGATCTTTTGATAGCTTCAATGGCAATCAGGTACCTTGATTTTTAGATAGCACATGGAATCAACTTGGAATCGAAATCGAATTGGAACCGTGGCTCGAGTCTAATTTCGGGTTCAGTTTCTTGCAATTCTGATTCCAATTTCTCACTCCTAAAACCGTTAATCAAATGGTCAATTTTAAAAGGTCCAAAACCAAAGTTGAGAACCCATTTTTCCCCCCGTGCTGTTGATTGGAATCATCAAAAACTAGGCCGGCTGCCTGCCACGTTGGACAAAGATGTAAATAAAACAAAAACAAGAGGTTAATGGTAAAACTCCAATGATTTGCAGTAATTACGATCTTAAAAGACTAATTAATTTCAATATCCCCAAAACGACCTTCTCCTTAGAGTCTTCGCTGGCAGATATTGGTTCTTAGCAAGACTCGTTCAAAGGGCATTTATGTAGTTGCATGTTCAGAGTTTTCTTAGTCAAAGCCAGTACTGATGGAAGCGCCACTTTCAAAAACAAGATCTGTTGGCCGAATCCCACTCTCTCCCCTCTCCATTGGATCCAGCTCTTTCATTCAGCATGGAGAGCCACGTGGCGTCATCACTCCTCTCCGTTTTTTGCGGCGCCTCGTGAAATATCGCCGAGGCTCGTCGGGATATATCGCTTTCACCGCCCCCCGCCGGAGGCTCCCCCAGCTTTACCATTAAACGCCTGTTTGTAAATATCATTTTAGTTGAAAAGCTAACAGGCATTTAAGCCGGATTATGAAATTGACTCTCTCAGATCCTATAAAGTAGCGGGTTTTGGTTACTCTTCTCAGCTTCGCCTCGTCTCTTCTTCTTCCTCAGTTCCTCTCTCTACTCTCTCTCTCTCTCTCTCTGGTTATCACTGGATTTCAGTAGCTTGTGAGCTTTTTAGTCGTTAGTGAAAGGTGATATGGAAAAACTTATTCCCTTCTTTTCCTCTTTGTGGTAAAGCTACCTAGCTAGCTGCTGCAACTTATGTTCTTTCTTCATCTTTGCAACTTTCCGAGAAATTTTTCTTTTTTGTTTTCTCTTCATTTTTGATTTTCGGTTTCTGGGTAAGATTGGGTTTCTCGGCTTTTATAATTTGTTCTCCCACGCTCTTCTCTTTTTGAGCTGCTTTTTCCTCGAAGTTTCTCGTTCTTTAATAACTTTATTGTGGAGAGTATTATATCCATTGATGGTAGATTTCTCTCCGTTTCAAGCTTCTCTTTAATGGGTTGTCTTCTTTCTCAGCTTTCCTTATCCTCTTTATTCTCCTCGTGTCTAGTCTAAGAGGAATCCCCTCCTTTTCTTTCCCTATTTACAGTTCTCTCCGAGTGAATCATTCGAAAAATCTGATAGAAACCCGAAAATGACTTCCGCCACCAAGTTCAGCCGGCATCTCTACCAGTTTAAACTCATTTCCCAGACGGAAATTGGACCTAAAGTTGTGAGAATATTAGTGACTGATGGCGACGCTACTGATTCATCCAGCGATGAAGAAAGACTGTTTTATCCTCGTAGAAGAATTAAGAGGTTTGTGAATGAAATCACAATCGAGTCGTCGACTTCGAAGATGGAAGGAGGAGTTTGTCGGACAAAACCAACGAGAGTTCGCCGGAAAAAGTCACCCGGAAAGTCATCTTTCAGTCGCCGGCCAATGAAGCAGCAAAACGGAAAGAAATTTCGCGGTGTCAGGCAGCGGCCATGGGGAAAATGGGCGGCGGAAATCAGAGACCCACTGCAACGTGTCCGTCTCTGGTTGGGCACCTTCGACACTGCTGAAGAAGCTGCCATGGTTTACGACAACGCCGCCATTAAACTCCGAGGGCCAGACGCTCTTACAAATTTTGTCACCCCTCCGAAGTGTTTGCTGCCGGAAGTTTTCGGCGGTTACAACTCAGCCGACGAGTCAAACAGCAACCTTCCTTCTCCAACTTCTGTTCTCCGTCGCATCCCCTCCCATTCCAGCGAAGAAGCAGAATCTCTGACCCGTTTAACTCCAGCTACTAAGAAAGAGACGGAGGAGGTCACCGACGGCCGAAATATTAGCGAAGATTTCGGCGCGTCGGATAATTTTCCCCATTTTCCGGATTCCGAAACGTGGAATCCTCCCGATATTTTTGATTTTCATACTTCAGCACCAAGTATCTTCGATGAATTCTTTCTGAAACACGACATCTGGGACTTATCCGACGAAAAATCACTTCTTAGTACAAGTGAAGAATTCAGATTCGGGTCCTCGTGGCGCAAGCAAGATTCTTTCCAGTTCCAAGATATCGGCGACCTTTTCGGGTCGGATCCTCTAATCGCGCAATAGGGTTTTTGCTTCGGAAACGGCGAATATCGGCCAAGTTTTGAATCGGAGAGAAATGAGAAAATAGCTTTTTTTTTATTTAATTTGTATTTATTATTTAATGAAATTTTGGCTTCTTCCTCTTCCTGTTTACGAGACACGTGTCTTCACAAGTGACAAAATTATCAAATCAGCAGAGCAACACGTGTCATTAAAACACGTTTGCGTCAATTAAACAACATTTAATTTTAAATAAAACAAAAAATAGGTAACCTAATTCCTCCTCATTGATTCGTCGTGACACGTGCAACGTGGCAACTTCGATAATTTCAATAAAACCAAAAATTAGGCAATGTAACACATCAAATGTTACATTGAAGTGCATAAGCTAATGTTAACCAAAATGGACAGATTTAAATTGAACATACATCATTCATGCATGGTCCACAAAAATCAAAATCAAAATCAAACGGTAAGAATCACGCGAATCTATTAATTGATCTTCCCATCAAGTGGTGGTCGTGGTCCCCCCACGAGTAGGTGTTATTGAGGCCTCACACAATCCCACGTACCACTAGATTTTTGTCATGCTCACTCCCTCTATACTAAGAGTTACCCATTTATTACTACTTGGGTCTCTTCAATTTTGAGCCAAGCTGTGATGGAAGCGTAAATGTCAAGAATATTCCCGAACGATATGATTTTGTATGAGTTAGACTCACACTTAGGTCTTTTTTGTCTTCACAAAATGGTTTGCTACAATCTTTTTCTTTGAGGTTACGACGTCCTCGTCGACCACACTTCCGATTAAACTCTGGCTCTGATACCATATGTAACATTCTTAGTCTTCTCATTATAATATTGTTCGCTTTTGGTTGAATCTTGTATTGTTTAGTTATTGGCGTTAGTCTCAAACGCCTTGTACTAAGTAGGGAGAAGAACTTTACTACTATAAATTATGCATTTTTCACTATCTCAAACGATATGAGGTTGTACGCTTCTATTACTATAAGTCAGACTCTCGTTTGGATCATCTTTTCTTTTGTAGTGCGGGATGTCACAATGAAAGACTGTTATTTTATATTGAAACTAGTCAAAGTTACCATAGGAATTAAAACAAACCTATGAGAACTCTAACGAGTTACTCGATGCCCTAATCAATTAGTTCAAATTTGAGTAAAACACGAGCAAACGACTTGATTGTCACCATGTCGGGATGCAATGCAACTGTTGTGGTCTATAAAATTTGGACAATAATTTTGGTGTGTCGGGCACGTGTCCGCTAATGAACAGGACAAGCTTTATGATTTTCTATATTTAGAATCATTCTATATAATTGATTGGCCAAAGGAGAAAGCTAAGATCGAGAGAGAGTAAGGCTGGGCCTCATCAACGTAACAAAATCCTTCTAAGATTCTTTTTCGGTACAAAGCGCCGCAGCAGATTATTTTTTGCCAATTTCGCTTAATTCTCCAGCGGGCCTTCGCTCCATCCTGGCCGTACAGGTATATACCCATATCATGTAGTGTGGCCGGGCCCCACTATTAGTGCAGCGTGATGGCGATTGTGGTCCATCTGATTAGTGGTTCATCTTGTGGTTGGGCGACGTGGACGCTTCCTTTGATGGACAAGAGTGAGATTACTCCCATTTTTCCACGTCATATTCTGGCCCACCGCTATGAATAAATGAGTACTTTGTTCCTAATCCAAACAAACAATTAATTCAATGATTATTGATGATGACGATAATTAAAAAATATTGTCATAAGAACAATAATTTGCTACTACGCTAATGACACTAATTACAATCAATAGCGAGAAAAAACGAAAATATGATTAGAGACACTAAATTTATTTAAAATTATTTTTTTTAAAAAAAATTATGGGCATAAGAATGAATTCACTATAAAAATCGAAATACAGCAGCTAATTTTACGACTTTAACTTATATTAATTTATAGAGAAAATAAAATTCTAAATGAGATTTACAATGCGAGTTCATCAGCTCGACTCAATAAAATTTGAGTCACACTAAAATCTAACAAATATAATAACTCCCCTATTTCCTACACACACTTCCCTTCTTCTGCTTTAAATGAAGGCTCACCCTTCATCTCTACCAGGCATTTGTTGAGTGGGGAGTTGCAGAGTAAGGGAGACGCTTTGCAGAGCTGAATTGTAATCAACAAAGGAAGATTCTTCCAGGCAGTGGGAGAGATTTTCGGACGTTCAGTGAGGTAATGGTTAAATTCAAAGTTGAATTAGTTGGAGTTTTTGGGTTCTTCCATTTAGTTTTGAGATTTAATCTTTAATTTGAAATTGAGGTTGAATTGATTGTTGAAAGCTGTTGATTTTGGATTTATACTATGTTATAATTGTTAACAAATGGATGAAGGGTGATTTTTGGATTTTGCCGTTGATGAAAATTGAATTGTTGGATTGATGTTAAAGTTTAATTAGATGGTTTAAAGTGTTGATTTTGGATTTATATCCTAGTGATGTAATTCCGAGCTCAATTTTTTTTGTTTACGCCGTATTAGAATTTTGATTATTTTTAATTTAAGGTTTGGATTAATAAATGAGAAAATTTGTAATCTTGCACGGAAGTAAGTTTAGTTTATTATTTGGAATGTTTTTGGTTGGTTAAAGCTAAAGTTTTGCAAGAAAAATGGAAAATTGGATGAAAAATTTGAAAATTTCAGTCATGGGTTCCAACATATTTTAAAGAGTATTTTGAGAAAGAAATTAATTGGTAATCCATATATTTTGATAAATCCGTTGGATTAACGTGAGATTCAAACCGATTAATTTTCCATTTAATTGAATATTTCCTGACTATTGGTAGGCCATATGAGATAAATGGTTTTATTTTATGTCCAACATTTGCATCGTTTTTCAAACAATGATTTTGAGACGTGATCTCGTATAAAATGACGAGTCCGTTACGACTTTTACAATATTATACGTACAATTTTCGCTGGACAAGTTTTATTCCGAGCGTGCACATAATTTGATTGACCCATGATGGGGTCCTATTTTATATACGCACATTTTATCGTTGGAGAATGTATTTGTTATGTTAACTAGAGTAATGAGGCAGCAAACTATGTCATGTCCCTGCGCGCAAAACCCTAAATCTCATCAGGATTTATTATTGTGGTTTTAGCGATCGCCGAATATCGTCTTGTTCTATATGCCTATGACACTGTATGCCCGGAGTCGTGAATGACTTCATTTTCACTGAGATTTTTGTGGAGCCTATTTTACGTACATACCACACTATAGTGAATGTTTTTCACAATTTGGCTCACTAGTTGATTTTACTCAGTTTTAATCATGACATGCTCTCTCATTTAATTTATAAAATTCTAATTGTTGAATACAAAATACTTCCCCTATTGAGTTTAGTCGACTCACCCCCAACGACATATATTCAAGTATAAATTTAAATGATCACCAGTTGCTGTTGTAGTATTGAGCCGACATTTTCTTTATTATTGCAGTATTTTATTTTGAGGGATTTGTGATGTTAAATTCCTATATTTAAAATTTGTAATAATATTCATATAAATTTTTGGAAATTGTTGACACTTTTATTTCAGACATATATTATCACTTTATTTCAATATTACTATTGGACTTTCGGTATAATCCATTTGGTCGGGCCCTGACAAATATTATATTTCACTAAAGTATTTTACTGCATAAATAAATAAGTAAATAAATATGAAGATAAAGGGTTGGGTGGTTCAGTTCAATTTTAGGCCGAGTCATTCTTTGTTCTGTTTTGGGTCCCTTCCGAGACGTGACAATGTTAATATAGAATTATTTTAATTTCAAACGTTTAAGATGTTTTGGGTCCCTTTTTTTCTTCACTAATCAATTTATGAAGAAATTTTTAGCTGCTCAAAAAAGTATTTGCTATCGGTCTCTCGCTAATATTTAGTCTTGGACGAAATTTATAGCCCGATTTACACTGCATTTTCAAACAACCCGACTCGTAGGCTGTGCTCATGGTGCGACAGGGTTAGCATTCATTATAAATTATCAACCATCTTGAGAATAGAAGGTGGGATTACGACTAATTTAATCGCTATATTTTGAATATCGAGATACTTGCTCTTTAATTTTAAAATGAACCTCAATAATTAATAAATTATTCTCATATTTTGACTGTTAAAAGTTTATTTTAATTATTAATAATGGTTAGTATGGTAAGATAGAGTCTATCAAGGAGAATGGCTATGTCACTTTCTTCTAGGGTTTATTGAAGTTGATGTTCTCTTCCTTACAACGAAAACCATTCTCTCAGACGGCGAGTGAGAGAAGGAAGCCAGCCAACAGGGACACCAATCCAAGCTCAGCAACGCCCGACGCGGAGGCTGCTGACGATATCTTTGCATCGACTTTGTACAAGACAGGAGGAGGCGAAACGGAAGAGGTTTCTTCTTCTTCAACTCCAATATTCTCCACCTTAAACGGAAGAGGATCAGAGCTAGATGAGCCTTTGCCATTAACGACTGTAACGTGAAGCTTCTCGCCGTTCTCGCAGTGCTTCCCTATACCGGAATAGAAGTAACGATCTCCGGTTTCCGGGAGGTCGAGGACTGTCGGTCCCTGGAAATACATGTTTATAACTTCATCTTGCGTGCATGATTCGTAGTCTGATTCGATCACTTCGACGACGTTGTCGGAACCTGACCTGTACGGAAAAACTGAAGACAAATCAAATTTTTAGTGGCAACATTTTCAGATTACTTAAGTTGTTTAAGAATCGATTCCTTGAATTGTTTCTCACCGAGTTTATCGCCGACGCCAAAAGTTCTAGGTTTAGCCCAATCAGCATAGAAGGTTAAGTTTTCCGGCACTGTCCAGCCACTTCTTCCTCCGACAATGTGAGTCACCGCCGTCGTTGAACCCATCAAGAACCAGCTCGTTGCGACCGAAATGAAGCAAACCACTCTCAACTTACCCATTTTCAGCTCGTTTTGATCCATTGGTGAGGCTTTTTCGCGTTGGAGGAGGGAAAATCTGACTCCTCCTTCAACACCCACCTAAAAAAAAAACACAAAACCAGCTCTGTGTATTTAATGGGTGTAGCTGGTTCAGTTAAACAAGCATTTGATAAGTTTCTAGAGAAAATGGTTATTTCTTCTCCGAACTGGAATCGCAGCTCTTGAAAGAGTCAGCAGATCAAACAAGAAGGAAATCAATGGCGGAGATTGAACAACGCCAACATATAACATGCATTGAAGGGTGGAGAAATATTAAATGAATGAATGAATCATTCTATTTTCAGGAAAACTTATGGAACTAAACCTTTGAAGGTCGTGAGAACTGCTTTGTCTTTCATGAAATGCTTATTTTAAACCTATTTTAAGGAAGATGGAACTAATAAAACAGCAACATGAATGATAAAACCTAGTATCCAACAATAAATTACGTAGGATTGTATGGTCTAGAATCGAAATGGTTGGTTTATGTTCTTCCAAATCAGGCTTTAGTTTTTTTCACGATCTGGATTGTTTGTTTGGGCTACATACAAGGAGACCCAAAATGGTTGAATTGAAATATGAAGCAATCAGGCGTGGAATCTGGCCGATTTGATTCCATTCCACCTCTAATTGAAACCAAAGCTATCCCATTTTGGAACCAAATTCAAAACGAATCAATCTTTTAGGTTGTACTTGGTTTGGTCAGTTTTTGGACTCAGTTTGGGCCAACTTTTGTCAATTTGGTTGGCCTTTTATAATTTTTAAAATGAAAATTAAAAAAGTATACAAGTATTAGAATAAAGCAACTTATATGTTCTGCTTTGTAGAGAATTCGAGACAGGACGATGAACGACTTATCCCGAAAACAGATCTGTCACGTAAAGATGGGTATAACAGAAACGTCAGGTTAAAAGACCCGATTTTCAGAGAGGAGTCGATCGCTTAATCTTGTTAGTAGAAGAGTTAACATATAATTTAAAGCTTCAAACTCAAGAGAAACGAGCCAGGATCCACTTAGTGATCAACAAAATTGCAGATACTCCAATAATAAATAGAGCTAAAATATTGTTCAAGAAATGAAATCAAATAACACAATACAACAAATTCTACAAATTAAGGAGAGATAAAATCTTCATCGTGAAATACAAACATCAGTCACCTCGATTTCAACCTCGAAAGGAGGAGGTCGTTAGGGTGAGTGACTAACTAAATAAGAAAATATGTACTTTATGCAATGTATGAGAAAACTAATTTCACTTTTCATTTCAAAACCCCGATCAAATTATATGTCGTGTATTGAATTAAAATCATTTAAAAAATATTTTTAATATTTTAAGAAATTGGCCCCCATTAGCCACTAATGAGTAGTCAATAAAACGGGGTTGTATACATACACAATTAATATCAAAGTAGCTATATCGAGTTTTTCACAATAAAAAAAGTCCCAATGAAAATGAAAGATCACTCAATAACTCATTCGTACAAATACACAAAAAGCGGTGACCATTTTTGGGCAACACCTCATGAGCCAGAAAAAGAAATGTGATGAAGATCTGAAAATCCAGCAACGTCACTAGAGTTGCTAGCGACAAGACTCAGTGGCGACTGATGACACAACCCATAATAACAAATGAACAAAAGGGTAGGCGGCAAGTAAGGCTAAGCGACAATATAGCCCGAAGAATCAACAAATATGAAGAGTTGCCGACGAGTAAGGCTTAGTGATGACACAACCCATTAAATCAATTGACAAATATACTCTTGTTAGATTTAGAGATTTGAAACCCAAAGAATGTGTCATTACTGCTCTATTAGCCATTTATTTTATGAATCTGAAACCTAAGGACATGTCATTGATGCCTTATTACTTATTTTTGCAACATGCAAACAAAACATCTTCACGCAGTAGAAGATGTACAGTGATAACCTCGTAATATTTTGACACCGAGACAGTTCAATGCATCAAGAGGATTTATCCTCCCATATATGAATATCACAAAATATCAAAATGATAAACCATGCACACATAAAGTAAACATGAAATATATAATATAAAAGCAGTGTGCTATAACAGTCTTCGTTGGGTTTTCATATGTGACAACTCAAAAAATAAGATTTTGAAAACCATGATGCAATGTAATATAGTATAAAAATCTCTACATCAATGACGATAAAAAAGCCATTCCGACCTGCTGAATGCATTGTCGAAAGTAGACATTGAAACTAGGAACACTGTCGGGACCTAAAGCCAAATTGACGTCACAATCTCAACAAAAACCCTAGGGATAAAATAAGGACCCTAAATTGGAATCCGTTACCAGACCGAAAGAACCAACAACAAGGCTTTTCAACCCAACTCTAGGAACGATAGGAAACCATCACATCGTGTTTAAGGAAACCAAAAGAAGGTTATTAAATCTAAAACTCCAGAAAACCTCACTGTGTGGTCAACCAAGACATAACAACGATCAACCAACACATCCATGTCAACCAGAATGACAGCGCTCTATGAGACATAGTTGTGATCTAAGTTATACAGCTACGGTCAACTGGGAACCAGACAGGAGTTGACGAGACATAACAAAGGTTAACCAAAATCACACTGTAACGACCCATTTTTCTTTTACTTTAAATGTTTAGATTGTAAACACTCTTTCCTTGTAAAACGCGTAGCAGAAGATTTTTTCGTAATAAGATTTAAATAACCATAAATAAAATTTCCTCTTTAAATCCTTATACTTTATAAATACATTTCATAAATTAAAATATTTCCTTTTCCTTTGTCCTTTAGCTCAGCCAACACAATATCTCACCGCGTAAATTTTTTATCAACTACTTCTTTCTTCTTTCCTCTAGTATGATTACCTACATCATCAGACATAAACTATGAGTTTAATGCTCAGTAAGAAATGAATGTCTAAGCATAACATCATATCCTCTAACAATATGCTGCATAAATAAATATGATATGCATGACAATGTAATTTCATAAAAACATGTATTTTTTTTAGTCTTTCCTTTAACGGTTTTCCTTTTCAGTTACATAATAGGCCAAATGATTGGAAACTCATAGTTTAAGAGAATAGATACATCATCTGGTCCTCTTAGGTAGAACTGTCACTCAATCCCTCTAGAGAAGAGATAGATCCTCGAGTTCTCTTAAGCAAAACTGTCACTCAACCTGATCTCACAACCGCCTATTTACGTTTATTCCTTCTATTTATAGTTTATCAATCATACATCAATGCATAAAACCATTTTTGTTTCCTTGTAAAGTCATGATGCATGAATAATGCATGTGCACAATAATACCACTTAATATGTATTTTATTAACAATATATCAAATCCTCAAGGTATCCATCATTATATAATATGTAAAACAATCATAAAAACATATCCTCAAATCATTCACATAATCATGTATACATCCTAATTTCTATAATAAACAATCATCATATCTTCGATTCATAAACTATTATGTACATGACAACTATCACTAACACCACAATTAAACATAATATTTAACATTCAAAGTAAGCAACAAATTCTCGAATATAACTTATTATGTACGGAGCCTAACATTTAGCACATTTAACATATCCTCAAGCCAATTATAATCAATTATAAACCTAGAGCCTTACATTTAGCATATATAACATACCCTAAGTCTTGTGATAAAGTCCAAAGGCAAACACTTAAATTCATTATCTACCTTCAGGTTTTGGCACAATGTCTTGGTTTATCCCATGGATCTTCAATCCCTAAAATATGTCAATCTTCATATTATTATCCATTCACACACTAGAAACTCATAACATACATAATTCCTATTTTACTCAATTAAACATCTTATTTTAAACTCAATAGAGTGCATATTACTTAACCCTTTTTGCTTGAATAACTCATTCAACTTCTAACGTACACAACTCATAATGTTCTCAACCAATTTCATTCGTTCTAAAGTCCATGTTTTCCTTAAGATATCCATTATCACATAATAATTTATCTTTAACTTACAAGGTCATTAAGATAATCTCTAATTTCCAAACGTCAAAACTATGCAATTCTACTACTTTTCATGTTATTTATCACTTTACACTTATAAACCCCCATATATATACACCCAAAGTCCTTTAAACCATAGAAAGAACTCTTTTTACCTTCTAAGGGTCGGGGGCAGGGCGCATATTCTCTGAGAACTTCTTCTCCAAAGTGTTTCTCATCTTCCTTTCTCTCTCTCATGATTTCTCCCTTAAAATCAAGGGAATGACCCTTAAATAGCATGAGCTTAGCTGGTGATGAGGTGTCAAACCTCCCAGAGAAATCCATGGCTTGCAACCCTTTTTCATCCAATTAAAACATAATATATACTCTGTTTTTTGGTGACTTTTCACATTCTCGGTTGACCGCCCTCCTATTTCAGGTCTACCGCAAATCTACTCGAGCCTAACGAATTTTGCCACAATTCCGATCGACCGCAAAACCACAACCAGGCGACCACAAATTTTGTAATACCCCGAATTTCTATCATATTAAGCATAAGGTGAAATAATGATGATATTTGAATGATTGTTAAAGATATTGATGTTTGGAATTGGGTTAAATCAATGTGAATTGTGAAGGAAGTTTTATGGCTTTTAGAGTAATGAAATTTTCATGTTATGGTGCGGTTGGCAGAAGAGTGGTCGACCAACTTGGCTCGTTTGATCGACCAGTATAGGTTCTTGGGTTGATTTGTGGTCGACCAGAATGTGGGTGGTCGACCGAATTTTGAACAGATTGAACTATGTTGCTCTCGAGTAGATTTGCAGTCGACCAGAAATGGATTTGTGGTCAACCAGAATTGTGACAGAATGTGAGAATCTAGCCTAAGGTAGCTTTATAGTAAACCAGAATTAAAAATCTTGAAATTCTACTTACCATGGATTTTGGAGTAGATCTATTGCTAATCTTGGACTAAAATATGTCTAATTTCTTCTCAAAAATTACTTTTTGCTCTCTAAGTTTAGATAAATTTGTGGTGTGAGGTTTGATGTCCCACGCTCTATAAATAAGGGGGGGTATTCGCCTCAGAATGTGGTAACAGCAACTCACGTTCAAAAAGAAACAGATTTAAATAATTAATTAAAAAAATCATATCTTTTTTTTATAAACTGCAATTACAACACTAGGATCAAATCGAAAAATTCAATTTTGCTCAGTTCGATTTCAAAATTTGATTTTTCAAATATTAAAACTTAATCAAAACGATCCTAAATCATCGATTCAATTCAGTTTATCCCGTTAAACCGGAACCGATTGCACCCAAAAGCAATCCATACATTGTTACCAAGAAAACACCAAATAAAAATTAGAAAAAGATTTTTAAAATACTAATAATAATTGTAATGTTTCAAGGACTGTTTGGCAAATCAAATGGTTGGATCAGGCTTCATCCAATAGAGTGATGGATCCAATCACAGATCCAACGTCAGGTAAGTCTTCACATTATCCTTATCTGTTGACGAAGTCTAGACCGTCCAGTAGACGTTTCGTTGACTCTTTCGTTGACTGGTTGAAATCAAGGTTTATGGTGTACCCATGGCCTTAACTCGGGTGTTTGTTTATAGCGTTGGAAATTGGAAATGAGTTATTTCCATTTAATAGCATATTGCGTGAGGGGCAGTCTGGATTTATTTAGGGAAAATAACAAATCAACTATTACCCCCTTACTGATATTGACAAATCAATCTTTATTATTATTATTATTATTTTTTAACAAATTACAAAAAGATAATATTGCTAATATCACATTTGTCATTCAATGTTTTAACTATAAATCACGGCGAATTGTGGTAGCTTAACAACAAATCACGGCAGCTTGCCGAAAAACTGATGCAGTTCGTTGTTAATCCGTTGTGGTTCGTCTGTAAATAAAAAAAATTCATTGTCTTTTTCTTTAAAAAAAAACCCAAACAAACTGTGATTCTTCCATGGACTGTAAAACAATTGTAAATTATTCGAAAACTAAAATATTAATATTTTTTTACAAAATATTCTAAATTATAAAACTAGAAATCTTCTGAATCCATTCTTTTACTAAATCTAAAATTTTCTAAATCCATTCTCCATGGATATTAATTCTTTTCCACTGAAAATCTATTATAAAATCACGAGTTCTTTCTATTTTTTTTCTATTGGTATTTGTAGGGGTGGGCAAGAATCGCAAAGAACCGAGAACCGGCCAGGAACAGAGGTTTGGTTTCGGTTCTTGGTTCCCAATTTTATAAATGAGTAGTAACAATTAATGAGCTCTCGGTTCTGGGTCGATTATTGGTTCTTGGTTTATGGAACCGAGAACCGTACTCCATCTCTCTCTCTCTCTCTCTCTCTCTCTCTCTCTCTCTCTCTCTCTCTCTCTCTCTCTCTCCGTTTTTAGTATTTCATGACTACTTCAAAGTCTCTATTTTTTGTATAACTTTGTCTCTCTGGTGTGAATTCCCATACGAGGTAGCCTCCGAAATTAAAAATTTAGTTTTTGCTTGTTGATATATGTATATGTTTTACGAATTGAATTCTTTTATTATATTCTTGATAGAGATTCTTGACCTCTTCAACTTCAAAGGACCATTACTTTGGTTACGAGTTTCAGAATCGGCTCCATAAGATATATGTGACCCACTTTTATCAAGCCCAAAATCACTCGTTTCGGCCCTTAAATCCCCAATGGAAGATTTTAGAATAGAAACCAGTTCAGAACTGGAACCAAACCGAAATTGAGACTCAGGTCCAATTCTGAGTCCAATTCCTTGCGGTTCTAGTTTTGGTTTCTCACTCGTGGAATCGAGAATTGAATGGTCGGTTCCAAAAGGTCCGAAACCAAGAACCGGTTTGCCCACCCCTAGGTATTTGTTACATTGCGATTTTCAAAAAATTAATAGCAATATTTGTGACAATAATTTTTTAAAATTTAATGGTTAAAATTCTTAGCAAAAAAATAATTGGGTTGGTTTGTATTCCCATTAATTTATGATTGAAGAGACAGCCAGACTAAACATGGAGGAGATTAGGGCAAGAGACTGTGTAGCCCAGATTAAAAAAAGACGACATTTGTTTTAGCTAGCCAAACAGAGAATGAAGATGAAACCAGGTTTCAATGGAAGATAAACAAGAATCAAATAATAAAACATCCACCAGCAGCCAGTCAAATTATATATGTTGAAGATTGAAAATCCATGATCAGTTCATCCCCTTGGAACTAATTTGAAACAAATAAAGAAAAAAGAGCAGTTAAAATCACAAATAAAATCCAATCCTTCCTCCTTCCTAGATATATCGCTTGATTTCAATCCAAATTTGATCTCCCCTTCCATTCTCACACATCATTTTCTTCGCATAAAACATGTTACCAGTGCTGATTTCAGAAGCTGTTTGAGAGATCTGCAGAGTGGATGAGGTATGTGAGCGCCAGAGCCACAAGCATTAGCGCATATGCAATCCCCTGATCTATGGAAGTACCTGAAAATCGCCATTGTCGGTCAACACCGTCAAAGATTGAAAATCTGCAAATCTGTAAATTATATAAACTAACCGTCGCTGGAAGGAGCGGGAGCAGGTGCGAGAGACTGTGCCTGAGAGGCAGGTAGGAAGATGGCGAAAACGAGAGCGGCGAAAGCGACAAGTCCGAAAGAAAATCTGGAATCCACCATCACTGCTTCCATTGATTTCTTCGGAAACTTCCTTTTCCTCGAATCGCTACTGGAGATTGACCAGGAAGGTGGATCTCTCTCTGCGATGCCTCTCGAAAAGAAGAAATCAGGCTCCGGAGAGCCTCGCAGAGAGAGAGAGAGAGAGAGAGAGAGATTATGGGGCGAAATTCAAAGCTCTAACTCCTTAGACGCTAATAAAGGGTGATAGCTATGGCAGAGGAAGAGACCTACAACTGTATATACGAAGGTTTTCGAAAGGGGAGAGAAAGGCGGAGAGAGGAAACCGGTAAAGCCGGTAATCGGGGCCCAGGGGAAGGAGTGGGGTCCTCGCGAAAGTCTCTGGTCTGAGTGGGTTTCGGCTGGGGATGATGGTGAACCCATGTGAGCCGGTCCGGTATTCCTTGTTTTGGAATCTCCTCTGACAGCCTGTCACCTTAGTTGTACCCCTTGGCTTTCTTCTCACAATCCTACTCAGCCACGTGTAGTTCTCTTTTCTTCCTCTGCCTTTCAAAAACATCGAGAAGACTGAGCCTCCGCCGTGGATCAAGTCGGGCCGGTTTAGTTCACATAAATTAGCTCCAAACCCGGCCCAGAAGAACATGGTTTAAGATCTTTGTTCACCAACCTTGATCATATTTTGGATTTCCAAAGACGCCCATAACCCAATTGTAAACCCAATTGTACGAGGATTTACTCGTCTAAACCCACAAACTAACATTTCATTCAAAATTATGTTTACGTCTCGAGATAGGTTGGGATAAAATAAGTATGTATCTGCTATTAAAATTATAGAAATACGACCAAACTTCCAGCTGCATAGTCTAGAAACACGTCATTTTAGAAGACAATACTATACTAGACATAAAAATAAGGGTAATTATTAATTTAGCCCATGAAGTTTGGAAATTCCTTTAACTAACACCTTAAACTTTAAATCTAACACCTCAAATTTTGAGATATTATCGTTCAATACCCTCATCGTTATCAAATCGTTAAAATAGGGGCATGAGATGCACGTGGAGTTGGAGAGCGAAATCACTCTTCAGTCTTCAAGTTCCTTCATCGTTTTCCTTAGTTTCATAATCATTTTCTGCCTCATAAACACTATTTACTACGAACAACTCCTCAGCTTGAAACTCAGTTTCAGAGCTCTCATATGTATCACCAATTGATAAAATTTGATATTGGTTGTCGCCGAAGCGTATCTCCAACTCCAGGTGCATCTTACGCCCCTATTTTTACGAATTGATAACGGTAAAAGTATTGAAGGATAACATCTCAAACTGTGAGGTGTCAGATTTGAAGATTTAAAGTTCAAAGTGTCAGTTGAAGGTACTCTCAAACTTCAGAAGCCAAATTGATAATTACCCTAAAAATAAATACATTTATCAGGACCTACCAATGTAAAAGTCCAAATATATGAAAATCTAATTATCATGTCAAGCCTCGATATTCCCAAACAATTGTTCGAACCCAAAACCACACTAAGAACCAATTTGTGAATAATCAGTAGAAAATCCAACGCTTACATAGAATGTCGTGGCATTGTAGAACATACGTTTATGCAAAATATCGTGGCATTGAAGAACATAACGCTTACATAGAATGTCGTGGCTTTGTAGAGCATAACGCCAACGTGATATTTTCTTCGGATCAAGTTTAAGAGAAATCCAATGAATCCTTCGAACACACACTCAAAACAATATAAACATGTATTCCCAATTAATTCCATCATATTTTTGACCAATAACATATGCTTTGTAAAACATAAATGTTACATATTTAAAGTTTCATTCTTACCTTAAAAATCTAAAAGTCTAAAATTTAATGATTTTTCAAAGAACTATTATTGGTTTTTAACTAACCTTGCTAAAATCCAAAACCTTTCCTTTTGAAACACGGTACTTACGATCAAAATATTATATTAATTACACGAGTAATTATCAATATTGACTGTCAATTTAAACTTTTATTTTTATTATCTAATACCTCCAAATTTGGAATGCCAACAAAGAAAACTTTTACCATTTACAGATACGTTAAATTATGAGTATTATTTACAAAAATTATCCTTTTGGCAGTAGTAGACACATTTTCCTTGTGAAAATAATGGAAAACACCCCTTTTGCAGCGAAAAATACTCTTTCTGCAGTAAGTATGCCTTCCGTTGTGGATAGAAATTATTATTTCTACTGCATTGGTATTTGCCATTTAACGAACCCTCTAACAGTGAAAGTGATTGTTGTTAACACCTCCAACTTTACGAGGTTAAATGACAAAAATAAAACTGTCCAATAACAAAAATAAAAGTCTAAAATATCAATTAATTCATGCCCCATCATGGGAAAAATCTGAAAGTAAAATTATATAACAAACCAATAATTACTTATCAAGTATTTCATCCAAGACATTCATGGATCTAAGCTATACCAACCCTTATAGAATTGAAGCCCACTCAAGCTCTAGCCAGGGCAGAGAGAGAGAGAGAGAGAGCTTCGACAGAAGCTATACAGAAGCTATGCATATTGATAGTCAATATTCCTATATTCTCTACGGAAGAAACCTTCGACAAAAGCTTTACAGTTTTTGTTGAGAGCACGAGAATGGATCCTATCCATCCAGAAAATAAGTTTCAAAAGGTTGGATCTCCATTAAAGTAAACTCAAAAAACTAATCATACCTTTAATGCATCCTCGTAGATCCTCAAAAACTCGGATATCTTCATCTTTCATGGCCTTCCATCAATTCATAGATTTTCTCGAGAGGAGTACGAATGTCCATTTCGAAGGGCCTTTCTTCCCCATTGTTGTAGAGAGAGTATATGACTAATAGACAGTGAATCAATATCATCATCATAGTCTGAGGAGTGGTTACTATCATTGGTGGACAAATTACCAGCCGTTTTTACCACATTCCAGTCATGATTTGCTTTGCCAAAAGTATTATCAGTATTTGCAACAATTTCCTGAGGTTTCCTCGTAGGATTCCCGACCAGAATGACGTCATTTTCGTCATCTGCCTCGGACTCATTGGGCGTAGATTTGTCTGATGAATCTCGTTTTCTTTTATGAATTCCAACATTTCTCCGATGGTTGTTCTCGAGATTTCCAGAACTATTTCTTTTTACACAAAAAGCTTTTCCCGGCCATTCATCGTCGCTGTCCATGATCTGTACTACGATTCTGGGAGAAACTGGTTCATTGCCTGGCATAAAACAAACATATGGGCATATGAGCATGTAATGTAAATATTGAGTGTGTTTAAATCAAACAATAATATTAAAAAAGAAAGCGCAAAATTACACACTAAGATTTACTGGAAAACCCATTCACGAAAAATCAAGCATGCTTGAGTTTTGCGACTCAAACAAGTATATAATCTTAATCAACATGTATAAGCAAATAAATAATATTCCTTGAATATCGAAGCAATCATTATGTATGCACTCGAGAATGTAATGTAATTATCGAGTGTCACGTTGTCAAACTTATCATGGAAAAAGGAAGGAGGATTAATTTGGAGAGGAAGAAATTCAATTATAATCTCATCCGAGGAGTTTTCCATATGTTTCTTAGATCGGTGGCAAAAGAAGAAATTATAGACACTGTAGTTGTAACATCCTGCAATGTACCCAGTACAATATTGTTCGCTTTGGGACAAAATTCGCATTATTTGGTTCTTGGGATTCTCCCAAAACAGGTTGTACTAGGGAGGGAGGGAAACTCTACTTATAAACCATGAATTTTCTACTTTTTCAAGCGACGTGAGATTGTGCACTCCCACTGATATGGTCCGAACACATACTTGGGTCATTCCTGGACTTCACAGAGCGAGACACAGTCGCAAAGTATAGAGATCCAAGATTAGAAGGGTCAGACTAAACTCAAAGAAAATGAAGAGTTTACTCATCATTTGTTGGGAAAAATAAGCAGGATAAGAAACAATGTCAAATGGACACTAAAATTCATTAGAAATATTTTCTTACCCTTCAAAATATATCGGATAAAAGTAAGAAAATTTACGTGTAAACACAAATCGAGAAAAAACAATCACGGAAGAGAGTGGACAAAGATATGACATGTTTTTTCTCTCTTACTTCTACTTATATTTCTGATTGCATCTATGTTCCAGATTTCAATGATCAAAATCCTACCTGCCACTCTCAAGTTATAGACGACTATATGATACAAGATGACACAAAAAATATCAAAAGTGCGTCAAAAATCAGTAAGAAATTTGTTACAAGTGGATACTATCGCGTCGCAAGATATTGTCCGCTTTGAGTTTTCATTAGTCCTCACGATTTGTTCTCAGGTCAAGACCCATAATCCCGACCCAAAATGCATCTTACAGGCCAGGATGGGTACCCCTTATAAGCCAATCCACACCCACCCCCAATTCTGACGTGGGATCGGTCATGATGAACCATGAAAAAATTATACAAAGATGAATTGCCTTTAGATTTCTTCTTTCATTTTCATTTAATGGCATAGATCTCTCCTCACAATGGAGAACCCCAGATCACTTGCAGGATTAATGTTGGGGTTCATCCATTGCTTGGTGTTAGGAGTTGTTTTGCAGCCTGCACGAGTACTGCACTAAACATGCCTACAGCAAATGAATTTCCAATATGCATAACCTTGCTTCCCATTACCAGTACCGTAATCCACAGTAAAAAAAGCCAGAAAAAGAAGTGGGTACGATTTACCTGCGACGGCCATTAGTTTCTGCTCATCAAAATCAATGACTTTCGCTCCGCCCTTAGCCTCTCCTATATTTGAAAGTTTCTTCTTCTGAGTCCCACTTTCCTCAAAACTCTTCTCCCAACGCGCCAACTCGCCCTTGACTTGTTTCTTCCAACGTTCGAGTTCTGAATACTGGTTCGTAGGCTCTAAAATGGTCCTCTTCTGGTTAAGCTCTGGCTCTCTCTTCTTCTGCGCCTCCTCCCACAACTTCCCATATCTCTTCACTGCTCTCTTCTTTCTCTCTTGTGCTTCGCTCCTATCAGTATTGATCACGTTTAGCAGCTCTTCAGCTTTTTCCCTCAACTCCTCGAGCTCCGCTTCGACGCTCGCCTTTTCTAATCTCATTACCTTAAGTTTGCTTCCAAGAAACTCATTCTCCTTCTCCTTCTTCTTTAGTTCTTTCTTAAACTCCACTTCTCTGGCGACCAAAATCTCCTCCACCTCGTCAAACTCCTTCGACCGAAAGGAAGTTCTCAAAAGCGAAACCAACTGGGAAATGCTCCGGCTGAAAACCCCGTCGCCGTCTTCCACCGCCATTGACAAAGCTCTAAAAACTGGCTTAGACCCACACCTTAAACTGGCTCTGCACAGCTTGGAGAAGAATTGAATGCGACGTGACAGGCTTTCACAGAAATGGCGTCCGGCGTTGGGAACGCAGACTGCCACCTTTGGGATGAAGTACGGAGGGGATGGGCATTGGTCAGCTAATTAAAAGGCTCTGGTCAATAAAATTGCTATTAAGGTAATTATTACCAGAAATAAATATTAATTAGTTTTTATTATATTATGACCTTTATTAATTTTAATTCTTGCAACAATAATCACATAATATAAATTATATAAAATTATACTCCTTCACTAATATAAATTAGATCATTCTCATTTTTTGTCACCCTTACCTACACATTACAGAAAGACAAAAGCTCTCATTTCCCCCTTTAGGGGCTCGACTTTCTCATCCGTCACACTTTTAGTCGAAATTTAGCTTTGATATTATTTTATAACGTCACAGTTCTCCTAATACAATATTATTTGTTTTAGACTAAAACCAACAGAATTTTATTCTCGAAATTAGCTAAGAACACGTTGTACTAAGTAAAAAGAAGAATGTTATTTATAAATCATGCATTTTTTTACTATTCCAAGCAATGTGAGATTGTGCACTCTTACTAACATAATCTAATCCTTCACATCTTGAATCGTCCTTACCTTCCTATATCAGCTACCACTGCATGTCATCAAAAGTTGTACAAAAACTATAAGGTGGCCAACTCTATTGGTTGAATGCTTGTATGATTTTTCATATTTCTCTATCTTACTTAAACTTCTTGAATTACTAGATGTCGATGCACTTGTCACAAACATACCAAATAGAAGATCACTTGCACACAAAAATTTTAATCCAATCCAATCAAAAGAGACGACCCTTTTACTTGTATGCCTTGCAACATATGATTAAGACCACAAAAAGGGGACTTCAATCTAATAACTTAAACTTCTTGGATGGTTGATCATTTGTCATGATATCTAGGCTAGAAATCAAATTCTAAATTCAAATCCCTTCGTGGGTTAAAAAAAGGTTCCTACTTCAAAACGGGGATGTAACGAAAATATAAATTATTAAATTAACTTCAACTAGATAACTCAAGTTTTTAGAATTGTCGATATCGATTTACCAGCTCGAGTAAGTAGATATACAAAGAGGAGTGATTTATATGTTGAAAGGTTGATGAACATACAATCTACAGTAGGCATGCAGCAAAAGCCATGCGTTTCCGTTGAGAAATTAAAAAAAAATTGGAATTCCTTAGCTTGCTTTGTGGATCCCCATCTGTAAGAAACTCAATAAGTAAGCAACAGCAATTTTTTTCATCTGATCATATCAAAAAAGGAGAACGAAGGCGCCATATATTAATGCATAAATACCTGAAATCCTAGATGCAAGATGAACTAAGCGGCCTTCCATCAAATGGCTTCTGTCGTTTGTGAAGAGCATGCAATGCCTTTGCGCAAAGTTCATCATACTTTCCAAAAAAAATGCAGAAAACAGGTCTACTTTATATTTCCACAATTGGTCACATCATTTCTTGACTTTTTTATGAGAGCAACTCGTTAAAGAGAAGGGGATGAATATCATCATCAGAGTCTGAGGAGCTGCTACTATCATCTAAAGAATCATCATCATCACTATCTACACTAAAATTTAATGGAATTGGTTTGAGCAATGAATTCTCTTCACAAACTTGCGAACTTGTCTCACCCTGTTTTGTCCAAGTATTCATTTTCTTAGTCCCATTTAATCTACAAGAGGAAGCTCCAACAAGAATAACACCAGGATCCATATTACTTTCTTGAGGTTTCTTACTCGGTTTACTGCTCCCAGTGATCTCATTATCATCATCAATATTAACTGTCTCATCCGAAGAATTAGCAAATAAACTGCGTTTCCTTTTCACTCCAGGCTTCTTTTGCAGATTTATCACACGGTCAACCTTAAAAGTTCTCGAACTAGTTGCTCTTTTACAAAAAGTTTCTGCAGGAGCACAAAAACACATCATAAGCATTGTTAAAAATAAAGAACCTCAAGGTTTCACATAATTTAATAAAGACGAATGTCAAATGACAATATACATCAGCAACCATTGAACACAACCATGGGAAGTAAGGAGGCTATTCTCATCCCCACCCCAATGGATCTCCCTGCCCACATTTTCTGTTATAGAGTCACATTTTCCACTGAACAGAGTAAAGGAAGCTAATTTTATGAGTGAAAAATAATAACTCAAAATGAACATAAGAGGGATGAAATCTTTCTCACTAGTTTCACTTAAGATGCAAATAAACCTGATTTTGTGCATAAAACAATGAGATTAGATGAAGTTAAAGCAAATAAAGTCATCTCTTTTTTATGGTAGTTTTAATAATATAAAAAGTTAGTGAAACATGTTCCACATCGACCATCCCATGTAATTGACCATTTTGACGCATTACTTTGATGCATTTCTTATTCATCTTTCCATTTACAGTACAGTGGCAGGAAGGGTGAATGATAATGAAATTAACTCGTTTGGAGATGGCTCGAACATAAAACAACCTATCTACTATCTAAAGCAATTTAATGCAACCAATCAACCTAAATTCATAATTGCGGAGCAATAAGTTTTCACGCAAATCACGATCCCAGTCATAAAGAACCAAAAAACCCAATTACCTGGATTCACCGCAAGAAAGAAAAGAAAAAAAAAAACCCCCTTAAAGCAGATTATGGTAGTTGTCAGGTACCTGCGGCAGCTATTTGCTCCTTTTTATCAGAATCAGTCACTTTTCCGTCGTTTTTCCCTTCAGCCAAGTTTGCATTTTCATTTTTGCATTTCTCCGGGGCTTCCTCTTCTCCAATCATTTCTCCAATACCAGCACCCAATTGTTCTGAGGAAGTTTCACGTTTCTTGATCATGTTAGCCTCCAAGTCACTCATCTTCACAAAACTCTTCTCCGACAGGCAAACCCTAAGCTCCAATTCCTCACATCTCTTACTGAACTTCAACTTGTCCTCGACTCCTTTCTTTGCATGTTCCGGATCAAAACGTTCATCCTTTTCTTCGTCCAAACTTGATATGTGCTTCTTTCTTCGAAGAAGCTCACACTCCTTTTTCTTTCTGTCCAGCTCTTTCTTCAATCTCCTTTCTCTGGCAACCAAAACCTTTTCAACTTTATCAAAGACCGACATCCGGAAAGATGTTCTCAGAATGGAAATCAGCTCCGAAATGCTCAGATTGGAAAACCTACCGTCACCATCCTCCATATTCAAAGCTCCAAACAGAGAATCAGACCCAATTCTAGGGCTCAAGCGATTTTCACAGAAACGAATAGGCAAATATTGCCTCCTCCTCCCACTCTTCTTTTAAACGGTGCTATCAAAATGATTATTTTAAATTTATTATGTTTGAAAACTAGCACTTCTCGGACCCATTCACGAGATTTAGTACTTATTATAGATAAAGACCAAACCACCCCTCACAGTGAAAATTAATAAACCGTGGGGTTTTATCGTAATTAACAGAGAAGAAGGCTAGTTTTCAGAAAATTGAGCGCCATTTCCTTTTATCGCGTCCATTGAAAATGACTTGTTTTATTTAGAAAACCCGTCTCGTCGTCTTCCCATCTTCTTATTTTTATCCCCCATTCATTGCGGCTCAGTGAAAAACTCAGATTCAATTCCCAGGTAATTTCTCATTTGCTTGCTTCTTTTGTTTTCTTCCTCTTCGTCGTTCTTCACGGAAGAAACGATAATGTGGATATTCAATCGAATTAACAGAATTTAGATTCCTGTAGTTTTTGCTAGAAATTTGCTAGCTATTTTCTCGGCAAACAATCGGAACCGCTTCATGATTCGATATTGTAGCTTTTCGCCATGCATTTTCAGAGCAATCAAGTGCCAAACATCAAATGAAAATCAGTAGAAATCTTACGTATTTGTGTATTATCCTCTTAACGATTCGTTGAAACAATTTCAGATTGGATCTTATCCTCGAAATTTTGATCGATGGCGGAAAACAGTCATAGAACGGATGAACAGCTTACAGTCACTAAACCAGGTGAAATTGTCTCTCTCTGTCTCTACAAATGATTAGGTGTTTCCACCGTAGGTAACACTTCTTTTTTGGATGCATGCATGTAGATATAGAGCATAATGTGACGAGGATCTTGAAGCTTATTAAGAATGGAGGCCAAGGGAAGAGAGGGAAAATTCAGAAGGATGCCAAAAAAGAAGCTGAACTCGTTGGGCTCGTCGAGGAGTTCTACCAACACTACCGATCACTTCATTCACTGTATCATCATCTGAAACGAGATTCAGAAGAAAGAGTCATTCCTGCAAGAACAGAGAGGGGAATGCCTTCTTCGTCTACTCCCAGCTCTGATTCGGAATATTTTTCTTCTGAGGAAGTTAACTCAAACAACAGCGGTTTGGATTGCAACGACCAGAAGGTGGACAGGAGTTCAAAGCAAGAAGCTGAGATTCGGAATTGTGTGGAGATTAGAGATCTGAAACTGGAGGTTAATACCTTGTGGGATTTGAGAATGGAATTGGAAAAACAATTGGTAGAAAGGAACCAAGAGTTGGAGTCTACTCGCAGAGAAAAAGATGAAGTGGATCAGAGAAAGAATCACGAGATTTCTGACATTCTGAGACTCGTGGAAGGTTTGAAAGAGGAAATGGCAGAGAAAACGAAGGAAGCACAGAGAGAACATGAAGAGAATGCGGGGTGTCTTGCTCGAATTACGGAATTGGAAATGGAGCTGGAATCCTTACTTAACCAGAAAAATGAATCGGAAAAGAAACTCGACGAGATTAGCAGACTCAAAGAAGAAGAAAAATTGACAGAAGAACAGAGAAAACAGGAAGAGAAAGAAGGGTTTCTCGCTCGAATTACGGAATTGGAAATGGAGGTGGAATCCTTACTTGAACAGAGAAATAAATCGGAAGAGAAAATTGATGAGATTAATCGACTCAAAGAAGAAGAAAAATTGACGGAAGAACAGAGAAAACAGGAACAGAAAGAAGGGTTTCTTGCTCGAATTACGGAATTGGAAATGGAGGTGGAATCCTTACTTGATATGAGAAATAAATCGGAAGAGAAACTCAACCAGATTAACAGACTCAAAGAAGAAGAAGAATCGATGGCAGAACAGAGAAAGCAGGGAGAGAAAGAAGGGTTTCTTGCTCGAATCACGGAATTGGAAATGCAGGTGGAATCCTTACTTGAACAGAGAAATAAATCGGAAGGGAAAATTGACGAGATTAATCGACTCAAAGAAGAAGAAAAATCGACGGAAGAGAAGAGTAAACAGGAACAGAAAGAGGGATTTCTTGCTCGGATTACGGAATTGGAAATGGAGGTGGAATCTTTACTTGACCAGAGAAAAAAATCGGAAGAGAAACTCGACGAGATTAATCGACTCAAAGAAGAAGAAAATGAGAAATTGCAGAAAAAGAATTCGGAGCTGGAGAGACTGTTAACGAACAAAGGAGATGAACTTTCTTCTCTCAAAAAGAGCTACTCGTCTAAGGAAGTTGAAGCTTCAACTCAGATCACTCAACTCGTGAAACACGTTCAAAATCTGAAAGAAGTGTTGGATTCTTTAGAGGATCGGAAGAGGAAAGAGAAACAAGAATTTTCTCAAAGAATTTGTCAAGTGGAAAACGAGAAAACAAAATTAAACAGCAAGATTTCCGATCAGCAGAAGAAATTGAAAGAACAAGATGAAATGATAGAGAAATTGAGAAAAGAGGGCAAAGAATCCAAAGCCCTAGTTGCAGAGAAGAAGATGGCGGAAATGGCCGAAGAATTTCGCAAAAAAGTCGAAGCCAACATAAGGATTTTATATCAGAGGATTTTGATAGCCGAACAGCTACACGCAGAAACCAAAAACAGCTACAGAAAAAGAGACATCAGCCATGAACAAGAAATCCAAGCTCTCCTCAAAAAATTCATCCCTGCAATAGGAGAGAAAATGGATCAAACAGTAAGTAATTTCGAAGAACAAACAGGTAAAATTCTGACCCAAATTTCAAGATCCTCAAACGAGCTTCAAATGGCGAAATGCCGAATTTCAGAGCTACGGACCGAGTTGAATCGTCTGGGTGGTGTACTGGATGAAAAAGAAGAGCAAGAATTGCAGCTGAGAGAGAAGGTATGGAAGTTAGAGGCAAACGTGAGCAAAGAGGGAGGAGAGAAGCTGAATCTGATGAAAGACATAGCCAAGCAGGAGAGAAAGGTCGGAGAATTGGAGAAGAAAGTGAGAGAGAAGGAAGAAGACATGATAAGAGTAGCAGAGGAGAAGAGGGAAGCCATTAGACAGCTCTGTATCTTCATCGACTACCATCGCACCAGTTACGATCAGCTCAAGGAAGTGTTTTTTAAAAATACTCTCAAAAAATGACGTCAAAATGAATAATATGTTTTCATTATATATTATTTAATAACAAAATAAATCGATTTTTCATCAATTTAGCCTCGTATTTTCCTTTGTGTTTTTTGCACAAGAATAGAACAAAAGAGAAGAAATTATTCACATTAATTTTTATTAATTTTGTTTATTCCTATGTGAAATAATTAAATCATTTATTTATTAGTTGAATTATTTCTAAATATCATAATTTTTTAATAATAAATAAATTGTACGAGTGAATTTGATTATCGGTGTTCATGGTCCGATCTACTCCAGTTCGATCTTATGGTAGAATCGAGCTGGTAGAGATCGATTCTGATAGTCGATTAAATTAGACGTCTAAGGTTTGGAAGACCAGTACTAGCTGTCATACCGTGCGGCGTCAGAATTCACAACTCAATCTTGGCAAACCTACTCGGGTCAACCGGCTAATCTACGTGCGGAAGCAACAACGATAACGAACGACGAGTGAGGTTACCCATAATCGCCCCACTCGGAAACCCTCTAACACTGATGATAGGACTTTGAACGCACTTCCCATATAACCAACGGGCATGAGGGCACCACGCCTCCATGCATGTCTCAAGATGTTGACGCAACCCAACGTGCATCTCGAGCAAGCGTAATCCGACCACGAGATCCTCGATGGTAACTAGCTTCCTCTCGATGCGGCACCGACCATGCGCGCATCGCTCTCGATCTTGGCCTGCCATGTGAGAATATTAGAGTGTATAGCGGTCGACACATTAGAGAAATTTAATGTTAATAATTTAATTAAATAATTAAGATTTAGGGGAAGGAAAATGCTTGTCATGAATGGGTTTGTGTGTAGTAGAAACCTAAAACAAGTCATTTTGAACACAACCACAGAATTCTTTGCAATATATGAAGAAGAAGTCATTTTCTTCAACTGTCCATACACAAGTTTTGAAGCATGGAGGGGAAAGAGGATGAGCACTCCATTAAACTCTCTCTTCACTCCTTTCTTCCTCCTGTCTGCAACCTTATTCACGCTTCAACACAAACCCTATTAACCCACAAAGAAAACTCCTTTTGAGCGGCTTCTTTGGGACTTGTTTCTTAGTTGAATTTTGAGAGTGTGACGGCAGCTGGAGGGGCAGGGTGTATATAAACAAACTCCAGGGTTTCTCCAGGAGCCAGAGACTTGACCCATGAAGGAAATACATAGGCGTCGCCAGATTTTTGTAGTCCCCAAATTGGACCGTATAGCTTTGATATTGACAGCTCCAAATAATTTACAGCTTTTGAAGCCTTGTTGGTCAATCTTGTGGAGTATCTGTAGAAAGTTTTTCCCTCGGCACTCCATGAATGTGTCATCTTCTGCTCCACTGTAATTGGGTTGGACAAGGGAGCTGCAATGTTCATAATGAGAATTCTCCTATCACCTGTGTGTGTTTCTTAAGAGTTGAGTATATGTACCTGGAGATGGAATGGTAATCTTGGGTTGGGTAAGCTGAGGAAGAATCACTGCAGAACAAAAAAAATTAAGGGTTTTATTTTGATTGAAATTTCTCAGAAACCCATTTGAAGAAATCTCGAAGGGAAAGGAAATGAGCTTATATACCTGGAAGGAGCTGGTTGTATCCACCATGGCCACCACCGAGTCGAGCCAGTATGCCCATCAAGGGAGCGTTATTGTAGGTTGCAGGCTCCGTTTGCTCATAATTGTCTCTTTCGTCGGCAAAATTATCGTAAGCGTCGGGTCCTCCGACGAGAGCACCGGTCAAAAGGTTTGGATCGCTTGCTTTCCGGCCATACCACGTGGCGTATCCTCCTCTGCAGCTGACAAAGGAAGGATTGACTTTGTATGAAACAATGGAGGAACCTCGGTGATGAACTTGGCGAGGATAGTTGTTTCCATAGCCAACCATGTAACTAGTTGCTCTCGGATTGTCCCCCAGAATGTAATCCACCTGAGATTTGGCGAAAGAAAGAAGCTCCGATGACTGGACGTTGCCGGAGGCGCACCTCAAATATCCCCCAGAAGAACCTAAATAGTCTGAATAGACAGTAGCTATAAAGGAGGCGCTTGTAACAAACTGCATATTGTTCCATCTCTGCCAGAAAAGAAGACCGCCGGGAGAAGTCTGGACATTCCGAGTACCCTTTCTCAAACACGAACAGAGGAAGGATTCGGCCCTCTCCTGATACCTCTCAAACACAGAGGTATGTTTTCCAGCTCTCCCTTGCATCAGAAACTACAAAAAGAAGAAACGATCAGAATCTATAAGCCTTCTGACAGAATAATTGACAGAATTAGAAGAAGAAGCCGGAACAGTGATTACCTTGGAAACAAGAGTTTGAACTCCGGCGTACTTGACGTCCCAGCCAAACTCCGTCATGCTCCACCCGGTTCCGCCCATTGAGTCGCCATTTTCTCCGAGGTAGTTCAAGTAATATTGATCGTTCGTCGCTTGAAATAGCCACGCAGCAGCCCATAGCAACTCATCCTGCAAATTCACAAGTTGCTTCCGTCAGTACCATCTCAAATTCTGTAAGTGGGCCTGGTCGACCCGGCTGGGCCCAATCCGAGGCCCAATTAGAGAGAGATTATCACGTACGTTGTACCCACTCACAGAGTGGTAGTACTTCTGGGCTACCCTTATGCTGCTATCATATTTGCCCCTGTACTTGTCTGCAAACTCGAACAGCTGAAAATACAAACAACTGCTAAGGAAGAAGGAACTAAACCAGTGGCAATTACGTAATTCTCATTCATTTAAAGGTCAATTTTCAGGAATCGAGTGAAACACCCCAGAGAACAAAACTGATGTGGACCTACACACTAAACGACAGCGTTTGGTTATAGGGAAATTAAGCGGCCAAAGCAGGGGTAATTACGTAATAAAATTGCGGTTACCTACTTAAACGGACGAAAACCTACAACCGCCTGATAAAGCTGCACACTTTAACTAACCTAATAACTGCGGGTCTGGTGCAATCATGCACCGGTCACTCACCGGTCTACGATAACCAGGGCACTGCTGTGGTTTTTTGAGGGGGTGAAAATGAAGCTAATTGGGATGAAATGAGGATGAAAATGGAATAAAAATCCTGTTTTTGTTCGATTTAATCTCGGGTAATTATAGTTTCATTAGGCGGTCACTGTCACTCATCGTAAATGGGAGAATTCTATAACTAGAACGAACCTGGCGAGCGTGAGCGAGGAGCTCGTCGGAATAGGCACGGTTGGAGCGGCGGAAGACGAGGGAGGCGGCAGCCATTGCTGCAGCGGTTTCTCCGGCGAGATCAGATCCGGGGTTGCTTGGATCAATCTTGTAAGCTCGTCGGTCAGTCGTCATATCTTCTGGTCTTTGCCAGCAGTAGTGGTCACTGATCCCGTCTCCAACCTATCCAATGTTATTCGAATTTCATCACATTTCAGATTTCAGATTTGGATAATCGACAGAGAGAGAGAGGTTAGCAGAGTAAAAATATAGAGAAGTTTACCTCTCCATAAAGAACATAAGGTTGGGGGTGAGCTTTAATGAAGTAGTCAGTGCCCCACTTGACGGCTTCCATGGCGTGGCTGAGCTCGCCGCTGGCCGCCATTTGCTTCCCGTACTCTACTATGCTCCAAGACATCATGGTTATGGTAAATGCCATTGGCAGCCCAAACTTCACATTATCCCCTGCGTCGTAGTACCCTCCGACCAGAGCCACCTTCAGAAATCAAAACCCATAAAACAGTTGAAAAACGCAGAAGTAATCAGCCCAATTTCAAGCCAGTCTAGTTTTGCAGTAATTTGAGTGAGGAAAAGAAGAGCTACCCCACTGGCTTTGCCGTCTTGTAAACCAGAGTTTCCCCTCCAAGTGACTCTTTGAGTATGGGGGAGATATCCAGATCTCTGCGCCTCGAAAAAGAGAATGCTCTTGCTCAGAGCTTGACCATAGTCATGGCTGCAAATGGCGAAAGGAACCCATAGAAGAAGTATCGGAATGAAGCGAAAAACCTTCTCCATAGAAACCAGGAACAAAGAGCACCGACCCTGTTCTTTCAAAACTTAAAAATGTGAATGAAAAGGCGCAGATGTAGCAGAGAAGATGGGTTTTCAAGTCCTAAAATGTACAATTGTGAAATGCATTATCCTCTGCAGTTGCAGCAAGCATTCACTGGTTGGGAAGGGCGTCTGGATTTAGAGAAAGATGCAGTATTTAAGGAGGAGGAGAAGCAGAGGAAGAACAAGAACATTGTTATACGTGGCAGATTTCTATTGGTTATTGAATGGAGACGAGTTTGAATATTTGTTGACCTTCGATTACCTTCAAGTAAGTGTTCCAAAAAACCAGTCAAAAACCCTAATAGAATAATATTACTTTCGTCTTAGGGAGAGAGGAGGCAACAGTGTAATTTCTTAGATTTGAGTTCTGGGTGTTCTTACACGTGGGTTCTCAAAAACGTGTTCGTCGCAGAAGATTGACCTGCAACCAGGATTCGAATGCCGGAAGCTCTGAAAGAACTCCCTCCCTCCCTCCCCATCATTTAATCTTTCTTTAACCCTCGCCCCATTTTTAATTATCACAAGCCCACCGACAGGCGACAGCGCCGGTAATATCTTCCAAAATCTTTCCTTTCCCCGCTTTTACAGCTCGGTGAGGTCAAAAAGGTTGTTTCTTCGTCAGATTGCATTAAATCTCAACCGCAAGCTACTGTTTCTGGAGAGAAAGAGAGAAGAGATCCTTTTTTTTTATTTATTTATTCAAATAAATAAATAAAAAAGAATTAGCTGACAGGTAGAAGAGGCTGAGCTCCGGGAAAACCGATCGGCGCCGGTTTTGTGACGTCGACGGCATCAGATCCAGCAAACTCAGTTACCAGTTGTCGTTTCCAATTAATATTTGAAATTTAATTTTCGTAAGAAGGTGATGAAATGGGAGACTTTCACAGTGGAAGCGTGCTTGTTGGTTGAGGGTTGAGGGTTGAGAGACACCAGGAAAGCCAAAAAGGGTCGTCTTTTTTGTTGGGTCAGCTTCACTTTCCATTTTAAAGCAAACCCATTCGTGCTTCATAAATTTCATATTACCTACGCGTACTCAGTTGGGTTAAGTGCATTACTCTGAATCAACCACTCCCACCTGCACCGTCTTTTCTAGAACCGGGAACAAATTAAATGAGCGGCGGACCAAAGCGACTGAGGCTAGGCCAAGCTCACATGTTCTCCCTCCTTTTAAGGAAAGCCTATGTCTTCACGGTAGTGCGCTTCGCAAGTCCGACGGAGCAGGACCGGCGCCGGCGGTATATCTTGGCAGTCCAGGCGTTTTAAGACTGTCAGAAAAATTCGAGCTTTTGTTGTAATAATATTATAATTCTTCAAATGGGTTCAAATCCTTGAATTACGCTACTCAATTTCCCTCCAACCATTTAAAGTTAGACGGGCATCTTATCATAAAGTAGTCACAAGTAATTAAATATATTAATTTTTGTCATATTGTTTATGAACCTTATTTGGATGCATCACTTGTCTCAACTTAAAACCGGTAGAGTGAAACGACAGAGTTGACGGGTTTGACACTACATTACACGAGACTCAATTCTCGGAGAAAACTCAATCACCGAGTCTAAGACTTGGTTCGCAGCAGAAGACTTGAACTATGTTCTCGATGTACAATTGACTCAGCTTGGACAAGAAAAAATCCATTCGGGTTGGAATTAAATGAGCTGATTTAATCAAATGATCCACAATGATCCGTACAGCATTCAACTTTTGAGGAGCACTAAGAAGATCAGTGACAAAATACATATTAATTCTATCATATTTTCATCATAGATCATGACTTTTACTATGCATGCATATAGTTCATCATTAATACAATTGATACATTATTTCAACTATTTATAATATACTACTAACGAACAACAAAACAAGTGTATAATTAACATTACTCTTTGTTTATAAATATAGACACACTCTAAAATCAATGCCCAGCAAGAAACTTTATTCTGGTTGAGGTAGGCTAGAATGAGGCAACATAAGATGTCACGCTTATAAAACAAACAATTATTGCACATGAATAAACACGAGTACTCAGGTAGAGGATGCGGTTATCTAATTTTCACGTCTCTTACATTCATATTCACCAACCAATAATGTATACACGAGGGACTTCACATTTTCTTCATACCAGCGTCGACCCAGTTAAAATCGTCGCATATTATAATTCGTCGCATTATTGCACATGAATAACTAGCAAGAACTCATGTAGAGGACGCGGTTATCTAATTTTCACCTCTCCTGCATTCATATTCGGGCAACCAATAATGTATGCACGAGAGACTCTGCATTTTCTCCGTACGAACGTCGACCCAATTAAAATCGTCACATATAATAATTCGTCGCATTACTTGTACTTACAATTATCTACAACAAATTTAAAGCATTGTGATCGAATGTCGAGGTTTCTTTCATTAATTTTTTTGGATGATTTGTTGTTCATTATTGTCTCGTCGGCGCCGCAGAGACATGTAATGAGGTGAAATCAGAACCGCCGTGACTGACCGCGGCGGAGTGGGACCCTCTCGTCCTAACCGTGAGTAGGAAGAGGTGGCGTTGATTCCCGGAAATTGGCAAGATTTGAAGGGACCACCGGACCAGTAGATCTTGAGTCATGTGCGTGCTCGTGCGATCTGACAATCGCTGATGGGCCCCGCCACGATAAACGTCTAGGAAGCGTCCACGTGGTCGATCTGTCTAACCAATAGGACGACGCCACGAAACGGTGAAGTGGGCCACATTTCACATGCTTTCACATGCTTCTAACAAGCAGGTGATTGGCTGTTTCTGTGGTGTGAACTCATATCATTTATTATGATCCCGTGCGGTGGGATGTACGTTTTTACCATGGGCTGTCACCTAAAATAGCAAAAAGAGAGGCCAAGGCAAGTAAACATTCAAATTTCAGTCCTATATTTCAAATTTAACAATTCATAATAATAGAATAAATTGCCCGCGAGCAAAGATTCGGATCTTGGTCTCGCGTTTTGTTCGATCCATCGCTCCGAATTTGCAAATTACAAGCCAAATAAGAGTGAGAATGTTCTACGTAAATCTGGCAAAAGTCGTGCAAATTCACATACCGGACGGACCTTTAATCTTTCCAACCTTCCTTGCTCAGCCGGCGGGAGGCCAGCCCCGGGGACGAAAAGCTCGGCGTAACAGCTGTGGAGGGTGTCATCGGGCCTTCGTCACTGCCCCAATCATCATCCCAACTATTTTCCCATCCATCATTCCTTTGCAAAACTGATTTGTCTCCAATCGAAATTGGGAGTTCCATGTCTAGCCTTTGATATTTAGAGCTTCTAGTCGAAAAACGCTTCTTTCGAATAATTATACACGTACAAGCTGCAGCCGCCGTCAATATGGAAGCCAAGGCAACTAATGCCGTGATAGGCGATCGTCTCAAGTAGCCGAAAAATGTAGTCCCGAGAGAACTATTGTGATTGTCCTTTTCTGCATTTTGCGCGATTAGATTTCTGAAATCTAGCTTGCATTGGCCTTTTCCTGAATTTAAAAGTATGGTGTTACCATTTCCTTCTCCATCGGTGATTGAAACCTTCACCTGCAAACAGAAAAGTGATGATCTAATTCCAGTTGAACATGTGTATCCAGTTGAAGGCGATTTTGATTGTGAAGAATCTGAGATGACAGATTAAGATTGACATATGATTTGAGCTATTTTCAAAAAAAAAATTCATAAAAAAGATGAGCAATGACAGACCAACAATTGATCCAAACACATCACAATATTTTTTTGTTTAAAATTTTTCATTTTCTTAATACTTATTTAATTATATCTTTTAGTATTCTGTTTATATTTTTTATTTAAAAAGATAATAGTAGCCTAAAGAGAAATTGATAATTTTGGGGTTAATGTTTTAAGAAAAAACTAACAGATCTATTGAACGTCTGCAATATTTTGTAATTTTGTTACGTCGTTTTATTAAATTATATAGGATTCATATCAATGGTATTAAAACAACAAATCTCTCACGAAGTCGTTGGTAAAGACAAGGTTGGACAAGTTTTGGATGAAGTTGGTTAAGTGCGGTTGGAGGTGGGTTTGCTACGTGAAGAATTCTCTCACGAAATCGGAACGCTGAAGGCAGACATGACTTCGACCTTGGAGCAGGGAATCTCTCATGAAGTTGAGGAGTTGAATGCTGCCATAGCCTCAATTATGGAGCAGCTTGAGGTTTTAACAGCGACATAGGCATTCCAGGAAGGGTAGTGTGAATGTGGCAAGAAAGGGGAAAACACAAAGTGGAGGAGGGAGAGTTAGAAGATAAGGGTGTGTTCCAAAGCAGCTGCCACGATTTTGCAGCAAAGTTTGACGCCATGGGGGAAATCAGCACTTGTCGCGGTCAAGAGGGTTATTTGGCGGTTTTGTTGCTTCGGGTAAGCAAAAGACAGAGGAATGAGAATCAGAACCGGAAACGAGTAAAGGGGCAACGTCCGAACTAGAAGAAGTTCCAAGCTTGCAAAGAAAAGAGGCAGCATAAGAATTGGAAGGAACACTAAACTCGCCGAGGAAAACAACGTTAGAACTAGGAGTTTCAAGCTCACCGGAAATCTGAACTCGCCAAAACAAAGCAGCCGCCTCGAAACCAAGTTCGCAGCAACAAACCCCAATGTCAAAATGGTGGACATCTCAGTGAGTGGTGGTCGGCGCCAATCCGTCTGTGTTCTTGGGCAGGCAGCAGGAGAAAGGAGATGGCTGAATAGAGAGAATGCATAGGAACGAAGGGGGTGACTAGTATTTTTTGGAGGGAATATTTTGTTAAGGATGAACAACATGAAATTAGGATTGGATGAGATATCCAACCTTTTGAGTTAGCTGCCTCTTCCACCAGCCCAAATTAATATCACTTTCATCCAACAAGCTACATTTTCTCAACCCAATTTTCGGTAGCAACATCCCATGATTTAGTTGACACCACATGTTCTCGCATCAAACTCCTTAAATATTTATGCGACGAGGAACTGAAAGGATAAAAAGAGAATAATACAAAAATTCACACCTTGAGGACAATGTGCTCAATGGGCGGAGAGTAATGATAGAATCCCAATGTAGTGCACTTATTGTAATTGTCTTTTAAGATTTCTAGATGTTTATTTAATTATATCTTTTAATATTCTGTTTATATTTTTTATTTAAGGGGATGAAAATATCATGAGAGAATATTGATAATTTGGGGGTTAATATTCTAAGTAAGAACTAGCAGACCTTTCGAATTTCTGCAATATTTTATAAGTTCGTTACGTCGTTTTATTAAATTATATATGGCTCGTATCACATTGCTCCACTAAAACTTGCCAAGTAGAATTTTGATCTAGCTTTACACTAAGACTATGAAAATGAACAAAAGAAAGGGAAGTTCTTCCTCTTTCTACAAGCAAAAGAATAAATAAAACCTTTGCCTCTTTCAAAGATGAAATGATCATATAAACAAGGAATTACGAACTTTGTTACATAATATTGCCAATAGATTAAGTTTAAATGCATACATAAGAGTTTTAAGGTTAATTACCAATAAAATATGCAAATCATTATTAACAAAGGAAATGTGATGGTTAATAAGAAGTACCTTGTCATTTCCTCTAGGTTGAAGTTGCACTTCTGTTCTCTCAATATGAACAAATTCAGGGCCAGAAATAGTTATAGTTGCAGGATTTTCGCCTTTGTTTTGAATTAAAAGAGAGAGATCTGGAGATTCTGCAACACCAAAAAGAAACAACACAAATTCAACACTGCATGTCAATCATAAACTTGGGAAAAGAAAATGAATTCATGCTAGTAAACTGTAACGAATCTCTGTATAGAACATGTTCATAATATCTTAAATCTTACTCTTGAGAAACTTATTTGACCAACGTACCAATTACCAACTTAGGCCAAATAAGCCATGAACTTTCTTTATAGGGATGAGCTTAATTTACGACTCCTGCCCATCAAAAATGAATTCTACTAATTATAGATCTACAATTCTGAAATGTGATTATGCTATTTGAATGGAAGTAGATAATCAAGAGTAGGGTAAGGGCGTTCACCCTCTTGCTCAGTCTACTTCTATGTAAAAGAACTAGAGCGCACCAGATTGGTCGGTCTTCTCTAATAGAAACCGAAAAATTACAAGAAGCAGATCGACAAGAACTGAGAGAGAAAATTCTCACATCTAGATAATCTAAGATAACCTCGTTATCTCCACCATATCATCAGATAATCTCACGATCTAATAGTTCAATCTTCAAAGGAAACATATCTTGTTCGTATACAAATAGAAACAAGAGAGTATAATTATAGAGAAAATTCTCAGACATCACAGCGTTAAGTAAAACAAAAGAAATACATAGAAAATCTCCATCATATTAAAATGGGGTAAACTCATACCATTTCCAGGTACTCTTAAACAAGCAACCAAATTGTCCCCTTCAAGAGTACACATCTTAGATGAATCACATTCTTCACCTCCAGAGCCATCCTTTCTCGTCGATGAATCTGCTTCATTTCTCACATCCTTTGATCTTCCCTTCTGTTCTGAACTGTTATCTGGCTTCTCATCCCCTTTACCGCCTGTGTTATCTTTTACTTTATCACTCAAACCATCTACATTCTTTTGCGAGTTATGGTCTTTTCCTGAATCTGATATACCGCTAGAATCACTACTATCCACACTATTTTGGACGTCTTTCTTTGCTACATTATTTTGATCTCCTCCATTCTTATCAACTTCCACACCCAATGTGGTCATTTCCTTCTTCTCTGGAGGAACTTTCGAATCTAAATCCCTATTCACATTCTCTGCTACCTATACAAGACCAATCAAAAAATAAATTAAACTAATTAACAATAAAATCTCCAGTTTGTTCAAATTTCCTACATACCACTGAAATAGCGTGGGAAAAAGCAATCAGTAGGAACGACATATGAAATCCCACCAAAATAACAAACTTAGCCTCCATTGTTTCCAAAGTTCCAATTCCGTTAAACTAGAAAAAGAACCTGAGATGTAAAATTGGGAAAGGAAAAAATTGCAGCGATTACAAACTTCTTCCAACGCCAAAACAACATCATTGAGCCAAACAAAAAACGGAAAGGAAAAAGTTCAAAAATCTAAACGAGCGTTACCAAACAAAAGAGGTCATAGTTACAGCTCAGCTGCTGCTCCTCGTCGAGCTAGCCCTACACGGAAACTAAACAGAAAAGAAATTCGAATGTAGGGTTTTACAGTAAGGAATCAGGACCAAAGTAAAGAGCAGGCGTCGGAAGGGTTGACCAAAAAGTAAACGAGAGAGAGAGAGCAACTTGCCAGAATGGCATTATCGTAAATACAATTTTAATGGGATACGGAAGGCCCATCAGGCCCCCTTATTTTATATGGGCTTTACTATACTGAATCATCATAGAAAGTAAATTACCAAAATAAACCCTAAACTTTAAAAAAAGAATTATGCAAACTTCACGGTTACGTTTCCTATAAGAAAAACATTGAGGCAAACGTCACAGTCACGCTAACGTCAAGAACTGTCCAACGGAGACGTCCAATGATCAACAACAGACATTCTTCAATTACGAAGGACGTTCAAGGCTGATTCATGAGGAGGCGCATCATTGAGGCCATTGTAAGATACAAGATTTGTTTTGTTAATTTCACATAATAATATGTTTATTTTATATTCTTATTTTCTGACGTGACAAATATTGATTAGTACAATTAATGATTTATTTTTAATTATTTATAATTTATTACATTAATTGCACCAATCAATATTTGTTACGTTAAAAGTAAATATAGTGTTACTCCATTATAATCAATGAAACTCTAATGTTTGGCGACAATACGCCTAGACATTTTTCGTACTTTCATTTTCATTCAGTTAATCTAATCATTCTCATTAGTCCATTTTATCGACGAGTGGAGGCCAAAACGAACGCCTCTCCCGATTGCTTCCCTCCCTTCATACATCCCCAAGATGAGACGAAATACTTAATCAAAGAGGCCCCTTGATTAAATATAGTGTTACTCCAATATAATCAGTGAAACTCTAATGTCAGGCGACAATAGGCCTAAACATTTTTCGTACTTTCATTTGCATTCAGTTAATCGAATCATTCTCATTAGTCCATTTTATCGACTAGTGGAGGCTGAAACGAATGCCTCTCCCGACTGCTCCCGTCTCTTCATACATCCCCAAGTTGAGATGAAATACTTAATCAAAGAGGCCCCTTAATTAAATATAGCATTACTCCATCACAATCAGTGAAACTCTAATGTCTGGCGACAATACGCCTAAACATTTTTCGTACTTTCATTTTCATTTAGTTAATCTAACCATTCTCATTAGTCCATATTATCAACGAGTGGAGGCTGAAACGAACACCTTTCCCGATTGCTCTCGTCCCTTCATACATCCTCAAGTTGAGACGAAATACTTTATCAAAGAGGCCCCTTGATTAAATATAGCGTTACTCCATCATAATCAGTGAAACTCTAGTCTGGCGCAATACGCCTAAACATTTTTCGTACTTTCATTTTCATTCAGTTAATCTAATCATTCTCATTAGTCCATGTTATCGATGAGTGGAGGCCTAAACGAACGCCTCTCTCGACCACTCATGTCCCTTCATACATCCCCAAATTGAGATGAAATCCATAGTCAAAGAGGGCCCATAGATTAACAAGTTGATGATCAAAATCAAAGATTAGAGAAATGGTCGTTGGGGGGAATTAAATAGAATAATGATGGAGACACGTAGTCTAAAACCAGACCACTCACATGTGGTTCCAATTTCACCGCACGTGACAATTGTACCTAGCATTACATTGCTCAAGTTGTCAACTTTCTTCAAATTAAAGGATCATACTCCATACTCATAACCTCCGCTCTAATTTCTCGTTATGTCTTTTAACACTGCAACCTAATTCTCGGACAATTTTTTGAGTGAAATGATTCGTTATTTACCTAACATTCCCTCCTGGGGTGTATGTACTGTGATTTTGTTAGAAATTAAACGATAATAAGAAAAAAAAATACGATGTATGACACTAAATTTACGTGAAAAACCCATATGAAATAAAATCACATTCAGACGAATAAATCTAATTTTACGAGAGCAAACTGACTAGACAATTATATCGAATTGCGTTACACTAAGAATCACAACAAAACAAAAGATCCAACCTAGTACCTACAATTATTTTAATTAATTCTATTAATAGAAAGAAAGTGACCAAATTCCTACTAGCTCGTGACATGCACCTGCCTATTATCACAAGATATTATACTATGAAAAAAAACTATATTAATATTTCTCATAGTTTGTAATTATTTTTAATTTTAATAAATAGTTATCAACTAAACTTTAACAATAAATTCGATTTAATGTCGATAAAAATATTTTACTTTTACCAAAAAAAATAATATTTTTAATTAGAATTTAAAACTATAAAAAAAAATATTAGAATTATAATTACTAAATTTATACAAGATCTAAACGACACTTTACTATTTAATTTAGCGGCTGATGAGAAAAAGAGAAATTGCTTTGCGACGCGTCGGAATTGGGGACGACCAAAACTGTATTCTCGGCTTGTCTTATTGGTCCAAAGTCTGCATCCCGACGAAGGACACTTGAAAATACCCTTATTTCTTCCGTAAACTACCAAAAGGCCCTCACCCACCACGTGGATACTCCCAATATTCTAGGATCATAGGGGAGGTACTTTTCTCACCGTCCGATCAGAGTTTCTTCGATAAGGATGTATTATGGATAAGGCATAAGACGGGTTTTAGAGCAATAATATTAAGTAGGCCCAAAACCTTCCATTAATTTCTACAACTTCCTAACAAAATTCCCTTGAAAACCTTTCGTAAAACGATCATAAGAAAAACATGTCAGCGTTGTCGCCAAAACGATCATAAGAAAAACGTGTCAGGGATGTTGTACAATAATTCGAAGTGTAGACTCGTATTATTGAGTCAGGCTACCACCCAAAAGATGGGAGGAAAAGGGTACACATAGGTGATAATGGGGAATGATGATGATGAATTGATGATAAAGGAGGTAGGGTAAGACTTAACATGCAAACCATGAAGAGAGAGAGAGAGAGAGAGAGAGAGAGAGAGAGAGAGAGAGAGAATGGCTTTGTTCAAACCATGAAGAGAGAGGGAGAGAGAGAGGGAGAATGGCTTTGTTCACATGCAAGTAGAAAGAAAAAGATGATTTTTGTAAATACCCAGAAGAGAAATGAGGAAGGAGAAGAGAGGGTGATTGAGGAGACCCACCCCCCCAAACAGGCAGGGGCCACTCATGCAATGCTCACCTTTAAGTATTCAATGCTTAATACTTTGGTAGGGTCCAATCAATTTGACCCAAAGCCAAATCTCCCTCTCTTCAAACACATATTTCCTTGTAATGAATCTCTCAAAGCATTCCAAACCAAAAGAGAAGAGTTTCAAGTGAAATTTGCAAAAATAGCAGTTGGATCTCACAAATCCCATGAGCAAGATGGTAAAATCAGCCAAACTTGTAAAGATCAATCACCTAATCAATAATTCAGTAGTACTTACAGAGCTAGAAGAAGCTTGATCCTGGTCTGGAGCAGGACGCGAGGCACTGTCTGCGATGATGCGTGGTAGCTGCAAAATAGAAGGTAGGCAGATAATACAAAAAGTAGCTTTCAAGAGGTGAGGATATTTATGGGACCACACGGTCTCCATCTCAAAAAGCATCTAACTTTTCATTGACAACGATAACTGATAAAACATTCTCAGATATTTCTGTTTAGATAATCATCAACAAAAATATATCTTTTTCTTCGCAATAATTTCAGCAATTTAAATCAATAATTTGAGAGAATAACTAAACTTTGATAATTCAAAACAAATAATCTTTCTTGAGCCATATTTCAAGACTCACTATCTGCAGCAAAAAAACAACGCTATTTAACAAAAAACGTGACAACAATATTTGCTACATTTATTTTTCATAATTAAGTATTTTATTTATTAGCAAAAATTATTTAGTGATTGACTTTTCATTGGTCTTATAATTTAGTGATTTTTTTTATTAATTTTCCAATATTAAATGTCCAATATTATATGTCCAAATTCATCGGGTGGAAAATAGTGTTACCCAACAATCTATATATATTGGTAGACCAAAATCTGCACCAAAACATTAGTTTAAAACTTCCAAACCTGTCTGTTTTGCTCCACCTTCGGAGGTCGACTCTGTTTCTTCTCCTTTCCAAATAAACTATTTCTTTCCTTCTCCTGAAATCCAACGACTTGATTATTTGCTCAGGTCTGAGGATCGAGGCTTTTAAATTCCTTATGCCTGTTGCTCATCAGGTTCTAATTTTGATGAGTTTCTGCTTATGATTGTTTGCTCCTTTCTTGTTTTTCCAAGTCTTTTTGTCCATCTTGAAGGAAAAAAAGGGGCTGGGTGTTAAGCTCTGCACAGTCTTGGCCAGCTCAGAAACCAGTTCCATTTTCTTGGGAAAAAGGGTGGAAAATCTCCAGAAATCATGGAAAGAACCGAACAGAAACCCCGCCGACATGAACTCACAGACCAAACTACAAGAACTTTGCTATTAAGTTTGATTTTATCCCAGGGAACCAACACCTTGGACTCGATTTTCTCTCACTACCCGCTGTCGACAAACCTCGCCAGCCCTGTTTCACAGCCGCTAGGCTCGTCGGGCTACCTCCTGCAAAGAGCTATGGCAGAAAAATTGGGAGAAGAGAACAAAAACACCATTCATTTTCCAACCTTTCCGCCCTCCAGACCAACCGTCCAAAGCAATTGGGGGAGAATCATTTCCATAGCTGAAAGCAAAAGCATGAAGAAGCTGTACAGACGAGTGAGGCAGAGGCATAGGGGGAAATGGGCGGCCGAGATTAGACTCCCGCAGAACAGAACAAGGATCTGGCTAGGCACCTACGACACAGCCGAGCTGCCGCCTATGCCTACGATCAAGCGGCGTATAAGCTCAGAGGCGAATACGCGCGCTTGAATTTTCCAAATCTCAAGGACCCGACTATGCTTGGATTTGTAGAAGCTGCCAGTTTGAGCGCTTTGAGAAGCTCAGTGGACAAGAAAATACAGGCGATTTACCAGAAATTGAACAGAGAGAAAAAGAGTGCTAAACAACCTGAATCTGGTTCTACTTCTTCGTCCTCCTCAACAGCTTTGTCGCCATATCTATCCAGCGACTGCAAGAGTGACAATTTGGGATGTCCAAAACCTTCGGAGAATGGTGATTTTGAGTGGAAGAGTTCACAATCACCGCTGTCTGTGTCTGCTACAGTTTACCCAATTGAAACGACTAGCGAATCAGAAATTGAGGTTTTCTCACTGGCCAAGTTTCCATCTTTCGATCCAGACTTGATTTGGGAAATTCTAGCCAATTAGAGGACTCCTCGATAGTAAATGTTGAACCTGTAGGAGAATCCTAGTCAATGTTGGCAGTGTGTAATTGTTTAGCTATCCGATGATAAAAATTGTAGATTCTGATTCTCCACCATACTAACCAAGTAAAAAGTAGAAATAAAACAACTCATACATCACCTTCTTCCTTTCCCATCACAAACCCAGCAATGAACCCTACGCCTGCAACTGTACACCCAGAATGTGACTGAATCCAAAATCATCTACAGAATCACTGCTAGCAAATCGACCTAAAAAATAAATTTATTAACAAATGGAATGAAGAAATGGTGAAAAAATAGTATCTGTTTCTTTTAGTTTCTTACTACTTATTGTATCATCTACAAATTAAAGGCAAAGCAGGGTATGCATGCTTAGGACTTAGCTAATGACTCAGTCTCTGAAAAGTAATGAAATTAAAAACTCGTTTAGAGCTAGTGTTAAGCTTTCAATTGATTTTTTTTAATGCATTGGAATAATACATTAAGTACAATAAAATATGTTATACAGAAAACTAATTAAGATGATAATTGGTCTAACCTCTGAGGGCAGTATATATAACTTTAATAGCAGCAGTCATTCCCAGACGGCAGTGGCAGTCCAAGCATATCGGCTCCTGCACATTAAAGTACTTAATCTTCACTTATCTAACATGACTCCTTTCCAAAGTTTCAAAAATTTTCTTAAGAAATCACTATTCGGAAATCGTGGAACATTAAGATTTGATACCAAAAATTTCTGTTACGACCCAGAGACGGGTCAGACAAAAACGCAGGGGCAAACAACCTGGTCCTCAGAGAGGACCCGGTCGCCCAACCCAAGGCTTGTTAAAATTTGGTGGAAGACTTACAATAAATTTTTTTCCAGCCATGACCCACTTGTGAAGGATCACGATCCTCATAATAATTGCAAAAGTTAAATTGTGGAAATATAAATTTCATCCAAACAAACTGTGCATCCATATCCATACATCCAAAATACTAAATCATAGAATATTACAAAAACCATTAGTTCTTACCAGCGAAAAATATAATTAAATCAAAGGAAGCGAAACAAGTCAGTTGCAATCCAAAGCTAGAACTCCATGAGTCTAATGGGTCCACGCTTTATATGTTTCTATCTCTACCTAGGGAAAAATGTAATCTAAGAGGTGAGTGATTAACTCAGTAGAAAATTTATACTCACCGCCAAGCGCGTGAGAAAATTGGTTTTACCTTTTCTTCATCTAAACTTTGATTCCTTTTAAGGGCTATGCATTTTTATCAAAACGTTTTTAAAATCATTTACATCATTTTTAAGGAAAACCAATCTCGAAGGGCCCCGACGAGATATGATAGAAAACACCGCTGTTTATACTCAAAAATATTCTCGTCGATTTCACACTGAAAATCATCACCAGTGAAAAAGGAGGCCACTCATGGACTCCTCTAATCACTCGCACAAAATAAAGCAACGACGATCCGTAGACCTAGTTCGTCACCCCAGGTTTTGCCGACGAGCCAAAGCTCAGCGTCGACCCAACCCATATCGTCACCCAAGTCCTACCGACGAGCCAAAGCTTAGCACCGACACAACTCAAATCATGTCCCGAGTTTGCTGACGAGCCATAGCTCAGCACCAACAAACTCGTATCGAGATAAACCCTAGTCCTGCCGATGAGCTAAAGCACAGCACCGACACAACACGAATTACATCTTGAGTTTACCGACGAGCTAAGCTCAGCACCGATAAACTCAATATCAAGTTTGCCGACGAGTCAAGCTCAGCGTCGATAAACTTGAATCAAATACACCATGATCAGGTTTAGGGTTCGAAACCCAAGGAACCGTCATCACCTTCCTAATACCATCTTTCACACAACGTGCAAACAAAACATCTCCACGTAGTAGGAGATGACCGGGGATTTCCTCCTGATACATTGACATCAAAAATTGTCCAAATTATCAAGTGAATTCATCTCCCCCAAATCAGATATCATCACATACCATGAAAACTATGCACGGAATTTAAACGTGCAAAACTCGCATACATAAATGTAATAAAATCAGACGTGCTGTCGAACAGTCTCCTTTTGTTTTTATGCATATGTGGTAATCCACAAAATATTAGTTTTAAAAATGATGGTATGAGAATGCAAAGCAAATAGGTATAAAACTCCTACTTAGCTGGTGGTCCTTCCTCATAAACGAAGGAGCAGTTACCTTAGGTACCGGCTCGAAGTTCACAAACTCGTCCGAGCCTAAAACATATTGTGCAACATTCAAGCAATTAGCAAAACAGACTCTAGGGTGGTATTCCCATTATAACCAGCCAAGTATAAACTCAAACCCCAACCTAATCCTTAGCAAAATCCAATTTTTATCCACTATATCTATCAATTCTGATGAAATAACAACAACAAAACACATCCTTCACTTATAACAAAATTCCAACTCAGCTTTTAATTAACCTCAACCTATTATTTAATTCTCAACTTGTAATGTCCCAAAAATATGAAAATACTGTATCAATCCGTATATGACGTTGTAAATAAAATGTGGTGATGTAAGGATATGATTTATGTTATGTGGCATATGAAATGTAATGTAAAAAGTTAAAGAAATAGTAAAATGGGGAGTTTAGGACGACTTGGGACAGAAATTGGCGTCCTAAACACTAAGCTGTCAAAGTGCGGACGCTGAAGGATGCTACAGACGGTCGCAGGGTCGTCTGTTTTGAATCTGTCCAATTCTAGGACAATTCGGACTACTGCGGACGAGAGAAGATGGCGTCTGAATGAATCTGTCCTTAAACTGGACACATTCGGACGAATGCGAACGCCTCATGGCGTCCGAATATGCATTACGGACGGTACGGACGAAGGACTGGGGATGCGTTTTCTCGTCCCAAATTGATTTCGGACGATTGCGGACGATACGGCAGACGACACACCGCGTCCGGAAGGTTGAAACTGTCCGAGAAACCCATTTAAATATCTGGTGTCTCTCTCTCTTCTCGTAAATTTCTTCCGATTTTGTAAGGATGCCACCGTCTTGGCGGTGGCGGTGGTGTATTGTGTGGCGTTAGATGGATGGACCTCTTCTCCTAAGAGTGGGAGGTAAGCCCACGCAGCTCTTTCCCTTGTCTGAAATCATCATCTTCTTCTGTCTATATATGTAGTCTCATTGTCTCTATGTGAACGTCTGTAAAGAATAGTCTGCAATAACCTCTGTGTAAGTGAGAACAAGAAGAGGTAAGTCCTGTGTACTTGTTGATTCTATTTTATTTTGGATAAGTGTATAGAGTTTAACTTTTGAAAATTATGAATGGAGGACAGTGTGCTGCCAGAAAGAAGTTAGAATTTGGACCTTCTTTTCTACGAAAATCTTCTCTACGAAAATAGGTAAGAATTGGAATAATGTGTGGCCAGTGGAGGCCTACATCACGGGTTATGCATGATTTGTGACTGTTATAAATCACTGAACTGTCGTTGAAAATGTCTTCATGAACAAGTGTTGAATCCTGCTCAGTTGTTATTGTTGTAATGTTGTTGAATCCTGAATTTTGTTAAGTGTATTCAGTTGTTGTTTTTGGAGTATCTCAACGTGATAAATTAGCGGAAGATAGTTTGGTTATGTGCAAGATATAGAATAGTTTGCAAGCATAAGTGATGTTGTTTTGGGACGTCTATTGAACTGTCATTAAAAAATTGCTTGTGAGAAATGAGAAAACAGAAGAATAAGGAGAGGAGGACAGATGCTCTCGAGCCTGCTTGTGTTCAATTTCAGGTAATTTCTTGTTTCCTTCATGAATATATGAAAGTGGTTGTGGAAAGGAAAAGGATGCTGATTGTTAGGTTGAAATCAATATGTTGTTCTGTTTCTGTTGTTAGACTGTGGGAAACTTTGTCTTGCTGGAAATGGTTTTGTTTCTTTTAGCTTGGTTCCTGCCGAGAACTATATGGGTGAGTAATGAATTGTAAACTGTTGCTTGAGGGATAATTTCGAAAGTTGTGCTGAAAACAGAAGGAAGTTATGGCTTGATTTTGTGCAGTGACTTGGATTCTCTGTATTTTGGGTTATACTCTGGATATTTAGTTTTAGTTAAGGTTGTCTATGGAATATTGAATGATTGAAAGTGTTGACAGCCTTTGTTAAATGATTTGTTGGATAATTTGTTATGTTGGTTGGTCTTGGGTTATGACCATTTGTTTTGGTTTCTATTGGTGACCTACTGCAAATAAGAGCTTGTTGGTGGATGGCCAAACTTATGACAGTTTCTAAAGGTTGTGTTGAAATGTGATGCAGCTTTTGGGCATGCTTCAGATAACGAGGTAATTCTCTGTTTGATATGGGTTTAGAGTATGTTAAGTGTAAATATTATGGATATTGGGTTGTCATTGTTTTGGATGTCTGTTACTTGCTAAATTGAACTGTTATTCATCAAGTGTGACTATTAGAGACTGTTAAATAGTTGCGCCTTTGTAATTAGTCTTTGGTTTGGATTATAGTTTGGATAAAATGACTTAACTGGTTCTTTACTCTGCTGTAGAAAATATGATTTTGTTCTAAACTACTAATCGGTTTTATAAAGTAAAGTCTTTGTCTTATCCTGTCCCATTGATGGAATGGGCAACATTGTGAGGTTTGCTATTCCGTTGTCCAAAGTCCATATGCAAATAGTGAAAGTGAGTAAGATTAATAATACGTGATTTAAATGGTTTTGAAAGTACGAAGATGAGAGAAGAAACAGAAACGCGCTATGGACGCCAAGTAAGTGATACTTACTGTGCCTTGGTCTTCAGACCCTACATCGCAAAAATTAGGATTGTATGCTGTGTGTTTACTAAATTTAGGTTTTTTTAATGATGTGTTTATTAGACATTTATTGCATATAGAATTGTATGAATCCAAATGCATATTGTATGACATAATAATCTATGTAAATAGGCGTGTGGGGGTTCGGAAAAACAATGACGTCCTATTGTCATATAGATCCATGTTAGATGGATTAGAAAGCCCCTAGGTTAGCGACATGGGATACTAGAGTTTATTGCTTCCTGTTCTGAAATCTCCAACGTTCTCGTAACAAAGGAGTGTATATGGCCTGAGTAATCCCCTTGATATATATATATATTGCTCCTTTGTGGATTGATTGGGTTACTCATGGTCCCACGGTGTTTGTCATGTATGTACTCTTGGCTTAAATTGCATTGTATGGTCATGCCTTGCATTGCATTGCATTGCATTGCATTTTATTACTTACTGAGCGTTAAGCTCATTAGTTTAGGTCTTGTGATGTAAGTACGAATGAGCAACAGATGAACCGGTTAAAAACAGCTGATGAAGGATTTGCACGGGTGGATCTTGTGGCTGGCTGGGCTAAAGCGTTAAATGGAAAATATTTGAAAAAGAGTTTTGTAACTTATTTTTTATTCTTTAATGTTTTATTTTTATTCCGCTGCATTTCCTATAAAGAATGTTATGACTTCTGAAAGAAAATTAAGGAAGGTGAAAGTAAACTAATAAAAGTAAAAGTAAAGAGTTTTAACGATCAGATTTTACAAAGAAAAAGACTTTGATGTTTTTATGAAAAGAAAGTTTTTGAATTTTACACATTTAAAGAAAGAGAAAAATACGGGATGTTACACAACCTCAACTTATGCAAAATCCTTATTCAGTAAAGCCAGTAACAAAAACATGGAACAATATGCAAATCCTCTAATCTCATCATCAAAACTGTGGCATATAAATATAGACACAGTACACTCTACATCTCCTCAAGCATCCATCAACCAATAACCGAAAGAATAATATAAACTCAACTGACAGAAGAAGAACACCCAACAGAGTCTAAATCCTCAACACAATCCCTTGTTCATCACATTCTGTAAAAAAATCCCAGCATAAATAACACAATCCTTTATCACTCAATACAGAATCCAACAATATTATTCTCAGGTTTCTTAACAAAAAGCAAAACTGTGTTTTAAACAATATAATCAACAGACTGCAAAGCAGTAGCAACAACAGGGCAATCCGTGACAAACTCATTAACACAGCAGTCAAAACTACAACCATCGGTGAAAAATAAAAGCAGGAATAACACAGAAACATTCCCAAAAGTCCATTACCCAATCCGAAATCCATCATTCAATCTGAAATCCTTTACTGAATCAAACAGAATATCAAAACCAAACTTATCTTGAAATCAGAACAGAACCGATTTTGCTCACCTTGAATCGGAGAATGGCGGAATATGCTCCTCGGTTTGAGCTGCCATTTTCGTCCAGAAGAGTCGCTTCTCCAGGAACCCTCAGACGAAGACGCTAATGTCGCCCGATTTCGCCTTCAGCTCGCGGAGCTCCTCGGCCGACACTCACTCGAAATGCTCGGGTTCCTCCTCTTCCGAACGAAGCTCGCCCGTTGCGATTCCGTCGTCGCTCCAGAACCGACGGTTCGTCGCGTTCGTTCGCTTTCGTCCTTCGCGTCTCCCCTCCTCGCGGTATCCCTCTAGAAAGGGAGAGAAACCCTTGTCTTCCTTCCTCTCCTTCATCTTATTTTAAGTTTCCTTTTTATCTTCCTTACTTTTGAAACCCTAATTTGCTGCCTATCTCTCCTTACACTTCGTTTAATCTCTTTCTTTTGCATTTTATTCTCTTCCTTCAAACCTCTTTCTTTTCCTTCTTTTCACAATCGATGGTCTCTCTTGTATTTTTCATCCTCTCAATTCAATTATCTATATAATAAGAAAAAATGACAAATCAACCATAATTACTGTTGATGACAAATTAATCATCATTTTTTTTTCTAGCAAATAAACTACTGAACTATAAAAAATTGACGCTGCTACCATCATTGTCACATTTTCCGTTAACGTTTTAATGACGAACCGTGGAGGTTCGTCGCAAACCGGCGCAATCTCATGACAAACCGCAGTGGTTTGTCATGAGACTGCCGCAGTTTGTGACGAACCGCAGTAGTTTGTCATGAGACCGTGACGATTTCTCATGAGACCGAGGTGGTCTCATGACTCGCCATTTGTTTAAAATTTTTTATCTTAAATTTGAGGGCTTAAACGCGTTATTTTGGGTCAGAGAAAGGTGAGTCATTTTGGAGCCGATTCTGATACATATAACCAAGGTTATAGTATTTTGAAATTGAAAAGATCAAAAATCTAATAAAATGATTGAATTCGTAAAATATATACATAAAGACTTTGAAGTAGTTTTGAAACACTAAATAAGGACTTTGAAGTAACCATGAAACTCTCTGTTTTTCATGGCTACTTCAAAGTCTGCAGTTATTTTTGGTTTTTAGTATTTCATAGCTACTTCAAAGTCCCTATGTATATGTTTTTTTTTTACTAATTCAACTCTTTTATTAGATTATTGACCTCTTAAACTTCAAATAACCATAACTTTGACTACAAGTGTTAGAATCACGCGTTTAAACCCTCAATTTTGCGATAAAAAATTTTAAACAAACCATGAGTCATGAGACCTCCGCATTCTTAGGACAAACTGCCGCGGTTCGTCACAAACCGCCGTAGTTTCATGACAAACCACCGCGGTTCATCACAAAACCGCTGCGGTCTCATGACCAACTGCTGCGGTTCGTCATGAGACCGTTGCGATTTGTTGTTAAAGCGCTGACGACAAATATGATAGCGATGGTTGTGGCGTCAATTTTTCATAGTTCAGTGATTTATTTGTTAGAAAAAAAAAAGATGATGGTTGGTTTGTCACCAACAATAAAATATGATAGTTGATTTGCCATTTTCCCATATAGTAATATTAATAAGGGTAAATGACAAATCAACCATTGTGGTTTGTAATCAATGACAAGTCAACCACTATGGTATTTTTTTTAACAAATAAATCACTGACGTACGGAAAAATGACAAAGCCAACATCGCGGTCACGTTCTCCGTTAACAAGTTGACGTGAGACACGTTGTGTCTCAAGACACCGCGAGACACGCGGTGTCTTGAGAGTGCAAAGACACCTCGACTAGGTGTCTTCACAAGACACCGCTAATACACGTTGTCTGCAAACAATTCAATTATCATTTGCAGTGTATTAAGCCAAGACAGAAAACGCAGGCACGTAAAAAGAGAACATTGTCGCGGCGTTCATCGGCGTCTGAGATGAAAGACGTTGCAGCGTCTAGAAAGAAAAACGTTCAAATCTCAAGACACTGTAGTTTCTTGCACCAAGGCACCGCATTGAGGTGTCTTGAATCAAGACACCGCAAGAAACTGCGGTGTCTTGAGATTTGGGCGTTTTTTTTTCTAGACGCCGCAACGTCTTTCTTCTCATACACCAATGAACGCTGCGACAATGTTCTCTCTTATGTGTCTGTATTTTCTGTCTTGACTTAATACACTGCAAATGATAATTGAATTGTTTACAGACAACACATATTAGCGGTGTTTTGTGAAGACACCGAGTCACGGTGTCTTGAGACACCGCGTGTCTCACGTCAACTTGTTAACAGAGAACGTGACTGCGATGTTGAGTTTGTCATTTTCCCATACGTTAATGGTTAACTTGTTGAAAAAATATCATAATGGTTGACTTGTCATTGACCACAAACCACGATGGTTAATTTGTTATTTACCCTATTAATAATATATAATATAGTATATATATATATTACTTAAATGAATATGAATCTTGTCCGATTTCAATTTCAATTTCCAATTGCTCCAAGCGCAATAAAAAACATACTTTTAACCAAAATAATTTTTCAAACTGACCGTCTCTACAACTTGTTGACATTCAATCTCCTTGATTTTGACCAATTGACTAAAATTTCACACGTGTTCGATACGCGACAATTCAAGTCATCTTTTAACGATATGACCAATTGACTAAAATTTTACAATGCACCTAAACATTTTTCGTACTTTCATTTTCATTCAATTAATCTAATCATTCTTGTTAGCTTATTTTATCAACGAGTGGAGACCGAATCGACCGCCTCTCTCAACTACTCCCCGCCCTTGGTTGAGACGAAGGCCTTAATCAAAGAGGCCCATTGATGATCAAAATCGAAGATTAGAGAAATGGTCGTTGGGGGGAATTAAATAGAATAATGATGGAGACACGTGGGCTGTCCAAATGAAAATTAAGAATAAATAAATAGATAGGGAAAGAAACAAGTCATGGAGTCTAAAACCAGACCACTCACATGTGGTTCCAATTGCACCGCACGTGACAATTGTACCTAGCATTACATGCTCAAGTTGTCAACTTTCTTCAAATTAAAGGATCATGCTCCATCCCCCCAAGTGAATATCTTATCTCTCTATTTGAATCCATAATGAATTAATTAACTCATAACCGTCGCTCTAATTTCTCGTTATGGCTTTTAACACTGCAACCTGATTCTCGGACGATTATCTAAGTGAAATGATTCGTTATTTTCTTAACAATCCCTCTTCAGTTGTATGTACTAAGATTTTGTTAGAGATTGAACGATAACCAAAAAAAGAAAATACGATGTAAGACATCAGATTTACGTAGAAAAATCCATACGAGAGAAAACTACGGAGCATATGAATAAATCTATTATGAAGATCAAAATACAATCGTGAGTTTTGCAACTCTAATTTACATCAATTTATAGATAAAACAAAACCTTAAAGGACATATACAATGTAGACCCAATAGAATTCGAGTTACACCGATCTCTAACAAATTTAAGCATGTACGATTAAAACCCATTTGGCATTTCGAGTCCAGCCTACCAAATCCATCGAGGAATAGAAAGAAAAAAAAAACCTCGACATATGATCGATAAAAGACCAATAGAGAGTTTTAACCAGGAAAAAAAAAAGGGTGACTTGATCTCACGGTCTAATTTTATGAGGCCGAACTAACTAGACAATTATATCGAATTGCATTACAATAAGAATCACAACAAAAAAAAAAAGATCAAACAAACAAAGTACCTACAATTATTTTAATTAATTCTATTAATAGAAAGAAAGGGACCATATTCCTACTAGCTCGTGACATGCTACCTGCCTATTATCACAAGATATTTTTAATTTTAATAAATAGTAATCAACTAAACTTTAACAATAAATTCGATTTAATATCAATAAAAATAACTTACTTTTACCAAAAGAAAAAATATTTTTAATTAGAATTTAAAAATATAAAAAAATATTAGAATTAAATTACTAAATTTAAACAAGATCTAAACTACACTAACTAACAATATTTTTATATACTATTTAATTTAGTGGGTGATGAGAAAAAGAGAAACTGCTTTGCGACGCGTCGGAATTGGGGAGGACCACAAATACAGTCGGCTTGTCGTATTGACCCAAAGTCCGCGTCCCGACAAAGGGCACCTTTTTTTGAAGTCAAAAAGCACAATTACAAATACCCTTATTTCTTCCCAAAACTACCAAAAGGCCCTCACCACATAAATACTCCTAATATTCTAGGATGGATAGGGGAAGGGGAGGTACTTTTGTCACCGTCCGATCAGAATTATTTTGACAAGGACATACTAGAAACAGAGGCATAATAAGGAATTACAGAGATAATATACAGCAGGTGCAAAACCTTCCATTAGCGCAGACATGATTGTACAGTAATTCAACGTCCAGACTTGGTCATTGCGTCTGTCTACCACCCAAAAGATGGGAGGAAAAGGGTATACATAAGAAGAAGTAGGGTAAGACTTAGCATGCAAACCATGAAGAGAGAGAGAGAGAGAGAGAGAGAGAGAGAGAGAGAGAGAGAGAGAGAGAGTCAATGGCTTTGTTCACATGCAAGTAGAAAGAAAAAGATGGTTTTTTTTTGTAAATACCCAGAAAAGAGAGCTTTTGAAATGAGGAAGATGATGGACGGTTGTCCTACCACGAGCATCGTCCTGTGAGGGAGATGACCCACCCCCAAAGCAGGCAAGGGCCACACATTCAATGCTCAGCTTTACGTATTGAATGCTTCAAACCTTGGTAGGGTCCAAACCAATTTGACCCCAAAACCATTTAGTTTGAAACAACAATCATGCAACCAAATCTCCCTCTCCTTCAAACACATGTTTCCTTGTAATGAATCTCTCAAAAAGCATTCCAAACCAAAAGAGAAAGCGTTTCAAGTGAAATTACCAAAATAGCAGTAGGATGATCTCAGAAACCCCCATGAGCAAGATGGTAAAATCCCAAACTTGCGAAGATCAATCACCTCACCAATAATTCAGCACTGCTTACACAGCTAGAAGGAGCTTGATCTGATCTGGAGCAGGACGGGTGGCACTGCCTGCGGTGATGTCGTGTGTATGTTGACTTTTATTGGTAGCTACAAAATAGAAGGTAGGCAGAAGATACAAAAAGTAGCTTTTAAGGGGTGAGGATATTTATGGGACCACACGGACTGCTTAATTTCAAAAAGCTTCCACCTTTTGAAAAGCTTCCACCTTTTCATTTCCATTTACTTATTCACACTCTTAAAAAAATCACCTAAATCAATGATTTAGAATATGATTTTTCCAATATTTACTGCCTAATTCAAATTACAAATAAAAATTGAGGGTAGATGCAATAATAATCAAGTGATAATCAAGACAAATTAACAAAATTAATGTACATAAATTTTAGCGTGGAAAACCCCAAATTGTGTAAAAACCACGAGATCCGATTAGGTTGTTTAAAACTTCCACTATCAACAATAATAATGGGTATAACCAAGTCTCAATACAGCACAATCATCATCATAAAGATGGAATCAAGAGAGTAACAAAGAACAAAAGAATCTCACAATGGAATACCTAAATTTCTCTTGTTCCTTTTTATTCAACTAGATAGACTTACAGTGTTCAAAAACATATCTACACCGTTCAGATTGATGCCCAAGAAGTCACGAACCCACAGTCATAGTTTCACGCCGATCCAGGGGTCCAAACTCCGACAAATTGAACTTTTTTGAGACTGCCTAGCTAAAATCCGAAAACTGCCCATTTCTCTCTCTTTTTTTTTGTTGTCTTGTTTTAGGGTTCTCACACACCCCTTTTTAACAAAAACATCCCTTAATTTTTCAAACACTTTGTTTTGATCTTTGACTGAATTTTTCAGAATATAAATCAGAAATCCCTACATATTTCTGTTCAGAGAATCATCCGAAAACAAACTTTCTTCCTCTCAATAATTTTAGCATTATATTGTAATCTAATCTGAATTTAAACAATAAATTGAGAGAAAAATTAGTTTGATAAATCGAAGTAAATGAACAATTCACAGCGATCAATCAAAGCCTTTTCTTTTCTTCCTCGAGAATACTCTTTTCCAAAAACGTCAAATTACTTAGAAGACCTCTACGAAACGTTGTCTTACCTCTGCGAAAAGTAATATTACTTGAATCCTATTTGAATAACTCACTTTCCATAGGAGAAAGACAATGTTCATTTATGCAACAAAAAGAAAATATTATTTAACAAAAAATATAACAATAATATTTATTCTGTTTACTTTTTTATTATTAAATATTTTTATTTATTAATAAAAATTAGTGTTACCCAACTATCTATATATATGTGTGGACCAAAATCTGCCCCAAAACATTAGTTTAAAACTTCCAAACCTCTGTGTTTTGCTCCACCTTCGGAGGTCGACTCTGTGTCTTCTTCTTCTTTCCAAATCACTACTTCTTTCCTTCTCCTGCGATCCAACTACTTGATTATTGGCTCTGGTCTGAGGATTCGAGACTTTTAAATCCCATATGCCTGTTGCTCATCGGTTTCTAATTTTGATGAATTTCTGCTTTTGATTGTTTTCTCCTTTCTTGTTTTTCCGTGTCTTTTTGTCCATCTTGAAGAAAAAACAGGGGCTGAGTGTTAAGCTCTGCACATTCTTGGCCAGCACAAAAACCAGTTCCATTCTCTTGGGAAAAAAAGGTGGAAAATCTCCAGAAATCATGGAAAGAACCGAGCAGAAACCCCACCGACATGAACTCACAGACGAAACTACAAGAACTTTGCTATCAAGTTTGATTTTATCCCAGGGAACCAACACCTTGGACTCGATTTTCTCTCACTACCCACTGTCGACAAACCTCGCCAGCCCTGTTTCACAGCCACTAGGCTCGTCGGTCTACCTCCTGCAAAGAGCTATGGAAGAAAAATTGGGGGAAGAGAACAAAAACACCATTCATTTTCCAACCTTTCCGCCCTCCAGACCGACCGTCCAAAGCAATTGGGGGAGAAACATTTACATAACTGAAAGCAAAAGCATGAAGAAACTGTACAGAGGAGTGAGGCAGAGGCATTGGGGGAAATGGGTGGCCGAGATTAGACTCCCGCAGAACAGAACAAGGGTCTGGCTAGGCACCTACGACACAGCCGAAGCCGCCGCCTATGCCTACGATCGAGCGGCGTATAAGCTCAGAGGCGAATACGCTCGCTTGAATTTCCCAAATCTCAAGGACCCGACTATGCTTGGATTTGGAGACGCGGCCAGTTTGAGCGCTTTGAGAAGCTCAGTGGACAAGAAAATACAAGCAATTTGCCAGAAATTGAACAGAGAGAAAGAGAAAAAGAGTGCTAAAAAACCTGAATCTGGTTCTACTTGGTCGTCCTCCTCAACAGCTTCGTCGCCATGTCGATCCAGTGGCTGCAAGAGTGACAATTTGGGATCTCCAAAACTTTCGGAAAATGGTGATTTTGAGTGGAAGAGTTCACAATCACCGCTGCCTGCGTCAACCACAGTTTACCCAATTGAAAAGACTAGTGACTCAGAAATTGAGGTTTACTCACTGGCCAAGTTTCCATCTTTCGATCCGGACTTGATTTGGGAAGTTCTAGCCAATTAGAGGACTTTCTCTCCCATGTCCTGGGGAAGAGAATTTATATTTGTTTTTGTTTTCTTCTCAAGCATGTCTCCTCCACGACAGTTTTTGTTCCGACATTTTGTTGAACCTGCAGGAGAATCATACTAAATGTTGGCAGGCAGTGTGTAATCTTTTAGCTACCCAATGATAAAAATTGTAGATTCTGATAAGATGATAATTGGCCTAACCTCTGAGGACAGCATATATAACTTTGATAGCAGCATTCACTCCCAGCCAGCAGTCCAAGCAAACATCGGCTCCTGCGCAACAACATCTATCAGAATCTCAGTAATCACTTGTTCTGATTCTACATATATTGTTCATAAAAAGGAAGGATGGCCATAGATAAGTTCACCAACAAAATGAAGAACTTCACTTTTCTAAAAGCATTATATCATCCAAATGAGTTCAGGCATGAAATGTTGTCTCCCGAAGTATCACAACTGCTAGACATAATACAACCAATGAAGTCTCATGTCAAACTAATACAAGATATTGCAATTAAGGAAGAACATAATGTTGGGCTCCGGTCATATATTTGTGGGCTGAGTATAAAAGGGAGTTTTGTGATTAATGAAACCCTAGAGTGAGAGAGAAGAAAGACGAAAATAGATTTTCGAATTTTCAGAGGCAGGTATATGAGAATTGCGTTTTGTCTCAAGAATCAACCGTTGGATCACCTTGAAATTTGAACTGTAGGTTCGCAACATCAACGAGTATATTCTGAACGGTGGAGATTGTCGTTTGAGCTCTCGAAGGTGGTTAGTCGGGGTAAAAACAAGACTACAGTTTTGGTAACCCTAGATTTATCCTCTTTTACGGTTTTGTTATCTTCCAAGATTAGTGTGTTCAATCTAGATATATGTTGTATACCTCTAGTCTTGTTGAACTAGAGAGAACTTTGATGTATTCATTATTTCTGTTATAGTGGAAGGTTTGATTAAGCGGCCTACGAGTCCCATGGTTTTTTATTCTCACACTTTTTGAGAGTTTTCCATGCTAAAAATTGGTGTTGCTGATCTCGTCATTTTTGTTGATTTGCTTTACCTATTTGATTGCACAAAAAGAGAAAAAAAAATATTTTTATTTTACTGCGTATTTAAGTTCCTTTCTATCAGCACATAGTATAAATCAACAGTGGAGGAAAGAGGGGGAAAGCAAAAACCACTTACATCCACACTGCACGCAGGCCCAACATCAATTTTGAAGGGGCCGTTCTCTATTATAGAACTCTCCATCGAAGACATACTGTGGAAATACTGAAACTGCACGTAAATATCATCGTCCAGCGTGAACTAGAATTCTCTTCCCCCATAATAGAATTCATCACAGGTCGGATGCTTCCCATCTATTACCAAGCAATCAAGAAAAGACATAAAAAATTGCAACAATTGCATTCACATAACACCCGGCAGGGCAACAAGGAATACTATTTCCATATGACATCCATTTGAAAATATCGGGATGCAGAAAAAGTTCTCCGGCGAAAAAGAAAAGACATCGTTTCCTTGAGCAATGCAAAACGGAAACATCAATCAAGTAAGATCAAGGACCTACCGTAACAAACTTTGAGATAGTTGGCGTTGAATCCGATGGAGTCTAGGCCCCTTATCTTGCTCAAATCCATCAATTTCGTTATCGTTTTTACCATTCTCGATACCATCTCTAGTCATTTTTTTTTGGAACACTAAATGTACTCGAAAAATTCCTTCAGATTTTATAGAGGCTCAGGACAAATATGGCAGCCTGTCATGGTTAGGCCTTGGCCCGCGGAGGGTTACAAGGAGACCTGCAGTACCACATCGGATATGGGAAGAATTTGGGACTAGTATATAAGTGTGTACTCATCTTTGCCTGTTGGACGTGCTTTGGCTTAGGGTTATGGGGCTTTTGGCTGAGAACAAACCCGTGCGGGTCGTATGGGAGGCCCAAAGCAGACAATATCCAGCGACGGGGTAGTGTTCATTTGTAACAATGGTATCAGAGTCAACCCATGTTCGATTGTGGAATATTGTCACAGCTCTAAATTTTCACCGTGCTGAATAGGGCAAATGGTGTGCAGCACCGCCTCCTCCAAATAACCTTGGGTTGTAGCCTACTCGTGTTGAACACAAAATCTTTACGGGAGCCCCAACCCCAAACCTTTTCTTTCGATCCCCAAATCAAAGAAACTAGGAAACAGCTCGCCACTCGGATCACCACAACTCTCTCAAGGAACGACTAAAACTCACGTCTAGCTCGAATGCCTTGATTGGTGTCTCAAGGTCTTATTTATAGACTTATAGGAATCCTAGAGCAACTAGAACTCCTAAGGCAGCTAGAGATCTCCAAGATTCTAAGTGCCGAAGTGTCGTCTTCTCATTGGCCGAGGTTGTCATCCGGCCTAGCCCACCTGCTCCAGATAGGCGCAAATCTTATCTGGATCTTCCAGCCAGGCACGCCAATCCAATTGGCACGCTAGATCCAGCTAAATCCTTGATTCGGATCTCTTGCGTCTGCAGCCTAACTGCGGCGCGACCCATCCTCGTCGATGGCTCGCGAGGCTTTTTGACACTAATCCGCATTTCCCGGCTGAGCGCGCTCTGCTGTCCGAACGTCAACGTGGCCCGCATTTCTCGCTGTTGGGAGTAATATGTCCAACAAGCAAATGTAATAGAACACTTTTATAATATATGAATAAATTTATATTGATTGATATTGTGTTAACATTTTATATTATGTTTTATAAAATTCATAGAAAATTCCTTGGTTATTTATGCTAACTTTATATTAGCATATATATTGTATATATGTGGGATAAAATATAAAGAGTAATAACCAAAATATGTCCATGACTTATATTTGAAGTATGAAATATTCAAATAGTTCATAGTCATAAACATAGTTTATCTCATTAAGAATGTATAGTCATATCCCGACTAAATATGTAGTGACATAAGATAAATATGTTTTATATAATATGATTATATAGGACTGGACCAGATATAATTACATTGTTCTAATAATTTCCGTTAGATATAGAAAAATTAATTTTATCATAATGATGGTCATATATGTATGATCTTAATTCGTTGTATTTAATAAACTCCTATTTTTGTTTTAATTTATTCTTTGATTTACTCGGTAAAGTTTTGTACAAGTTACGATTCGTATACCTTGTATATTGGGACTAAATTAAAATGAATGGCTGAGAATGTTAATATCGATACAATGAAATCCATTCCATAGATTCCCTTGTTTGTTAGTTCAAGGATTGAATAATTAGCGTGCAATTCATAATCGTTATGAATTAATTATTCAATTAAGAACTAACAGTAGTCAAGGATAAAGAGGCAATATGAGAGGTTAACGGATGATAAACCTAGCTCTATTGCGAATCTAAATGGAGGGTTAATGCATATGTAATGACTATATCAATGGACATTACTTTAAGTAAAAATACTCTATAGTTTTGAGAGTGCAACTCTAAGTATTTAGTGGAATTACTTTAGAGTTAATAATTATGTTAATTAATATAAAGAGTTTACATTAGTTAACAAAATATTATTGGAGCTTAAAACTATAGGTCCATCGGTCCCTTTGTCACCTTCTATCATTATTCGAATAATAGAAAAATGAACAAATAAGATTAAATAATTAATTATGAATTAATTATTTAATACACTCAATAATAAGTTTATTATTATTATTTTTTTCATTAGATGAAATAATTGAATTATTGATTATTCAATTAATTAAGACAAAATGACAAAAGTTGTCAAAGTTAATATATTTGTTATGTTTCATTAAATGAAACAAATTGAATTATTGATTATTCAATAAAGTAACTTTTAAAAATAGTTTTTAAAATGGATTTTGTCAAATTTGAATTAATGTCAAATTTGATTTAATGTAATGACCTTTTATTTCCCATAACATTTTTGTTATAAATGTGTTATAACTTAAATGTGCCAAGTGTTGAAATATGGTGAAAAGACTTTTGATTTTCATAACATTTTTATAAATGTAATGAGGAATTTATAGGGTTTTTTCTCTAAATGCCATAATGGCCATTATGGAGAAATACCACTATAAATAGAGGTCAAATTTCATTAGCAAAAGAGTTTTTGAGTTTTTTGAAATCTTTGAAAAAGAAATCCATTTTGAGAGAAAATTTTTGTCTTCCATGTTGGCTTTAAAAAATTGTTTTCTAAATCCAAATAGATCGTCTCATGTGTTGAGAATACGATCTATCATAAATTGAGTGTTATCTTGTTTCGTTCATCACGCCCACACGTGCTTATTTGAGGTAAGGAGGATTGGCGGAGAAGATCGACGGTTGATTTAATACCCGTGTGAAGTGAGCTACAAAGGTAACATTCTTTATTTTTAGATTAGATCTAAATACATATTATTATTAATATATTATAACAACGATTCATTTTTATGTTCATGATAAAATTGTTTTTTCATGATACATAGGTTACGCACGTTACCGTTGTTGTGAACATCGGTAATTCCGCCGTGCGAGGGAACCTAAAAACCAACACTCGCATCCTTGTCCGAAGTCGCCGGCATGTCCGTTTTTGCGTGCTGCTTGTCCGAACGGTGCCCGCCCCGCGTGCACTACTACATGCATCCTCCTCGATGTCCACTCGGTGTGCACCCCGCGCACACTGGGGAGACTTCCCGAAAGCCTCCCTTTGGGCCTTGGCCCGTTCACGCCTTGTGAGAATGGGGGCGTGACAATCCTCTCCCACTAGATGAAGTCGAAGTCCTCGTCGACTTCCATATCCGCTTGTCACATGGATTGTCCACCCATCGTCCATCGTGAGTCTCCCCCAAGAGAAATTGGTGCCCCGCTCCCCAATTTGGACTTTTTTGTTGATTGCCTCGCCTCCTCAAGAGGTTTACTCCTCTGCTCAAGTCCCCCAAGACTTGATTTCTCGATTTTGCCACTTTTGGCAATGCCATAGACTCCGACGCTTGTGCCAATGGTGCCTCGACCGACACCAGCTCCTTAGAGAGATCCGCCTCCACTCCCCAAAGTGTTGATAATAATGCAGATTTTCCCTTCTTCGACCCCAATCTCAATTGAAGGGTATTTTGTTGCACATTCCTTCCTTGCGTCTCGCACTTTATGGCGCATGGTGATTGTTCGTCTTGGATCATCATGATACCAAGATGTGGCATAACCGTTGCTTTGGTTTGCCGGAAAAACTCCATTCCCAGAATGAGCTCATAATTCTCTAGGGGTATCACCATCATAGGGCACTCCGCTTGCCAATCCCCTATGCGAATTGTGGGCTTTGCCACGCCCGTGACCCTTTGCACACTTGAATTTACGGCTTTGAATTGACTCGAACACTTGGATAGGTCAAGGCCAAGCTCCCTCGCTTTTCCATCTGAGATAAAGTTGTTTGAAGCCCCCGTGTCTAGCATCCCACGGACCTTCTTTCCTCCAATAACAACTTTGACATACATAAGTCCGCCACAATGAGTCACCTTTTCTCCATATGTGAGCTTGTTTATGAGTTGAATGGGGTTGACTCGAGAAACATCTTCTTCCGAGCTCTCTACATCAACATGTACTGCAGAACACCTTGCTTTTCTTTTCACAATTCCGAGCAAAGTGAGGTCCACCACAAATAAAGCACTCCACCATCTTCCTCGCCTGGGGTTGATCAAGTCCCACTGATTTGGATGATTTCTCCACTTTCTTTCCTTTATGTACGCCTTTGGTAGACTTCCCCGAGTTCTCATCCTCTTTTGATTTTCCCTTGTCAAAAGTGGCCTCCGATTTGAAATCGACCAATCCTTCGGCAACTGAAATCGTCGTTTGTTCATCCCTTACGCCATGACGCCGCACTTCCATTTGGGCCCCAGGCTGAAGTCCTGACATGAAGTTGAACAATTTGTCTCCCTCATGCATATCTCGAATGTTGAGCATTATTGAAGAATACTCCCTAACATAGTCACGTACAGACCCTGTCTGCCGAAGCTTTCTCAAAGCCTCCTTTGTCGTCCACTCGGCGTTAAGCGGTAGGAACCATTCCTTTAATTCCCGCTTAAGCACATCATAAGTCTCGATCTTAGGCTCCTTGTCTTAGCGCTGCCTCCACCACAGTTTAGCATCGTCCGCCAAATACATGCTAAAAATCATGACTTGGTTGTCCTCCTCAACCCCAGCTGCATGGAAATACTGCTCCATGTCCCAAAGAAAATTCTCCAATTCTTTGGCATCTCGGTTACCATAATATGACTTCGGTTCCGGAACCTTATATTGCGTAGCCGTCTCGCCAAGTCTCCTCGCTGCGCCACCCACTGCCGCCATCGCGCTCAATCGCGCGAGCTCTCCATCAATGGGCCCTAGCACCTCTCGTGCGTGTTGTCTCGTAGCCATTATGTCTTCGCTCACCAAAGCTTTGAAGGCCTCAAAATCTGATTTGAGGGAAGAAATCTGAAGTAACAAAGACCTCACGCCGCCTACCTCACGAACCCCTGTGAACTCCTCGAGTCAGACAAGTCTTGCAAGCACTTCCTCCATCGTGATTCACCTCCTGTGAATCGGATTGAATAGCTCTTGAGTAGTGGTCGATAAGAGTACGCCAAAACCAACTTCAAACTCCTCTTTGAAGTCGTGTAAGCTCGGAATTAAGCTCTGATACCTACTGTCACACCCCTAAATTTTTGCCATGTAGAATAGGGCAAATGGTGTGTGGCGCCGCAGTCCCACTATGGCCACTCGGATCTCCACAACTCTCTCAAGGAACGACTAAACCTCGCGTCTAGCTCGAATGCCTTGATTGGTGTCTCAAGGGTCTTATTTATAGACTTACAGAAATCCTAGAGCAACTAGAACTCCTAAGGCAGCTAGAGATCTCCAAGATTCTAAGTGCCGAAGTGTCATCTTCTCATTGGCCGAGGTTGTCATCCGGCCCAGCCCACCTGCTCCAGATAGGCGCAGATCTTATCTGGATCTTATCTGGATCTTCCAGCCAGGCGTGCCAATCCAATAGGCGCGCCGGATCCTGCTAAATCCGGGATCCCAATCTCTTGCGTCTGTGGCCCAACTGCGGTGCGGCCCATCCTCGTCGATGGCCCGCGAGGCTTTCCGACACTACTCCGCATTTCCCAGTTGTGCGCTCTCCGCTGTCCGAATGCCAACGTGGCCTGTATTTCTCGCATCCTTGTCCGAAGTCGCCGGTGTGTCTGTTTTTGAGCGCTGCTTGTCCGAACGGTGCGGGCCCCGGGCGCACTACTGCGTGCATCCTCCTCGATGTCCGCTCGTTGTGCGCCCCGCGCACACTAGGGAGACTTCTCGGAAGCCTCCCTTTGGGCCTTGGCCCGTTCACGCCTTGTGAGAATGGGGGCGTGACAAATATCGACGCAGGGAGACCGGGTCGGGCCCTAAGGGGGTGGACTGTCATGGTTAGGCCTTGGGCCGCGGAGGGTTACAAGGGGACCTGCAGTACTACATCGGAAATGAAAATGATTTGAGACTAGTGTATAAATGTGTACCCATTCTTGCATGTTGGACGCATTTTGACTTATGGTTATGGGGCCCTGGGCTGAGAACAAACTCGTACGGGTCGTATGGGAGGCCCAAAACGGACAATATCCAGCAATGAAGTAGTGCTCACTTGTAAAATTGCGAAGTTGAGAAAATTGTCAACGTACAGAAAAGTAAAATAATAATTACGAATTTTGAAACCCTAAACGATCTTGGTTCAAGTTGCAGGGATCCGACTTTGGCGAATAGGGAGAGCGGAAGGGGGATTAGAAATGGCGGGAAACAATACCAGTAACTGGGATGTTTCTGGACAATTTAGTGGACCTTCACCCACCTTAACTAGCCCAATTAATTCCAATAGTCATGTTTTTCATCCATATAAATACATTAATTACTAAAATAATTAGAATTAAATATAAATAAAAAAAATCAAATAGACACATTAAACAATCTCTGCTCATACCTACTTTCATCAAACGGTCCACCTTTCATTTAAGTGTTCACCTTTTTCATTTGTTATTCCATCGACTATTCAAATTTTAAAGTTAGACATGTTAACTAATTAGACTTTCTCGTTAAAAAATTGATTGACCAATCTCATTATGTTGCAAATAATATACGCATCAAACAATCATCATTCATGCGCTCTTTCATCCAACGGTTGACGTTTCATCTGTTCTTCCATCAACGATTCACATGTTAACGTTAGACAGATTAACTAATCAGACTTTCTCGTTAAAAAACTTATTAACCAATCTCATTTTATTGTAGATAATATACGCAATCAAACAGGTACCCTTCATCCATCATTTCATCCAACTGTCTACCTTTTATCAGTTATTCAATCTTGAACGTTTATTAACTATTTTTTTTGACGATTGGGATGTTCGAGTAAAACTTGTTAGCAAATCAGACTTTGTCGTCTCTCTTTTTCTCTCTCCTCTCTTCGCTCACTTTCAAGGGAAAAGGTCCCGAAAACCATTGGCAACTCCACTGTAGAGGATGGGGTTGTCTCTAGACAATTTAGTGGGCCTCCCACCCACCTTAACTAGCCCAATTAATTCCAAAAGTCATGTTTTCCATCCACATTTATTTATCATGCATTGATTACTAAAATAATTTAAATTAAATATACACATCAAACAATCACCGCTCATAGCTATTTTAATCAAACGGTCCACCTTTCATTCAACGGTCTACCTTTCATTTGTTTTTTGACCAACGATTCAAACGTTAAACTTAGACATATTAATTTATCAGACTTTCTCGTTAAAAAAATCTATTAACCAATCTCATTTTACTACAGATAATATACGCATCAAATAGTTACCCTTCATCTGTCATTTCATCCAACTGTCTACCTTTTATCCGTTCTTCTATCTTGGACATATATAAACTATTTTCTGTAACGATTGAGATGTTCAAGTTAGACTTGTTAGCAAATGAGTTTTGTCGTTAAAAAGCCTATTAACCTCTGTCTTTCTTTCTCTCTCACTCTCAAGGGACAAGGTCCCCAAAGGCAGCAGCAACTCCACTGTAGAGGATAGGGGACTGAAACCCACATCATTTATAACGTAACAACTAAGCTGGACTCTTGATAACCTTATTTTAATTGGTTGACCACTTCCTTCCATTTTATTACACACACTGCGTGATCAGCAACTTGTGTTACATTTAAAGCAGCGACCCCCTGTCATGTCCAAGCCCCGGGAATTCAAGTCAACCCCTTGATCTTCACTTCAATATCATCAAATCTTGCACATAATAAACATGGCAACCATGAGCTAACACGACATGAACCCCGCAACAATATCATTTATCACCAGTCGTTTGACTGTAACATGTTGTATTGTCACCTAGTTTATGTATTGCATCTTGCAAAATAATTAGTCTAGTGGACATGGTTATACTAGTTGGTCGGAATAATTGCTACTACTGTCTTCAAATAACACGGTTGGAAAATTCTGGGTCAACTCGTAATGGTTGGACTATGACCTTGACTTTCCTTTTCAAAACCTTTTGGAATTCATGGCGCTTGACTTGGTCGTTACTCGGGGGCCTTTGGATCTCATCGCTCATCTATCTCAATCGAATAGACCAGTCAAAATTCAAACTTTCCCACTCTGTCTCTCTCTAAAATGGTAAATTCCATGGGGTAGTTCTTTAAAAGCCATAGCTTGCCCCTTCTGTGTTTCATAGCCTCCACCTTTTCTTCTTCTTCTGATTCTTCTTCCTTCTTCTCTCTTGTAACCCATCTGGCTTTTTCCATGTTTGTTATGTCTAAAGCTTCCACGTCCAAGAGTCTGCAAATCTGGTCGGGCTCTACGTTAGTAATAGCATCGTCAATTATAAGGTTCTGCTCTGTTTTAAACATGTCTCTCCAGATGAAGGAGTTTTCTGAAATCATGAACTAGACAATTCCCGATCAATTGTTTCTGGGTTGTGCCAATTTTGATCGAAGAAAATGGGGAACGATTGTTGGGTGTGGGAGCAGACGACACTGATAAGGGAGCTGATTCAAGGGATGGAGATGACGAAGCAGTTGAAAGAAGAGCTAACAGCAACCACCCCGAATGAAATCGGCATGGAATTATTAGTACAGGGGATTTTATCTTCGTACGAGAAAGCTCTTTTGATGCTTCAATGGAGTGGATCGACTGCTCAGCCGCAGTCTCCGAGTCTCAACGATGGAAGTCCCCAGGCTGAGGAGTTAGGCAGAGGCGTAGAAGACGACTACCAGGAGAAAAAAGAAGACTCGAAGAAGAGGTGAGCTTTTTGGCTGCTTTTGTTGAAATTATCATTATGACGAAATGCTTGAATTGATAACAATGGCGTCTGCAACATTTTCTGCAGAAAGATGACGCCAAAATGGACAGAGCAAGTGAGAGTAAATTCAGAAAATGGGTTAGAAGGGCGACACGAGGACAGCTATAACTGGAGAAAATATGGCCAAAAAGACATCCTTGGCGCCAAATTTCCCAGGTTAAACTAATAACTGTAATTAGAAACTAATTTTTGAATTACTGAAAATTGAACACAAAAAAAAAAGGAAGAAGATGAAGCTTTTCTGAGAAATGGTAGCTCATTTTTTGCAGAAGCTACTACAGATGCTCTTATCGCCACACTCAAAACTGTAAGGCGACAAAGCAAGTGCAGAGGTCTGACGAAAACATTGCAGTTTTCGACATAATATACAGAGGAAAACATACTTGCTCCAATGGCGGCCAACCAAGTCCGCCATTGTCGTCGCTAGAGAAGCAGGAGCAGAAGCTGAACAAGGACGAGATGCTTCTTCCTCAACAGCAGCATTACAAAGAAAGTGGGCCCGCTTTCTGTTTCCCTTCTTCCTCGTTTGGCAATGGATTTGCAGTTGATGATGATTCCTCTCTTTTCAATAGCTTCTCTCAGCCATTCGTCTTTCCGAACACGCTTGAATCAAGCTCTGTGTTTTCTTCCTGCGAGAAATTTGTCAATTTAGGGACTCAAAAAGAGCGCAGATCGGAATCTGATTTAACAGATATTTTCTCGGCGACCACCTCATCTACCAACTCATCGATTCTGGACTTGGACTTTTCCCTTGACTCGGTGCAGATTGGCTCGAATTTTCCATTTGACAGCAGCCATGGATTTTTCCCTTAATTGAAATTGGGTGTAATCAATTGCATTGAAGAAAGCTGTTTGCAGAGCTCTCGAGGAAATTTCTGGTTAAGTACAAGGAATTTCTTCAATCCTTGTAAAATATTTTCTTTGTAATCCAACTAGCTTGTTCTAGAAAGATCATAGAAAAGTACCCTCTACGCAAGTCATGAAACCACGACTTATTGAAATTAAACACAAAATTGGACCACGTCAAAAACCTTTGTTGAAAATCAAATGCAAAACTTTTTTAGAAAAGAATTATGGACATAAAGAGAAATTCAGTATAATCAATTAAGGAACAATAGAGTTTTGCGATTCAAGCAACAATATATAGAGTAATATGAAAAATTCTAATAATGGATACGATTAGGTCTGACTCAGCCTAACTAGAATTCTGGTCATACCAAACTTTAACAATTTCCACCTTAACATGAATTCTACATGAGATATTCAAAACACAGACTTCTTGGCCCACCTCAAAACGAATCCAGAATATTGAACATTGTCAATTTCCATCTTCAAAGAAATGTTGATGTAACGTACAAATCTTCAAAACTCCAACAAAAAATAATATCATCTTCCACAAAGGTCCCTACATGGCCAACTCAGCATCTAATACTGATAAAGTGAGTATTATTTAAACTTGGAAAACATACTCAAGAAGAAATCACATCTTATACTCTATGATATTACTGAGCTATCAGAGTTGTCACAATAAACTACATTGGAATCAATACTTTTGAACACATTCAACGAACAACTCACTGAGCTAGTTTTACTATATCGTCGTGGAGCTTTGACTTTCATCTTGGATTTGCCTTTGATGAGACCACAATGACATAAAGCTCAAATTGGAGACGATGTGGTGACAACATCACCCTGATGAACCACGGTTCCGCCTCATTTTTAATTTCATTGTTACTTTAATTTAAATTAAATACTTTATTTTGTAAGAGTTTAATTTTGCTGGAATTGTTGTTTGTTTTGTGTCTGTGTGTTTTGGTTTTATTTGTGAGATTATTACTGTAATTAGGTCATTAGGGTTTAACCCTAATGAGTGAGGTATTTAAACTTTACTAAGTGCATTTTGTATGGAATGAACTTGATTACAGAAAACTGAACATTGTTTAACTTGGAGTTTCTCCAGTCCGCCGCATCCTTTTTAGTGAGCATATCCAAACAAGTTTGTGTGTACAAAATTGAGATCATCCTCTTTTAAGTTTAGGTGATATCCCTTATTGTTACTCCTTTCTATTCTTTATTCTGTCGAAGAAGAATATCCAGTAAAGGGTGTAGAAAACTTTCAAAGATCCAACTTAGAGAGCTACTTCTTGCAAGGTAGCCATTGAAGTCGAAAGACACTGAAGTAGTGTTGTTTCTGGACCAGCTTGTTACATCTTTGCACAGTTTCATTTATGCACTTTTCGTTGGAGGAAGTCGGCCTCAATTCACAGCGAAGGATTTATCCCAAAGTTTCAGCCTTTCCTCTGTTTCCTTTTCCATTGACTCGGGCATAGCTTTGTCAAGAATATGTCTTTCATCTTCAGGCAAACGCGAGGTACAAACTCTATCATTTATGAGTGCAAAGGATTGAATTGCATCATTGTCCCGTTCAGGTTCTCCCTCTCCATTTTGTCACTCACGGTCAAGCCTGCTTCATCAAGGACGTCCAACCTTGTAAAGGATGTCCTTCATGTTATTAAATTCGTTAAAATTTCTATAAGGAACGTCTGTTCCCTCCAAGGAACGTCCGTCCTCCAAGGGACGTCAGCTTCTGTTACCTCTCTGTCTATTCATTCGCCTTGAGGGACGTTCGTTCTTCTAAAAGGAACGTTCGTCGTTACACCATTTTTAACTGCATCAATTCTTGCACTATAAAGGACGTTCATTCCTCTAAAAAGGAAGTCCATCTTTTCTCGTTTAAACGTCTGTCTCTTCCTTCACTCAAACAACGATGCTTCAGCTATAAAGGACATTCGTCGCCCATATCTGTCGTCCGTTTTCCTATTTCTTGAACATTTGCCTACCCTTCAATGTAAAGGACGTCCGTTCTTCCACAGGGGACATTTGTTGTTCTCAATTTTGACGTCCGTCTTTTCTAAAGGGCCATTTTATGTCCGTTGAAGTTCTAGCTGTTGGGATTTGACCGTTGGAGGCAATTTGTCATTTTTGCAATCAACCATGCAGTTGATCTTTTCCTTCGTTGCTGATCAAACCAAGCAATCTATGCATTTTGTTGTCGACCTTCTCCTTCGTTGTTGAACCTCTTGAGCAATCTGACCATTTTGTGGTTGACCGCCTTTCTAACTGAGCAGCAGCACTTGGTCGACCCTTTGCCTTGTTTTGTCGACCTTCCCGCCCATTTTGCCATTCTTGATTTCTCTAAGTCCCAATATCATATATATTCACCACATAAACTTAGACAAACACAATATTCATCATCAAAACGTCCGTTGGAGTCCTATATTGAAGGTATTTCCAATGAATATATATATAAATATAATGATTGTACAATTAAGAACATTATCACTAAAAACACAATAAACAGCTTATAATTGCACACACAATATTCATCATCAAAACAAATGAGTCTTAACACATTTAGGCTAACAGGGGGTGCTTTGTAATGGACGAGAGCCGTCCTGGCAAATCCCACACCGAACTTGGGGGGTGGCTATGGGGTTGGTTTATATGTGGGTATTCATCATTGCCTGTATGACACGTTTTGGGTTGGGGTTATGAGGCCCTAACCCGAGAAAAAAAAACCTATGAGGGCTTTATGAGAGGTCTAAAGTGGACAATATCATGTGACGAAATAGTATCCACTTGTAACAACAGATGGTTCGGATAGGGCCCTGTTTGGAAACAGATGGTCAGTTGTTTCTTTTCGACGATGAGGCTTGTGATGAAGAACATCTGATCGGAGTGGCAAAACGGCGACCACTTCCGATCTGTTCTGCGTGTGGGGGACGGTGCAAAGATGATGTTGAACAGAGGGCGTCATCAGCTTGAGATTCGTCGAACGGTTGAGAATCAGGAGGTGGGGCCTCCCTATCCTCCTGCTTGGCAATGGTGGAGGCGGCAACTAGGATGTCTTCTTTCTTTGCTTGAAGAAGACAGCCACGTGAGCAATAGTACAAAAAACTTCTTTTAAATTTTTTTTTTAAATTACAATTTTTCACAAAAATGGTAAACTTTTAACTCTCAACCAATAAAAAAAAAACCTGTAAAGAAGAAATTTACTATGATTAATCAACATACAATAAAATTTTACAACTCAAATAACAATATATATAATAATATGAAAATTCTAATATTAGATACAGATCTGATCTAGCTCAATTAGAATTCAAGTCACATCAAATTCAAATACTCTTAATAGAATAAATCTAAGCAAAAAAAAAAAAAATCAAGATTCAATAAATTTGACTGACTTTCAACAAATATATATTGTATCTAATGAACTCTAATATTAAAGATAGATGGGAACAATTAAAACTCTGAGGAGACAGTGTTGAGAAAAATCACCTTAAATCAAATATGCGGAATATGATTTTTCCAATCTTTAGAACCTAATCTGAATCACAAAACAAACACTGGATACACAATAACAGTCGAATGACAACTAATCAAATCAACACAATAATTTTAGCGTGGAAAACCCCAAATCGGGTAAAAACCACGGGACCCGTAGGCCGCTTAATCAAACCTTCCATTATAACAATAATAATGGGTACACCAAAGTTCTCTCTAGTTCAAAGAACTAGAGGCATACAATAATGATCAAGATTGAACAATCTAATCTTGGTAGATAACAAAAAACCGTAAGAGAGGATAAACCTAGGGTTACCGAAAGTGCAGTCCCATTTTTACCCTAACCTGCCGCCTTGGAGAGTTCAGACGACGATCTGCACCGTTCAGAATGTTTCCCAGAATATCACAAACACGCTGTCACATTTTCACGTCGATCCAACGGTCCAAACGCCGGAAAATGGAGAGTTTCTGAGGCTGCCCTGTAAAATCCGAATCTCCCTCTCCCCTGGTTTTTTTCGCCGCTGCTTTCTCTCTCTCTATCCTGTTTTTCTTCTGTTATCTTTCTGCTATGTAGCCTTCTCACTATCTCTCCCTATTAAAGCTTTTCTCTTCATTTAATAAGGGATGTGGGCCCTTTGATCTGCCCACTAGCTGAACACAACAAACTCCCCCTTTGGCTAAGTGCAGGGACTTGCCATGCCGGCAAACAAACAACACTTTTCAAACTTGTCCCTTGTTAGTGCTTTTGTTAACATATCCGAGCCATTATCATTGGTGTGAACTTTATCAAGTTTCAACAACTTCCTTTCAAGTACATCTCTAATCCAATGATATCTCACATCGATATGTTTCGATTTTGCATGAAAAGTAGAATTCTTAGCAAGGTGAATGACACTTTGATTGTCACAAAATAGAACATACCTCTCTTGTTTGAAATCAAGTTCTGCCAAAAACTTTTTCATCCACAGCAACTCTTTACAAGCTTCCGTTGCTGCAATAAACTCTGCCTCTGTTGTAGAAAGTGCAATGCATTTTTGCAACTTTGATTGCCAAGAAACAGCACCACTTGCAAATGTAATTAAATAACTTGAAGTAGACTTATGAGTATCCACATGACCTGCCATATCTGAATCTGTGTAGCCAACTAGCTTGGGCTCACCACTTCCAAAACTGAGACTCAAATTCGAAGTACCCTGTAGATATCTCATAATCCACTTTACTGCATCTCAATGCTCTCTTCCTGGATGAGAAAGGAATCTGCTAATAACACCAACTGCATGGGCTATGTCAGGTCTAGTGCAAACCATCGCATACATCAAACTTCCTACTGCTGAGGCATATGGCACTCTAGCCATATCTTCCTTCTCTTCATCGGTAGAAGGACTCTGCATGGTACTTAACTTAAAGTGTGTAGAAAAAGGTGTGCTAACCACTTTAGCCTTATTCATGTTGAATCTCTCAAGTACCTTTTTGATGTATCGTTCCTATAACATGTATAGCTTAATCTCATTTCTATCTCGATGAATGCGAATGCCAAGTATTTGTTTTGTTGGACCCAAATCCTTCATCGCAAAGTACTCATTTAATTGCTTCTTTAACTTGTTAATTCTGAAAGAATTCCTGCCAATAATCAACATGTCATCAACATAAAGCAATAAAATGATAAAATCATCATCAGAGAATTTTTGGTAAAAAACACAATGCTCAGAATTTGTCTTTTGGTAGCTTTGCTCCCCCATAACAAATTCAAACTTTTTATACCATTGTCTTGGTGCTTGCTTCAAACCATAAAGACTCTTCTTTAGTTTGCAAACATAACCTTCTTTTCCTTTTACTGTGAAACCCTCTGGTTGGTCCATATAAATCTCTTCCTCTAAGTTTCCATGGAGAAAAGTTGTCTTCACATCCATCTGCTCAATTTCCAAGTGTAGACTTGCTGCTAAGCCTAGAACCACACGAATGGATGACATTTTTACAACCGGTGAAAATATCTCATCAAAATCAATGCCCTTTCTCTAACTGAACCCCTTTACAACCAATCTTGCTTTAAACCTAGGTTGTGAAGTAATCTCATCATGTTTTACTCTATACACCCACTTGTTTTTTAAAGCTCTCTTACCCTTAGGCAACCTTACCAACTCAAAGGCATGATTCTCATGCAATGACTGCATCTCATCCTGCATGGCTTTAATCCACTTGCTTTTATGTTCATCTTCCATGGCTTCTGCAAAACATTCTGGTTCTCTAGAATCAGTTAACAGAACATACTCATTAGAAGAATACCTAGAAGAGGGTACTTGACCTCTAGTAGACCTTCTAAGTGGAACATCTGAAAAAACCTCTGAAGGGGTCTCTAAGGGAACCTTTGGTGCTGGTAACTGCTCTTGAACAATATCATGACTCTCCACATGTGCTGGGACATCTGTATCATCCAAAGCATCTGCACCCACATATTCTTCCTCACCTTGTCTAGGAACATGTGTGGAGGAAACTGGATCTGAGTCAGTCAACTCATCATTATTCTTTGGCACTAAAATGTCTGATTTCTCAATATCCTGTATAGTTTGATCTTCCAAAAACACAACATCTCTGCTGCTTACAGGTTTCTTCTCTACTGGATCATAAAACATGTAGCCAAACTCATCTTGTCCATATCCAATGAATACACACTGACGTGTTTTCATATCAAGTTTGGACCTCTCATCTTTGGGGATATGCACAAAAGCCTTACACCCAAAGACATGCAAATGATTATAGGAAACATTTCTGCCTGTCTAAACTTTATCTGGAACATCAAACTGCAATGGAACACATGGTGTGAGGTTTAAAACATGAACAATAGTATTTAAAGCCTCACCCCAAAATGATATTGGTAGCCGTGACTGTGAGAGTAGACATCTCACTCTTTCAACCAGTGTTCTGTTCATCCTTTCAGCTAAACCATTCAACTGAGGAGTCTTAGGAGGTGTCTTTTGATGTCAAATGCCTTGTTGTCTACAGTAATCATCAAAAGGACCTGTGTACTCTTCCCCATTATCAGTTCTGATGCACTTTAACTTCTTCCCAGTTTGTCGTTCAAATGAAGCCTGAAACTGCTTAAACACATCTAACACTTGATTTTTAGTTTTCAAGGTATAAGCCCAAATCTTCCTCGAATGATCATCTATGAAAGTAACAAAATACAAAGAACCACCAAGTGTCATTGTTTTCATAGGGCCACAAACATCAGAATATACTAAATCAAGTGTACCTGGCATTCTTGAAGGAGGGGAACTCTTGAATGCAACTTTGTTTTGCTTTCCTGCTAAACAGTGAGAACATCTCTTCAATGGTGCATTCTTCAAAACTGGAAGGAGATTCTTCTTGGCTTGTATTGTCAAACCCTTCTCACTAATGTGACTAAGTCTCTTGTGCCATAACTCCATTGTGTCTTCATCATCTATAGAATTAATCTTTTCTGTAGGAATATTTGCTTGCATACATAAAGTGATGAACACTTCTTGCCTCTAGCCACAATCATGGAACCTTTAGTGAGCTTCCATTGACCATCATAGAAGGTATTACAATATCCTTCATCATCAAGCTTACCTGTGGAAAACAAATTCAAGCGCATATCAGGAATATGTTTAACATTAGTCAAGACTAACCTTGTGCCATTGGTGGTCTGTAAGCACACATCTCCAACACCAACAACATTGGCCAAACCATCATTTCCCATCTTTACAAATCCAAAATCACCAGATTTGTAAGAAGTGAAGAAATCCCTACGAGATGTAGCATGAATAGATGCACCACTATCAATCACCCAACTGGTCTCATGACATACAAGATTAACAACATCGCCATTATAAACAATAAGAAAATCTGAAGTAGTTGTGGCAACTCGATCATCTTCACCACCACTTTCATTCTTCTTGTCCTTCACTTTCCCTTGTTTAATATCTCTTTTCAATTGGCGACAATACTCCTTTATATGTCCTTTCAAGTGACAGTAGTGACATTCAACATTAGCAAACTTGTTAGACTTGCTTTTTCCTGTAACTCTGTTCTTCGGACCTCTGCTTTTACTTCTCCCCCTTCTTTCTATGACCAACACTTCTGATTGTGAAGAGGATCCATGTGTCTTTCTTCTCATCTCTTCATTTAGAATGCTACTCTTAGCCAAGTCCATGCTGATTTTTCCTTCAGGGGCTGAATTAGATAAAGACATCCGAAATGTCTCCCATGAGTCCGGTAAAGTACCAAGTAACCAAAGTCCTTGTACTTCATCTTCAAACTTGATTCCCATTCCTGATAACTGATTGAGAATTCCTTGAAATTTATTCAAGTGATCAGTCATGATAGTACCTTCATCATATCTCAACATCATCATTTGCTTGATTAAGAACAATTTGTTATTTCCGGTTTTTCTAGCATACAGCTGCTCAAGCTTGTTCCATAATGAACGTGCATTATTCTCATCACTAACATGATTCAAAACATTATCATCTACCCACTGCCTGATATAACCACAAACTTGCTTGTGAAACAAATTCCATTGTTCATCAGTTTTATTTTCTGGTTTCTCAATAGCAAAGACTGGTAAATAATAATCCTTCACATATAGAAGGTCTTCCATTTTTCCTTTCCATACATGGTAATTCGAACCATTAAGTGTGATCATTCTACTTGTATTAGCTTCCATCATTCAACACAGACCAGCAAAGTTCAATAACCTAGCTCTGATACCACTTTGTTGGAAAAAATCACCTTAAATTAAATATGCGGAATATGATTTTTCAAATCTTTAGAACCTAATATGAATCACAAAACAAACACCGGATACACAATAACAGTCGAATGACAACTAATCAAATCAACACATCAATTTTAGCGTGGAAAACCCCAAATCGGGGAAAAACCACGGGAGCCGTAGGCCGCTTAATCAAACCTTCCACTATAACAATAATAATGGGTACACCAAAGTTCTCTCTAGTTCAAAAAACTAGAGGCATACAATAATGATCAAGATTGAACAATCTAATCTTGGTAGATAACAAAAAACCGTAAGAGAGGATAAACCTAGGGTTACCGAAAGTGCAGTCCCATTTTTACCCTAACCTGCCCCCTTGGAGAGATCAGACGACGATCTCCACCATTCAGAATGTTGCCCAGGACATCACAAACACGCTGTCAAATTTTCACGTCGATCTAACGGTCCAAACGCTGGAAAATGGAGATTTTCCGAGGCTGCCCTGTAAAATCCGAATCTCCCTCTCCCTTGGTTTTTTTCGCCGCTGCTTTCTCTCTCTCTATCCTGTTTTTCTTTTGTTCTCTTTCTGCTATGTAGCCTTCTCACTCTCTCTCCCTATTAAAGCTTTTTTCTTCATTTAATAAGGGATGTGGGCCCCTTGTTCTGCCCACTAGCCGAACACAACTGACAGTTGATCACAAGTGAAAACTTCCTTTGGCTTCAGATGGCGCATTAAGCAGTAACTAGTGACTTGTAGGAAGGCACGCGAAGCTTTTATAGTTGGGGTAATCAAGTTCTTCCTAGTGGCCTTGCCAAGACCGCATTAAGTATTACGTTTCCTAAATCATATTTTGAATCCCGTTTGTATCAACTTTGATCCAAGATTTGAAGTCATCAACTTAGACTTATCTAAGATTTTGAAAAGCCACTCTCCATCAAACGCCCCATTTTTTCCGTAGACATCCTCATCGATGAATCTAAACTAGAAGAATATAGTGTAAGGTAAGAAGTGGAAGGCAGCTGGTCATGCCATCCGTCTTTTAAAGTTGGACGGCCACATTCAACCCCTCCTATGTCCCATTTCATTTCCCACACCTCATTTCAGATTCATAAATTAAGAATGATCAACTTCATAAATTCATGGGTTCATTTCACATACCATTGCAGAAAATATTCGCTAATAAATGGGAATGTGCTTCCTCGTCAAGGAGACAGTAATGGCGCATAGCTTGTATCACACATGATTAATGGAATTAGATTAACAGAGACGAAATCCATGTGAATTATGTAAGGATTTAGCCAAAGTTAAGCAAGTAAATTTTAGCTTTTCATGGGAATATTAGCTGAAGAATGGGTCTTCTTGTTAGATGTACGACTATTTACATAGCCTAAATATTTTCCAGTTTTAATAATAAAGATTCTCTTTCAGCATTTGCTCTGTTTTTTATTCTACTTTTCAATTGGTATCAGAGCCATTCAAGAGGATTATTAGAAGCTGCAGTCTTCTAAGAAGATAGTGAACAAAGCATGGCAATAGAGAGTACTTTTGTTCAACCAGCAGTACCAAAATTTGATGGTCACTATAATCATTGGGTGATGCTCATGGAGAATTTCCTTCGATCAAAGGAGTATTGGGGTGTGATAGAAAATGGAGTTTCTGCAGCAGCAAAAGGTGCGACTTTGACTGATGCACAAAAGAAAATTTATGAAGAGCAAAATTTGAAGGATCTTAAAGCCAAGAACTATCTATTTCAAGCATTGGATCGTTCTATTTTGGAAACAATCATCAACAAAGACACATCAAAGAATATTTGGGATTCCATGAAGAAGAAATATCAAGGAACATCACAAGTAAAGCGTGCCAACTTGCAAGCATTATGCAAGGAGTATGAAATTCTCCACATGAAGGAAGGAGAATCTGTAAACGAATATATTGCTCGTGTTCTTGTAAGTACTAACAAGATGAAGGCGAATGGTGAAGATTTGAAAGATTTTGTTGTTGTGGAGAAGATCCTGAGATCAATAACATCAAACTTCAATTATGTTGTGTGTTCTATTGAAGAATCTAAAGATACTAGCACTGTGTCTTTGGATGAATTGCAAAGCTGCTTACTGGTGCATGAACAACGCATGAGTAATATTGTAGAAGAAGAACATGCTCTAAATGTAACTCATGGAAGAAACCAATATGCGAGATGAGGAAGAGCTCGTGGGAATTTTAGAGGTAGAGGCCATGGAAGAAGCAAACCAAGCTTTGACAAAGCAACCATATAATGCTACTCTTGTCACAATCTTGGGCATTTTCAATGAGAATGTCCAACTAGGAAGGAAGGAGTGGCAAATTTTGCAGAAAGCCAAGAGGAAAGTCAGGAGCAAGTGTTGTTAATGGCTTATGTGAAAGAAGAGGAGCAACATAAAATAGACACATGGTTTCTTGACTCTGGATGCAGTAATCATATGTGTGAGAAAGAGAGATGTTTTCAGATTTTGATGACAAATTCTCTGAATCAGTAAAGCTGGGCAATAATTCCAAGATACTTGTCAGCAGGAAGGGTAATGTTCAGCTAAAAATTAATGGAGTTATTAGCGTCATCGCAGAAGTTTTCTATGTCCCAGATCTAAAGAACAACCTACTAAGTCTTGGACAATTACAAGAAAAATGGCTGACTATTTTATTTCAACACAAGCAACGCAAAATATATCATCCCAACAAAGGTCTGATAATAAAAGCAAATATGTCTGTGAATCGCATGTTTATTCTGCATGCTATATCTTTGCCCATCAGCTTGTTTTAACATAGCTACAGAAGATGTATTGTAGCTCTGGCATTGCAGGTTTGGACATTTGAGTTTTAAAGGTTTGCAAACTTTGTAGCAGAAACAAATGGTAAATGGTTTGCCATTATTAAAGTCTCCTACAAAGTTATGCAAGGATTGTTTGGTGGGTAAACAACAAAGAGATCCATTTCCAGTAAAAAGTTCTTGGAGGGCTTCTCAAATCTTGCAGCTTTGTTCATACTGATATTTGTGGGCCAATTAAGCCAACTTTAAATAGTAACAAAAGGTATTTAATTACTTTTACTGATGATTATAGCCGAAAAATGTGGGTGTATTTCTTAGCAGAAAAATCAAAAGCTTTTGATGTTTTTAAAAGTTTCAAGATATATGTTGAGAAACAAACCGACGTGTCTCTCAAAGGTTTGCGTAGAGATCGTGGAGGAGAATTTACATCCCGAGAATTTAACAAATTTTGTGATGAAGATGGAATACAAAGGCAATTAATAGCTGCATATTCATCGCAACAGAATGGAGTTGCAGAACGAAAAATTGCACCATTATGAATCTGGTTCGCAGCATATTATCTGGAAAAGAGGTGCCTAATATGTTCTGGCCAAAAGCTGTAAATTGGGCAATGCATATTTTAACTCGCAGCCCAACTTTGACAGTAAAGGACATGACGCCTAAAGAAACTTGGAGTGGAGTAAAGCAAATGAAAACAAAGTAGCTGAAGAACCAAGCAAAGAAGAAAATATTGTTGCTGCACAAGAGAATCTTCCATCAAATTAAGAGACTACCTCTGACTGTTCTACGCTAGAGCATCCTACTCTTGTCTCAATTCCTCCATGTGTTTCTCCTGCCTATATTGAAGGGAGGAATATGAAGAAATCAATTTGGTTGAAAGATTATGTCACTGGTTAAGATTTGTCTGACAAAGAAGAAATGTTTCTTGCTATGTATGCAGTTCCTGCTGAGCCTCTTACCTATGAAGAAGCTGTAAGAAACAAAAAGTGGAGAAAAGCCATGGATGTTGATATGGAGGCAATTGAAAAAAAAAATAGTACATGGGAGTTAATCGATCTACCTGAAGGAGCCAAAACAGTTGGCGTTAAGTGGGTTTACAAGACCAAATTTAACGAAAAAGGAGAAGTAAATAAGTACAAGGCAAGACTGATAGTAAAAAGGTATGCTCAACAATATGGAATAGATTACACTGAAGTATTTGCTCCCGTGGCTCGTATGGAGACTGTTCGATTGGTAATTGCTTTTGCTGCTAAAAAAGGATGGCCTATTCATCAATTAGATGTGAAGTCTGCATTTTTACAAGAAGAATTACTTGAAGATGTTTTTGTCAACCAACCTTGTGGTTATATTCAAGGAAAGGAGGAGAAGGTATACAAGTTGAGGAAAGCACTTTATGGACTTAAACAAACTCCATGTGCTTGGTACAGCCGTACCGAAGCATATTTCACAAAGGAAGGTTTTCATAAATGTGATTACGAGCATACTCTCTTCATCAAAATCAACAAGGGCAGCATGTTAATTATAAGTTTATACGTTGATGATCTTCTTTTCACAGGAAATGATGAGTTGATGTTTGCTGAATTTAAAAACTCAATGAAGCATGAGTTTGATATGACTGATCTTGGCAAAATGAAGTATTTTCTTGTTATTGAAATTCTGCAAACTTGGGATGGCATCTTCATTAGTCAAAGAAAGTAGGACATACTGAAACGTTTTAAAATGGATGAAAACAATTTTGTTCAAACTCCAATTGTCTCTGGTTTCAGGCTTTTCAAGGATGAAGGAGGAATTAAGATACACAAAACTTATTTCAAACAAATTGTGGGATCTCTCATGTATCTCATAGCGACTCGTACAAACATGATGTTTTCATTTACAACTAGCAAAAAGAGTATTCAAATATTTGCAGGGAACAATTAAGTATGGTATTTTCTACAAGAAGGGAGGAAGTGATGAACTTATAGCCTATACTGATAGTGATTATGTCGGTGACTTGGATGACAGAAAAAGTACATCAGGATATGTTTTCCTTATAGGTTCAAGAGTTGTATCATAGACTTCTAAGAAACAACCAATTGTAAGTTTGTCTTCCAGGGAGGCGGAATTTATAGCTGCAACATATTGTGCTTGTTAGGCCATTTGGTTAAAAAGGGTGCTTAGTTCACTCGATCAGACTCAACAAGAAAAAAATACTATTCATTGTGATAGTAGTTCTGCTATTAAACTCTCAAGAAATCCAGTGATGCATGGTCGCAGTAAGCATATAGATATTCGTTTTCATTTTCTTCGAGAGCTCACCCAGGCAGGTACTGTAGAGCTGGTTCACTGCAACACTTTGGAGCAAATAGTTGATGTGATGACAAAATCTCTCAAACTAGATGTTTTTCTGAACCTGCGTGCGATGCTAGGAGTCTGTGATGGGAATAATTTAAACTAAATACTTTCAGTTTTTAGTCTAAGGGAGGATGTAAGGGTTTAGTCAAAGTTAAGCAAATAAATTTCAGCTTTTCATGGGAATATTAGCTGAAGAATGGGTGTTCTTGTTAGAAGTGGTTCCTTATTTTTCGTTTTGTTTGTTTTGCTTTGTACGGCTATTTACATAGCCGTAACATTTTCCCGTTTGAATAAGAAAGATTCTCTTTCAGAATTTGCTCTGTTTTTTATCCTACTTTTCAAATTAAACATATCCTTTTCAAACTTAAGGAGTCTAACCAACTGCTAACCTTTGGGTAGAGTATTTCCAAGATGATAGGTCGCCGAGGATTCCACCATCTCCACCTCCTCTCCGGACCTCCGGCCTAGGACAACGAAAATTAGATTATAGTATTAATATTTATATGGGTATCTAAGTTCATAATGTCACATCATAAAATTGATGAAAACAATAAATAAGATTTATAAAATGTTAGGCTTATATTATTTAATGCATCACAGCGTAGAGTATATCATAGAAAGTAAAAATTATATAACCAACAAATTTATTAAATTCTAAAATAATTAGCAATAAAATTATAACTTTACCTTTTGAAAGATTGCGAAACCAGGCTTTGCACGTTTGTGTATGTATCATCGTAGTTTTAGGGTTTTAATGGAGGAAGTGGAACATCTTCGTCAAAATCTGGCCGCGTTCAACCTTTCCTAATTCCTTTACCAGCTCCTCCACGGAAGAGATTCCGGCTCTTTTTCCACCGGAGAGAGATCTCCTGACTCGGTTTTTTCTTGATTGAAAAAAATTGATGATTTCATCTGCGATTTCAGGATACTGGTTTTTTGGATTGGATTAATGGCGGTGGTAAACATTCTTCATCCACGAGGAAAGTGCCTGTCCTCGCTGAAGGCATTTTTATGGATTTAAGCACTTGAAATACCAATGGAATTCCGCGCACATCTCTCCGACACTGTTTTTCAGACCAGCGAACTGATTTCTGGCGAATATGCTTTGTCATCAACTTCCAGAGCTTTTCCAGCGATCGGCCCTACTTCGCATTGACTGCGTTAAATCTATCCATAGATAAATCTCCACCTCGCACATTCGGACTGGAACTACGTTTTCGCGGACAAACTGATCGGAGAAGCTTGTGGATCGACTTGGAGAGCTTGGAAGGTTTCTTCGATAGCGGAACAGAGGATGGCGGAATTGATCGACGATCAGGTAAATGCGGCATAGAGGTGGTTCGAGAAGCTATAGCATAATCAATGAGGATTTTGACGGAATTCAACTCGAATGAGTCGTAGAGTGTGCTTCCACAGTCCCATACCAGAGCCTGGGAATTGTCTGATTTTTGTATTTTATCCATGTGAGGTTTGAATGAATTCAACCCTAACGAGTCGCAGAGTGTGTTTCCACAGTTCCATACCCGAGCTTTGGCATCGGCTGATCTATCCCGAGGTAAATCTCCTCCTCGCAGCAGGTTAGGCATGGAACTAGGATTATGCTGGGGTACTGATCTGAGAACCTTGTGGATTGACCTGGAAAGCTTCACAGGTATCTCCGATGGCCGAACAGAGTGCGACAGATTTGATTGTCGCCGCATCAACATTGCCAGAGAAGCTACAGCGGAATCAACGATGCGTTGGATCGAATTCAATTCCAAGGAGTCGTAGAGTTTGCTTCCACAGTCCCAAACAGGATCCTTTTCATACTCCAATTCTTCGATTTCATCCATATTCCGAGCTCCTTAAGGACTCAAAAGAGAGAGCATCAAAGATTGAAACCGAAAGTTAGCAGACAAGGAAGGCCAGTGACAGAGAGAGGAAGAAAAATTAAACTTTCCAATCGTGGGTGAGTCACTTTTTAATTAGTAAATTACTCATATTTATATATTAAATTAGAATAACACAGTTTTGATTTGAATTAAGCTTGTTAAAGCGAGTTAAAAATAAGAAGCACCCAATTACGAAAATGTGATATGTTAAGTGCTTAGTGTTTCTACTACTTAGACAAGTGATGTCGCATGCTTCTGCCCCATCCCTTTCCAAATGTCTCTCTATTTACGAGGTATTAGAAAAAGTTAACATTATGTTTATGCTCTAATCATAAACTTTCATATCATATTTTGACGCGGCGTTTTTGTACAATTCAGGAACTAATAAAAGTGTTGTGGTGTAATATTGTAACGTTCGCAGTTATCCTAGTACAATATTGTCTGCTTTCGGTAGAGATTTTCACAATTTTATTATTGAGTTTAACCTAAAATGCGTTGTACTAGGTAGCGAAGAGAATCCTACTCATAAATCATGCATTTTCCACTCTCACAAATTATGTGGGACTGTGCACTTTCACTGATATGGGACGAACCCTCATATGGGTCATTCTGGCCATCACATGGCAGACTGCCACAATTTTTCCCCTTAGGGACTTAGACATCATTCTCAACCACACTTTCGATTGAGATTTGACTATAATATCATTTGTAACGTCCTCAAACTTCCTAGTACAATATTGTTTGTTTTGGGCTGAAATTCGCACGATTTTATTCTTGGGTATAGTTCAAAACGCATTATACTGGGTAAGAAGAAGAATCATAATCATAAAACGTTGCATTTTTCACTCTCCTAAACGATGTGAGATTGTGCACCTCCACTGATATGATTTTAATCCTCACATGGGTCATCGTAATTTTCATAGGACATGCGGCCACAAATACAATTATTTAAAATAATATAGTATATTAATTAATGAGTAAATAGCAAGTAACAGGATTGATCAACTTGGTCCACTCGAGTCAAACAAACAAATGAGATTCCAATTTATGATCTACCCATACCTTATGTCATCATGCTTGTTATTAGCTCGCATGAGTTGAGTATTTGAACCAACTCATAAAATTGTCACATGTCATATTATGTTAAATTTAATTAATAAAATAAATAAAATGATTGTTTAAATATAAAATTGAAACCTTGAGAGCTTTTATTAAAATATTAAAATTGCGAGGACCAAATTCAAAAAATGACTAAACTATAAGCATCAAGCGTTTTTGATCTCGCGCAGTGATGATTTCATCTCCTAGGTTAGGGTGCTAATGTTTTTGGGTTGGATTAATGGCGTCTGTAAACATTCTTCGTCCACGCGGAAAGTACCTGTCCACACTGAACGTAGCGCTTACAATACCAATCGAACTCGCCGCAAATCTCTCCGACACTGTTTTTCTGAGCAGCGAACTGATTTCTGGCGAATATGCTTCGAGATCAACTTCCAGAGCTTCTCCTATGCTAGCGAAAGGCGCCATAGTGCCGTTAACTGCGTTAAATCTATCCCTAGGCAAATCTCCACCTCGCGCGTTCGGACTGGAAATACGTTTTCGCCTAGAAACTGATGGGAGAAGTTTGTGGATCGACCTGGAGAGCTTAGAAGGTTTCTTCGATGGCGGGACAAAGGATTGCAGAATTGATCGGCGATCTGGTAAATTCGGCATAGACGTGGCTCGAGAAGCTGTGGCAGAATCGAGGTGGAGTTTGATGGAATCCAACTCTAATGAATCGTAGAGTGGGCTTCCACAGTCCCATACGGGAGCATTGGCGTTGCCTGATTCTTGGATTTTGTCCATTTGACGTTTGATGGAATTCAACTCAAATGAATCGTAGAGTGTGCTTCCACATTTCCATACCAGAGCCTTGGCCTCGCCTGAGTCTTGGATTTTATCAATTTGACATTTGATGGAATTTAACTCAAACGAGTCATAGAGCGTGCTTCCACAGTCCCATACCAGAGCCTTTCCATTGTCTGATTCTTGAACTTTATCAATGTGAGGTTTGAATGAATTCAAATCTAACGAGTCGCAGAGTGTGCTTCCACATTTCCTTACCTGATCCGTAGGTTTTGGCCGGGGAACTGATCTGAGAAGCTTGTGGATTGATCTGGAAAGCCTCACAGGTTTCTCCGACGGCGGAACAGACTGCGACAGATTTGATTGATGCGATGTCAACATTGTCTGAGAAGCTATAGCGGAATCAAGGAGGCGTTGGAACGAATTTGATTTGAAGGAGTCGTAGACTTTGCTTAGATCCTCCGGATTTCATTCATTTTCTTTGGATTCTGGAAGGACTGAAAAGAGAGAAAATCAAAGATTGAAATGGAAAGTTTTGCAGAGAAGGAAGCTTAGAGACAATGATAGAAAAAGAGAAATCAAACTTTCTAATTAGGGAATTACAAATATTTATTTTAAATTAGAATAACACAATTTCATCTCAATTACTTCTCAACAATTGACATTAAATCTTCTTTTATTTTCCAATTTTAGGCCAATTAAAAAAAATAACCACGGTATTATGACACTAAACTACGATAAATGAATGAAGCAAATATCACGGTTTCGTTTTTCGTTAAAAACATTGTTTTTTCGTTGCAGAACATTGCTTTTATGCGATGGAACAATGTCTTTCCACTAAACAGATTTAAAAAGATTACTTTCTGCAAATGAAACGTTGTTGTTCCGCTGCGACAAGACAATGTTCCGCCTCCTAACAACAACTTCCGCCTGCGGAAAGAGTACTTTCCTTTGCGAAAAGTGAGACATGTCAACAAGCACTATATGACAACGATGGACCAGAAAGAGGAATGGGAAAATGGTAAAGAGAACTGGATTGGAGAAATCGAAAGAGGGGTGAGTCATGCCGACGTTCAGCAATGTTTTCGCAAAACTTAAAATGTGATAATTGTTTTTGACGATAAGATTAGTTTAATTATTGCGATTTTAGCATAAAATTAAAGTCGTGAATTTTTATATTTTTGTTAAGTTTTGTTGCACGAATAAGTTTGGATATTCAATATGTTTTTAATGATCATTGTGTTCATGGATCAAAAGTCATGAATAAATGTTTGGATTTTTATCTACTTAACCAGAAAAAAAAATTAATACAAATATTAAATCGTGAGATTATATTAACTTTATATATACTATATAGCTAATTTTACATATTTATACATTTATAATTGTGATTTAATGAATTTTATGTGATATTCATCTATTATAAGTCTGGAAAAAATATTATAATAATTAATCAATCAACTCTAACAAATCTTATACGAAAACAAAGATTATAGATCATCTAAACAATTTCACTGCAACATTTGTAATAAATTTCATATAAAAAGAGAAATCAAATTTAAGTCATAATTCTATCACTTGATTTTTTTTATCTGATTTGGTTGTGTTCTGTTTTAGTTATCTAATTTTAAACTAAATCACATTACCCAATTAAATTTCATCTGTAATTGGATATTGTTTTACTTAGGGGTGTTCAAAACCGAACCAGAACCAATGAACTGAACCAAAATCGATCAATTCGGATCGGTTTTGAACACCTCTGAACCGATCTTTGGTTCTATTTTATATCAACCGAAAGTTATCAGTTCGGTTATCGGTTTGGCTGATTCAAAACCGACACAAATCGAACTGAACCAATTAATTAACAATTTTTATTAAAAAAACTTGTTTTGCAGTTTGGTTTAGGGCTAATATTAAGTAATTATTCAATAAATTGTTATTTGTTCAAAATTAAGTCTCACAATTGTCTAAAATTTAAATTATTTGATTGATACCTAAATAATAATTGAATTATTGACTAATTAGTTCTTAAATTGTATTAATTAGTAGTTAAATTATTATCTAATTACTAATAAAATTATTGAATTATATTAATCAATTATTCAATTATAGATTATACCATAAATATATTAATAAATTATACTAATTACTTATCAAAATTTTATTTTATTTTTCATCAAACTAAATGTTTTTTTGATTTTTTTTGTTAAATTTATATTAGAAAAAATTATATTTATACTTATATATAAAAATAAAATATATATATTATTTTATATAATAAATAGAACCAAAACCGAACTGAAACTGAATAAAAAATTTTGATTCGGTTTTAATTCAGTTTTGATTCTTAAACAGTTTCAGTATCGATTTCATTCTTTACAAATCAAAAAAAGTCTATTCGATTTCAAGTCGACCTAAAACCGGACCAGACCGACCTGACTTTTGCACAACCCTAGTTTCCCTTAGATCAAAACTTCGATAATTTTGTCTTTGTAGGATCGGTACTTTATTTATCATATATTACTTGAATCCGACACATGCACCTACGTAATGTTATAGTTTTGCACATCGATCTTTCATATTTAACCATCAAAATTTGAGTCTAAAATCCCAAAAAAAATAAATACAAATAGATTGAATATGGACAAAAGCATTAGCAGTTGCTCAAAAAATGAAAAATATAGAGAGAGAGCACAACAAACACCCACCACCTTCGCAAATCACTCGTTCGAGTTTGGCGCCTTCATCCCAAATCCGCGCTTCATCTTCTCAATCCTGCTCAGAAAAGTAAGCAGTGGTAAGGACAAAGGATGAAGCTTTCGATGAGGATAAACACAGGATGACACTTACGTAGGGGCGAGTTTGCCTAAGTGATAGAGCTCTTCGCCGGAGTCTTCGTTGACAACTCTTCCAGATATGTCAATAATGTAAAAGTTATCGCTAATGGTAGGCAGTCCTCGACCTGCAAGTAAGTCCAGATCGTTTTGATGCAGCTCCCGCCCATTTACGTACACTCCTGTATTTCCGGCAGCACAGTTTGTCGGCATCGGATAATTGAACTCTTCGATGAACGGCTGCAACCCACCAAAAAATTGCCATATCGAGTTCAACTTTTACGATTTCGGATCAAAAGAAATGCAAAAGGAAAGAACGCATTGATCTTACCGGAACTATTCCCAGACAAGGATTGCCCATCACGCCCCAAAATCCAGCCTTGTAATCATACCTGGAAAATGCAGATTAAGAAAGAAACTAAGATCATCATCATGTTGATTAAAACTAAGATTAAAAAAATGATGCATAATTACCAGTAATCTCCAGGAAGAACACTCCCAGCCAACTTTTCAGCCTTTTTAACAAGTTCATCTGGTATAAGGTGGCCATTAACAAGAACGTTCCGTTTTTTCGCTAAATAGATTCCTTCAACGTTAATGTTCTTGTTTTGATCTTCTCTGAAAGCCTCGATCGAGTCTTGCGATGTTTGAGTATTAGGGTATTCATCTAAAAAATCCTCACACTCCATGGATTCGGAGACATCTTCCGTAGAGTTTTGTGAATACTGAACCTTATCATGAATACTTACGTCAGAATTTGAATGGTCCGAGTGCTCGTCGAAAAGGAGAGCAATTTTTGTAGGAGATGAAGTGGGTTTGGCAGAGTTGGAAGTATTTTCCTGCTCGATGAGGGGCGATGGACTCTCCTCTTCTTCGGATAAATCCCACGATGAACTGACATTTCGCCTCTTCTCTGATAAATTAAGCTCCAGTTCTTGAGCTTCACCTGTTGATTTCTGATCAGAATTTTTCAAGTTGTGATCAGATTTATCGCCCAAAGATGAACTGATGCTTTGCTTCTTCTCTGATAAACTCAAATTCAGTTCTTGATCTTCTAGTGTTGATTTCTGATCAGAATTTTTCGAGTTATGATCAGGGCTGACGCTTTGCTTCTTCTCAGATAAACTCAGCTTCGGTAGTTGATCTTCTAACAACGTTGATTTCTGCTCAGATTTTTTCAAGTTAAGATCAGATTTATTGCTCGAAGATGAACTTCCACTTTGGTTATTCTCTGATAAACTCAACTTCAGCTCTTGATCTTCTAATCTTGATTTGTGACCTGAATATTTCAAGTTCCGATCAGATTTCTCGGCCGAAGATAAACTGACACTCTGCTTCTTCTCTGATGAACTCAGCTTCAGTTCTTGATCTTCTAATGTTGATTTCTGCCCAGAATTTTTCAAGCTATGATCAGATTTACTGCCCGAATCAGCAAAATCACTAGAACCGTTCTTTGGAGCCTTCAATCCACGCAAATCCTTATCGAGCTCGGAAGATACTAAGTTGGATTCTTTAAGACTACCAATAATAACTCTTTTCTTCTCGATTTGAACATCAATAATAAAAGAACAAGCTCCACACTTCAGCTTATGCTTCCCCTTCATCAAATTTCTAGGCAATTTCAGCAACTCAAAGCAATTATAGCATGCTATGAAAGGGGCACCACCGGATATAGATCGACAATATTGTTCATTTTTACGCCTAATCACCGGCCTTCTCGGTCCACTCAAACTCTCACCGTCCGATTCAGGACCACTCGTCCATCTCTCATGAGGCCTTACATCTCGAGATGGAGCGTAATCGCTACCGTGAGGACTCAAATTATGAGGCCCAAGTTGAAGAGGAGAGCCGATACGATTTAAATTGGCACTAAGAAAATCTTTCTGATTTACCCGATTGAATGACCTTTGCGGATTTCTAGTGGGAACGCACTGAAAACAAGTACAAGCCGAATGGTGAGAAAATTGATTAATTTCCATTCGTCGTCCTAAATCATACTCATGAGGCAACGATTGATCGTAAGCCTTCCTATTCATTTGCGGGTGAAATTGATCCTCAAACGCCGCTAAGTCATGTCTCGGTGGATAAACTTTTTCGCGGTTTATTGGCCCCGAGCCTTGGATATTTTCGTAATAACGATCGGGAAAAGCCCTCTCGTTATTGAACCTCGGTTTATCCATTGCTCCGCAGTATCTGTTGAGTTGATCTTTCAACTCGTCTAAAGCCCTCATAATTTCAACCGGATCTTGTTCCGAATGAGGCTTATTCGGAACGCTATTGTTCCACATTTTCTCGCCATATCCATATAGTGGACCTGAGGTTTTGCTCGACGTTCCTTCATCGGGATAACCATAATAAGGATTTCTACCTTGATCGCCGGCTATCCTAGATTGTCCTGAAATTTTTGAATACCCAAAATCTCTCTCTATGCTTAGATTTTCTAAGTCTGATCTTTCGTGAAGATTGTATCGACGAACCCAATCGTTAACGCGGTGATTGGATGAATGATCGTCTTCGTCGACATATCTCGTGTCTTTCCTTGGTCCGATTGGATCGAGCCTCAATCCCTTCATTTCTTCCAATCTATTTTCCGGTCTAGATGAACTAGGAGGCAAATCAACCAATCTATATCCAAAACCGATCCCTTTTCGGCTGTTTTGATCCATTCTTGAACTTTCCATTACTCTGTCTGAACTAGTATTCCCATTCTCTGATAAAATCTCCAACTTCTTATTATTCCACCCTCTTATCTCCTCATCAGAATTCTCCACAAAACCATCATTTTCACACTAAATTTCTTCTTTCTTGAATCAGACAATCAATCTCAGGAGGCTTAAACAAACATCTAAAAAAGCAGAAATGAAGAGCGATAAATTACAAACACAATTCATATTTTATCTCTCTAGTTTCATTTCTATCAATCAGAAGCCCGAAAATTGGGAAAACAAGGAAAAACACAAGATCAAGGAGAAATGGAAGAAAAATTATACCTTTCAGAACAGCCCCACAGCCCCAACACTTATAAACAGCGTAGTTCCGATTTTCAGGCAAGAGATTATCACATTTGGGGGGACGATCTTGCCGAACTTTCTATCCATCGGTCATTTCTGAGCAGTAAAACAAACCCAAAAACTCTTAAACCGACTTAAATCATCCAAACCCTCAAAAAAGTTCATCAATTTTTACGCACAGCTCTTGAAAAAATAAGAGTAAGAACTAAGAACAGCAGTGACAGAATAATCTTATCTTTACCCTCCCAAAAGAAAATCAAAGAGAAATCTGAAATGAAAGCGCATAGCTAAAAACATCCTTTCTTGATGGAACAGCCGAGTCTTCCCGTCTTCTTGCTTCGACGCAAACTTTTACTCAGTCAAAGAAAGAGGTGGAGAGGGTCATTTCACTTGATAACTACAGATTCCTAAAACTAGGAAAAGCCCAGGTCTGGAAAGTGGAACACCAAACAGCAGCCGGCTTGATTCCCGACGAACGGCCGGAAAAAGGTAGAGACGAAGGGAAACTCAGAAAAACGGATTGACGTGGGGATAATACGAGACTACCGACAGCCTTTGAGCGTCTTATAGGTAGAGGTACACACGCCTGTACAATTGCGTTGACTGTTTAGAATGACTTACAGAAGGGAAAATACTAAAACACCCTTTTAGTTGACATGGTAAGCATATGCAGCTAGCCAATGCGCGTTATGCAGTTGGAAGTTGAAGTTCCTCCAAAAATAAAGTAATTAATTTATTGTTGACCTAATTATTTAATTTTATAAAAAATTAACAAATAAAACACTCAACTATAAAAAATAAACAGAATAACGATCGTCGATAACTTGTTGAAATAAACGTTAAAAACGATAAGGCTTTTCAAAATGAAAGATTTTTCAGTTAACGTGTTCGAAATCGATTTTGGTATGAAAATAAAAGATTTTAATTTAACTGTTTGTTGAAAAATTAATGTATTTCAAGCTAAGCATGTTTATGATTTACTAAGAAAACTCCCCGAAAAACAAATTTTAACAAGGTTAAGCTGTTCAAAATCGATTTTTGTATTAAAATGGAAGATTTTGAATTAGTTGTTTGTTGAAAAATCAATGTAGTTTAAGCTAGACATGTTTCCGATTCATTGAAGAAACTCGCCAGAAAATTTATTGTTTACTAAACTGAAGAAAGACAAAGAATTTAACAAATGGAGCGCAAAGAGTATTTTCCACTGCGGAAAGTCATATTTTTTGCTACAAAAAGAAAATATTTTTAACAGAAAACGTTACAGTAATTTTTGCTTCACTCATTTCTTACAGTTGAGTGTTTTATTTATTAATAAACACTGTTTAGTGGTTGACTTGTTAATTTTTTTCCTTTAATTTACAATGTTTTATTCATACTTTCCATTTCGCTTCTTAAAATTATAATTAATTTCTTGTAAATAAATTAACTTTATTATGTAATCATACATGCTAGCATATTGTTTGCGTGTTATTCATCTATTAATATTAATTTAAATTGATTATGATCTAAGGAAGTAAATGAGCTCACATCTAGGATTGTTCATGTTTATCAAATTGGAATTCATCCTTGAAATAATGACATTGTTTTAACTGTAGGTTATGCCCTTTTTTTCAAATGTCAAATATGTACTTTTTATATTATTGAAATATGTTAAAAAAGGTAGGAAGAAAAAGTCAGAATTTCATTGACCATTTCTTTCTGTCTCTATTTCTACATTTTAATTATTATTTTATGATGTGTCGTATTTAATCATTAATTGCACAAATTAATATTTATAACGTCAGGTAATAAAAATAAAAAGTATGAATTAGTCGGAAAGGTGAATCAAGTTGGGTTCAAGTCGTGGAATTTCTTTTTTTTTTTTTTGCTTGGAGTCAGATTTTCAACGCAAAGAAAAGTTCTAATATGTTTTCTTTTTCTTGTTCTCTCCGGGTCATCAATGTTCATCGTCTATGGTCAAGCGGGTTTGGTATACTAAAACTATGGCAGCTCACCCTGTAAAAGTCAAGAAAGGTTCAAATGTAAGTCTAATCCATATCAGTGGAAATGCACAATCTCACAGCGTTTGGAAGAGTAAAAAATGCATGATTTCTAATTAGTTTCCCTTCCTTACCAGTACAATGCATTTTGGATTAATTCCAAGAATAAAACCGTGCAGACTTTAGACAAAAACAGATAATATTATACTGAGAGCACGAGAATATTACAAAACTCTAAATCCTGAATCCAAAATCCAACTAACATTATTGTTGAAATAAATAAAATGAAAACTTATCGAAATAATCATGAGCATGAATTATATATCTCCTATAAGATCCTCCATCGTCACTTGTTCATTTGGAAAACAACCTTTCAAAGCAAGACAAGGAATGAAGTTTCCATCAACCAACTACAAATCACTCGTGTTGTGTTAATCACACGAGTAAATCTATCGATTTCTCTGACGAATCAAAATTTTTTGAACCCTCCTCGTGTAATCATCGATGAAAGGGGTAACAAATTCTCTTACATTATCGTCACCTCTTCTTGTTTTTCTTTCTGCCCTTCACTTCTCTCTCCAAATTCCTTATCCTTTGACTTATAACTGCAGAGGAAGACATTTTTCGGCCTCCGAGGTTTGATGATTCAGCAGTTGGAGTAGTCTCTTTAGTGGCTGTTGTTGTTCCTTTCAGTGCTGACAATAAAGAGAAGGCGGGCTGTGGAGCATCACTCGGGTTTGGAACCGGTATTTCGGGAACGCCCAAAAATTTCCTCACACCAGGAGCTTTTAGCACTGAAAAAAGGGTAGAAGAAAGAGAACAGAAGAACAGATTTAGCGTAACGGTTTCTTAAAAGAAATATGGAGACAAATAACAACTCGAATAGTCTTACCGAGTCCATAACTGAGTGAAAACAAGTTGGTCGTAACCCAATAACAAAATATCGCCTGCAAATGAAAGACGCACAAGTTTAGCTCATCTTGGCATCATCTTCGAAGAAAAAGTATTACATTTGAAATAGAAAAAATAATGACTGTAGTAAAAACGAACGGCCTTTAATCAATCATCATTTTGCGAGACTGAGTTAAGTAATTTTTTGGGCTATTTAGCTTCATCAAAATGAGATTATTTTTATAGGTATGTCCAGTCTTTACAACTAAAAAGAAATTATTTTTCACTAGTTATTTCTTTGCCGGGTAGAGTTATTTTCTCTCGATATCTTGTAACTTTTTGTTTTTAATACACAATGTTTCTCATTAAAAAAAAATACATGAACGATGTGTTAACGCGCCGGTGGATTTACAAATTACGAAGCCAAGTACTGGAAGTTTAACTCAAGAAACAAAACGTACCTTTGGAAAACTCATGGTGAAAGGAACTGTAGCGACCGCTAGGCCCCTTAATACATTTTTCATAACCCCAGCGGCAGGATTGCCTTCCATGCCTTCTTGCATGTTGCACTGAGAAGAAGTTCAAGATTACACTTCAGTATATAGTGACAATGAAGAAAAGAAAAGTCCAACATTCCTACTCTTAGCACTAATGCACACTAAATCAAACTATGAGGGTATGATAGAAAAGGTGATGAAATGTAATAAGCTTTTGAACTTTGCAAAATACATCTAATCAACCATATAGATATAATCAAATTTGCTCTAAATGAAAATAAATGCAAGAGACTTTCAGATCTTAATTTGATTTAGTATTTTAGTTTCTTATTACATGATTTAATGGAGAGGTGCTCTAATCTGATTTTTTGTAGGCTATGAATAAAGGTCTAGATTAGAAGACAGAAAGTCTATGGGCATTCAGACATAAGAATTACTATTGTTTCCCCTATTTCTCTGGTTTTCGTAAATTTTAAGCACCAGCCTCTGTTTTTTCTAGTTATCACAAATTCTCATCTTTCTCTGATTAGATATAATATCTTTCTTCCCTCATGCTTCTCAGAGGCTATATCAATTGATCAAACTGAAGCAGATGCCTACCTCCACAGTGATCCAGAATGTCAATGCAGTCAAAACTGGAAATATGTATAAACTATCTGGAGTTGTGAGATCAACAAACCAGTAGGCTCCGCCATGTTTGAAAGATGGAACTTTTTCTGCCATGTTTGAAACCTAAAATAAAAAGAAGAGAGTGAAATTAAGTATGAAAATTTCAACGGTTAATCATTTGCAATGAAGTTGAAAAGATAGAATATGTTACCGCAAGGAAAAAACTAATAAATACAGGACCCTGTATAAATATTCCCTTCATCGGCGTAAATGGACTCACTCCATATCTGTTGGGGCAAATTACAATCAGGACATGCATAAAATTAGTTCTAGGAGTTACAAGACCACAGCAATGGAAAGAAAAACACAGAGCATTTCAAACTTCATTATGTATAAATCAACTCTTCATAAATAAAAAGAGTAATTGTTGTAAAATAATTTCCTTAACAAACATCTACCGCAGGCTAACTGACATTTCCAACAGAGGTTGCAATATTATAACGTTATAATGATCCGACTGTTACAATTCAAGAATATTTTTGGCGGATAATCAATAAGTAGTTTTGTAGGACTTTGTATATGAGGTAAGTGCAACAGACATGTTAACAAACAACAAATATACAAGAAGACAAGAAGCTAAATTATTTAGTTATACAGCCTCCACTCAATTTTTATTAGACCAATAATACAAGCTTCCCTCACGAGCATAGGTTTGAAAAGATATGAGCTTACTCCTTAAATAGTTTCGACATTTTCTTTCGACCTTCAGCCACAGCTGCTGGATCCGTACTCTAACAAAAACAAGAGGTTAAAGGTTAAAACACATTATAAACTTGTTATCAAAACTTGTCTATGTAAAAGAGAGTTCAAAATCATATAACCAAGACAATGATGAGCAATATCCTATGTAGAAGATACAAAGAGTAAGGATTAAAAAGTTAAGAGGCGAAATTCAATGACTTCCTCACAAAATTGACAGGTAAGAACCAGGAAACTTACATTTTCTTCCAACTCCTTCTTTACATTCTCCAGATGGGGCCTCAAGAGCTGCAGAATACATAAGAGTTGCTAAAGATTCAAGGCCAATTTTTCCTTCTCATCATCCATGAATAACTACATGGTACATGGTAGTCTCCAACAAGTAAGGTTGGAAAATTTTAAGCTAATAAAAATATAAGTAAAGAATCAACCTTTCCATAAAATAAAATATACACCGCTTAAACCTCGTCAAAGAACAACAATGAGTGGAAATATTCAATAGTTTAAATCATTCTCATTTTCATTCCTAGCAAACAGAATATGGAAGTTTTAAGCAAGACTCATATAACATAATGTTTGAAGTCTGCAAAGTCATAACTTGACCACTGAAGATTGAATAAAAGTGAAAGGTGACGGTGGATCTGTCAAACAGCAAGCATTGGAATAATTAAAGATTTATAATTGTCATTAAGACATACAAGGAAAACTTTTTAAAATGAATGTCAAAGACAACAATTAAAGCAGCTAAAAAGAAACTCAAGAAGTGAGTGCAGGACATACAGTAAGTTTTGCAGTAGCTTTCATTTGATTTATCATAAGTGGCACTGTTGCCCCTCGGATCAAGAGACTTGTTATAGCTATGGCAGCCCACCTGAAAGATGTCACAGAAATTACAGTACCTTCTTCAGCAATTCTTACCTCTTTCATGCGTAAAAGATAAGGCAGCAAAAATCGTGTATATAATTAATTCGAATTTCATCATTTATAAAGCTAGACTCTATAACATAATATTATGAATTCATATAGCAAAATGATTTAAGATTCAAAGTAGAGAAAAGGTTATTATTCTATATTAAATGCCAATATCTTTTGCGCTGCATAAGTAACAAAATAGAATATCTATTTTATCAACTTATGAGTTTCAAACTTTAACCCATAGAGAGAGAGGGGTAAGAGGAGGTCCTCACCAGTTTAATCCAGTGAAAGAATGCACAGCATCAATCAAATACTGCAAAGCTTTAACTGTAAAAAAAGAATCTGATGCGGCAATGGCGACTTCATTTACTGCAGCAACCTGAGATGCTGCTGCTTGGATTGATGATGATTCTGAGAGAACTTCTGCAACATCACTTATAAGTTCAATTTTCTCAGATCCTTCTCCAATTGCAGTGGCAGTGGACATATACCGACAAAACGAGGAGCCAGCACCAGACGGAAAGAAAATCTTTGTTCGTCTTCTGTCATGACCGAAAGTACTAAAGCCAGCTGACTTGTTCAAACTGCTTCCAGAAGAGCTCCACTGGAAGAAATTCTCGACTTTTTGCTTGGATAAGTCATCATCCATTGATGGAATCTTGGGTTCATCATCATGGTGAACGTTAATATGACAAAATGAAGGATAATATCTTCTGGCTATAATGCTCCCTCTTGTCGTTAGGCTACGTCTACAAGCCATTGCTATCTTTCTAAACAAAATACATAGATTGACCAAATTACATGAAGCTTGAAAAACTCAACCGCGTAAGATAATCATTAGAATGAAATTGCGCATAGACAACGAAGCCCTAAGATTCCCAGTCGTCCTAGAAATTTGAAAGTTCTCCCTGTCACCTGTAAATCTAAAATCTTAAAAAGCTAAAACCCCGGTCAAACATAATCTCGCAAACAAAATCTTCAAAGCGTATGAAGTTAAAAGCAGAAAACAATAACGATGGCATTCAAGATAAGCAAGATAAGTCATTTTGGGTAACTTCATTAGCTAAATTGAAACTCCCTTCATTCACAACATGAATACCACCAAAACGATAAGAAACTTAGAATAGTATCTAGCGGAAACTTTAGAACCCGAAAAGGAGAACGTAAACACGAAATCATGATTTCAATCGTCGTACTCAAACGCAGAATACAATTAAAGGACTCACCAGTCACCGTCGCACTGTTAGCTGCTTTGCCAGAGAGAGACAGATTAAGAGAGAGTCTGAATTTCAGACTTGGTGAGGTATGATCGAAGAGGTAGCTGAGGCAACTACGTTGGACAGCGGCTGGAGAAGAAAGATTAAGATACGTCCGTCTCCGACCCAGAGAGTCGGCGCGGTGATTCCACAATTGGGCTTTGGATAACTGGGCCTAAACAAGGCCCAGAGTTTGGCCTCTTTATTACTTCAAATTTCAAGAACATTTATATTCTAATATTATATTTAAGAAAACATTAATATGGCATTTAGTTATTATTTAAATAATTTATTATAATTAAATGAGAAAATGACAAATCAACCATCGTGATTTGCAATTAATGACAAGTAAACAACTATGGTATAGTTCCTAACAAGTTAATCACTGATGTATGGAAAAATGACAATTTTAACATCGTTGTTACGTTTGCCGTTAAAAATGAGACGAGAAGCCGCGGCGGCGTCCTGGGAAACCGTGGTGGCGTCCCAAGTCCGCGATGACTACTTTGAGGGCTATGAAAAACGATCTGTTTTTCATGCATAACTACTTCAAAGTTTGCAGCGGTTCTTGATTTTTAGTGTTTCATGGCTACTTCAAATGTTTTTCGAATCCAATGTTTTTTTTAGTTTTTGACCTCTTCAACTTCAAACGATCATAACTTTAACTACAGATATCAGAATTTGCTGCAAAAGGTATCAAACTGAAGCTCTCTTAGAGATCTACAACTTGCCATGGTAAATCCCTCGATCCCCTTTTCTCGGCCCCAAAATCAATCGTTTAAGACCTCAAATTTGCGATCAAACATTTTTAATAGGTCAAAACGTCGCGGTGTCTTGGGACGCCGCGGCGGTTTTCCAGGACGCCGCTGCGGTGTCCCAAGACGCTGTTGTGGTGTCCTGGGACGCCGCTGCGGTTTCCTAGGACGCCCGGCGGCGTCCCGGGACAACACAGCGATTTTTGCCTTCAAAATCACTGCGTCGCGGTGTCCTATCATTTTTAACGGGGAACATGACACCGATGTTGAATTTGTTATTTTCCCATACGTCAGTGGATAACTTGTGAAAAAATATACCATAGTAGTTGACTTGTCATTGATCGCAAACCACGATGGTTAATTTGTCATTTTTCCTAATTAATTTATAAATTAACGAACTATATATTTAAATTTTTACCCTTGTTGAGAGGCTGTTTCTCTTATTATAAAGAGAGAAATTATTAGTAATAGACAAAAGTTGTCTTAAATTTACCTTTGCAGTACTAAATTTCTAGGAAATTAACTTATTATTTAGCAATAAGTCAAATTTTAAAGTAATTTTGTAAACAACTAAAACACTGAATTATGAAAAATGAACGACGTAAATCTTGCAATCATATTTTTCGTTAAAAATTTTAATTTTTTAAAATATTCTATCAAATATCCGCTGAGTATTCTACTGTGGAAAGCTAGTTTCTGCAATGAAAAAGACATTTTCCACAGAATTTTATTTTTCTCAAGACAACCCGAGGGTAAAACACGACCTCGTACTTCGAGATTTTAGTTGTTCGATAAATTACTTGCAGAATTGATTTGTCGGTGACCCAACAGTCGATGGTTTGTTTTGGTAATCACCATTAATTACTTTTAGGGTCGTCATTAATTTGTCAATTTGGCTTAGCTTCCTCATTTTAACTTTAATATCTTACAAAACTCTCACATCAAACAAGAGATAACATATGTCCACTCAAAGAATTACAGTAAATTATAGAACACCCTTTCTCCTTATGATAAAAATTAGGGTAAATAACAATGTAGACCTTATAGTTTGCGATCAACGACAAGTCAAACTCTGGAGATTATTTTTTAACAACTAAAACCCTGAACTATGAAAAAATGTCACCGGCGACCTCGCAGTCACGATTTCCGTCCAGAGCCGTCGAGGTTAACGCCCCGTTTGTATCCTGTCTAGCGGCGTCGAACGGAGTCAAAGGGCGATGGTAGAGCCGACGGTCGAATTGTCCAGAGCCGACCGAAGTACGACATTCGCTGGCCGTTGGATCGACGAGGATCGTCCCTCGTCTGGATCGACGGCTAGGATTGAATCTGGCGTCCCTACCAGATGCGATGACGGACAAAGATCCTTGGCCGTTGGATCGAGCGAGGGATGTGCCTCGGATCGACGGCCAGGATTTAATCCATCTGGCAAAGACGGACGTCGATCCTTGTCCGTTGGATCCTCGCTTGGATCGAACGGTCAGTAGTGACTCCAAATTAATTGGGTCACGTGCGGGTCACATGCGATATTAAATCGCCAGAATTCCCCATTATGACGGACGTCCGTGGGAATAGCACAGACGTCCGTCTTTAAATAACACATCATCAGCATCTGGACGGCGTCCGTCGGACCATGACGGACGTCTGTCATAACCAAAACGACCGCGTTTTCGTCCTGACGGATGACAAAACGCTGCTTATACTCGCGAAGGGCATCCAAGCCCTAGAAATCGCCTTGTACTTCAAATCGCGAGCGAATTCCCCATTTCCCCTGATGAATTCCCAAACTCCCGATTTCCCCCGACGAATTCCCGAACCCCCGAGTTTTGAATCTGAAAATGGCGCCGAGGTATAGTCAAGCGTCGAAGAAGCGTAAGGTGGTGGCTCCCACCGAGACGACGGGTCCAGTGGAGTCTGTAGAACCTGGGATGTTCAGCTCAGCCTCCGCCCATGTACAGTACGAGAAGGACATTGTACCCCGTGCAATAATCATATCCAGGAAGGTAAATTTCAATTCATTTGCTGATTTTGGATTGAAGGCAATGTTTGAACGAATTGGATTGGATAAACTGTGCACAATGGGAGGTTATTTCTATGAGAGAGCTGTCAAACTGTTTTATACCAATTTGGAGTTGAATAAATCAAGTGATAGAGAGTTGAGGAGTTTTCTGTTTGGAAAACAGATTAGGATAACTCTAGGACAATTAAATGAGCTCATTGGATGCTCCACGGAGGAGCCGTTGGAGGAGTATTACCATGCGACAAAGGACCCCGAATTTGTCCAAAAAGGAGAAGGTCTTGCATTGCTGAAGCAATTGGTTCGCAATCCTACAGCCATTGAGTCTTTCTTCCGGCCTAAATCAAAAGACCTCGATGCGAAAGCAAGGGTCATCCATCACATGATCACGCACACATTTATGCCTCGTGATGGACATAGAGACCTTGTTACAGCCATGGATTTGTACGTAATGGAGAAGCTATACAATGGGAAGAGGTTCAACTTTGCATACGTCATTATGCAGCAAATGAAAGCAACTCTGAATAGTGCAAGGAAGAATCTCCCATATAATTGGCTCATTCAGCGCATTATTGACAGCAACGGGTTGGTTGTCCCTCACACAGAGCGACGAACAGACGAAAAACCACTTGACATGTATAATGAAGTTACATTGGCTCGGATGGGGTTGCAAAAAGTACGAGGGGAGTGGGTATTCAGAGGAGATGTGGCAGCTGCACCTCCTGCACATCTTGTACCTCCTGCACCTCGTCCTTCCACTTCAGCTGCTCCACCGCCATCCACGTCAGCTCCACCACGGCCATCATCGTCAGCTCCACCACCGCCATCCACGTCAGCTCCACCTGCTCTTTCCATGTGCACTGCCATAATTCCGTGGACAGCAAACGCACAACCGACATATCACGTGGAGGTGGATGACGATTTTGTGCGTCCTATGGATGACGATTTTGTGCGTCCTATGGCAGATGATGCACTTCCCCCACCCCAGTCCTCATCGTCGCCCTCCGTACTCAGCAGCAAAGAGAGGTGGCAGTGGCTTGTCACCCAACTGGGCGAGATTCAAGCCAAGTTGGATAGACAGGAGAGTCAACTTGGCCAGCTTCAAGCCACTGTACTACAGATGCAAGAAGTACAAACGCATATGGCAACTGCTCGCACAACCGCCCAGCCATCTCATCCATCAGCATCTCATACATCTTCCTATGCCGGTCCAGACGGATGCCAGTATGTCTTTGATTTTACATGTAATTTCCTTATATGCATTAGTATCGTTGATTAATAATGTGTTACAATTATGCAGGTCTCTGATCATCAGGCAACTGTCCCCTCCTCCAACCCTGGCTAAAGTTCAAAAGATTTTGGCCCCAGGTCCTTCAGTGGTGGGTCCTACCGCTCGTCAGAGGATGACAGTGCAAGTGGTATGTCTTCTATTTGGTTTTATACAATGTGTAGAATTTACACTTACACTGAATTTCCATTGCAGCCTGTGAATTTGATGGAAGAGTTCATGGCACTTGCACAGGTCAATACGAATAATAACAAGAAGACGTGTGCTCTCCTTTGCGGCTCCAAGGTAAGAAGCATCGTCATTTGAAATTTATTATCAGTTGTGATTAGAAAATTAATGTTGTGCGTCGTGTTGTTGATTTACAGGGTGACAAGATATATTCAATCACAACTCTCCTTGTGCCAAAGCAATCGGGCGCTCCTGACTATGTGATAATGTTTAACCAACTTATATTATATTGTTACTAAAAAAAAACTACATAAATCGTGTTCTTAAAATGCAGTGCGTGATGACAAATGAGGAGGACACCGCCATTGTTCAAATAAGGGAGGGTTTGTTGACGATTGGCTGGATCCATGTAAGCCACTTCTATTCATTCATGAAATCATACATGGTTTAATATTTCTTCCTCCTACAGTGCCACCCGGAGATGGATTGTTTCATGTCATCGATTGACATCCACACGCAGTATGCGTACAAACAATTGATGCCGGATTCAATTGCAATTGTCATGGCACCTGTGGACAAAAAACGGTATGTTTTTGAATGACCTGCGCTTTGAATGATGTGACAAACTAATTTGCAGTTCCAATTGCAGCCAACACGACATATTTCAAGTCTCCCGCCCTGTAGGGTGGTCGGTGATGTCCAAATGCAATGGGCAGGGCTTCCATCTCCACGATCCGTACGATCGAGATGAACTCTACGAGGAGTGCACGAGTGTGGAGATGAGCTCCGATTTGCACTTCAACATCATCGACATCCGGGACGCAGAGCCTTCCATATTTGATGAGGCACCACCTGTTCAGCCACGCTCAGAGGCCCCAGTTCAGCCACTCCCAGAGGCCCCACCTGTTCAGCCACTCCCAGAGGCCCCACCTGTTCAGCCACTTGCAACGGTACCACCTATAACGTATTCTAGATATACAAGAAATGCAGGACGTGCAAGAGGTGCAAGACGTGCAAGAGGTGCAACACGTGAGAGAGTTGAAAGAATAGAAAAAACGTTGAACAAGTGGCTCAATTGAAATTGAATTCAATTATTTGTTGTAGTCTGTAGTCTGCTTTGTGGTTTTCTTCATACTGCTTTGTGGTTTGTTGTAGGCTGTAATCTCCTTTGTGTTGCCGCGAGGGGCGCCCAAAACAGGGCAAGTGCTGTCTGTCTGCATGTGACGGACGTCCGTCAGAAGGGGTCGGACGTCCGTCTCAAGGTGACGGACGGCTGTCTGAATGTGATGGACGTCCGTCTTAACATGACGGACCTCCGTCTTAACATGACGGACGTCCATCACATGCAGTGTATTATACATGAACAAATATTATCCAAACAACTACGTAAATGAGCAAATAAACTTCAATGTATTAAAAACTTTAGTGTATTATACATGAACAAAACAAATACATAGATGAAGCTCCATGATTAAGGATGTGGGTGTGGGGCGACGGACTCCTGCAAAACACAAAAGGAAGTTCATGTCAGAGGAAACGCTCATAGTGAGAACAACGTAAGAAAGCATAACAATCTAAGCACTTGTGTATCGGCAACAATGTTAAACCCCATGAAGGTGTCGTATGAGCGTTCTGCTCTTACACTGCCACTTGCGGTGCCACCTGTTGAGCCTCCGCCTTGACAAGAACGGACATTGTGGCCCACACCATGACAACGACTACATGTCATAGGGATATGTCTCCTGCTGAGTACCGTGCTGCTAGGGGGCTCGTCTGCATCTCACACTCTTCATTTTCGAGGCCGACCGGGGAGTCTCTTTACTGGTGGTGGCAAAATTGGAGGCTGGTTCGTTGCAGGCCACATGTGGTGGCCACTGACAGGTCGGGTAAAATGGGAATACATCCTCATATATGTGTCCCGATGGTGCCATGCATGCACATAATCCTCCGCTGAAGTCCGCATAAAATTGATGCAAGGGATGGCATGCACGTATGGGATTCCAGTCAGCTCCCATCTGTTACAATTACAGGTACGCGTGTCCAGATCGACTGCGTACCATTCGTTACCATCGCTTACTCAAACCGATTACATCCTGAAGGTGTTGGACACCAATTCCGAGCCGCATGTTTCAGTTTGACAAGCTTCTTTGTGGTCTTAGGACACAAAAGATATGTTGATTCAGCCAACTGCTTATGTTTCTTAACGATCCTAGTCATTATGCCCGTTCTAATCATCTCGAACATAGTGAGGATTGGTTTGTCCCGTGCTGGCAGGAGGCAGGCATTGTAGCACTCGCTCAAATTATTAAGGCCCATGTCGCACTTTGGGACAAGACTGAATGCATGTTTTTACCAACACCTCGGGTTAATTTTCTGCATATATGCATGCGCTGTATGGTCGAGTGCAAGTAGTTTACTCGTCTCTTTCTGAAAGTTCGGTGATGTTGTGGCCCTTGCTGCCTTCCACACGATATCTTTGTATTGTATTCCTGGAAATTATTTTTTGAAATTGGCATACAAATGTCTTAGGCAAAATCGATGCTCAGCTGCTGGTGCATATTGTTCAATAGCAGGCACCAACCCCTTCTGTCGATCGGAAATGAGTGTCCATCCTCTGCCTATGTCACTGTCTAAGTCCGTCAGCAAGCAACACAAAAACCAGGTCCAGGAGTCTCTGCATTCTGATTCAACAAGTGCCACAGCAACTGGATAAATCCCATCATTGGCATCAATGCTGACAGCTGTGAGCAATTGGCCTGGGCACGACCCCTTCAAGTGACAGCCATCAAGACAAATAATGGGTCTACCAAACTCCTTCAGACCCCTCTTGCACGCATCCAAACACATGTACATTCTTTTAAATATTGGACTTGGATGGGCCACCAAATCTGGAAAATCTACCACCAACAACAGTGTGCTACCTGGATTGGATCTTCGAATCTCTTCTGCGTAGGACCAAAATAGCTTGTACTGTTCGTCACCATCCCTTTCGTTTAAAGTCTGTGCTAAATTTCTTGCCCTTCTAGCAAGACTCAGAGAAATATTGACATTAAAGTCCTTCCTTACAGTCTCAATTATGGAAGCAAGGTCCCACTTGGGTTGACTTTTTAATCTATCCAAATATTGGTTTGCCACCCATTTGTAGGAAGCGTGTCGGCTTTCCATTTGTCGTGCACATGTGTGCTCCTCATTATAGCTCTTAATTTGAAAGGTCAGCTCACCTTTCATTTTTGAAGCGTGAAGCCGCCAATTGCATCCATCACTGCACACAGCAGTTATCCGATGTCGTTCGCTTTTAACAAACCTGATCCCGTGCCCATTTTTCAAAGCATAATTAACCACTTCATCTCTAATATCCTTCAACGCACTATACTTCTTACCCAGACAGAGCTCCGAGGACGAACATTCAATTTGGGGATGCATACTCTCTACCCAATCATCATCCTTTGAGTCACATATCGAACGTAGCTCCGATTCCAGGGATCCCGAGATTGAACGCAATTCTATACCGGCTTCGTGGTAGAACCACCGATTCTCATTGGTCTCTACTGCCGAAATAGGATTAGGATTAGGATCCACATCCATTCCACAGTCAATGGATTCTTCAACCATGTATGATGAAGAAGCACACCTTGACGACTCCATGTGATGTGCAACACTCTTGTTCGTTCGCTTACGTTGAGGGAGTTGGTCAGGGGAAACAAGTTCTCTCTCTCGAATATCTATGGCAATGGTCGTACTTTTTGTGCTCGACTCTGTTAGGGTTTTAGTATAAAATCCGAGAGTGACGGACGCCCGTCATTTTCATACGGACGTCCGTCATGTTAAGACGGACGTCGTCCAGAGGCTGATGATGTGTTATTTAACGACGGACGTCCGTCATAATGGGGAATTCTGGCGATTTAGGATCGCATGTGACCCGCACGTGACCCAATTAATTTGGAGTCACTACTGACCGTTCGATCCAGGCGAGGATCCAACGGACAAGGATCGACGTCCGTCTTCGCCAGGCGGATTAAATCCTGGCCGTCGATCCGAGGCACGTCCTTCGCTCGATCCAACGGCCAAAGATCTTTGTCCGTCATCGCATCTGGCAGGGACGCCAGATTCAATTCTGGCCGTCGATCCAGACGAGGGACGATCCTCGTCGATCCAACGACCAGCGAATGTCGTACTTCGGTCGGCTCTGGACGATTCGACCGTCGGCTCTGCCATCGCCCTTCGACTCCGTTCGACGCCGCTAGACAGGGTACAAACGGGGCGTTAACCTCGACGGCTCTGGACGGAAATCGTGACTGCGAGGTCGCCGGCGACATTTTCTCATAGTTCAGGGTTTTAGTTGTTAAAAAATAATCTCCAGGATTTGACTTGTCGTTGATCGCAAACTATAGAATCTACAGTGTTATTTACCCTAAAAATTACAATGTTGGAAAGAAGAGTCTCAAATTTGTTGGTAAGATACAAATTTAAACCCACCAAAAGGAAGAAAACTAAGCGGAGGGAGAAGACGGCGTCGGAGAGAAATGGGAAGTGTGAGAGGACGACGACCCCCCCGGCATATTCCGACACAATGGGCACGTGGCATTCATTTTAAGCCACTCGTCGATGCAGGCGGCGTGGAAGTAGTGACCGCAGTCGGGGATGGTCCTTAGCGTTTCTGTGGGTTGGTAATCGAACAAGCATATTGAGCAAGTGCTGTCGTTAGGCTTTGGTAATCTACGACTTGCGCCGAGCATAGTCTTTGGGTACGACTGGATCGTCGGTTCGTCGAGACCCACCACTGTGACGGAGGCTAGCGCCACGGCGGAGCCTGAGACTGACGTGTTTCCGTTGAGAAAGTGGCGCTGCCGATGGGCCCTCAGTCTCATCTTGGTACAGATGCAACAACCCAGGCCGATGAGGAAGAAAAACCCAGGTATAACTGCGCCTAAGATTATGCCGTACTTGGCCGCCCTTGGAAGACCTACGGATCAAAACAAGACCAACATTTTGGGATCAGTTTCATCAAATGTTAAATTAGTTCGACATGGCTTCATATTTAGTCAAACGTATTTGGTGAACGGGGAGAAATTATGGGACTATAATGCTCCATGATGACAACTATTTCGTTGACTTTTCTCCTCCGTTGACTTTTTATCATCAATGTTCTTCATCGTTTGGGATCCATGGCTTTCTCTTTCTGCAGGCTACAGTGATTGGATTTGAAGTTTTAAACTTTCTACTCAAAACTGGATTTCCCACTATTTCTTTTCTGATGGATGATTAGATTGACGATTGGATCAAGGAAAGTTTGAGAAAAACTGAAGAAAGAAGCCATTAAAATGAAGCTTACCACTAGTTTGAAGATTAGAGCATCCAATATTTAGGCCCGTACTGCTTGTGAGTCCACAATCTCCACCGCTACTTTCACACGATGTACAATCAGGATCAGTCCAACGTATCATGATATATGGATTAATCCCGACGTATCTATTTCCACTCGTAATCGGAACCATAGCCGTTGAAATCAACCGGCACGACGGTGGAATCGAAGAAATTTCGCCGTTAAAAGCTGTTATCGCTGCCTTGACCGTGAAGTTATCGCCGCTGAGACAACGTATAGACCGGAAATACGGAGTCGTTTCATTAGTGTTGGAACAGTTGACGAACGTTAGCTTTTCGAAACTATCAACCTGGAACGGCGAGTTGGCGACGCTGAAATTTTGAAGCAACCTTCTCGGAAGGCATTCGTCAGGATCGTCTAGCACCAATATTTGGGACAAGTAATCAATGTCAGTGACAAGGAACCGTCCGGAGGATGGGAGATTCAAAATTGTCCGGCCCTGGTCGTCGCATGAAAGAACGAAACCAGGTCCGTAGCCACATCGAGTTTGACTAGTATCGTTTAACCGGAAAGGGAAATGAACCGCCGGATCAATTCCTTGCAGGCAGAATGATTCTTTGCAGCTAATCGCGCTCGTTACTGTGCGAGGATTAAAGCAGACGAACAAGAGAAAGAAGGCCATAAAGAAATAGGAGAATCCCGAGGCAGCCATTTTTGCCGGTCAGAGCTCAGAAACTGGAAGTAGACAAAATAGATTAATTTAAATTTCCCATCATCCAATCAACACTTGACAAATGGCTTCCAGAGGGCAGAATAGGAATTCTGCTGGAAAGGTAGAGTTACGTTGCGAGATATGATTGGTGGATATTTTAATTAATTTTGCGTCTGACCGTAGACAATAAGAAGGCGAAACTAACCGCTACTCCGCTAGAGTCAAAGACTACAATTATTAAATATTGTGGCATTTTCTACCAAGTAATTTCGTTAATTATTTTTAATTGTATTTTAGCTAATTAATTATTTATAAAAATAATACCCATGGTTATATATACTAGTTTACAGTACGTGCTACACACATACGCGTAAAGTTAGACATATTTTATTTTGCATAATTTATAAGAGATAATAATATTTCATAATTGAAGTAAAAAACTAATTATAATAATATATATTATATTATTTTATTTATAATGTTGTTTTGGAGAATGAAATATATATAGAATGAAAGATATTTCAATATTTTATTTATAATTGTATGTCTTAAATGGGGAGAAGTGTTGCGACGACACAGATAAAGAAAAATTAGTTTTGTTGTTAAAGAACATAAAATTTTCGATTATTATTAAGTCAAATGCAATATAATTAAAGTAAAAGAATTATCAATATTAAAATAAAAAGAAAAGAGGTGACAGACACGTACCATCTAAATATTCATGCGAATTCATATTAGACAACACTCGTGAAAATGTTAATTTTGAAACGATTAGTGGCAAATTTAATAAGTTTGTGATGAACAAGTTATATGTAATGAAAAAAAAAAAAAAGAGAAAGTAATAAACAAATAGCGAGATAAAGACAACACAGATAATGAAAGGAGACGGAATAGAAGGGAAAAATGAACGACAAAGAGAATACATGCCAACAACTTCAAATATATGTTAAGAAGTGAAAAATTACGATAATATTTAACTCAATTAACGATTCAAGCTATTTTTTCAAGAATTACTATTTTATATCAAATATAAAGGCGAACAACAATAAACTTACTCATATTTTTGTGTGTCAAACTTTTAAAAGCAGCATGAGCTTTAGATGATATTTTGAAACAGTTCATGGTATAACATTAAAAAGTAATATATCAATAAAATAATATTAAAGTTACTACTTTATTGTTTTGTTTTTCTTCTTTTTTACTATTCACTAACTTTTTCATAATTTATTTTTCAAATATAACTTATAAACATATGTCATGAAGTGCAAAATCTCGATAATGTCTAACTTGATTAAATATTAAAGTTGTTTTGCCAAAGACGACTACTCTCTACGAAATATAAAAATTAATAGCAAAAGAATTAACTAAATCTGTTGGATATCAAATCCTTAAAGACTGCATGAGCTTCAGATGATATCGGGAAACAAAACCTAATAAAGCAATCTAAAAAAATATATCAAAACAATAATATGAGCCACTATTTTATTGTTTACTCGTTCTCTTTTTTAACTTTTGTCAACCTTTCCATGATTTTTTTTTCAAATAGAAAAGCTCCGCACCATATCTACATATTTACGCTATGCACATTTAAATGATAGGGAGCAGCCTTTTTCATCTGTTTCTATTATAACTTGCACTTGATATTTGTCCAAAAAAGACGTGGCTAATTACATAAATATTCATGATACATGAAGCAAACATAACCAAATAAATCAGAACGATTTATGAACTAACAATACATCATTCAAAAATCTTGAAGCGATAACAAAAAATGAATGTTTACAAACGAAAAATTTTTTGTTGCAGAGAGAATGATTTTTTTGAAACCACTGAACTTTCCAAGACTACCTATGCAAAAAAGCAGATTTTCCATTAACAAATTGTTCTAATGTTGCTATATCAAGAGATATTTTAGTATGAACAAATATCTTTGTTTCTGCTAAATCAAATTTGTAGAGAAAGATCATCAGCATTCTGGTCAAGCAAATCTGTCTTACTCACACCATCTTTTCTAGCAATATGAGATCTATGGAGATATATGAAGACCTTCGCAAATTCATCATCTAAATTGTCAATGAGGCGCTTTTGGGCTTTAGTTTTGCCTATCATTGATGGCATTTCCTTTTTAAGATGGCCGATGATGTGCGTGTGTATTTTTACGGTTCGAGTGCGCTTCACAAATTCATTTATCTGCAGCAAAAACAAATTTCAAGTTTCAAATATCATCGAATGACTGTTTGAAATTAAGAACCTAACTTTATGAAATTGATAGAGATGATAAAGTTATACCACTCTTTTAAAAACAATAAAGCACAAGGGTTTGAACAAAAGATTTGTATTATTCGTCTTCTTTTTGCTTAATGAACTAATGATAATTAAGTATAAATGACTCACTTCTCTGCATTCTTCATCCGAAGGGTTCACATACAAACCTTGCAATAATCCCCAGACAATCCACCTACCTATCTCTATAATTTGTCATCTATAAAGAAAACATACGTGGAAAAATTATAAACTCAACCGACTTGGGATCTCCATTTTCTTCTTGGCAGAACACACTCCATCACGAACTGGGTTCAACACGAGACTGGACGACACACCGGGAGCATTCTACAGTCGCCCACCACCCCTGCCATTCCTTCGAGACGGGTGTTGCCATCCCTCGCCAACACGAAAACAACGACCACCCATCAACAGAACACAGGAGGAAGAGAATTTACAAAACAAATTGACATCCAGACTTACCACGCCCGAGACATCTAATGCACCGCCGGGAGAAGATCGCCCGAGACCTCCTCCCGAGTTCTCCCTCTCCCTTGTCGCCTCTCCTCTCTCTCGATTCTTCACCTAACACGGGCCAACCAACATAAAATCCTTCCTCTTTTCTTGATTTTCAGAACCGGACCAGCAACAATAAAAGAAAATAGAGAATAAAACAAATGAAAACATTAAAAAAAATGTCTCCCTTTTAATATATATATATATATTATAGTACATAAATAAACAGCCAAAATAAGCTAATTAGTTTAATTTTGAAAATTAACAAAACAACAACGGAACTATAAGGTGAATGAAAAATTAATTATTATATAATTTTTGCTAACAAATAAAATACTCAACTATGAGAAATAAACGAAAGAAACATTGTTGTGACGTTTTTTGTTAAAAAATATTTTTTTTCCGCTGTGCAATGTTATCTTTTTCGTTGTGAAAGGTAAGTCATTTAAATAGAATTTAATAAATATTACTTTCTACAGCAAAAAGATTACTTTGTTGAATATTGTTAAAGGGTCTCATTTTATGATTTTTATCATAAAAATTTATGTTTTGGTGGAAAAAATAAATAGTATTATTTGAGTGTTATAATACAAAATTTATGAGATAGAAAAATAAGAAAAGACTAACATGTTTTGTTCATTTAGTCAATGTGGGATAATTCAGAGAGAGAAAAGTCAACATGGTTTATTTATTAGTATATAAACGATGAATTTCGATGTTGTTTACCAGATAATTTTATATTTATTATTATTATTTGACATGTCAAATATTTACTGATGTAATTAATGACATATTTTAATTATTTATAATTTATTATATTAATTATACAAATTAATATTTGATATGTGGATAAATAAGAATTAGAAAGTAGGAACACAATTACAATGAAATGACTCATTCCTTGGTAAAATTATATGAGCAAATGCCTGAATCAAAATATGTTGTTGCTTTGGAAGCATGTACAATTACAAGAGGGATGTTCAATACTAATTCTTATAGAATTGTTCGGGGAGTAGATAAGTTAATTCCTGTGGATATCTTTTTGCTTGGTTGTAGGGGCGCACAAAAGTGGATTCGGTTCGATTTTAGGTTTGAATCAAAACTGAGTCGATTTTTTTCAATTTCTAAAAAATAAAACCAATTTTCAGTTCGATTTTAGGTTTGAATAGAAAAAAGTACTGATTTTTTTTCGATTTGTGAAAAATAGAACCGATTTTCAGTTCAATTTTAGGTTTGAATAGAAACCGAACCGATTTTTATTGATTTATAAAAAATAAAACCAAAATTGAACTATTAAAAATCAAAATCGAATCAAAATTTTCAGTTCGATTTCAGTTCTACTCATTATATAAAATAATATATATATTTTTATTTTTATATATAAATATACATTTATTTTTTACCACACTAAATTTAACAAAAATAATTAAAAAACAAAACAAACATTTATTATGATGGAAAGAAATATACAATTCAATAACTAAATAATTCAATCCAATAATTAAATTATTAATTTAGTAATAATTTATCTATTTAATAATTAATTAGTATAATTTAATAATTATTAATTAGTACAATTTAATAATTTTATTACTAATTATATAATAATTTAATTATCCATTAGTACAATTTAATGACTAATTAGTTAATAATTCACTTACTATTTATACAACAATCAAATAATTAGAATTTCAATAAAAATTATAAATTTATCAGTTCAGTTTTGCTAATGTCTATTTTAAATTAGCCAAACCAAAAACTAAACAAATAACTTCGATTCTTACAAAATAAAATCAAAGATCGATTCTAAAATGTTCAAAACCGAACCGATCTAAACCGAACCAAATTGACCAGTTTCTATAATTTGCGGAGGAGCATAGCTGAAGCCGAGAGTCAAGACTGTGTTAGTCCACCAACAAGACATGTATTAATTATGGGCCAGGCTTTTCATCTAAACATAAAGGCATGGGCTCAGTGGTTTGTTTTTATGGGCCCATTGCTACGCTAGGCCCATTATAATTTTCCCTACATTAAATATGATAAAAAAAAAAAACATTTACGAAAAATTCAATTCTTTTTTTTTTTAAATCACTCAATGTTTAAATTACAACATAAATGATGAAATTAAATCATTAAATTGTTCGAAAATATAAGATAGCGGGTCAAGTTATATTTAGCGTATTTTAGGGGAATTAACAAAAAAAAAAACACAAAATACGAAGTCAATGACAAAATAAACCTTAAACTATTTTTGCTAACAAATCAAACTCTTAACTAAGCAAACCTTTTGTTCATGTTTTGCGTTAAAAAACAAATCGAGACAACTGCGGCAAGCTATGGACGTCTGCAATTTAAGAGGTCAACCACGACAACCTGCAGACATCCGTCATTTAAGAGCAGTTATCTGTAATTTAGTGATTATTTGATGGAAATTAATTGCATAATTTAATTAAATTTGATTATTACTTAATTAATAATAAGATCAATAACTAATTATTTGATCAAAATTGGACTATTTGATTAAACTAATTAGTGATGGATCTTATTGTCAATTAGATAATAATCAAATTTAATTAACTTTTGTAATGGGTTAAATCAAATAATTAATTTAAAGTTTATCGTGTTATTGACTTCATAATTCATGATATTTTTTTTATTAAATATGCTTTATTTTAATTTGTAATTAAAAAATTATTATGTGAAGAGTTCTAACATATATATAATTTAAATTATATTTTTATCTTTCTACCTAAACTTGAGGACTGTCTGGAGACCACGCCATACTCCGTGACAACCTAAAACAGTAGGTTTTTTTAATAAAAAAATAATTTTAATTTTAATTATGTCTTTGTCACGCAGATTAAGGGCATTAATTTTAATTTATTAAATAAATTATGGAGGATTTTGGGGGTCTAACTTTTTTAGGAAGACTCATGACGTCACTTTATCGTCATGATTACGTCATCCTAACAGTCCAAGTAAAATAAATCTAACACTGCTTTAATTAACCTAAACCCTTCGATTGAAACGTCTTAAACCATTAATGCATGAAACCAACGGTCTGGATTAGCCAGAATTTCTTGATGCGAGTTTTCTTACATATATTTATTTTCATAAAATCAATAAATAATTAATCAAATTAGGTTTTTGTTTTTTTTGGCTTGATAAAGTAAGTCTTATTGCAATAACTTGTTTTTCTCATCAGAAGGTACGTATCTGCAGCAGATATTTGTATTTTGCTCCTGAATCTTAATTTTCTTAGTGGAAACGTGTATTCTATTCTCATATCAGTCAATGTATCGAAATATACTCTTCTAGATATAATAATCGAATGATTTTTTATAATAGTTTCGTACATATTGTTCGCCGACTCATTTCTAAAGACCAAATGAGTATAAACAATCCGATATAGGTTGGAAACAGACCAATTGAAATATTGGTCGTACTTGAAGTTGAAGTTGAAGTTAAGCTTGTGATTCAGGTTGGGATTGTACTTCACTCTCAGATTGTGTTGAGGAAATTACTGTTTTTGCAACAGAAACGTGTCTTCTGCTAGAAAAAGTAAGTTATATTCTAATGACTTGTTTGTTGCTGTGAAAATATGTGTTTGACTATAATTACTTAATGTACAAGTCCGCTGTGAAAATACGATCTATTCGCTGCAATAAAAAAATTTTAAATTTTTAACAGAAAACGTGATTGTAAGGTTTGTATTTTTTACATATCATTCGCTGATTCAGTCATGAAGACCAATGAGTATAAACAATCTGATATAAGTAAAAAACAGACCAATTGAGATATTGATCGTGCTTGAAGTTGAAGTTAAGCTTATGTTTCAGGTTGGAGTCGTACTGCACTCTTTGATTGTGCTGAGGAAATTACTCTTTTTGTAGCAGAACAATATGTTTTTGCTGTGAAAAGTAAATTCTATTACAAGGACTTACTTGTTGCTGTAGAAAATAAGTCTTTGACTTTAACTACTTTATGTACGAATCTGCTACGAAAATACAACCTATCTACTGTAGAAAAAAAAATTTAAAATTTTTAACAAAAAACGTGATTGTAAGGTTTGTTTTTCTCATTTTTCATAGTTCGGTATTTTAATTATTCATGAAATTATTTTAAATAATTTACTCGGTTAAAATTAGAGAGATAGAAATAAGTTAATGAATTAAAAAAAAATAAATTAATATTTTAATTGTTTTTAACCCAAAAGAATCAGTCTCACATGGTGGGGACGAAGGTGGAGTCCAAAAAATAAGAAGAAAAAATCAAAGGGGATCGTGACAAGAGTCCTACTATTAATTGCTAGAATTATGTCCCTGACATCATACTTAAATGAATTTTATGATCATTGTCGCGTTGCTCCAAAGACTGGAGCCAGGCTTCTTAATCATACCAGTCTAATTTCCTCCCATTTCCTCCCCTCCAAAATACTAAATTATTGCTCCTTAATTATAACTTTTACGTAGATTTAATTAATTTAATATATTTTAATCTTATCTGAAGAATAACCCCGTCTATAAATACCGGGATCGAAGAAACTACTGATATGCTAATTTCTGTGAGTGAAGATTACTGGGTTGTTGTTGTTGTTGTTGTTGTCGTTGAGAATCAGTCATGGGGAGGTTCTTGGAAAGTTTGTCCAAAAGGAAGGCAACGGAGAAGAAGAAGCAGAAGAAGGAAGAACAGATGAGCTGGGGAAGAAGCAGATTGAGCTCGGGAGATGATTTGAAGGAGAACGGAGGAAAAGATCAGAAAGGGTCCATGAGGGTAAAGATTGTGATGACAAAGGAGGAGCTTCAATGGCTGATGGCTCAGATAAAGGCCCAGAAAGGGAGGAGGAGCTTAGAAGATGTACTGGTAGAGATCGAGAAAGCCAGAAGAAAAGATGCAGACAACAATGGATGGAAACCTTCTCTAGACACTATAATGGAGTAGTAGTTTAGATCAGCTCTTTGTCATTGTTATCTCTGTTCTTCTTCTTCTTCGTCTTTCATGGCCTGTAATTTTTGCTTCCTCAGTGTAGACCTCTTGACCAGATAGAAATACATTACTAGTTTGATCTTCGTTTTTGCTTTTTATTCTGGGTTTCCTCCTCAACTGCTTCTGAGACTCCTTCCTGAAAACGAAACTCAGTGAATTTCATTGAAGATTTACTCATCTTTATCAATTATTTAAGAAGTTGCTCATAATTGCCAATTCTCTACCCAGATGGGTGAAAATGACTAGGGGAAGTTGTTGCATTTTATAATCTTTAATTAATTTGAAATTATTATATTTGTGAAAAAAAAAAGGGTAATTATGTGGAAGTAGTTAGCAACGGATAACTATTAGGGTTTCCGTGATATATATTATCTGTGAAAATTACTTTATCTACCGGGTAAAATGTTTTATTTTCACAGTAAATACTTGAAATAAGACATTTTTTTTCCACACGACATGTTTTCGCTGCAAAAAATATGATTTATCATTGCTAACTCATTTTTTAGGAATCGATACAAATTTATTAAATGATAGATATTATCTGCTAAAATTATTCCATCTTTCAAGAAAAATACTTTTTTTTAGTCAGTGGAAAATATATTTTTGTTGCTGAAAATATCATTTTTACAGTGGATACTTATTTTTCGATACGAAAATCAAATTTTTGCTTAAATTATTCCATCGACTATGAAAAATACTTTTTTTGACACTTGACAACCGCTGAGGAAATAAGTCCTTAGAATAAGACTGGCTTTTTGCAGTAAAAAACATATTTTTTTGCTGCAGAAAATATTATTTTTATACGAAAATCAAATTCTTGAAATATGAAATTTTTTTTTGCATAAAAGTTGCTACAAAAAATTTCATTTTCATTGCTAACTCATTTTTTTATAATTAACCCCCAAAAAAGAAAGAAACTTCTAATGGACCCGTGATTAAGAGTCAATGGCCACCCTATTAGTGACACGTCTCCTTAAATATTAGGGTTAACATTGAACCACGAGCAGTAGGCGTAGAAAATGGGGGTGGAAGGCGCAGTAATAAGTAGTGATTTGAGGAGTTGCAGCTGTTTTAGCTGCGCGCGCTGCGCTGCTAACCAGAAACTAATATTATTTATTAGGCAGATGAGATGTCTATATTTCTTTGCCCCACAATAATAATTATTAATAATAACACACCAACAAAAGTCTCACTATGTAGTTGCATCAATTGGAAGTTTTTGTGCTGATTCATTCTCACATATTTAATCTTGCTGAACGATGGCCCACCCTCATAAACGCCCCAATCCAAGATCGTCGGATCTATCTGTATGTATGTCCGCCGTCAGACTTTGAATACATGCGTATATTTTTTTATCCTGGGTAATTTATGATGATTTAATGTGGTCTTGAAGAGCTGAAGAAAATTTTTTAACAGCAGATTCAGCGCAACCATTGGAGATGATGATTTGTTGGAGCTCTCTGGCGACTTCGTCGTTGAGTTCAAGGGCTCCTCCATTTCTGCACTTGGATAGAATTCGAGATGCTTCTTTCTTCGTCATCTTCACTCTAACTCTGACCACGTTATTCGCTTCTCCTTCGACTCTCCCGCAGCTTTCAGTTTGTTTGGCATGGGAGATTAGTTCTTCTGTCTCGGAAAAGCGAACTCTTTTCTTCTCCGCTGTGGTCCACGGCGTTTTCTTCTTGCTCAGTTCGTCTCTGTACTTGTACTTTTCTGTTGGGCGTCCACTCTTTGTTGCTTTAAATTTCCCAAATTCTACTGCTTCAGTTCCAGATATAATTTTTGTGCAGTAAGATATCAAGTAGCTCAACATATCTAAGATATTGATAGAGAGAGAGAGAGAGAGAGAGAGAGAGAGAGAGAGAGATGGTTTATGTGTGAAATACAGGGAATGTGATGTATTTATAGCAGTGAGTGGATGGAGGAGAAAAAGAGATACAGCAACTAAGTGGAAATATCGCTAGATAGTTATGTTTCCAAGAACTAGTCTTAACTTATTATTTAGGGTAATTAGTCTTGCACTAACCTATATTTCTTCTAATAAATTAACTTTAAAATAATAAAACAAAATTTACTGTTATATTTTTCGTTGAAAAATAAATTCAGACGTTTGAATTGGACGAATATGTATCCATGGACGAGCACATGTCTGCCGTAGACGAATACGTGCCTGCGACGAACAAATACTTGTCCGGCGAGGACACACAACGGATCCGCAATGTGCAAAATTAGATCTAGATCGTTAAACAGTGCTTAACTATAGTTGATTAAGAACACATGTGGTGGGGTTAAGATAGGAGTCCACAGCAGTTAAAGTATAACACACCTGAATAAAACCTAATAAAGTATAGTTGATTTGGTCAATAATGCAAAGCAAGCATAGACTTCCATCAACACTAAATTCTCTCAGCAAACAAGGCACTTCTCCCTACCAGCCATGAGTAATGGGGGATAGAACAAAGAACTCCATAGGACCCATATATCTGATAAGTTGCATTATATGTCAACTGGAGATGCAATAGGAACGATGCTATAGGATGAACTTAGTTATTATGAGGGACCAAAAGACCATGACTTTATTTTGCAATCTGGTCACCTGTTCTTCGACGACTTTATTGTCTTGTTGCATGGAGACCCGGTCTTTAAACGACACGTATCTTTCAAGAGTGATGGTAAATCAACGTGGTACACATTCTGGTTCGGAAAATATGTGGATAGTTTGACCGAGTGGACCAAATCAACGGAGATTTTGTTTAGAATTGGAAAATTAACAAACAAACAAACCACTTAAATATGGAGTCAATAACATGTCAAACACTACACAATTTTACTACTAAATAAAATACTCAATCGTGAAAAATGAACGAAATAAACATCGCGGTTACGTTTTCTGTTAAACTATGGCTCAACGACAACGCAACTTGAAATCGAAGAATCTGTGGCGTTAATTTAAAGATCCAGCCAGCCAGCCACCCACTTGGGTTGCCAGCGAGAAAGGTTCAGCGACAATACAACCCAAAATCAAAGAATTTGTGATAGTGATTCGAAGATATAGTAGCGTCACCTAGGTTGCCGACGAGCAAGACTTAACGATGAAACAACCCGAAATCGAAGAATCTATGACGATGATCTGAAGATTCAGCAGCAGCACATGGGTTGTCGGCGAGCAAGACTCAGCTACGACACAACCCAAAATCGAAGAATCTGTGTTGGCGATTTGAAGATCTAGTAGTGTCACTTGGGTTGCTGGCGAGCAAGGCTCAGCTACGACACAACCCGAAATTGAAAAATCTGTGACGGTGATTCGAAGATCAAGAAGTGTCACGCTGATGTGTCACGAAAATCCTACCACACGACCTTGAACCATGAGGTTCACTATTTATCTAACGAGTTAATGTTTTGTAGGAAATACTTCATTAAGGAAACTTGAGGAAGAACCCACGCTTGAAGGAAAAATGGAAATATGTTATTCGAAGAGCCATGCAACTCTCAATCGACTCGGCTAGCATTTTCTCGGCTTGGAGGAGCTTACTTTGAACGAGGCCAACAAGGTTGATTAAAGAAAGTTTTGTGAACTTCCTATGTTAAATCATTACTTTAGATGATATTGGACTATTATATGTTGGATGGGACTTATTTTGATGGTTTTTAGTTCATTTTGTTGTCTTATGATTTGAGGTGCTCGGTTTGCATGTAAACTCAGCCATCATACCCAATTTTGAGAACTTAAGGGCAATTAGGTAATTTTCTTGTAATGTTCATTTGAGGGGTATTTAATCCTCTCTAATGAAACCCTAATGGCAGATTTGAACCCCTCTTTTGGTGTGCAAAAATCATGAAGAGCTTGTGCTCTCTCCAACCCTAGGTGGACGGCTAGCTTCAAAGCAAACCTACACAAAAACCATCTCCCTCATTTATTCTTGTGCGTTCTTGAGAGGGAGGTTGACACTATCTTTTCCAGCATCTTTATTTGAAGGTGTCCAGTGGCATGTGAAGATAGAAGAACGTAGCAAACCCAAGGTGGAGTAGCCTTTTTGCAAAGGACCCAAACTAGTCTCCTCTCTCAGCCGAGTAGGAGAACGCAGACCAACTTGGTATTCCATTAGTGTTCAATTTTTCTTAAATCCCCTACTATCTTTTGAGTTGAAGTTCTTGTACTCACTGTTGTGGTGATTTGCTGGGTGGAAGTTACAAATTTGGATTCATACTTTTCGAGTTATGCTTGTTTGTTCAAGAGAATCGCAAAACTGTTTTCCCGAAAAAACCCTAGATCCGAGGAGATCCGCGAATCAATTTGGTGCATGTTTTCTGCCCCTTTTTCCTAAAAGTTACTGCTATATTTTTCTATGAGTTTATTGGCTTCCTTGTCTTTGTGAAATGCTGGGTGATTTTGTTTAAATTGGACTCGTATTTTGAAAGTTATGCTTGTTTTACTAAGAGTGGGGCAAATATGTTTTTCCGAGAATTCCAGTTCCAAGCAGCTTCTTCTCTCAAGCACAACTCCATGTGTGCGACGCTTTTTATGCTGAAATTTGTTGGTGATTTAATATTACATGTCTACTGGTTGCCTTGTAAATTTGAGATTGAGAAGTTGTATACAGCTCAAGTTCTGTTCAGATTAATTTCCTTGCTCAAAATTTGATATAGCCGATTGCTAGTAACTTGAATTGCTGATTAGAGACTTGGATCCTATCACACGCGGGTTGCCGGCGAGCAAAGCTTAGTGATGACACAACACAAAATTGAAAAATCTGTGACGGTGATCAGAAGATGCAGCAACGTCACCTGGGTTGCCGGTGAGCAAGACTTAGTGATGACACAACTCGAAATAAAAAAATGAAATAACTACCAGGTTTAGTGTGACATCTCGCCCTGTGAAGGTCAAGATGACCCATGTGAGAGTCTGACCCATATCATTGGGAGTGCACAATCCCATATCGTTTGGGCGAGTGGAAAATATATGGTTTATAAATAAAATTCTTATATCTACTTAGTGCAACGCGTTTGGGTAGGGGTGGACATGAACAAAAAAAAAACTGAGAACCGATTCAGAACCGATATTTGGTTCCAGTTCGGTTCCGATTCTTGGTTGCCAAATTTGCAAATGGGTAGGAACACAGAATCAACTTTCAGTTCTTTGTTGATTCTCAGTTCCTCGTTTATAGAATCGACGAAATCCCTGGCTCTCGGCATTTTGAGGCATCCTAGTAATCACCTGCAATATCTTCTCTCGGTCCCCGTAGAATTATTGAGTAAATTGTTAAGTACAATTCAAGTGGGGCACGTAATTGAATTTATATTACGATCATAACATAAAATCTCATATATATATATATATATATATATATATATATTTAATACTCATGTTCATTAAATGCTCTAAAGCAATTACTTAATAAATACGAGATTATCCAACATCGAGATCTTTAATAAACATCGCATGTGTAATTTTCTTTATTTAATAAATTGATGTGTCCGCTCTTAGTTATGAAAGTTAGATAAATTAAAATCAATACCTGATCAATAATAAATCAATCACTAAAGTATTTTTACTAATAATTTAACTACTGAATTATGAGAAATAGACGGAGCAAACACGTCACGCCCCAAAGGCGACCCGAGACAGAACGGGGAACGATCCGGCCCAAAAAAGAACCAAATCGTCTAACCCTCACTTAAATCCAATAAATAGCAAAGGAGGACTTAAACATTCACATTACTGATTATGCCAAAAAATAAAGGTCCAGAAGTGACAATAATGTAAACCAATTTAACAAGGTCTAAAATTTAGTGGAAATAACATAAAATATAACTAAGTTACAAACCTCACTAAAATATCTTTAGTCTAAAATAATTAAAATTAGGAAAACTCCAATTTTTCTCTTGAAGTGGCAATGGGGAACTACTCTGATCATTTCCTAAAAAATGTAGTCATATTTGAGGTGAGTCGACAAAACTCAGTATAGAATTATTTTATTTTCAACTTATGTGTCATATGAATTTAACAGGCTTTTCAGTTAATTAAATTAACAGATTAACATTTAAAGAGGTGCTGATGAGCAATAAATTGATTAACAAAAATTTAACAAAAGCGATACTCAGGCGATCGCAAGCCAAAAAGAGACCCTGATCAGGTTTAGGGTTTTGCGCCCAGGGACACGGCACATACAGCTGTCCCATTACTCTAGTTAACAATAAAATAAATAAACGTAAAATAAATATAAATGAATTGAAAAATAAATGTGACATGCTCGAATTAAATTTAATATTTACATTTTATGAATTAAGGTACGTTAAATATAAAATAACCCCTACCTCGAAACTGGGTCAACCAATGTTAAAGTCCAATTAGAAAGCCCAACAGCCAAAAAAGCTCAGAATGCCTAAGTGTTGAAACCTAGTCACAGTAAAAATTAGGATTTAATTTTAACCCCAATGTGTAAAGTTTTAGGTGTATAATTTTAACCAAAATAAGAAATCCAATCTATTCAATAAACTTTACAATATTGAAGAACAACCCATTGATTGTATAACTCAATTAGAGGTTCAATTGTAAATGCCCAATATGGAAGCCCAAATTTGGGGATCCAATCTGGAGGCCCAATCTTAAGGCCCAAAGGTTTGATCCAAAATAAAGTTTAATTTAGTCCAATAAATAAATTCTGATTTGACCCAACATATAGCCCAAAAATCCAATCTATAATTGTGGCTCAACTGGGCCTATTTCTGGTCCAACATTTTAGTCCAAGATAGGGCCATTAGCATTCATAGCTAATCACTGAAATATAGGTTGGAGTCGAGAACTCCTTCCTACTTTCAAAATCAATTTCACAATTTTAAACTTAATCCAAATGTTCAATTCATACTCCAGAGCATCAAAACCAATCAAATCCAAAATTCGGCAGCATCATGAATCAATTTTTACATACCTTGTAGAATTCTTGTCTTGCCGAAACTTTGCTGAATTTAGACGCTCAACTAATCTTTAAAATTGTGACCTTTAGAAAACTCACGCTCATTAGAGTAAATATTGTGAAGAACAGAACATGATTTGAAGGTAAAACACTAAAACTCACTCGACGAAGGATGAAATCTTCACTATCCAAAGCGTTGAACAACCAAAATAATCCAAAATCTTCAACCTTTGACGAAAATTCATCAATTAGAATCTGTTTTAAGGAAAAACAGAACAAAAAATAAAAAAGGACTCTCACCTACTCGCCAAAAATATAGTCTTTCATTGATGGAGAGATCCGAGAACTGAGTACACAACGTTCGCTTGAGAGAGTCTTCCAAATCTTCAACCCTTGGCTGCTCGGACGATTTCAACCCTAGAGAAGCCGGACTCCGACGACGACTACAAAGAGGAAGAAATTGGAGAGGGAATCAGAGATTTGATTTGGAGGGATTTGAAATTTCGAATGGGAAGAGTGGGGATAACTTCCCTCATCTACTGGTGATAAAGAGAGAGAGCAATCCCTTGAAATCCAACCAAAATCGCAGCAACTCCCTTGAATTTGGGAGTTTAAAATTTCAGCATATAATTTTTTTTTTCTTTCTTGGGCTGGGCCAAAAGCCCAGGTGTTACAGCAGTTACGTTTTCCATTAAAAAGTATTGTCGTTCCACGATAGAACGTTGTCTTTCCACTATTCGTTAAAAAGAGTTGTTGTTCCGCGGCGAAAAGACAATATTCTGCAGCGAAACGACAATGGTCTGTTTGCGAAAAAATTATTGTCTGTTACAGAACAATCACTTTCTGCTGCGGAACTATCACTTTCCACTGCATAAAGATCATTTTTCTCTGCAAAAAGTGATACATTAGTGATGAACACTAGCGACGACGATGGACCAGGAAGAGGAAGGAGAAGACAGTGATGAGAACTTGACGGTGAAATCGAGAAGAGATAATTGTGTACGACGATGAGAAGATGTTTAGAAAACTGAAAACATGGAAATTGTTTATGACGACAGACCGAACTATGTCGGAACTTCCTGACATCGTCTTTTCGTTAATATTGCTTCAATTATTACAATTTTAGCATAAAATTCAAATTTACAGAGAGAAAACTTAGAATTGGCGGTGAAATTTGTTTGGTCTCAAAATGCAGACGAAATTCACACGGTTAAATTGTTGGATTTTGTCTAGTTAACCAGCTAGATTACTCCAATCACAACCAAAATCTTCAATTCAACCCAGACTCAGAAACATAACAAAAAATCCAAAGAAAAGTTTCGATTTTTACCCCCTTCTCTGAACACCGGTTCCGATTATGGAAACTTTGCCGATCTTGCGGATTTCAAACACTCCTTCTTCACCGAAAACGTCTAATACTCCTCCAACAATAAATCTAACAATTCCATAATCCAATTTAGAAACGAATCAACAGGTAAAGCATAATTTAAACGGAGGAACTACGAAGGTAAAATTCCAATTTTCTATACCTATGCCGACGACCTCTGATTATTGGAAAATCTGACTACGATTAGAATTCCAATTGACCCAAGCACTGCCTTGAGAACAAATCCAATCTTCTCCTTACCATACCGAGAGAAAAATTTGAATCAAAATGTTCAATATTTTGGCCAAAATCCAGAATTACAGAGGGTGAAGAAGTGGACTTCCCACTTCGATTTCTATCTTTAAAAAAAAATGCTCTGAAATGCCTAAAGTAACTTGAGGGACATCATAATCTCTTAGTAATTTAAAATGTGCTTCTTCTGGTATCTCTGCCCGTGGACACTATTGAATTAAAGCTTCTAGTCTTTTCTATCTCAAGAATTAAAGGGAAGCAATTCCAAACTCTTATCATTTCACATACAATCACATGACTACTAGAAAAAGAAACGAAGTGAACAAATGTTTAGATTAAAACTAAAGAATTTAAACTAACATCAATTTATTAAAAGTAAACATATTCTTGACAAATGTGCCAAAAGTTGAGATTTTTCTACACAAAGTGAACATATCTAACAAGTAATATAACAATATTAAATTTTGTGCATAATCAAACCTCATTGCCCATCGATTTAAAATCCAGAACCAAAATTTCAAATCTTTTTTAATAAAAAAAAAACACTCTAAATTCAAACTAAAACCATGAAAATTGGTTTACGATTGAAACATACTTTGAGCGTTACTCGATTTGTAACAGCAAGTGTCAAATAGAGTTAATCTGTCAGCTTAAAAGATCCTTAAACACAAAAGGAGTATATTCTTGCACCAAAAAGTCAGACTAAGAAGAGAGTGAAGAAAGCTCTACCAACCTAAGTATAGCATAGCAAAAAAAGATAAGAGCTGATCCTGAATTTCCCAGAAAATTACTATTAAAACCATTTCTCTCGATTGTCAAAATCTTTTTTTCATAGACTCTAAAAGTTGAGTATGAAATTGTGAGGGTATTGGATACCCTACGCATGACTTGTTCTCTTACGGGGAAACCTCTCTTGAAAAGTCGCAATTGGTTCCTCAAAAAGTGGGTTTATGTCGCGACCCTTTTCAATGTATCTTTTCATTCATAATGCAACGTTATTTGAAAAAAAAATTAAAACGTGTGAAGGGAAACAAAAGCAATAGCGAAATCAATTACAATTTCAAAAGATCCATTTGTCACATTAAAACCATTAAAACATCTTTAACACAATTCCTATAATTTACATTACAAACATATTTTGGTGAATCGTAACTCATAGGTCAAAATGTGCAGGGTAACGAAAGCGTTCGTCATGGCCATTCTCCTCCAAATATAGTTGTCTTACTTTTCATCACTTTATATGTACATCATTTGCATCCAATTTGTAACGACCCAGATTTTTCTCTTTCTCTTTCTTGAAAAGAAAAACGCGATAAATTTCAAAATTTTTTCAAAAGATTTAAATCCCGTTGAAAATGATATCAGAGTGCCCTTTAAAATCTCGATCATCACGACATTTTATAAAATATTATTTTATTTAAATAGTCAAAACTAAAACCGTTAAATCATATAGTAAAGATGTAGCGGAAACGTAAAAATGAAAACACTTATAAATAAAAGTTCAAGGTTTAAAATGTCATACACTAAAATATAATTAAGGAAAATACTTAGTCTTTTACAAACCAGGTTTTACTCTCAAACTCTTACAAACATACATTTCTTTCTTTCTTCAGTCACACTCTACTTCGGTCGCATTTCAGTCGGATACGCCTCAGGCTCCACGCGGAAGGCCTCCTCCTCTGCTCCCGGTACTATTATCTCATTTCCTACACCACAAGTAAGGACGTGAGCCAATGGCCCAGTAAGGAAATGGGGTTATGCTTATGTTATGCCTCTCTTTAGTTCATTGTGGAATGGGGGCCACCCAAACCAATCTTTTTATTTCTTTTATTTCGTTCATTCGTTCTTTACTCGTTCTTCGAGTTGGAGATTGGAGGACCCTATGGGGTGGTATAGTTGACCAGACTAACCTCCTGGGTGCATACTAGGTCCCGTTCCCATCAAGGTAGGGGCTATGCCTAGCTGCCAGACTAGACCGGACTATCTACCAGCCCCCAACTCCCTTTTCTTTTCTTTCTTATTATTTTTCCTTTTCAATGCATGTGAGTACCACCCCGAGGGGGCACTCCCTACTTTGTTTCTATTATCGTGAATGCATGAAGACACTAGCACATATATAGAAAGTAATTGATAATAATTTAAGGAATTGGCAATCGATAATAAAAGAAGCAGAACTTAAAAACATGTATCACAACATCGCCAATAACTAAGTAATATGAGGCAAAATAAATGAACACATAGCAGCGTACGATCAACGAATAAAGCACCGAAGCATGTTTCGAACGATAATAAACAGCAACAAAGATCAAAGAAGGCATTAGACATGCTTAACGTTCACAAATAGACAAGAATATATCACATTAATGAAACATGTTAAGTAAAGTGCTATATATAGTCACAAGAACTAATCTAAGCGTGTTCAACATTCTCAATTAGACAAGGAAACAATACTGAAACAATACTTCAAATTGCTAGAGATTAACAATACATTACAGCGAAGGTAACCTCGAATATGACATACGAACATGTTTCGGAATTGACGGGAATATAACGAAAATATAACGACAAGTAAACAACAATTCAATTATACGAACATGCTTTGAAATTGACGAAAATCAACGATAATATATAACAGCGAACTAAACAGCAATTAGATCTTACGAACATGCTTCGGAATTGACGGAAATATAACAAAAATATACGAACATGCTTTGAAGTTGACGAAATTCAACAATAATATAACAGCGAACTAAATAACAAATAGATCTTACGAACATGCTTCGAAATTGACGGAAATATAACGAAAATATACGAACATGCTTTGAAGTTGACGAAATTCAACGATAATATAACAACGAACTAAACAGCAAATAAATCTTATGAACATGCTTTGAAATTGACGGAAATATAACGAAAATATACGAACATGCTTTGAAGTTGACGAAAATCAACGATAATATAACAGCAAACTAAACAGCAAATAGATCTTACGAACATGCATCGAAATTGACGAAAATATAACAAAAATATACGAACATGCTTTGAAGTTGACGAAATTCAACGATAATATAACAGTGAACTAAACAGCAAATAGATCTTACGAACATGCTTCGAAATTGACGGAAATATAACGAAAATACACGAACATGCTTTGAAGTTGACGAAAATCAACGATAATATAACAGTGAACTAAACAGCAAATAGATCTTACGAACATGCTTCGGAATTGACGGAAATATAACGAAAATATACGAACATGCTTTGAAGTTGACAAAAATCAACGATAATATAACAGCGAACTAAACAGCAAATAGATCTTACGAACATGCTTCAGAATTGACTGAAATCTAACGACGAATTATAACTGACGAGCATACTAACGAATTAAAAACGAGGGCAAAACTAAAAACAACGTTTCATGACAATATGCTTAACAAAGTCAACAAAACATGCTCAATAATTCGACTAAAACCAGAAGGTTTCTAACCAGAACCAATAAATAACAACATCATAAACTGAATCTATTAGATTAACAATTGATGTGAGCAACACACAATTTAATTTAGGTATCTCAACACTTGACAGCAAGTGAACAAGTAGCATATGGCACCGAACTAAAGACATTTCATATAACAAAATTATTTTACTAATTTCAGCAAAACAACCGACAGCAAGCTAATATTTGAACAAGTTAGTAAACGAAAATTAAAGAATTGAACAACATTTGTATGCATAGAATGGAGAACAAAATTATGGCTAATGAACTTATAACCCATTCATGCTTTAATTAATGAGCATTTCTCATTCAAAAAGAACAATCCTTATCAACTTCTTCGGCTCATGTCAGTAAGGAGAATTCAATAATCATATTCACTAACACTAAGCCATACCCGTATCAACTTCTAACTAGCAATTTCAATATATATAGTAAAAGAAATTACAAAGAACAAAACGGTAAACTTGTGGGTAGGGCTTTGACGGCCAAAACCTCCCAATTCCTTACCCAATTTCGGAGAAGGATCGCTGCACTAAAATTTTTAGATCACTTTCCAGAACTCTCTTTCCTTCTCTGTTCTTCGCAACTCACGGAGGAATGCTTTTTCTTTTTCCCCTATCTCCCACTGCCTGCCTCTTTTATCAACCAATTCTATATACAAATTCATAACTCCAACAGACAGAGGTTATTCAATTCCTGCCAATACTTACTGGACGAACCCCACTCTGCATTTCAGAAACTCCCTCCACGTTCTTTGCCTTTCCAGGCTGGGAGTCTTTAAGAAGTTGTCTTCTGCCGACAGCTTCTCGGTCCAGCCAAACCTGGTTCGGACTTCCACGGGTCGCGGTTCGAGTTCGAACCCACATGGCAGCGCAGGGGACCCATCAACGAATCGGATTTCGTTGATTTTCCCCGTATTTTCACTTCTAGTCCACAATAATTCAACAGAGCGCAACAAAGGAGAAGCTTTGACAATCGTACCTGAATTTTGTCGCCGGAAACGTCGCCGGACAAAGCCAACGCAAGCCCTAGCCGCGACGACGTCACCGTCCGTTCGCGAGTCGCCGTCGCCGTCGCGGTAGCTGGCCGGCCGTCACATCCCTAGCGCGTCGCTCGGCCATCCGTCTCCGTCTCGCCGTCGAGTCCCTTTTCCCCTCCAATCCCCCCTCTCTTTCTCCTCTCCTTCAGACGCGAAAGAATGGCTGGCCATTCCTTTATTATTATTATTATTATTATTTTTAATTTTATATTATTATTATTATTTTATTTATCATATAAAAATTATTAAAACGTAAATGTCATATATAATTTTCTCCAAAATCTGATATCGCGTACACGAGGAGAATAGAATCGGGATATTACACAATTCCTCATCTACATCACAAGATTTAAACTATGAGCCTACTATTCAGTAAGAGATAGAATGAAATAGTAAGAGATAGAATGAAATAATCAATGCATGCTTATGCTGACTTTATGCACATGCAATCCATTTCAGAAAAGAACCTATCTTTTTTGTCATTCAGTTTACATTTCACTTGTCAATCCAAATGTTGGAGATTATCAGTCTAGGAGAAAAGATACATCATATGGTCCATGTTGGGCTGAACTATAAGTCAATCCCAACAAGGGATGAGTTACATCATCATTGGCTCTCCCAAGAGAGACCGTTGCTGATCCCATTAACCTCCAACGCCTATTTACGTTTATTCAGTTCATTTTATTTACTTTACAATGCCTATACATGCTAACAATATCGTATAATGCTCAAAGCGTGATGCATAACATGTATATATTCCATTCAACATTTAATGATACATGCAACAGTTTATCATCAAATTACAACTAGTCATGTTACCAAAACAATACCTTAAATAACATCAAACAACAGTATCAACAACAATATCAAACAACATTATTCACAACAATATCAAACAATCTTCGAAACCTAGTATTTTGTGATGTAGACCCTAATGGTCAAGCATATTCATATCTCTTACCTTGTTTCTTATTGGCTTTCACACTTAAAAGTATCGTCTTTTATGACAATACTTTCATAATTAATAAACATTCATAAGATGGGATCATAGTAGCTTAAGTATGAAATCTAGGGTTTTACTCTAATTTTTCCTATATCTTTGATTTGTTATAACTTCCACAATATTTAACCAAAATCGATAATTCCAAAACCTATACCTCCCTTAAGATGTCCTTAATATCATACTCGAATGACTTAACTCTTAGGTTCTAGGAAGGTAGTCAACACTCCTCATGTACACAACCTACCCGATTTCACCCTTTTAATCCATTTTCCTTTTTCATTTATCTGTCATGCTTCCACATCCTTATCAAACTCTTAACAAAATCATGATAGAACTTGACTTACCTTAAATTTCATAGAAGAAAAGATGGAGAAGTCGGAAAGAACCTTAAGAGAAAAGTTCCTTCTTCCTTAAGATTCTAAGTGTGCATACTTCTCTCTTAAATCTCCAATGTTTCCCTTCTTTCTCCAGCACCCAGCTGGAGGTGATGATGCATGGACCATTCTTGGAGTTTTCCACCCTCAAAGCCTCTAATCTGATCATGACATTCTAAAAGATTTCAGGTGACCTTTAACATTACGGTCAATAACCTCCCCTTCAACTCATCGGCCGCAAAACAATCTCAAAAGCCAAACTTTGTGTTTTCTTCGATAAACCGGTCGAACACATTATTCCCGGTGATAGACCACAAATCCTAAGCTTTACAATTTGTACAGATATTGATCGACCACCCTTTCTCAACCGATCGACCACAATTTGTCAATTGTACAATCCTGTATAGGTGCTGGTTGTTCATCGATCGAGCGCACAAAATCCTTGTTTTTGAATTTGTGATGAAGCTGACCGACCGCTACACATAATGATCGACCGCTATTTCATCCGAAAGCTTCTAGTTTCCATTCCTATGTACAACCGATCGATCGTTCCTTCATTTGAACGACCACATCCATCTCCATAGGTCCCGTAGCCCTTTGAATTTCACCCCTCCTTATGTCAAACACAAAGTCCTCCAAATATACATCACACAATATAATTCCCAGCATAATCAATTCATAAATCACTATATTCAAACACATTCCATTACCGAAACCATACAACACATATAATCCTTTACATCGAACACATAGAGATTTTTCGGGATATTACAGTTTAGAATTTATTTAATCAAATAAGGAGAAAAATAAAACTTACCTTCTCTTTGAATCGCCACACGTTACAACGTAGGCTAAATATTTACTTTTTGAAAAACATTTTGGACATCTACTCTCTCTCTCTCTCTCTCTCTCTCTCGAATGATCTCTCTCTCTCTCTCTCTCTCTCTCCAATGATCTTCCATTAACACAAGCAATTGAACAAATTATTCTATAATGTCTTCACGCGTTCAACATTTTCTAGAACTTTTTACGGGACATGCCATCTTGTATGGTCGGTGCTGACGAAACCACTTCTCCCTGTGGGATTTTTCGTTGAATGTTTCCATTCCATCCTACAATACATTAAAAAATTTATTGCTTAATTTGGTACATCGAATCACAAGTTATATGAATGAAAAAATGGGCATGTCTTACCAAGGGATAAGTCGAACCCACGGTGGCTCAGCTCACGGTATTCTTGGCGTAAGGCACACCAGGGGCAACAACAATGAACGCAGTAGTCATTGCAAGGGCTTTCTTCCAGCCCATATTGCTGCCTCATCTTTGATCGATAGAACCCAGAATACACACAAGTGCAGCCGGTCATGTGGTTCACAAGTGCATACACGGCGGCATGTGTTGTGCATGCTGGAAATAAACAAAACATGTAAAAATTAAAAAAAATCATCAGTTTATTCGTTTGTTCATAGTGAGTACACAACACCCTTCAATTGGTTTTTCCCAGACTCTGGTTTGATGTTCCAAATTGACTGCTAGAATGAAACCAGAGTCTGATAAAGGAACACAAAAGGGAACCTTGAGGTTGTCGACTTAAGCCATCGACCATGGCATTTGCCTTTCTCAGATGAAATTCTAAAGGGAAGTCATAATCCTCTATATATTTGCATAATATTGCGAAAAACATGCGAATTTATATTACTAAAATCATAAATTCCTGACAGTAACTAAGGAAATTAAACGATCAACAATGCTTACATGTCGATCCTTCGTCAACAATCTCAGCAATCCGCCCAAAAGTTACACATGGGAGCCAACATGTCATGCACCCTGTACAAAATACGACATCGTTTAATTCTTTTTCATCTCCTTATCTTTCTCTTTATCATGAGTATTGCCAAGGGGTCATCTTTCGATTGATACTTTGATGTATCGTATTATATGGCCTCTTTCATAGTTAACCGTCTGTACAAAGTATTAAATGAATAACATATGATCAATTAGACTTCTTCGCAATCTTTAATCAGACAAACTTACAAAGCGAACATGTGGAGGAATGACACAGGCCAGTCGACCAAGGAGTCGGAGTTTGAACCGGAGGAGGAAAAACTGGTTGGCTCTGGCCATAAACTGTTGCTCCCATTGACTGTTGCTGCTCATAAACTGGCCGACGTTGGTTGGAAGTTGGCACTTCTGAATGCATATTGCTAAGAAGACAAAATAGAAAGTCTAAATGACCCAAGAGTAGACTTTAAAATTGGAGTATGAATCTGGGCAGGAAGGCCAAGAAATTGCATATTTATAGAGACCATTTAAGTTGATTAAATAAATCATAATAAATAATATTATATGCGAATTATCAATAGCAGTTGGATGAGACTAATTCAACAAAAGACTTTTCAAGGCAACTGAAATTTCTTACTATTTTCTTAAGATTAATATAAGTATTTAGCTATGAATAAAATATTGGAATAAGTATTTAGCGTGTAAGTATTCCTTAACTATTAAAATTAACTTCCATTATCATATAATTAAATATGTACAAAATCAATGAAATAGAAATAGAAACAACCCCTCACTCACGGCATTTCCATCAAAACTGTCACAATTTCATATTTATTGGGCTGAAACCAAAACATTTAGCACGCTGGGAAACCGTAGCATAACAAGGTGAAAATCCTTGCTCTCGGACAACAACATTTCGTTCGGTAATAGTGACCCCAAAATGCAGAACCGAGTTTAAACCAACATCAAAACACGGATGCAAGTAAACTTGAATCGGGTGTTCCTTTCCATCCCAAAACAGCAGTCCAAAACAGAAGTTATACAGAACCCATATCAACTTCACGGATATACAGAACCATAACAAACAGAGGCAATCTATCCAACAACAAGAAATCAGAATAGAAATCTTCAGTGAAACAGAAATGGAACAGAAACGACATTTTTCCAAAAACAGCAGCAAGAGCAATGCATTCCGACCGAAACCCAAACAGACCCCATCACTGAAATCAAAGGAGTTCAGCATCACTCACCAAAATCTGTGAAACGGCGAAGTGGAGTCCCGCGGTTCGGTTGATCGTCGTCCAAACAGCTCGGAGAACGGCGAAGCAGAGCTCCTCGCTCTGTCCTTGCTGTCCAGACCGTTCCAACAGGCTGCTCATTGTCGCTCGCGTCCAACAATCCCGAGCTCGCAGCTCGTTTGCTTTCGAAAATGCTCAGACTACCCGCGGTCAAACGCTCGAACGGACCGCAGCTCTCGTCGCCGAAATGTCTCAGACAGGGTTGCCGGTCATCGTCTCCCAATCGCTGCTCTCGTCGCCGAGATCGGTGATTTCAGCTCTGTCGTCGCGTCTTCTCTCGCGACTCGGCAAAGGAAAAGATGAAAGGAAGTTTGCCCTTTTCCTTCCTTTTCTCAAAGTCTGCCGTAAACCCATTTCTCCCTCTTCTTCACAAACAGCAGCGTGATGCTGCTCCTCTTTCTGCTCTTAAAACCCTATTCTTCCTCTCCCGCTAGACCTCTCTTTCCCCCATTCACCTTCTCGATTTAGATACAACACAATAACATTTAATCCCTCTTGACCAATGGACCAAAATTCTCAGTGTGGCCGCTATACGAGTCAACTTTCAACGTTATGCCTAATTTTAATACGAAAAATTTACACATGAAATTTATTCTCTTGAAAATTTTCGAGTTTTACACCCACAGTATGGGTCGATTGAGGACGATGCTTCTAGCGTCAAATCGCCAAGAAAACACGCCTCTTTGACCAACTGATGCGAACCTACGGTATACGAACCCTAGACCAAACAACGTACACGAAATGTAACGGATCGTTTCATGAATTCAAGATCAAAATGGTGGAACTCGACCCTATCCAAACTTGTCAATTAGAACCATAATATTCCGATGATGAACTTGACCCTAACCAAACTCATCAGTTGAACCAAAGCTATCAAAAGGTTTGATCTTTCACGATTACACTTGAAGAGATCAAGTTCTTTGCAAAGAACTCAAGAGCAGAAATCTCTTAAAAAGCAAAGCTTCAATTATTAATTTGTCAAAAGGTTCCAATAGTTGCTCCATAAAGTGCATTTATAACCTAAAAACTAATCCTAACAAAATAAATGAAAATTAGAATAAAGTAAACTTAAACTAGCTTGAAAAAGGTGGATTGGTGCGCATGGGGCCGTTGGGCGAGTGTAGATGGGCTTATGAGCGCACATGGGCTACAGGCGCGTGTGGGTTTTGGACAATGCCGTTGAGTTGCACGTGGTGGGTCGTAGACATACGAATGGTGAGACGCGCTGTCGGAAAAGAATGCTAGGCCTTGCGAGTCAAATGAGGCTGGGCAGCAAAGAGGTGCGGCCTCGTGGCGGGTTGGCCAAACGCAGGCGCACGGGCGCGCTGGCAGGTTGACACGTGAAGAATGCATTGCACTATTGGAACAACACGCTGTTGGAATGAACCGCTGGGCCACGCGCACTGTAGGAATGAAATACTGGGTCGTGTTGCAGATGGGCGCGCTACGTGGGTCGTGTTGTCTGAATGCCCGTGTTGCCTGCACTGTAAGTGGGCCTTCGAGCTTTTGAAAAAGTTGCTTCCTTTTGCATCATTGGGCTTGAATATCCTCTTTATCTCCTCTTCAATACCTAGTAAGCTCTTCAAAGTTTTTGGATCGTGGATTTTGAACTCTCTTTCTTGAATTTCTTTCACAAAAAGTTGTGATTTTTCTATCATACTCTTTATGCTGCATTAGTAATTGGGCCTGTATTGCCTCCTAGAAAATCTTGGTGTTTGTAGCTTTTTTGGATCACATACCCGTGACACACTTTCGAAAACTCGACAAAAGCTTGGTCCACATTATCCCCTATTAAAACAAAAATTTAGTAAAAAAATTATAAAATCTAAAAATTACCTTTTCTACCGGAAAAGCTTTTGCTCTTTCACTTATAATTGGACACTTGTGCAAAAGAACAGGAAGGAGGGATGTTTCTGCCATTTGTATGAAGCTTGAAAAACTGTTCATTGACTTGGTTTCTCAAAAGCACGAGAGAGACAACGGTAGTCGATTCAAAGAATTTTACCCTCGAAAGATTGAAAAATGGATAGGACGGAATTGAATTCTTCATGAAATTTGATGTAAAGCACCAGGTGGAATATGGAGTTTAAGAGAAAAGCTTGTGTTGGATTCAGTCACTTTCTGATATCTGTAACGCTGGGAGTTTGGAGGATCTGAAGCCATTGCCAAATGCTCCTTTTCTCTCTCTATCTTCTTCTGCTCTCTTCCTTTCTCTCTCTACACTCCATTATGAGTGACGGTACCATCTGTCATCTGTGGCTATCAATTGTACGTCCTAATTATTGTCATGCAATCCGCTGTACCTGTTTCAACCACAAAAATCTAAGGTTTGGTCTGAAAGACTAACTACTCCTCCAACCTACCTCCTCTCTCCTTCTCTTCTATCTTCTCTCTGCATTCTCTCTCTGCAACCATGGTTTCAGCTGATACGGCTCGAACTGTGATCGGTATAATAGGTGGGTATATCCAGTTATCTTTTATGTCGGCAGAAAGCCTTTGATTATCAAATATTGTTGTTTTTATGTTGAACGCAGATGGAATCTTTGCCTCTAAACTGACATATTAACTGTCTGCTCATCTGCAGGAAACGTTATCTCCTTTTTCTTGTTCTTATCTCCACTGTAAGCAGATCTCCAGCTTCTAACAGATTATAGCATGCAGTAGAAATCGTATTTAAGTTTGAAATCGTATTTAAGAATTAACAGACCTTCGTTTTGAATAATACACCACCATTCTCGAAAGTCCAGCTAGAAAAAATCCTAACATGGTGAAGAAATGAATGCCCATTTATTGCACTCACCATCATCATCATTACGTTTTTATATCTATTGTCCATGGATTTACAGGCCTACCTTCATTGAAATATGGAAGAAGAGGACGGTTGAGCAATACTCGCCGGTGCCATACCTAGCGACGATGGTAAACTGCATGGTCTGGACGTTGTACGGCCTGCCATTGGTGCATCCTGGAAGCCTTCTTGTGGTCACCATTAATAGTTTAGGGATGGCCATAGAGCTCGCATACATCGTCATCTTCTTCGTCTTCTCCGACAGGAAGAAGAGAATTACGGTGTTTTTAGTGATGCTATTGGAGCTTCTTTTCATTGCCCTTCTCACCCTCTTCGTTTTGCTCTTCGCCCATTCTCACTCTTACCGATCCCTGATCGTCGGCTGCGTCTGCGTGCTGTTTAACATCATGATGTATGCTTCGCCATTGGCAGTAATAGTAAGTTTTCTGATCGAAACCAGATGGTAATTTAAGAACCAGCCTGTTGTTATTTTCTGATGCAAATTGAGTTTTAATGCAGAAACTGGTGATTATGACGAAAAGCGTAGAGTATATGCCACTGTCTCTTTCTATTGCTACATTTGCCAATGGCCTCGCCTGGACGGTTTATGCTTGCATCCGTTTTGACCTCTTCCTCACTGTAAATCCTCTCTCTCTCTCTCTCTCTCTCTCACATCTTTGTCTTCTTCCTCGTGTAAAATATTTTACTTTATTTTTCAGATTCCTAATGGGCTTGGAACGTTGCTCGGATTAGCCCAGCTTATACTCTATGCCACCTACTACAACTCTACAAAACGATAGATCGCCGACAGAAAGGTCAACAGCCAAATCCCCCTGTCGGAGGTCGTCATTAGCCGCTGCTTAACCTGCAATATCGACGAATTGTGCGGAGGCTGAACCGGGAAAATTCGGCCAATAAGATTCTGGAATGTGCTTGTCCAAAACGGCATCTGCTGCACAAGGACAAAGATTTCTTAAATCTATTGAATTTCCCGCATCTTCTATAAGCATTGCTCCAAACGGTTCTTCGACTTCTGTCGTCGGGAGTAGATCATGAACCGGATATGAAGCCGGCGGATTGAGTTTTCCGGGGGAGTCCACTTCGGTGATGGGTTGCTCACGATAGGGGAAAACAAGTGGATCCTTGGCTGGAATGCTTTCATTAGCAGGACTACCATGGCAAGAGCCATGAGAAGTAGGAGTCCCTCCACTCTCTTCCCTCAACCCACTCTTCGTTTGGGACTTGTTCGAATGTTTACAGATCTTCGGCCCGAGGACACTTTTGTCGTGAATATATTCATCAAAACGCGATGTCCCTCCAACGAATCCGTCGCCCTTCCAAGATGGTTGGTCTTTTCTTGGTGATAATTCTTTATTTTCTCCGTGATGATCACTCGGCCGACAGAAGGGTGAGTTACGCTGATTTAGTCCTACCTAGCTCAGATTCAACTTAGAACCACAAAATCGATCTAAGAAAAAGTCGAATCTTCAGGAAGAAACGAAACTAACCGTGGACTGAGCGAGCACGGGCATGAAGTTTTCCATCCCCAGCATCTTCCCCGTCGGAGAAAGCCCAGAGCGGAGAGCAAGGCTGATCGGAGGAAGAGATAAGGATCGGAGAGATCTGATCCAACGGCCACTGCCTTCCCATATAGAAACAAAGTCCAAGAGCGGATCCCTATCATCGACCGTCGTTTTGAGAGGAAAGGGCGCGCCGCCGTCGAGCTCCGGTTCTGGCATTTTCTAGGAAAAACAAAATCGCCGGGAAAGAATCGCTACCGCTGTCGTCTACGGGCTTAAAGAAAATAGATCGTCAGAGAAGAATGGTGGTGGTTTTATTGCCGGATCAATCCATCACCAGCTTAAGAACTCCACCCATTAAAAACAAGGAAAAATAAACAAAGAAATTATCCAATATTGAACCCCCATACTGTGTTTCTCAACAGCATCACTTTGTCTTCTTCCTGCTCTTCCATTTTCTTACCAGTGCTTTAATGGAGGATTAAGACTGGTTTACGAATAAACTAAGATAAGTTGTTCCTCGTTAGCAATGGCATTAGCAGACTTGGACAATGATTCTCCATTTTAGCCAGATTCTACCTCTTCCTTTACTCTTCGTTTCGTTTGGGAGAGATCCAGCAGCTTCCTCCCCCAAGTGTTGTCATTTATATTTAAAAAGTAAATACAAATAGAATCAAAAATAAATTTTGATATTTGTAGCGACTACACACTTTGGGGAAATTAACAAAACTACCAAACAATTAAATAAGGAAAAATGACAAGTCAACCATCATGGTTTTTGATCAATGACAAGTAAATTACTGTGATATATTTGCTAACAAGTTAACCACTAACGTATGAGAAATTGACAAATCCAACATCACACTCAAGTTAACCCAGGCAAAACTGCCTGGACACCGCAAACAAGAGCCTGGACGCCGCCCAGGCAAAACTGCCAACGCATCCAGGCAATTTTGCCTGGGCGGCGTCCAAGCACTTGTTTGCGGTGTCCAGGTAGTTTTGTTTGGGTTAACTTGAGTGTGATGTTTGATTTGTCAATTTATCATATGTTAGTGGTTAACTTGTTAGCAAATATACCACAGTGGTTGACTTGTCATTGATCGAAAACCACGATGGTTGATTTGTCATTTTCCCATTAAATAATATTCGCTAATAAATAAATTATAAAAAATAAATTATGCAAATATTACTAAAGTAAGAAATTTCTCCTTAAAATGTCTTTTTTTTTTTTTATAGTTCGTAAAACATTATCTTCTCTTGGGACTAAGTTTTTCATAATATAAATCAGAAATTCCCATATGTTTCTGTTAAGAGAATTAACGACGAAGACAAATATTTTTTCTCTTAACAATTCCAGCATTATATTGTCATCTAATTTGTATTTAAAACAATAATTTGATGAGAACAGTATAATTCAACGTTTCCCTTTTATAATCTACTAATTTCTTTTATTTCTCATGATTACTCTTTCCAAAAGACGTCAAATTACTTAGAAGAATTCACAATTTGATTGAAAAAACGTTGTCTTCTCTATAGGAAAAGTTGTATTTCTTTTACGGAAAATTGTTTTTTTATCATTTTTCCTCTGTCCTATCTCAAATATTTACTTTTCGCAGCGAAAAAACAATATTCAATGGTAAAAATAAAATATTATTTAACAAAAAATATGACAATGATATTTACTTTATTCAATTTTCATAATTGAGTATTTTATTTATTAGCCTACATAAACTCCTCACAAATACATATATAGAGTTGCATCTAATTGCCGAACGTGGTCGGGGGTGTAGCTCATATGGTAGAGCGCTCGCTTCGCATGCGAGAGGCACGGGGTTCGATTCCCCGCACCTCCATTTTCAGTTTTGCTTCTTCGGATGCTGGAATCCAGTTATAAATGGACGGTCAGATATTCAAATCAACTATTTTGGACGGCCATAAAATTGTTCTGAGATATTATTCCAATAGACGCGGGTGGACATGATTCCTCTCTCTCTCTCCGTCGTTTCGCGCTAATGACCTCTCGTTTCTCATCTTCATCCTCCGAAATTCCAAAACTTCACTCCAGAGTGAGGGAGAGAGAGAGAGTAGTACCACTGTACCAGTCTACCAGAACGACTAAGCTTATTCTTCAATGACTCTGAACTTAAGCTGCCCTTGGCTTGTCCGGCTTTCGCTCCCATCGCCGCATATCGTCACTCTGAACAGTTTTGCCTTCTCGCGTTCATTGCATTGTTCCAACTCTGTGGTTTTTGATAGCTTCTCTAGGTCTCTCAAGCTTAATGCTTCTTTGAAAGAGAGCGAAAGTGCGGCTTCGGCTGAGGCTCCAGTTTCAGAGCTTCTGGACGACGATTTGCTTGTCAAGATCTCGGGAGCGCAATATTCTAATGATGTGTTGTCGATGATCGCCAATAAGACTCAGAAAAATGAAGGTGTTGTTAGTGTCTCCGATTGTTGTTTGATTATATCTGCTGCGCTTGAGCGCAATAATCCCGAGCTTGCGCTGTCCGTTTTATACGCAATGCGCTCCAGTGTCGATCAAGGTACTTTCCCTTTTATCCAATAGTTCTACTTCTTCATAGTCAGAGAAGTTAAAATTTATCGTGGGTTAGACAACAGCATTGTCCATCCCAGATATTAGCTTCGCTTTGACATTTGATTATGTTGAGCGAGGATGATCTTTGTCTTCTTCGATATGGAGGGGAGCGCGTGACTAAAGGAAGTCCATAAAACAGCATGACTCCCACTCCTAGGCTGCATGGTTAAATAGGACATGTTATCTTACATCGCTTATTGAATGCTCGATATTGTGATGTCAATTCATTCTCTCATTCTCCTTTTTATTAAAAGAAGTTGGAAAGATCCTCTAATTACCAAGCTTCTTAAGTCTTAGTTCTGGGCACTTGTCTGCCTAAGTTGTCACTTCCATGGACGTTAGGTACATGTGAAAATTGTTTCTTACTTGCATGTTCCTATTTAAATATGGAAATAAAATTTCTAACCAGAAGATATTTCCACTTAGCTAGTGTCAATCAAAATGGTCCTCATCTTGGAAGATGGGTATGGTCAAGGCCAGACGTCCATGTCTACACATTGTTAATCCAAGGTCTTGCAGCATCCTTGAGGGTTTCTGATGCTATCAAGATGATTCAGAACATTTGCCGGGTGGGATTATCTCCTGGTGAGGAGGTGCGGAACCAATCTTCCTTCATATATATGGCACATCTGCTCATATATTAGTGGTCTGTGCAATTTAATAAAAACCTCCATCATGGAATCATGCGAAATTCATATCTATATATCTATGTGTAATGTGTAGGTTCCTTTTGGAAAGGTTGTGCGATGTCCAAGTTGTCTGGTGGCTGTAGCTGTTGCACAACCACAAAATGGTATTCAGGTATTCAAAGCCATTTGATTGATTACATGATTTATATTGATTTGTCAGTATATTGATAAAGTGCATCTATGTATTAAGTGTGATGCTGGATAATGATACGTGTATTGATGATAGTCTCTATCTAGGAAGTGCAGTCACTTTATTTTAGTTGGTGTTTATGTGTCGGACACATATGGAAATACTTCGAACACTAGTTTCCGAACCAAAGATGAGTCTACAATTTTTTTTTACCTTAATTTTCAAACAAACATCAATGCATTGTTGACTCGCCACAAAATACATTGGAATCACTTTTAGGATACTTTTATAAATTTTGGAATTGAAATGAGATTAATTCTGAAAAGGAAATAAATGTATATACCAAAAAATGAGACATTAGTATTTTCAGATAAGCAAATTTTACAATTAAGTGAAAATGTTACATATGTTTGAACATTTGGTGTGTGCTCCATCTGTGTGTAGTAGTTTTTGAAAAAATAGTGTGTATTCACTACTCGTATCTAATTTTGTGCTTCTTATATCTCTGTTGTAAATTCAAATCATAACATACCACTGTCTTTACTTTGTTCTTGGATGAATTTTCCATGAGTGCCAAACTTCTAGGTTGTTGAAATATTTTAGGATAGAACTCAGTTAGAAGGTTTAGGGTTTTCTATGCATACAATATGTATCCTAATGGGTTGACCTTCGTGAATATATTTTGAATTTTCCGATACAAATGTTGCAGATAGTATCTTGTGCACAGTGCCGCTACCAGTATGAACTTATTTCTGGGGACATAATGAGTATTCAGTCTGAAGAAATCAGGTTGGTTTATTTTCATCAGATTCCTATAATCTAATGCAACATATGTTCAGTTGTTTTGGTGTATGAATGGGACTTTTTATTGTTTGTGTACGTGATTAACTTTACTGCACCGATTACTTAGAGCAGTTGCAGCTGAATGAAACTTATAGTGTGCATCTATCAATTTTCTGTTTGTCAATGTTCTTGTTTTATTAACCTTTGAGTGAACACCTGTTTGGTAAAATACTAAATCTTTGCCAAAACCTTATAGATGTATTCAACCACTATTCATTTTCATTCAGTGCTTACTACTGCACTCTTTGTACATAAGATGTTGATCTTGGAATATTCACTCTTTCTAAGGATCTGCTCCTGCCGAACGCAGCATGGATGTTCCAGCATGGAAAAGGGGACTCAGATTTTTGAAATTGATGAAACAAGGTGTCCCTGCTGCTGTTCACTCCATAGTGGTACGTTATCCTAAAATTTAATGTTATTTACACTAATTCTGTTCTTGGTTTAAACAAATCAACCAGAGAGTCTTTGAGCTCCTTGGTTCAAGACAGCCGGATAAAATTCAATGATAACTTGCTGAAGTGAACTATAACTTTAACTGCATTACTTGATATTTTATCCAGGCTTATTTACTTATTGTAATGTTACTTTCAGGTGCAAACCCCATCTGGAGCTGCACGTACACACAGGTTTGCCACAGAAACAGTAGATCTCCCAGCACAACAGGGAGAAAGGGTGACAATTGCTTCGGCATCTCCAGCTAATCTTGCTAGAGGGATTGGTCCTTTTAAATTCAGTCCCAAGGCTCCAAATTTCTACCATGGGGAGCCTCTGTGCTTGACAAACCATAAAGATGGTCGGGAATCACTATTACTGAGAGCCCCAACAAAAGATGGGAACTCGTCCCTACTTAACCCATCCGTCCTTTTTCCGCTTCTAGTGTTGTTAGCTTCTGGAGATGCTGCCTCCGGAGTTATTGATCCCAGCTTGCCTCAGATCCTTACAGTGGCTGCAGTTTCTTCTCTTGCTGCAGGAGCTACTTTTAACACATTTGTTTTACCCCAATTAAATCAGGTAAGGTCATCCACTTTCTCAAGCGTTCTACTAGCTTTATGACTAGCTTTCTGGCATGCATTTCCATTTTATTCAATTATTGTGAACGTATCTGCTTTTAGATATGTTTTATGTTCATCTACCATCTATTCATCAAGAAAATAATAATTTATTCCAGAACAGGAAAGGAAGAAACTCAAAGAGTATCAAGTGATTTTTGACATGATTACTGTGAATAAATATCTACTCCTTGAAAGACTAATCATTCTATTTAAAAATATCATTAGGGCAAACTCCTGACTTCCAGTCTTAGTTTCAATTATAACACAAAGATACATATTAGTCAGGTGTTTTAGTTTTCTTCTGTCGAATGCTTAAAGTTATTTATATCAAATCTGATTTTCAGAAAACTGATGAATTTATTCCTTCAATGGTATTAGCTTCCTCAAAAAAAAGTTGATGCAGTTGCTATCAAACAGCAACTCTTATCTCAATATGATATGCTTCAATCTCGCATCAAGGACCTAAGGGTTGCTGCGGAAAAGGAGGTATGCTCTGATAAGAATGTAGATGCCATCCCAGTGGAACTCAATTCCTTTTAACATCTACAGTCAACCTGATGAGAGAATATTTCTCAAATTTAGTTTATAATATCAACGAAGCTACAAAGTATGAGTTTCTTGTACAACTTATTAGAGATTGGATGTTTATACTCTGATAAACTCCTTGTCCCTGCAAAAGAAGTATGGAACTTTAAAGGTTGATTGAAACAAAGAACATATAGGATGACTGTTTATAGATAAAAACGTTTAATATTTTATGGTTCGTGTTTGTATGAATGGTCTTTTCTCTAATCTGAACCTGAAACATCAGATTAATCCTGTAATGCAAGTCAATGCTTCTTTTACTATTTTCCAACAATCACAATAATGTCAATTTTCAGATGAATAGAAATCATGGGTTCAAAAAAGATGTTATTTTTTATAGAATTTTTTTTTTTTTTTTGCTGAAAACATATTATGGGGATACAACTTTCTGAGATGGTTATGTGAGACATTCATCATCTGTTGCAGGCATTGCTAATGTGTGTAACAATTCTTTGACAATGTCAGATCCTTTATACAAATTATGGATTATGTGTAATTGATATGTTTGAAATATGTCTCGTTTATAGGTTTGGATGGTTGCTAGGATGTGCCAACTGGAGAACAAAATTATTGCTGTTGGTGAACCCTCATATCGGTGATTGCCTGTTGACATCACTCAACTTATAAATTGCTATGGAAGTTGCTTATTTTACTTGCACTTTTCATATTCTCCTCTAATTAAGTGCAAATCTTTCGTCTCCAGTGCTCGGAGAAGTAAAATAAAAAAAGTTCGAGAAGGATTGGAAATTTCCCTCAAGCAACGGATAGAACTCATAGACAGCTATGCAAAAGTACGTCTTCTAAATCCAGCCTAGAGAAGTAAAGGCCATTCTTTCCATTATCCGACACACTATAATGCAATTGTTGCCACAGATATCTTCAATGATTGAAATTGAAGTTGAAATGGACTCTAACGTTCTTGCTGCAGAAGCGGCAAGCAGTATGGTAAGCACAATTTTATATCCCACGTTTTTTTTAACTTCTACGCAAATATTGTTGCACATTTGCCGCTAAACATTTCAATTTCTTTTCACGGTAGAACGATATACGTTCTTCCACAAAATGTCAGTACTAAATATAAAATTTTTAGTTTGTTGTTCCTCCGCTGAACGTTATATTATTCTCCTCATAAAGTATGTCGTTCTGTGGCGGGACGTCAACTTTCCTCCACGGAATGTCATTACTAATAAACATTTCCCCTTGTCTGTTGTTCCTGGGCGGAAAGGCATCGTTTATGGGCAGAACTTCAGAAGTTCTGCCTTCCTTTGCCCTATTGTTTAACTCTTAATATTTTTCCAGGAAAGAGTTGCTGAACAAATCCAACAAATCATGGAGCTGGAAAATCTAGAAGAGGCATGTCTCTTCTCTCTGCAGACTTTGTTTTGTAAATATCTTTCAAATACTGTGTTATACATATGAAATTCATGATAAATTAACCATTGGGGAAATTACTAATTCATTTCAACAAATCTGTAAGAAATGGGATCTCATGTTAATATGGCGTAAAATTCACCATATGGAGAAGCTTATTTTCATTTTCAACCATATTTTGGGAGTGGATTTTGGTTGGCTTTGATTTTATATTCTTCTGCTATCTCATTGATCATATTTTTGGCCCACGCAGAGTTGGAGGCTTCAAGCGGAAGCCAATGATGAAGCAGAAAGACTTCTTAGCTCTCAACCCATGTCAGAAGAGCAGGTTTAAACATCTAAATGTCTATTTATTTGACCCCCCGTCGCCTTTTCCCAGCACCCTTACATTCTTGTAACATCTTGGATCATTCAGATTTAGCGCAATCCGATATTCCAGTTGATAACAAAAATGTGTTGCAAGGTTTTGTTAGTTAAACATTCTTCAATCACTCAATTGATTAGTGTCGTTTGGTGTGGGACTAAGGAGGACATAGTCAGGTCATCAGGAGGTCACTGATTGGCTGTATGATGGCATCTTGCTGCCCAGGGTAAGTCTCTTTTTTGATTTCCTCTGACAGCATTAAATTCCCCAAGACTTGGGCTTGGAAATGCCATCCATTTTCAATTTGAAGAATAAATTAATGATCTTTTTGTCATGGTTGGTGAGGACAGGACCTCGTGTGTCCATAACCCTTGACCAACCATGACATTTCCACATCAGATGTGAGAGGATTATGAGGTTGGTTTATAAGTGGTAGTCATCCTTTCTGTATGACTTGTTTTGGGTAGGGATTATGGGGTACTGGCTCGAGAACAAAACTGAGCAGGCTTATGGGTCCAAAGTAGACAATATGTGCTCACTTGTAAAACGTTTTTTCTTCATGAGCTTATCTAAATCATTGGAGATGAAATCAGTGTTTGACAAGGAAGAACGAAGGATAAGATCTTGGGAAGGGGGGGTCCACCTTTAAATTATGCTGAAAGCTTAGCTCATCCACTAAACAACAAAAGGTTGTTGTCTGTTTTGTGCATAAATCAAGATAAGACCCACCATTTTTAGATGCTTCGTAAACTCATCCAAAGGGCGCTGAAGCTACTCAGCAGTCACGAAAAGTACGTGTGGGGAGGAGAAGTTGCTTCTCCTTGATGAACACGCATCTAAAAAGAGAATATGAGTTGGTCTACACTCCCAACAACTTTGCATGAAACGGATCAAAACTCTACCGTTGGTTGAACATCTTAGATGCAACGGGGAATATGAATAACTTTTTGAAGCACCCAATCCAGAATATGTTCTTCAAAATGCATAACCCTTTTCACTCTCTTCTTTGCTTCCTTCTCGAGAACTAGTGAAGAATTATACGGGTTTCTTGTAATTCTCTTTCTACATAAACTTACCCTGAAATATAATGCGTTTTAATTTGACGTTAGAACCCTGATGCCCTGGGCGACACACGTGCTGCAATGACTGGGGACAAAGGTCCGATGACGCTGATTCCTAATCTGAAATGGAATGTAAGGACGTAATGGATCCATATGATGTTTATTGAAATGTGCTCGGATGACCCATTCTCATAAATAGAATATATAGAATATAATCTAGCCTTATTATACTATGGTCTGATATGGAATGAACTTATAATCATGGAATCGACTTGATTATTAGATTACGGGTTGTAATTGTATAACAATATTTGAAACCATATCTTGACGACACCATAAAGCATTTATGGTATCATTATGAATATACAAACTAAATATGTGAAAACCTAAAAATATACTCACCCAATAAAGTACACGATCTAACGTATTGCTAAACCATGGGGCTAGTAAAATTGATGTACCTTATTGAAACCTCCCTCGGTGCTCCCAGTACAATATTGTCTACTTTTGGTGAAAGCCCGCACAATTTTGTTTTTAGAGTTAGCCCAAAATGCGTTGTACTAAGTAGGGAGGGAAACCCTATTTATAAACCATGCATTTTCTACTCTCCCAAGCAATGTGGGTTGTACCCCCCTGATATGAGCCGGATCCACACCTGGGCATTTTCTGGCCTTCACAGGGCGGGCTGCCGCAATCTTCCTCCCTTGGGGACCAACGTCCTCATCGGCCACACTTCCGGTTAAGATTTCGCTCTGATACCATTTGTAACGTCCCCCGGTGCTCTTAGTACAATATTGTCTGCTTTGGATTGAAGCCCATTTGGTTTTGTTCTTAAGGTTAACTCAAAACACGTTGTACTAAATAAGGAGGGGAACCTACTTATAAATCATATATTTTCAGATTGTACCCTCTTTGATATAGGTCTGACCTACACTTGGACCTTTTCTGGCAATCACAGGACAGACTGTCACATTTATTGACCATAGGAGACCCAATATGTAACAATACAAGTATAGAGTAAAGATAAATAGGCACATTCAATTTGTAAACGGAACTATAAAGATGTGAAAGTGAGAAGAAGAACTGACATCCGACATGGAATGCGACCAAACATAATCTATTAAAAAAATCAAATCAAGAATAATTGTTTTTTTGTACGAGAAAAAAAGAAGAATATCACAACAGACTCCCCCAATTCCCTAGAATGATTCTCCATGGGTCCAGGAATGGTATTGTCGTCATTTCCCCCCCTGGTTCTCTCGTCTCCCCTCCCCTGCGTAAAAAATAGCAGAATCGCAAACTGAGTCCACGTGTCACGTTTTTAGGTGTTTTTTCTTTCGTTCCCGGGGAGAAATGCCTCCGTATTTAATGCCCTATAAATTTGGCTGCCTCATCGTTTCTTTAGCGCCTAACTTTAATATGCGGGAACCGTTACTCGGCTTGACATACGGAGTTCGTCTTCTTCCTCTTTTCGTACCAATCTCTCTTCCTCTATAATGGCTAAGAGCATTCTCGTCACTGGAGGGGCCGGATATATTGGGAGTCATACGGTGCTTCAGCTCCTGCTCGGTGGTTACAGGACCGTCGTTGTCGATAATTTGGATAACTCCTCCGAAATCGCTATTGCCAGAGTTAAGGAGCTCGCCGGTGAATTTGGCAATAATCTCTTTTTTCACCAGGTTTAAGATTTCAATCCAATCTTCGGCTTTTCGTTGCTTCCTTTAATCAGGAGACAATTCTTCGATTTCTTTTGGTGGACTTTTTTTTTATTTTTATTTTTGGTATTTTACGCAGAGGTGATTGAAATTCTCATTTTCCTTGTGAGTTACAGTGGAATAATTGTGAACATGACGATGTTTGCTTTTTTTACGATCAGTTATGGGGCAGGTGGATCTTACTGTGCCTTGTATATTTAATTTTTACGCTGTATCTCGCTTTTTTGGTGGCTTACAGCTTTAGAGTGTTCGCCGTTCCGTTCCCTCCTCCATTAATATTCTCATTTGAATTTGTAGAAATTTGTATGCCTTTAATTATTTCTTCGTGCTTTTCCCACTTTCGATTGAAAAATGAAAATTTTGTATTTTAATTGATAATTTTACTGTGAAATTTGAGTAACCGGTGTTCGGTTTTCTGCTTTTCCGCTTCGTCTGTTTCTTTATTTGATCTTTTAATAAGCTTTTTTGTTTCTCCTGTATACCATGTTTGAACAACCTTTATTGCACCGTTTCTAGATAGCATCTCTAACAGTGGTGATTTCGCTCAATCCTGCATTCCATTACAATCAGATTTGTGGTGTGTGTTTATAGTTCTCATCTTCAAAATCCTTATTCTATTGCAGGTTGATCTCCGTGACAAGCCAGCGCTGGAAAACGTCTTTGCTTCAGATTCGTAAGGACTCTCTTTCTCTCTCTGAACAATTTTATTTATATATTTTATTATTTTTATTTTTTTGGCGCTTAAACTTTCAAGTTGCTTTAACCATTATTTTCAGAGCATAATACAGTAAATATGCCAACCTTTCAAACTCTTCGCCGCTGGCATTAATCTTATTGGGCATAGGATCGGGACCACAAATCATCAAGCTTTTTTCATCAGTCAATTTTTTAATCTTTGTTTGATGTTGGGAAACACTGGAGATTACTTATGAACTGGATAAAATATTAATTAACAATCTCCATGCATTAGTTTTGTTGTCCAGTCGCTGTTTCTTCATATCTTTCCACGGTATAAATTGCAGATTTGATGCTGTCATACACTTTGCCGGATTGAAAGCAGTTGGTGAAAGTGTACAGAAACCGTTGCTATATTATAATAACAACTTAATTGGAACAATTACTCTATTGGAAGTCATGGCCGCTCATGGTTGCAAAAAGGTACTCCTTAAATTTGAAGTCATAATGGTTGGTATTCATTATGCTAAGCCAGATGATTTTTATCTGCTATCATGATTCTGCTGTCTGACATCGGTTTCTTGTTGTTCTAAATTACCAAGTCTATTAATTTGTAAGTTGATCATACCTACACAGACTTAGTCGCCGGAATGTTCCTGTGCTTGTATTTGATTATAGTGCTAGGTAACTCAATTTCATTGTGGAATTTTATTTTTCCAAAACTTTTTCAGTCATCTTCAGAAAAAAAATGCAGGTTTTATTACGTATTTTAGCTCAATCAATTGCAAGCATGCATGTAGCTATTGTTTTGATCATCTAGATCTTAAGTGGTTCTGCCCCTGAGTAGTTGATGACTGATTTCCAAAATTTTACTCACTGCAGCTCGTGTTCTCATCATCAGCCACTGTTTATGGTTGGCCGAAGAAGGTTCCATGTACAGAAGAATTCCCCTTGTCTGCCGCGAATCCATATGGCAGAACCAAGGTATGTTTAGAAAGTTCGTTTCTCTGGAATATTAAATATATCAAAATGTTTATTTCTATTAATTATGGGAATGTCTTAGATCAAGGTTTCACTTATGGTTTTTCACAATGAATCATCCCTCTTAAAATCTCGGAATGATGTTTGACGTGTTCGATCTTTCAGCTAATAATTGAAGAAATATGCCGGGATATCTACAGTTCAGACTCTGAATGGAAAATCATATTGTTGAGATACTTCAACCCTGTGGGTGCTCATCCCAGTGGCCATATTGGCGAGGATCCCCGTGGAATCCCAAATAACCTCATGCCCTTTGTGCAGCAAGTCGCGGTTGGCAGGAGACCAGCCCTGACTGTCTTTGGAACCGACTATTCTACGAAGGACGGAACTGGGGTATGGTGCAATGAAACCGTTGTTTCTTTTTCAAATAGCTAGATTTTATGAGTATAGTCAATACCTGACAGGCTGACATGACCGCCATTATAAAAATGTTTCTTTTCTTTTGTTTAACCCGTGACCAGGCCATTTCTGATTCTGTCTTTTTTAGATTTATATTTTTTTGATTAAAGAATTCAATTAGTAGGTTTAAAGAAGCTGAGACCCAATCCCATCCTTCCAGTTTTTCATTTCTGGTTTCTGATTTAGTGTTTCTTTACACGTAAAACTTGTTGTTAGAGTCTATGCACGCGTCTTGGGTTGCTTTATTGTTCTTACCAATTACAGATGACATTGCTAGTCTCCCCTCTACCCAGCCTCCTATATTGTAACAGGCCTTTATGATTGTCGCCTCTTATGCAGGTACGTGATTACATTCATGTTGTTGACTTAGCAGATGGACATATTGCAGCATTATCCAAATTGGATGAGCCTGATATAGGTACATTCTACGAATTTCGTTGTTCGTTTCACAGTTGATCAATGTATATCCCAACTCTCTAGGCTTGCCCAGCTTAAGCTGCTCATTCTTACTTTACTCCAATTTAATGATCTGTTTGAGACGTATCAAAACCTGTGTACTGTAATAGTAAATATTCAAACAAATACCAAAATGGAGAAGAAACACACATGGCTAGAAGTTGATATTTGCTCGTCTGATTGCAATGGCTTTGTCTTAAACTTGTTGAAAGTGAGGTTGATTCGGTCTTATTCAAACTTGAAAGGCTGAAACTTTTGAGATCTTACACAAGCTGTTAGTCACAATTAATTTGAATGATTTTGCACCTCCAGGCTGTGAAGTTTACAACTTGGGTACCGGACAGGGCACATCCGTTTTGGAGATGGTTGATGCATTTGAGAAGGCATCTGGAAAGGTGATTTTGCTTATATAGAGTTATCCTCTTTAGAAACTCTCTCTTCTCATCTTATTCACTTAATTTTTTTTGTACTACTCCAGAAAATTCCTCTTGTGATGGCTGGCCGTCGAGCTGGTGATGCTGAAATTGTTTATGCATCAACAGAAAAAGCAGAGAGGGACTTGAACTGGAAGTAAGTCAAATCAAATTTATAAGCTAATAGTTTACGCTGAATTTATTACAAATTTACAAATAATCACACATAAAATCACACTAAATGTGGTAGCCCGCCTGTAAAGGTCAGGAAAGTCTCAAGTGTGTGTCAAACCTATATTAGTGGAGGTGTACAATCTCATATCATTTGGAAGAGTAGAAAATACATAGTTTATAAGTAAGGTTCTCCTCTCTATCTAGTACGACGCATTTTGGGCTAATCTCAAAAATAAAACCGGGCAAGATCTAACCCAAAATAGACAATATTGTACTGGAAGTATTGGAGACGTTCATTTATTAACAAAATAGTAAATAGTTAAAATAACAAATCAACATGCTCGTTGACAAATTGAGCCATATGCAATGTTCTAACAAGTAGATCATTTAAAACAGGGCAAAACATGGAATTGAGGACATGTGTAGAGATCAATGGAACTGGGCCAGCAAAAATCCCTATGGTTATGGATCTTCTAATTGCAATTCTCACTGACACCATACACTAATCCTATGCTCTATGACAGCAGTCCAATAATTAAGGTTATAGCAGGGCCTCCTTTAACAAATTATCAGCCACAGCCCTCTCTCTCTCCCTCTCTCACTCATGTAACACTCTCTATAACTATAAATAAAGTAATGGTTATCATGTTATAGCCCATTAAATTGCCCTTTTCACTATATTTGCTCTTCTTTGCTTACTACTCTATGATTTTGAGACCTCTTTTTCAAAATCAATCGACGCGTCAAGGAATTGTTTTTGCCATGGTTCGTTATTATTGTTCCTCTTTTTTGGTAAAATATAGTTTAGATATTACTATTTGTGATCATTTACGTATTAGAGGTTAAGCTATTTCATTGATAAATTGAACATCTACATTTTTACTATCAGCAATTTGAACATTGTTGTTAATTTAATCTAGTGTATACCACATTTAATAAGGTATTTTAAACTGATTACTAACTCATCTGAAGATTTTGATCTCGATTTCGAACTAGATTGCGGAATTGACAAAGTCTGAAATCATCGAATACGAGATCAATAGAGTTTAAAATCAGGTTATAAATCACTAGATATGTTAGAAATTGAGTTAAAATACCTTATTAAATGAAACGGGTACATTATTATTTAATGAGTTTTGTTGGATGAAAGCTATTATTTAATGATGTGTGTGGGGATTTACAGATACATTATTATTCAAATTCTGTGCTTAATTTTCAAAAAAAAATTAAAAATAAGGCGTTTGAATTCTTCAATTGGAATTGTTCTCACGTGTCAATTGCACGTGCCCAAGAGAAAACAGCAACTAGGAGCCGTTGGGTTGGCCCGGGCCACACAACCCTTGAAATACCGTTAGCATTTGGGCCCCTCTTGAATTGGGTCCCACCAAGCTTTTAGGGTGGGACCCAGCCCAAGCAATTCCTTTCCATTGATCTATAACGTTCGCCTCGTCTAACCATTTCCCTATCAGTTTTTGAACTCTCTCTCTCTCTCTCTCTCTCTCTCTCTCTCTCTCTCTCTGTGGCTGGCCATCGTTATCACCGATCTCCCTCTTCCTTCGCCGACGTATTTTCAACCGATTTAACGCTATCAGATCCAGGAGGTCGGATCTTAATCCATCGTTGCTGAATTTCGATCTTGGATTTTTGGAAATGGAGAACTTGATCTCTTTGGTGAATAAAATTCAGAGAGCTTGCACCGCTCTTGGTGATCACGGAGAAGCTAGCGCATTGCCCACACTTTGGGATTCTTTGCCTGCGATTGCCGTTGTCGGTGGTCAGGTCTGCTGCAGATCTCTCTCTCTCTCTCTCTCTCTCTCCTTTTACTCTGTCTTATCGAGCTAAGCCTGTTACGAATTGGTTGAATTTGTCAACGGATGTTGATTTTTTTGAAATATATTTACATTTTCTTCGTGTGTTCATTTACCTTGAATAATTTGATTATTACATGATTTGGAATCCATTCTAATTCATCAAAGACGCGTGTTGAAATGGTAAAAATAAATGTTGGGTTCCGGAACTACTATAAATGTTCCTTGCGTTTCCAGTATTCATGCCTTAGTATTCGATTGAAAATCTTTCGTGTATCAATTATCAGTGAATTCGGAGGTTGGCTTATCTCTTATTGATTGAGGTACTTCAGATTTTCTAATTTAAAAAATGTTAGAAGTTCCTTTATATTTGTTGGCACTCCCTCACTTATAGTTGTGAGTAGAAATGCAGAAGATGGTTAATAGTTTGGGATTGGTTTGTGACATTCATTTGCAATTGAATTTTGCCCATTATTACTTTAAGGAAACTACTGTTTTCTCATTCTCTACACTTTGTCACAGAGCTCAGGCAAGTCTTCAGTATTAGAAAGCATTGTCGGCAAGGATTTCTTACCTCGAGGATCTGGTAATTTTTGGAATCAATACTCCTAACAAAAGGGGACATAATTTCTTGAAACTTTTTAAAAGAAAATGAATGGCACATTATAAATACTTGCAGGGATTGTTACTCGGCGTCCCCTTGTTTTGCAGCTTCATAAGATTGATGAAGGAAGTAGAGAATATGCTGAGTTCCTTCATCTTCAAAGGAAAAAATTCACTGATTTTGGTAAGATTTATTTAATTAAACATCATTATCGCATATGACAACAATACACATTTTTAATCCTATTGAAAAGCTTCTTATTGACACATATTGTCTTTATTTTTATTTTTCAGATTTCATATCTTAATATTATTCTAAATGTTTGCATGCAGCGGCTGTTAGAAAGGAAATTCAGGATGAGACTGATCGAGAGACTGGCCGGTCTAAACAAATCTCCAGTGTTCCAATCCATCTCAGTATATATTCTCCAAATGGTAGGGTTAAGTTCACCTGCTAAAGCTTCTAGTTTATTTTACCTGATTTGCAGGTAGGTCTGCACTAGTGCAGCCGATGCAATCTGTATTCTTTGAGGATTAGAATACTACTGTTTAGTTTATTAACTGTACAGCAAAATTTGCATGTTTCAACTTTCAAGTTTGTGTTTCATGGCTAGAACACGGCCTTGAATTATCACTAGGGATGTTGGCTGGACATTTAGTAATCATGATGGGGATCTTAGAGATAGAGTCATGCTTATTATATTTTTGATGATTAACTAGTTTCATATTGTATGATTGTATAGTCTTTCTTGTACATTCTCTAATCTTTAAATTGTTCTTCAAATTTTTGGCAGTTGTCAACTTAACGCTCATTGATCTTCCTGGTCTCACAAAAGTCGCTGTTGGTGAGTGATACAAATCTCCTTTATTTGACTTGCTAGTTGTTTGCAATATCCTTATATGGCATGTTCTTAAACACAAGTACTTTAAAGTAGCAGGCAGCACTTTTTAACCTTGAGCTATTTAGTGATTAACTCTTACGTGTGTGCTTGGGACTTACAAAATGTAGAATTATTACTTTCTTCTATTTTTTGACTTCAAGCTCCAGAATTAACAATTCTTGTTGGCAATGTAGATGGACAATCGGATAACATTGTGATGGACATTGAGAATATGGTTCGCTCCTTTATTGAGAAGGTAAATATTATTATTTTTAGTAGACTTTGTTTAGATTAAACAAAACTGACAGTGATGCTTTGGTTTTTTATCATATGCAGCCCAATTGTATTATTCTTGCTATATCACCAGCCAATCAAGATCTTGCCACATCAGATGCTATTAAAATCTCCCGTGAAGTTGATCCTACAGGTATCATGGATTATGTTATTATTTGTGGGCATCATTCAGCACTCTGTTTACCATATTCAAAAACACGAAGATTGTGTTATGAGATTGATTGTATTGTAATTAAGGATTTGGCTGTTTGCTATAATTGCTATTTGCTATAAATTATAGGGGAAAGGACATTTGGTGTTTTGACGAAGATTGATCTCATGGATAAGGGTACTGATGCAGTTGATGTAAGTTTGTTAAAATTATTAGGTGGCTATACAATTATCTTTTCTTTTTACTTTTGGATTTTGCCTTTGAGCTTTTTTTTTTATTACAAAGAAAATGATACATTATAACATGTTCTAATGTTTTAGGCATTTTTTTTGTTAATAGATATTAGAAGGAAAATCTTATCGGCTAAAATTCCCATGGGTTGGTGTTGTTAACCGCTCACAAGCGGATATTAACAAGAATGTTGATATGATTGCTGCTCGACGTAGAGAGCGGGAATATTTTGCAAATACCCCAGAATACAAGCACCTTTCTCACAGAATGGGTTCTGAGCATCTAGCAAAGATGCTTTCAAAGGTATGCAAATCAATACATTTTGCTGTGAATATTTGTATTTATTTAAGTATTTTTGTTTAAATGGATCTTATTTAATTAATGATTTAAGGATTTTATCACAGCATATAGAAAATGTAATCAAGTCAGTGGCATCCAGAACCTTATATATATATTGTATATATATAGGTATTTATGTTCATATTTGTCTATATGGTTTTTATTTAATTAAGTATTTTGATTTATTACAGCATCTAGAAACGGTAATCAAATCCCGTATCCCTGGCATCCAGAACCTTATCAACAAAACCATTGCTGAACTTGAAGCTGAACTGAGCCGTCTTGGAAAGACCGTAGCTACTGATGCCGGAGTAAGTTACAACTTGAGCTTGGGGAAAACTGGACAAATATGTAAACTTTTTTGCATTGCCATTTTTTTCCTATTTTATCTGGGGGTTCATTTTGGGATCATTGGGAGGTTTTCTACTTATGATTTTCAAATTGGCACAAAAATCAGAGGAAAGTCTAATAATGATATTGTTTTGCAGGGGAAACTATATATGATTATGGAGATTTGTCGAATTTTTGATCAGAACTACAAAGAGCATCTTGATGGAGTGTATGCCTTTTTACCTTATTTTCTTCCTTGGTTTTGATCAGTTATTTATTTACATGAACATTGTCAGAAAAAGTATTCACATACATTCATCACTACTGTCTACAGCCGACCTGGAGGTGATAAAATTTACCACGTCTTTGATAATCAACTTCCTGCTGCTCTCAAAAGGCTGCAGTTTGACAAGCAACTTTCAATGGAAAATATAAAGAAGCTTATAACCGAAGCTGATGGATATCAGCCACATCTAATAGCTCCCGAGCAAGGATACCGTCGCCTTATTGAATCTACTTTAATCACCATAAGAGGTCCTGCTGAGGCAGCTGTTGATGCGGTATGCAAAACACTAGAAAATTTCTCTTCTACTTCTGAAATGCATGATATATGTCCTCTTCTTGTGTATGCAGTCTGATCAATTTTGTGAATTGCTTGTCGTTTATTTCAGGTTCATGCATTGTTGAAGGATTTGGTTCACAAGGCTATCAATGAGACTATAGTACGTCTTTAATAATTAATCTTGCTGTTTTATTGCCTGTTTTTTAGAAGTATATTTCACATTTTACTCACTTTTCCTGGATATCTTTGCTTCTTAATTCTTGCTGATAATGAGTTATCTTTTTACGCCTCTCAGGAGTTAAAGCAGTATCCTGGTCTTAGAACGGAGGTAGGAAACGCAGCCATTGAATCTCTTGACAGAATGAGGGATCAAAGCAAGAAGGCAACCCTCCTACTAGTTGACATGGAATGCAGTTACTTGACAGTCGATTTCTTTCGAAAGCTTCCTCAAGATGTTGAAAAGGGTGGCAACCCCACCCATTCAATCTTTGATAGATACAATGACTCCTATCTGAGACGCATCGGTATATCACTTAAACCGGAATATCTTTATTTGTTAGTTTGGCCCGAGAGTTACGTCTTTAATCTTTTTAGTATAATATTGTATACTTTTTGGTCAAAACTCGTGCAGTTTTGTTACTAAGGTTAGCTCAAAATATGTCGTACTAGATAGTGAGGAAAATTCTACTTATAAATCTTGCATTTTCATTCTTTCAAACGATATGGGATTGTGCACTCTCACTGGAATAAGTTGAACTCTCGTTTGAGTCATTCTTGTTTTGACAGTGTGGGCTGCCACAAAGGGTGCTTTGAGGTCGGGTCTGCAGATCTTAGACTCAGGGCTAGCCCACCATTTTAACCTATTCTGGTTAATTTTTGCTTTTGCGCTGGGGTGTCAATGGCCTGAATAGGTTCAAAAGTCTGCCCGCCATTGAGTCTTTCTATGTTATTTGCAGGAACAACGGTTTTGTCATACGTAAATATGGTCTGTGCAACCTTACGCAACTCCATTCCGAAGTCCATCGTTTATTGCCAAGTGCGAGAAGCTAAACGAAGCATGCTCGATCATTTCTTCACTGAATTGGGTAAATTGGAGGTCAGGACAATTTTTCAACCTTCTTTCAATTTTCCCGTTAAAACTTGATGACAATTTTGCTCTCCTCGATGCAGCAAAAGCGACTGTCGTCTCTGTTGAACGAGGACCCAGCAGTGATGGAGCGGCGAACAGCCCTCGCAAAGAGGCTGGAGCTGTACAGGAGTGCGCAATCAGAAATCGATACGGTTGCTTGGTCTAAGTAGACAAGATTGGTCTTTTAGCATTCTTTTCAAATTCTTGAAATTCAGGAAGATGGCAGCTTAAGTTTTTGTTTTCTCTCCATTCAACCGCCGTCGTAGTCGAGGCATTCAAGGCGTTACAATTGCATCGACGAGCTACGGCGGAATTTTACGATGGCAGAGGATGACAGTTCACTAGGAAATATGATTTTATATATGCTTAATTTTTTTTATTAAGATTCTTATAATTTTAATTTCATCATCATTCAAAGTAAGGAAAAAAGCTACGAGATGGTTTTTTTATTGATGTCATCTATTTATATCAATTAAAATAAGTAGTTAAAATAAAGGAAAATTAACAAAATAAAGTAATTTTGTGAACGATTATAATCCTGAACTGTGATAAATGAAAAATGAAAATCTAATAATCACGTTTTTCTTCAAAAAAATGTCAATGCAAACACCATAGTTATGTTTTCTGCTTAAAAACCGTCAAATATGTTACGTGGATGTCCAAGGGTCAACATTGAATGTCCTTCAAAGACGAAGGATGTCCAAGTCGATCCACAAAGATGGTATGTCAATGGTGGTAGCTGGATGAAGAGACAAACGTCATACAGTGAAGATGTATGGCTAGGATGGAGGATGGACATCCTCCAAAGGTGCTAGCGGACGACAGTTTGTGTCCATTGGATGAAAGGGCAAATGTCCTTCAATGTGGATGAACGACCAAGATGAAAGATGGACATACTCCAAGTGCACTAGTAGATGAAGGTTTGCGCTTGTTCGATGAAGGGACAAATGTCCTTTAATGTGGATGGACGACTAGGATAGAGGATAGACATCCTCCAAAGGCGTTGGCTTCATTATGTTGAAGGAGGTCGCGTGTAATGCACACACTATTTTAAATGGGAGGAGACGAAAGTTGTTGGTCATTGGATGAAAGAGTCGAGCGTCCTTCAGAGATGGGGGACATCGTCACTAAAAATGAACGTTTAGGATGGGATAATAGGTGTCTAAGGCCATTGTTGGGTGTAGATATGATTATTGAGAGACAAAGTCGTTTAGTATTGATGGACGTCCAACAATGCTCTCAACCCACAACGAAAGCCCTTCATCCCACAATGGACATCCCTTATCGCACAACGAACGTTCATCAACCCACAACGGACGCCCCTCAATGCCTTAGATGATGAGGGAACTTCGTTGTTTAGTATTGAATGATGTCCCTTAACTTATGACAAACGTCCCTCAAAGGGAACGTCATCATTTAGTATTGAGGGAAGTCTCTCAACTTACGACGGACGTCCTTCAACTCATAACAGATGTTCCTCAACTTACAGTTTCTTTTATCTCCGGTTATATGTTAACATTTAATTGATATAAGGTTTCTATTTCTTCACTCAAATGACGTAATTAATTCACAATTCATAAACGAGTACAAACCTTCGTTCTATTATAAATGCCAATCCTTATTGCAGAACACCTTCTCTTTATCTAACAGCTATCATGGACATTCATCTGCCTTACGATAGCCTTAAGGCTGATCATTAGAAGTCCCTCCTCTCCTCATGGATCAGCCTTCGACGTCTCTTATCGTGAACAGATGTCCAAGATTGATTATTAGACGTCCCTTGGACGTCAATATGACATTCTTGAATGTTTTTAAGCAGAAAACATAACTGCATTGTTTGTCTCGGCAATTTTTTGACAGAAAACGTGACTATAATGTTTGTTTTATACATTTTACATACTTTGAGATTTTAATTGTTCGCAAAATTACTTTAAAATTTAATTTATCGTTAATCTAATAGTTCAAAGATTATTTTGTTATTTTTCCTAGAATACATTGTCAAAGGTCATTTTAAAATTAAATTAATTAAAAAATTTATTTATTTAGTATAAAAAAAACTGAATTTATTTCATAATTTATGTCGTTGTTATTCCTAGTCTCCATGTTAATCTGAAACTGCATGAATTTTGTTTGAGACAAGTGTCGGCGGTGTGATAGGCAGTGTCTTGTTTCCCATTTTGCTGCGTCTTTTGGAATTTCGATTTTGGGAAAATGACAAATCAACCATTGTGGTTTCAGGTCAATGACAAGTCAACCATTGTGGTTTAAGTGTTAACAAGGTAAACACTAACGTACGTCTAAATGACAAATCAACCATCGCAGTGACGGTCGCCGTTAATTACCGCGCCGCAGCGGTGTCCCACCGCGCCGCGGCGCGCCCCGCGTTGCGAAAAATAACACTCAAGTGTTGACTGGAGTCGCGACTAGTCGCCACGCCGCCGCGGCCTCCCGGGACGCCCTCGCGGCTCCCAGGGACGCCGCTGCGGCTCCCCGGGACGCCCCTGCGGCTCCACGGGACGCCGCAGCGGCTCCCCTCGACGCCGCTGCGGCTCCCCGGGACGCCGCTGCGGCTCCCCGCGACGCCGCTGCGGC